>OZ024821.1:155885156-156626400 GCA_964016985.1 Anodontia alba
TGATGTTCCTGCTCAGGATCATTACTGATGTTCCTGCTCGGGATCATTACTGATGTTTCTGCTTAGGATCATTACTGATGTTCCTGCTCAGGATCATTACTGATGTTCCTGCTCGGGATCATTACTGATGTTTCTGCTCAGGATCGTTACTGATGTCCCTGCTCAGGATCATTACTGATGTTTCTGCTCAGGATCATTACGGATGTTTCTGCTCAGGATCATTACTGATGCAAGTACTTTAGAAAAAAATGTATAGGGAGACATATGAAATTCCACTTGGCTGAGTGAGGTATAAGAAATAAATATGTCTTAAACTAAAGGAAAACTCGTAAAACTACTTGCTAAGACGTATGTGCGGCAAACATAAACCAAGAAAAGTAGTGATAAATATATTGACAAGAGCCACACGTAAAATCTAGTTTTCTGTCCTAAAAGACATTAAAACTTAACTCATTACAGTGTACTTTTACATGTTGATTCCTTTAGTGTCCATCTTGTATCGTTTCAAACATCTAGAAAACTGTCAAGTGACATTGACAACTTTTTTTCTGTCAATAGTTTTATGTAAATTAGGCTCATGTCTTAAAATATAAAGAATAAGATAATTGAGGTATTTAAGCATAACAGGCTGTGGTTTAACCGTAGCTTGTTATCCTTAAATATTTTAATTGTCTTGTTTTGATTGCATTGTAGATCCGCTATTGTCCTACGTCTACCCGGATAAAATGCAAGAGTTAATCCCAACAAATGTGGTGACTAACTGGTATTGTAACAAGGTTCTACCAAAGTCGGAATTCGCTTCCAGAACAAAGATCTGTACCGTAGACAACAACGCTGGCGTTTGCTTTGTAAGTATCATCTTATTCAAACTGATTCGTTTCGGTATGAACCGCAATGTGAGAAAACGTACTTTCTGACATGTGCGCAGTCTGATAAGAGTCTTCAAAGTTCACATGAAGAAACTTTGCATACTTGACTATTGAATTTGCGTTCAGTAAAGATTCTGGTCAGACTGCGCGAAATTACAGGCTAATCTGAATCATCTATGGGTGTACATGTCAGAAGGTACGTTTTCTGTTTGCCAATTTGATTGCCAATCGATTGTTGTATACGATCCAAACCATTCTCTCTCCAGAAATTATGAGCTCATGAGAAGATGTTTATATATATATGTACAGTGAACCCTCGATGCAACGACAGCATTTGTTCTCAAAAATGCTGCTATCAAAATTAATGAATTTGCTGTTATAAAGAATCCTTAAAATGAGTAGAAGAAAATATAAAAAAGGCTTTGTTAATTCTTAAATATCCTCAAAGAACAAACTTTTTGAATATTTGTTAGCCTCACAAAGCAGTTGTTCCCAAAGATGTTGCCATTAAAATGGATTCGCTGTTGTAAAGAATCCTAATGAGCAGGGCCCAGTTGTTCAAAGCGTCGTTAGCTTAACGAGCTCGTTAAGAGTCATTTCGTTAACTGTTTTAGCGGATTTAATATGCAATATTCTGATATTTTTTGCTGAAAAATGTGCGTAGCTACTCACATTTTTTTCAGCAAAAAATTTCAGCATAATTGCGTATCACTCGATGTAAATTTTAACGAATCGTTAACTAACGATGTCGTTAGCTTTGAACAACTGGGCCCTGAATGATATATGAGAAACGCTTGGTTTTATTCTTATTTCCTCAAAGAATACACATTGTTTGATATTTGTTAGAATCGCCTGTGATGCGATTCTAACAAATAACAAAAGTCCGTTTCTTAAATTATTAAATACCATGTTCTTTCATATTTCTGACTAACTGTCACATCTTAAATGAATGTTTCGTGCAAAGCAAAGAACCACTATAAAAAAATGGTACTAAAATGGACACGCAGGGGGACTACCATTTTGTTTACAATCGAGCCATCGTATAAACGCTAATTTTTTCTAAAAGGAAGTTGGTCATGGACTGGGTGGCCTAGTGGTTAGCGCACTCGACTTTTAAGCGGGACATCGTAGGTTCGAATCCCGCTCGGATCGAGACAATTTTCAGACTATTAGTACGCCTAGCTCGTACTCGACGTGCCCTGGGTTGAGTATAAAGTAGACAGTATAAAGTGGATAGGGCGGCGCTTGGTGACAGACAGCGGCGTCAAGTGTGCATGGGTGATCCATGAAAGTAAGGCTGTACAAATACATGTACAAAACAATCGCCACTGCCTCTATGTGCCTCGGGTGCCTGGTAGCGTTAGAAGTTAAAAATTCGCACAACAACAACATCAAAAGGAAGTTGTCCACGAGATTGTCATTGACCATTGCAATCAAACCGAGCGTTAGACGAAATCCAGGTAACGGCGCTATTCCTGTCGCTGTGACATCAGATTGCTGCTGATAGAGGTTTATTATTGGGACATTGGCAAACAATGCAGACTCAGATCAGACACCTCAGAACGCGGCACCCTATCAGGATGCGGACTGTTTGCTTAAATAACAGGAAGTAGAGGGTTAAATGAAACAGTCTAAAGTCACCGTTCTGGACCATTTTCTCAGCCTACACACAGAGACAATCGACCTGCCAGTGCTGCCAGTGCTTTGATTTCACAACAAGGTCTATGAAGACACGGACAAATAACCGGATTCGACTACTCTGGTCAAGATCTGTATTTGTATGTACATTATACTAATAAATTCTTTAACAAATAAATTATGCAGGGGCGGATCCAGGATGATTTCTGAGGGGTTTGATTTGATCAAATTATCCATCAGAAAAAAAAATCATTACATCACTTTACTCAAGTCCTGATGTAACTCAGCACGTACATGTGTGTTCTGCCCGCGTAAGGGTCGTCTAACTCATCAATGAAACATCAAAGTAAAACGCATATAACCACCACACACCACTATTTAAAACCAAAGCACTGACAGCACTGGTGGGTCGATTGTCTTTGAGTGTAGGTCCTGAACGGGGACTTAAGACTGTTTCATTCAACCTCATTTTCATGTAATCTAAGCGGATAGTGCAGACCTTTATCAGGCGATGCCTTCTTCGGCGCCTGATCTAGGTCTGCATCGTTTGCCAATGTCCAAAATGCCCCAGTCCAGATGTTACAGATAACTCTCTAGCCGGCCTCGGTGGCTAAGTTGGATGCGCCGTCCGACTGGAGACCAGGAGGTCGCGGGTTCAACCCCCGCCGAGGTCGGCAACATTCTTTCGTGGAGATTGATCATGAAATATTTTCTACGGTCATTCTCTCCCTTCCGCTGATTCAAGAAAGGCAGTTGTCAGTTTTTGGCGAAAGAATGTGCACAATACTGGTTAACCGCTTAGAGGACTAAACCTGTCCAGTAAACGTGTGGTTAGGTAAACTGACCGCGCTCGACATGACCCCATTGGGTTGACTGGGTCGTAAAACCTCAACACAAACAAACAAACAGATAACTCTCTATCAACAGCATTCTGACGTCACAGCGACAAGAATAGCGCAGCTATAAATATCCCCTACCTGGGAATATTAAATTGGTCAGTCATAATCACAACCACCTTGAAGAAATTTTGGCGTTTGTATAAAAGGTGTATATTGACCTGTCTTTTTGACCTTGGTCCGTGAATATGCATATCAATATAACTCATAGCAAAATAGGTAAAATAAATTGGAAAAGAGTTTTGTTTTGGTTAAGAATGAATGAGTCGTATTTACATGATCAGAGGACGAAGAGACAGCCTGCCCTGCGGATTTATAAGTTTCTTGCAGTCTACAGGCAATACAGTCATGTGTCAATTGCACTCATCGGCATTGGTTTGTTTGAGATGAGTTTAAACGCAATTGTCAACAGACTTTCAGTCCTGTCGTATGACACGGTTAGGCTTCAACCCAAAACATCCCGATCCGAAGCGGTTGCTCTGTCAGCTGAGCCAGTCGGGCGAGTCTTAGTTTTGTTAAATGCACGATGGGTGTGCTAAACTTTCTGCTTACGAGGATGGCCATGGTATAAAACCTACCTGAACCCAATATGTATTGAGACAATAACAGGATCTCGTTTACACTTATGTCTGACTCCTGTCTTCTATTCTCGCATATTGAACATGCGTTGCCGTTTATACCAATTTTATGCTCATGCATCGTCCCGAAATTACGTCATATATTGCACATGTTATACACCAAATTATGATAATCAACACGTTCAATTGATCCATAGACAACCTGTAGATTGTTGGCAAACCATTTCCAACGGGTCTAAACAATCTATGAAATGCAAGGCATTAAATTACGGACCCAAACAAATTCCTCCTGAGAAACGTTGATAGGGCGTAAATCTTCATTCTCCACCATGCCATCACATCCTTAGCCAAGTTAAGGGAATAGTTATAACTTTAATTGTTTATAGGTGTATATAAACGCTGAAACATACGCTTGTCACAACTTTCACAGGTAAATTCATTTTCACGTGCAAGTTCTATTTGGACCTGTAGTTCCAGGGTAACGGTCAGCTATTCGAGAAATCGGACGCACTGGTGTTAATGCATCAGCGATTTGTTGCAGAAAACTTGCGGTAGAAATAATTAGTTACGCTCATTTCAGTCGCGTGTAGTTGAAGACTTCAGCCAAACAGCTTATCCTTTGCTGACCAAAACTTTTATCTGTAGATTGGTATTCATCAATGTTATTATTTAGTGATGATCATACCTAGGACTCGTGTCTACTTTGTCTGTTTTTAACGTAATATGAACAAGTCTAAAACAAGATCTATTTCATCCTTTGCACAGTTTGTTTGTAAGGAGAAAAATGGTTAGTATCAGCGTGTTCTACGATTAATTAGGCAACTTCGAAAACGATAACTTTAAACCAATCAAAACATGTTGTTACACAATCGAAGCTGGTGTCATAGCTTGATTAAATAAAAAACTCCACTGTCAGCATCCCTTTTTAATCTTTTGATCACATATCTGCAAGAGATTCATAATTCTTAATTTTGTTTCTATCGTTTGTGAATTGAATTGATAAATGGTGATTAACTGGTTATGCCCTATGTTATCACTGAATTACGTAACAATATTTACTATAAACTTGTTTACAGCATGCACCTTTTTCGTGAAATCGACAGTGCCCACTAATGTATTCAAATGAGGGGTCAGAAAGACGGGTCAATGTGCACCAACTTGTAAACAATCGACGGCTGATCGGCGACCACAGAATATTCAATAGGACATATAGTAAACAATGTTTCTCAGACCAGGAGTTTGAGTTGTGATTAAAAAATAGAACCCCTAAGGATGGACTTGCAACAACATTAAATGTCTGTATGCTTGACGGTGGTCTTGGATACAAACACGACAGCTGTGACATGCAAACATATCCTAGAAAATGTCAAATTAATGAATCACAGCCTTCCTGGTGGACCGAAAGATGAGGAACAAACAATGAACAAACAAAATATATAATGAACAAACAAAATATAAATTCAAAATGCAGTCGAACTTCAAAGACTCCTTTGAGACCAGAGGATTTTGTTCTAGACATGGTTAGTTCGAGCCACTAGCGGTTAATCATAGCGCCAGTCAAAAAAAAAAAAAAAAAAAAGATATGCCTAAACATCCTAAAATCCTTTTGTGAGTTATCGGACTCAAAAAGCCAAGTTCGAATCAGCCACGGTATACGAGCCATGTGTGTTCGAGACATTGAAGTTTTACTGAGCTGACGTGTGAACAAATAAGAATAATAACAGAAGAACAGCCCTGCATTATAATTGAAAGCTTCAACTATTATCTCTCTCTCTCTCTCTCTCTCTCTCTCTCTCTCTCTCTCTATATATATATATATATATATATATATATATATATATATATATATATATATATATATATATATTATAATCAGCTCATCAGCTCATGAGCCAGCGCATGAAAAAATCTACAATAAGACCTGTGCGACCAGCATAAGATAATCCTGTAATCCACTTAGTATGGCCAGGGTTCTCGTTCATCCCTCTTTGGACAGCCTGGCGGCTGTAGAAAGCACATGCGATTAGTGAAGAGTCTGATCAGACTGCCCGGACACGAAGACCGATCTGTCTGCGCTGGTCGCACAAGTCTTATTGTAGGTTTTGTCGTGCAATGGCACAAATGACAAAACATGATTAGAATTCGTACTTCAGATAATAATCAAGTAATCGACAAATACATTTCAATAATACTATTTGGACCGCCTACAATGCCCTGGCCAGGGATATTACTATTAGCAATTTGCATTTTGCAGCAGTGCTATAATTTAAGAGAAACGTGGACCCCATTGTTAGATAAGTTATAACATGGTTATTCTGCGACAAACTGCATTCCAAGATGTTAACCAAATTATGGTTGATAACTTTGCTTCCCTCTTTCATTGCAAGATGGTGGGTCGGTCCCCAAACTAAATGGCTCCTTTCTCAATTTTTTTTTCAGACGTTTGGCGCCTTACGATCAATGTGTGTGGTCGTACTCATCATGGCCCTGTTTTTTTTTTTCTTGTGCTCTAGCTTCTGATCGACATTAATCCCTTTGCTTTGTTTCACCAGTGTTTTTGGTTATATGTGTTCCATTGTGGTGTTTCACAGATGAGGTAGAGGACCCCTTTGCCGACCGAATATATATATATATGTATTTGTAACTGGAGCTGCATCAGAATTATGGGTGAGGTTACACGCGAGTAAAACTGGTTTATCTGGAGCTATAAATAAATTCCTAGAAAAGGGCTGAAGTACGAAATGTATTTTCTACAAGTCGATTGCTAGCCCATGATAAATCGGTTTTACAAAAACCGATGATCGACTACAAAATTCTGGCCGATTGCCAAAACTACCCCTGAGGTTTTTTCACTTTACAGTACATTTATAATTACAGGGAGACGGTGGCAGTCCAATGGGTTGTTTTGATGATACCGGTGTTTTTCACCAAGTTGGTATTGTAGACTGGAAGCCTTACTTTGATTGTTACCACGGTGTGCAAGTCTATATTAGGTTGTCGAAATACCTGAAATGGATAGAAGAAAATAAAGCATAATGCGTAATATAAAGAACTCAGTGTGATCACAGTCACAGACCGGAAGTTTTTCTTCAAAATCAATGTCCAAAATTCAAAAGTATAATTTCATAATTTTATTTCCTTTTGGACCATTGAACCCATTCTAGCTTCTTTGAAAATCGAATACCGCTTTAGCCGGTGCTAGGGGAGCGGATATAAAATTGCAAAAGTAAAAAGTTGTATATGAAGTGACCATGAATGTAAGATTCTGTTCATTATATGATTTTCAAACTGTATTTTATGGCCCTCATTACGATAACACGCCTATTCAAATATACTGAAAATTTTACAACCAAAAAATTAAAATATTCAGATAAAACATTCTGATATTTTTCATATTTCTGCTCAAAACAGAGATTGTGGGTACTCGTTAGAACCGCCTCGGCGAGGCGGTTCTAACGAGTACCCACAATCTATGTTTTTGAGCAGAAATAAGAAAAATAATGTATACCCCTGTAAATCCCAGTTTTACCACATAAAAGTGGGGTTTAAGGGGGTCAAAACTATATAGGCGTGTTTTCGTGATGTAAAGTGGAATCGTTTCAACTTCTACCGCCATCAAATACAGTTTAAAAGTCATATAATAAGCTTAATCTTACATTCGTAGCCATTTCATATGAAGCTTATGAAACTCGCCTTAAACAAAGGAGAGTTTCATAAGTTTCATATGATAAAATGGCCACGAATGTAAGAATGTAAGATTCCCTATTTTATTTGTTTGTATTTATAGGCTGCTCCATGCAAAAAAAAAAAAAAAAAAAAAAAAAAAAAAAAAAAAAATGTGTCTTCGGGTATATGCGGACAGCGAATGCCTAGCCTGCGCATCCGCGCAGTCTGATCAGGGCCTTCACTGTTCGCAAACAGAAGCACTGGATGCTACATAATGTTTAAATTGAGAGCAAATGTCTGGATTTTACTTTGAGCATGCACAGGATGATATAAATCCTCACATTTCGCGCATGCTCGACGGCACTTTTTCGCATGACGCGGTCGCTATGAAAACAAACAAAACACACGGGAATTGAGTGAGGAGAACAGGATGTAATATTTTCATTATTAATGGGCCACGACAAGCGAAAAAGATAAAGATCATCCTGCGTAGCATCTGGGCTCTTTCTCTCAATTCATACATTCTGTAGTAATCATTGATTTTGATAGCGAACAGTAAAGGCCCTGATCACACTGCACGGATGAGCAAGCTGATCTGGACATTCGGTGTCCGCGTATGCTTGAAGACACGTTGTTGCATAGCCCATATCTATATCCCGAATTTGAAAATGCCAACAATACAGATAAATATATGAATAAAAACAGAAAATATATTTTGCCTGTGTTCTCTGTTTTCTTCACCGATTTCTCTACAAGATATAGATCATTAGAAACAATGTATGATCTTGAAAAGAAGCTAGTGTTTTGCCGATGCAACATGAAGGTATTGACATTAGCGTCAAAAGCAACGACGCTAGATTCTGGAAGAGCGCCGAACACATTCACAAAAATATATGTGAAGATTCCCAGGAAATGCCACAGCCACGAAGCACAGCCCTCCCGAGGCACCAAAAGAAGGATATATGAAGAACAAATATGAACAAAAACAAATGCCACTCATAAAACCACAGACAGTAAGGTATGACCTTGAAACAAGCATATGTTTTGCTGGAGCCACGTGAAGGTATTGACGTTAATGTACGTTAAAGGCAACGACGCTATGAACAATCGAAGGAAAACGAAGACCTATTGGTCCTATTAATTGTGGTAATTGAAAATGTAAGCATTTTTTTTCACTTTAGATTTCAGTTTAAATATATAATGACTTTCTTTCTTTTGTGTATCTAGCTGTTATATTGTCATTCTTCATTTTATACAATGGAAAAAAAAACAGTTTATTTCCCCATTTGTGCAATTATCTATATGATGACTAATGTATAACATTCTGTTTCTTGACTCATGTATTTGCTGTCTTTGTATTGTAAACAGAATCTATTCAAAGCACTGACAGCACTGATGGGTCGATTATCTCTGAGTGTAGGCTGGGAAAATTGTCCTGAACGGTGACTTTAGACTGTTTTATGTAATCTATGACTTCCTGTAATTTAATCAATCAGTCCAGATCTTGATCAGACGCCGCGTTCTGCACTGTTTGCCAATGTCCCAAATGTCCAAGTCCAGGTTTTACAGATAGCCCTCTATCAACAGCACTCTGACGTTAAAGCGACAAGAAAAGCGCGGCTATAACCGTTCATCACGAAAACATACCTATATAATTTTCACCCCCTTAAACCCCACTTTTATATAGTAGAATTGGGGTTTACAGGGGTATACATTATTTTTCTTTTTTCTCCTCAAAACATAGATTGTGGGTACTCGTTAGAACCGCCTCGGCGAGGCGGCTCGGCGAGGCGGTTCTAACGAGTACCCACAATCTATGTTTTTAGCAGCAATCTGAAAGACATCAGAATTTTTATCTGAAAACTTTCAGTTTTTTGGTGGTGAAATTTTCGATATATTTGAATAGGCGTGTTTTCGTAATGTACCTGGAATTTGTCTAGTGCGCGCTTTTGATTACATTGGTCAAAGATAATCACGTGGACAACTACCTTTAGGAACTTTTGGTGTTTGTATAATATTACTCACTGTAATCAGTCTACCCAAATATGACTTATCCTTGAGAGCAATGAACACACTGACCAGTGTATAACATTCTGTGTCTTGAATCACTTATTTGCTGTCTTTGTACTGTAAATAGATTCTAACAATGACTTATCATTGAGAGCAATGAATACATTGATCAATGTAGAACATTCTGTTTCTTAAATCAGATTTGCTGTCTTTGTACTGTAAACAGATTCTAAAAATGACTTATCCTTGATAGCAATGAACACAATGTAGAACATTCTGTTTCTTGAAGCACGTATTTGCTGTCTTTGTACTGTAAATAGATTTTAAAAATGAAGTCTCCCATGAGAGCAATGAACACACTTTCAAGAATACAAACAATTGGCGTATCAAGCTTCAAGACCAGGGCCCAGTTGTTCAAAGCTAACGACGTCGTTAATAACGATTCGTTAAAATTTACATCGAGTGATACGCAAATATTCTGAAATTTTTTGCTGAAAACATGTGAGTAGCTTTTTTTTTTTCAGCAAAAAATATCAGAATATTCTGTATTGAATCAGCTAAAACAGTTAACGAAATGATCCTTAACGACGTCGTTAAGCTAACGACGCTTTGAACAACTGGGCCCAGACCAGTTAGTTTCAGCCAATAAAGTCTCATCAGTGACCCTTATATAAATTATAAAGCATCCCGGAATGGGCTCAATGATCACAATGAACCAAAATATAAACTACACTAAAGTAAAGTACGGGGATCAGAAGGACGCAGGGTCATTCCTCCTGTCCGGCAATATCCTTTTGTGGAAATTTTTCAGAGTGATCAAGAATTATTCTACGGCCATTCTCCCCTACCCGCTGATGCAAGCAAGGCAGTAGCATGTGACTGGCGGAGGGATGGCACTGAGTACTTGGTATCCGCTTAGAAGGTCTAAGTCTGCCCAGGAAAAGTGTAGTTAGGTTTACTGGCCAGCCCGACATGACCATAGCAGCTGTTTACTGGGACGTTAAGCAATAATACAAACAAATAAAAATGCGGCTCCTTATGCTTTTTGTATTGGAAAAAATGTGAAAATAATGGATTTTTCAGGAACTATTATAGACGTTGCTTTGGAACTTGCATCAGTGGGCCACAATGAGAAAAAGTATCTGTTGATATAAACTATCTGCACCCCTCACCCCCTCCCCCCGCCCCTTCCATCCCCGTACACACACCAAGGTTTATGCGCCCCTGCCCCGCGGCTATATACATGTATAAAGTCATGAAAAAAACTGTATTAAAATCACAGGAAAGAGATTTATTCTAACTTGCACCATTTGATCAAAGTGACAAAAGCTTTCATTTGACATAAAAAATCTGTCACCCAGAGGTTACCCGCCCGTGTCCCGGGGCTGTGTACATGTATGAAAACATGAAAAATATGTAAAAAAAAATCACAATTCAAAAAGATTTTTATGACATAGCGACAAAAGGTTACATTTGACGGCAAAAAGTTGTCTCCTAGTGATTATCTGCCCCTGACCTGAGGCTATGTACATGTATGAAATCATGAAAAAAGTCATATAAAATTACAGTTCAAAGACATTTTTATGGATTTTAAATATGTATTTCTTTTTATTTCCGGAAACACAAATACACAGCCTGTACGTGCACTCTCCTTTGGACATAGGCATTCTGTGTCATTCTGAATAAAGATATATGGTTTTAGTACATTTCTATACTGTTGTACATTTCTATACTATATATTCCGCTTTGTATATTACCGTAAAAATTTGGACACCCGAAAAAAATCGCTATAATTATCCGAAATTAAAACAGTGTGGTTTTACCATTTCCCAATATGTCCTAATGATGAGGATGGAATGAAAAATAGTGGAGACCTTGATTAGACTGCTCCTTAAGGATCTGGGTCTGCATTGTTTGCACAGACCTGCCTGTCCGAAAATTTAATGTCATTATGGTACATGTAGGCAGTTTAGTTGTTTTGTATGCATATTTTGCTTCAGGTAGTTTGTCGTATCATATGGGTTGAAATGTTTTCATTTTCATCAGTCATTCTGTTGCTACTTAGCTAATTTACTGAACTAATATGAGTTAGAAAATGATGTAAATGCAGTATCATACAAAATAAAGTTAAAAACTTGTCAAAAGACGTCCTTCAATTGTCATCGCAATTTAAACACTTTTATGTACCTATTTCATCCTTTTATCAGAGCAACAGAGTATTTGAGTATTGGGTAAAAATTTTTGAATACTCTTTCTTAGTTCTAAAAACTTGCTGTGGGCATTCATTAGGGTTGCCAAGGCGATTCTAATGAATACCGACAACCTATGTTTTTATGAAGAATTAATTATCCTTTGATAGTTATTAGAATCAAATACCGATGTTGTCTGTTTCTCTGCTTTTATACCACATTGGCACACCAGCCTCATTGGAGTGGTTATGTGTTTACCTACCTACAAGTTTACCGTAAAAATCCTGTATTTTTTGGACACCCGAAAATGTTGCTGTAACAGAATCACTGATGAGTTTTTATTAGACAAAACTACATATTCTGACCTGTCTTTCGTTTTTAAAAGTAGCCATTGATCTAGAAGGAAATAACTTTAGAATTTTATTTTAAAACGTAATAACTAAACCGCCCAAGATTGTGCATGAGAACTTCCTTGATCTTGCGCCTGGCAAATCATATCACCAGCTCTTTTGGAGTAGCGTTAAATAGCAAGCTCAATGAACAAAGGGATTTGTATGTTCCGAAAAAAGCTGATACTGTTTCATGCATATCATGATTTCATACAGAGAACAATATATTAGACTGGCATTTGTGCCAAATATTTTATTATTATTTAACGTATTTATACCGAGTGGATTCTTCTACCTCAACACTTTGAAAATGTACATTTTCTATATAGGGGGTGTCTGGTTAGTTTTAATTATTATCATGTTTTGTAGGAATTTCTGAATTTAATGCAAACTGTGTAGACCCTGATCAGACGCCGCATTCTGTGGCGTCTGATCTTGGTCTACATTGTTTGCCAATGTCCCTTTTCAGGGCGGTAGGAATAAATTGGATAATCATTTTCAAAAGCAAATAAACAGGTTGTGAGGCAGCACTTTTACAAAAACCAATACTTTTAGTGAGGTCTATATACCCATAAAACGGAATAAGCCCTGAAAATAACGATTGCACTGAAGACAGGAAGGCTGATGGCAAATTGTATCTATTTATTCATTCATGATGTGGTCCCCTTTGTCTTTCCAATAATCAAAACTTACACGCCCCCTCCACCCTCCCCCACCCACACCCTGCCTCCCCCTTAAACCACACGATACAGTAAACAAGCTATTTTTTTAAGGCGACCGATTTCTTTGTATAATTTTGTTGTGCGCATTCTTACTGAAACTGTGGAATGGTCTACCTAATTACTGGCTTATGACTCAAGTTTTCTTAAATGGACATGGTTCGCGGTCTGTTTATAGCGCTATTATCTTTTAAGTTTCATTATTATACTGATTGTGACACATGAATAAGATATTTAATGTATTGTTTGTTTGCTTAATGTAAAATTATAAAATTTTAATTTCGGAACATTTTCAATTTGAATGTCCATTGTGTTATACGAAAATGACATTTTCTTTTCTATTGAAGGACATTTAAAAATGTTCATAGCATAGATCTTATGGATTGCTTAGAAACCAAAGCTTTTATTTATTTATTTATTTTCAAAATAAAATTACATCGCCCTGCTACGTTAGCCAAAGGATAAAATTTTATCCTTTGTTTCCGGCCGGCAGCATATTTCTTCACGAAAGTGAAAAAAAAAAAAAAAAAAAAAAAAAGACACATTCCTCATAACAATGTAAAGTCGGATCCTTTTCGTAACAAGCGAAGTCCTTTTTGCGAGTCCTTTGTTACCTTAGTGTCCTATGGCTTGGGATGTATAGGATCCGAAAATGTATTGAGTATTTTTTTACATGCACTTTATGACAAACTAGTTACAATTCCATTTTTAGCAGGAAAAGGACCTTTCCGTAATCATAAAGTCGTAATAATGTAGACTCGGACCGCGAGTCCTTCGTTGCCGTACTGCAGCTTAGAGTCCTAGGACTGTGGGGTGTAGATGATCCAAAAATGTTTTGGGTATTTTTAAAATAGTTTTCATGACAACTAGTAACAATCCCATTTTGAACAGGAACAGAAATTTTTCATTACTATAAAAGTCATTCTCGAGAGTCTTATGTTGCTAGCTTAGGGTTTCGGGGTGCCAGTAACTTGGGGATTTTTTTTTTCATTTAATAAAACATATTGTTTCAATATTTTTTCAATAATAAACTAGGTTCAGGTCTCATATTTACATAAAACAGGTCCTTTCTGTTGAAGAAAGTCCTTTTCGCGAAAAGGAGTCCTTTTCGTATTTTATGTATTTTATGTACTCCGGGGTTTGTGATATCAGTATTGTCTGCGAGGACCGAGTAATATATTGCGATATATCAGTATTGTCTGCGAGGACCGAGTAATATATTGCGATTCATGTATCGGCTGGTACCACATAAACTGTCAGAGCATACCTCCCACGTTATACGTGCATCGGGACCTAGGGTGCAGTTTGTCGGCTGTAAAAATGCACCGGTGGTTTATTCTACTGACCGTTCTAAGGCGATGGTCCCGGTGTTATTCTTTGTTGCTTTATGGTTTATTCTACGAGGCGATTTGTTTTAAGTCTTGCCTTGTGTTATTTTGTTCTTGTGATTTTCAGTCCTTTTAGCATTTCGATTACCTTGCTTGGGGAAGAGAGAGCTAATCTTAGTGCTTTTCGTACGTTTGTTCGATTTTGCTTGTTTGGTTTTGTCTGTTTCCTCTCCCTCTTGGTGTCTGGGAAGGGCTGCGGCTTGTGATTGTGGCACTCCCTGACTTTTCTCTTACCTTGTATTTACAAAAGATCCCCAAGGAGAAGTCGTGCTTGGGAATGCTTGGAATTATGGAATGTCAAACTTTTCCACAGCCCTGTTTGACATATCAACTTCCCTAACCAATCTGAGTCACTATCATATTTGTCTCATCCTGGCAGTCCAGTACCAGACATCTAGGACACCCTGCTGCAGCAGTCTAAAAGAAAACAAAATGGTAAAGCAGCGAATGCTGCACTATACCATCCCCTGAGATATTGACTATTGATGACTTGCAATACTGTATATGCCGAGATATATAATTCGGCCAAAACATCAACAACGACTGCGCAGATGTCATCTAGATACCTTTAGTGTTTATACATAAAATTTGTATGATGGCCCTTTGAAATTGAGAACGTATAAAAGAACGAAAATCGGAGTCTCGGTTTGACTAAGACTCTTCATATGAGAGAAGAAAACTCTTATAGCTTCCTTTTATCGCCCAAAAAAACAAAAATAGAAGAGCTCAACCTGAGTGCAGTGCTGAAGACATCCAGGGACAAACAGCGCAGGGTAGGCGGAAAGGAACCATCTTGAAAGCCATTGAAGACCAAAATGTCAAGTTCTCGCCATACTAACCTATGGATGAACACTCAGATTAATAGGGACATCAGAGGAAAGCAAAAAGCATACTAAAAAGGTAAGGAGAACAAACAGAAAAAGAGATAGCGATATGTATAAACACCTCCAGAAAGATGCGCAGTACCAGATCAGAAAAGCTAACAAAGACTACCTAAAACGCACTGCGAGTGACAGCTGTAAGAATGACTCTAAGAAGTTCTGGGCATATGTAAAAAGCAAGAGATAGTAATCCAGTATAGAATAATTTCCAGTGAAAGTATACAAAGATGCCCATATGAAAATCTTTCGTCCTTATATAATATCAAAGAACGTTCTAGAAAAAGAATTTACTACAGGCATCTCTTATTTTCCAGTTTCAGTCAAGAAACTTCTAAATATTCTAAGACATGCCAAAGATAACTCAGTCCAGAATCAAGGACATAAACAACATGTTATCTACAGGCATCACTTATTTTCCAGTTTCAGTCAAGAAACTTCTAAATATTCTATGACATGCCAAAAATAACTCAGCCCAGAATCAAGGACATAAACAACATGTTATTGTAAACATGTTGTTTCAGAAAGTTATTTATGGAAACATAGTAAATAAAGTTATTAATGGAAACATAGTAAACATGATGCTTAAAATAATTGAACACCTTATATATAACACTTCCTCTCTTCAAGGAAAAGAAAGATTTATGTAATAAAGCTTTCTTTTGCCATAAAATTATCATAAAAATAAAATACTGATAAAGGCAATTATTATCTTATACACAGCAAATTACAGGAAACCACAGATCAAAACATCATACTCTAGATAAGGCGTCAGGAATAATATTATCTTTTCCTTTGATGTGCCTGATGTCAAGATTGTATTCCTGTAACAACAGGCTCCATCTGAGCAACCTCTGATTCTCATTTTTCATCTTATGGATGAAAGTCGGTGGATTGTGATCCCTGAAAACAACAATAGGTGAGGGTGAAGAAGTAGTTCCGGTCATGGTACCAAAGCCGTAATCCAAACTCATAAATCCATAAAGGAATGACGAATCAGAATGTTCAGACCAACAGACATGTACCCCAGAACAAAGCGTGTAATCAGGCGTCCGCGGATAGTAAGCATTACTTGGTAAGCAAGCTTCGCCTACCATGCCCATAGGCCTGAACGAAGGAAATATCGGTAGAAGCGTATGTCCGGGATTTGGGAAGTCTACTTATGGCACGTCACTGGCAAAAACACCAGAAACACTTCTGGAAACTGCCACATTGTAGGGATTGACTAGATCATGATGTTTCCTATAGAACTTCTTAAGTGTTGCTACCAGTTTGGTTTTTTGATACCCCTGGCTCAACAACTTTGTAGTGAGCACTTTCCAACGCTCCATGAAGTCCTGATAATTTGAACAGGTTCTGGCATAACGGATTAACTGTGAAACGTAAACGCCGTATGCTGGTGCAGAAGGGATATTACTGCTCAGGAATGGAAAGTTAACAATGGGAAAATTGAAGTCATCCCGTTTGTCGTATAGCCTAGTAGTAAGCTTTCCATTGTCTATGTAGAGATAACAATCCAAGTATGAGGAGGAGGCTGCAGTCTCCGTTGTTTCCTTTATTTCAAGTTCACGTGGATAGATGAATTCTAAATACTCTGCAAATTTTGTGTTTTTCAGAGACAATACATCATCTATATATCTGTAGGTGAAATTGAATTGTTGTGCGAGGTGTTTCTTGCCTGCTTGGAGGAGACTTTGTACAAACTCCGCCTCATACGAGTATAAAAACAAGTCGGCAAGTAACGGTGCACAGTTAGTACCCATCGGTATGCCGATTGTTTGCTGAAATATCCGACCGCCGAACTCCACAAAAATATTGTCGATTAGATATTCCAGCATCTTTATGACATCTGCATCTGAGTATTTTTGTGGCGCATCAGAGTGATCCCGAACGAAGTATGTGTCTTTGTAGCCAATGACAACATACTGAAATCGACGGTTACCATTCTTGTGGAAGAAACACTGGTTGATAATTGCCTTTAATTTAGATTTCAATTTATCATGAGGAATAGTAGTGTAAAGAGTAGAGAAATCGAAAGATTTAATACTGTTGACGGAATGAAGAGATTGTGCCTTTAGGTTTTCTAACAGCTCTTTGGAGTTTTTCAGGATCCACACTGATTAACACCACTTCTGGCATATGCCGTGTCACAATGCTTCAGAAGGCCTTCTTTAACTGCGGTTAGTATTCGTGTTAGAATCTGAGAAAGAGGCTTGGTTGAGCACTTAGCTGAACCCGCAATATATCTCTGCTTGTACGGATTCTTGTGAAGTTTAGGAATCCAGTACAGTTTGGGAAGGTCAATATCTTCCTCTGGGAGGGAAATTCCAAATGTCAGCATCACCGAATAGTGGTTTTGTAGAATTTCTTCCTTGGACATAGCAGTAAGATTATATGTAGGGTTTCCGGTCATGGTACTCATACCAAGCTCTTCCATTAGGCAGTTTATATAGTGTGTTTTGCAAACAAACACAATGTTGTTAGATGCATTGTCTGCTGGAACAACGACAAACTTCTCATGGATTTCAGCTAACTCAGCAGCAACATCTTGATCATCAAACACCGATTCATGTCGGCGAGACATGGTTCTGCTGAGTACTGAGACACGTCTGTTTACCAAGGACATTACCGATTTAACCCATTCAGACAGGGTGTCAACCTCCACGTCCTCTTTCTTGGCCCAGCGTCTTGCATACTCTTCAACAGAATCCAATATTAATTTGGAATTCTGTTTCCAAGTAAAAGACCTGGGTTCCCTATATTTAGGGCCTTTGGAAAGAATGTCCCTGAGTTTGCTAATCCTGACTATATTGAGGTCACCTGTTATAACTCGATCGGCTGGATTATAGCAGAACTCCGATGCTATACACGAACACGCAGAGGGGTTTCAAGTAATGTTCTCAGTATTTAGCCCTTGCAGCACGTTTTTGTAATTGAAAATCCTAGGTGCAATGGGAGACGAATAACTGTAGGAAATGATAGGTGGGCTCTGGTTTTTGAAGTAAGCTGGTATGGTTGAAGTTACTTTCTTATGGTTCAGGATATTGCTAATGTTAACGGCGTCAAGACCCTTGTTTCTGAAGTCAAGTTTCAGAAAATCACGAGTGGAAGTCTCTTCTGGAGAAACTGTTTGAACAGGCTTGTACAACCTAAACTTAGCAACATCCAAAATGATAGCAACCAGCTTATATTCAGGAGAATTTTGAACATATGTTTTTGTATCCACCACTTCCTTCTGCAAAGAGCGAAGTTTAGTTACCGGCAGCCGATACAGCTTTGTACGAATATGATGAAGTCCTAATGGCTGCTGTACATATGGAAGGAGAGTGTCAAATGCGACAGCAGCATCAAAATTAGGACGATTGTAGTGCCGATGTCCATGACTTCTCTTACGTCTTTGAGAGCTGCCAAAGAGCCTTATCACATTGACCGAACTGCATCTTGGGCTGGTAAGATTCCCTACAGAATCTATTTTGTCATTGCAACCATATGGTGCTGCAGTGCCTAATTCTCTGATCCATAATTCCTCACGCTGTCTACGAAGTGGCGTGCTCAGGCTGGGATTGTTAGTAGGGTGGTATATTTTTTCTAGTATTCTTACTTTGAAGGACAAAATAGAATGATCTGGTAGATTGAAATGTTGATAAAGCAATTGATTGCTCCCATGATTTATCTCATATCTATGACCAGACATTCTATTGCGTAGTTGTCCTTTCGTCTCACCAACGTATATTAATCCACAGAGCGAACACTCCACACCATAGACAACATTAGAGGACTTACAATTGAGATCATCCCAGCTCCGTGTATGGTATGTTTTAACAGCGAGTGCACTCGTAAACTGAGTTTCTTTGATCAAAATTTTACAGGTTTTACAATTTTTTGAATTGCATGATGTTATACTGCAGTGTGGGCTTTTCGTGATGACATCCGATATTGTAGCGTGAAAGTTAGATAAACTTCAAAATGTTAAAGAGCAAGAATGAGAGACAAACATTCTTTCTCTACTGTAGAATAATTCTTTGATGCTTGTTAAACTTTTTGGAAAAGTAACAAACTGGATGATCCACACCACCGTCATCCTCTTGCAGCAATACACCACCTGCACCAACATCACTCGCATCTACTGCCAGCTTAAATTCTTTATTAAAATTTGGTGCCAAGAGAACTGGTTCACTTCTAAGGATGGCTTTCAGTTTATCAAAGGCATTCACTTTGACAATCACTGGTCCATTTAAACCACATTCTTTTACTAAGTAAATTAGTCAGTGGCTCAGCAATGACAGAAAAATTATTACAGAATTTTCTGTAATAACCAGCCATACCAAGAAACCTCATCAGTTGTCGTTTGCATGTGGGCACCGTAAAATCTGAAATAGCTTAAACTTTAGCTTTTATAGGTTTAACCTGACCCGGACCCACAATATGTCCTAGAAATATTAAAAATAAAGGTAAGAGAAAAGTCTAGGGAGTGCCACAATCACAAATCGCAGCCCTTCCCGGACCCCAAGAGGAAGAGGAAACCGACAAATCCAAACAAGCACTAATCGAACCAACGTATGAAAAGCACTAAGATTAGCTCTCTCTTCCCCAAGCGAGGTAATCGCAATATTAAAAGGACTGAAAACACAAGAACAAAATGACACGTGGAAAGACATACAACAAATCGCCTCGTAGAATAAACCACAAAACAACAAAGAGTAAGACTAACATCGGGACCACCGCCTTAGTTGCGTGACAGAATTCGCTTTTAGCAAGGTTTATTGTCAGTTTTGTTTCACTTAGTTTATCAAAGAACGCTTTGATAGTCCCCATATGGTGATTCCACTCATCACTGTATATGATGGCATCATCGATGTAAGCCTCGCAATGCTCAATTCCAGCTATTATGGTGTTGATTAAGCGTTGAAATGTTGCTGGAGAGTTTTTCATTCAAAAATGCATTACTTTATAGTGATATAATCCATCAGGAGTAACAAATGCTGAGGTCTCTTTAGCTCTGTTTGTGAGAGGAACTTGCCAAAATCCTTTCAGATGATCAAATTTAGTTATATATATCGAATTTCCAATTTTGTCAATACAGTCATCCATACTTGGTATAGGAAAGGTGTCTGTTTTACTCAAATTATTGATCTTCCTCTAATCAGTGCACATTACGAAAACACGCCTATTCAAATATATAGAAAATTTCACCGCCAAAAATTGAAAATTTTCAGATAAAAAAAACTCTGATATTTTTCATACTTTTGCTCAAAACATAGATTGAAGGTACTCGTTAGAACCGCCTCAGCGAGGCGGTTCTAACGAGTACCACAATCTATGTTTTGAGCTAAAATAAAGAGAATAATATATACCCCTGTAAACCCCAGTTTTACTATATAAAAGTGGGGTTTAAAGGGGGTCAAAAATATATAGGCATGTTTTCGTGATGACATCCGATATTGTAGCGTGAAACCGGGTCCTCTACGAAGTCAAGCACCGCTGTCACCCATTCAGGTACTAACCGCGATCTCCGTTGCTTAACTTCGTAAAAAAGCCAATCAATCTACCAGTGTCGCCAGAAAAGCCGGCTTCCACAGCGAGGCTGTAGAAGTGATATATATACTATTCCGTTACAATATTTTCCATCAGGTTTTGGCACAAGAATGCAAGGTGAACTCCATTCACTTTGGCTAGGTCAATGAAATCATTGTCCAGCAAATACTGAATTTCTTCCTTAAGATATTTTGATTTTGTTGGGTTCATTCTATATGGATGTTGTTTGACAGGTTGTGAATCTTCAACATTCACATCATGATAAATTTTGTCAGTCCTAGTAGGAATATCCGGAAAAGTGTTCATATTCATGATTTAACTGTTTCCGTTCCTTTCTTTGGACTGGATGTAGGTGTGAAAGTTTCTGGTCGAGATCCTTTAGAATGTCAGAATTCTGGAGATTTGATGAAGCAGGATCAGATTTGATCAAGTTCATGTCTTCTGAGGTCATTTCACTTTGTTCCTGAGGGACTGAACTAACAACACAAGTTGGTGTAAAAGAAGAGCTATCCCTATCTAAGTACTGTTTAAGCATGTTAACATGATATAACTGTTTTTGTTTGCGTCTCCCAGGAGTGTTAACAATGTAATTTACATCACTAAGCTTTTTATCTACAGTGTAAAGGCCATAATATCTGGCTTGCAATGGTTTTCCAGGAAAGGCAAAAGACCAAGTACCCTGTCTCCAGGCTGTAATTTTCTTTGTTTTGCATTTTCATCATACCAACGTTTCATTTTCCTTTGTTCTGACTTAAGATTGGCCCGAGCAGACTCACAAGCTTTTGACAGTCGGTCTTTAAAATCTATTACATACTGAAGTAAGTTCAAAGAACTATCATCATTTGAGAGAAATTTCTCTTTCTAAAGTTTCAAAGGTCCACGCACAGTATGGCCAAATACCAGCTCAAATGGGCTGAAACCAAGAGATTCCTGGATTCTCTAACGGCAAACAACAACAAATGGATGCCCTCGTCCCAATCTTTTTCAGTGTCACAGCAGTATGATCTGATCATATTTTTCAAGGTCTGATGAAATCTTTCCAGGGCACCTTGACTTTCAGGATGATAGGGTGACGATTTATATTGAGTAATGCCTAACTCATGCATGACTTGTTGAAAAATTCCAGACATAAAATCTGAGCCCTGATCCGACTGAACAGACTTTGAGAGGCCTACAAATGCGAAAAACTTTACCAAAGCCTTAACAATATTCTTTGTTTTAATATTCCTAAGTGGAATGGCTTCTGGGAAACGTGTAGAAGCACATATTATTGTGAGAAGAAACTCATGGCCTGACTTGGTTTTGGCCAAGGGACCAACGCAGTCAATAATTATTCTGCTAAAAGGTTCATCAAAAGCAGGTATGGGCTGTAAATGAACTTTTGGTATTGTCTGGTTAGTTTTTCCTACCATCTGACAAGTATGGCAAGATTTACAAAATTGAGACACGTCAGATTTTAACCCTGGCCAGTAAAAATGGTTAAGAATTTTGTGATAGGTCTTATTTATACCTAAATGACCTGACATGGGAGTGTCATGGGCCAAGTTTAAAATATCAGGGGCGTTAAACCCTCGGAAGCACTATTTGGTGGATAACAGTCCACTCGTCTTCTGGTGAGACATCAGGAGGACGCCATTTTCTCATTAAAATGTCATTTTTGACATAGATTGGGAGGTGATCTATTTCTTTCTCAGCAAAAGCCCTTTCAAGTAAAGACAAAATTTCAGGGTCATTATGCTGTTCCTTGCAAAGTTGTGACCTTGACACCAAGTCATGACCTTGGCCTTGGTCATTTAATATTGAAGAGTAATGACTGGACTGACTTGTCACTTAAGTCTGTCTGCTTGTCAGACAGGCTGGATGAAAGAGAATTTGTAATCTCATGTTTAAAAGACTGACCCAAAAAGGTATCAGTTAAATCAATGTCCTCATCATTCTGTTTTGCTTTCTTAGCCATGGCCCTTGTAACGGCACAAGATGGGTAAAGATCGGGCATTTCCTGTTCAATGGGATCAGGTGGCTGATCAATACAAGGTATGTTAGTCAAAAGTGGGTTTACCACAACCTTATCTCCTGCTAAGTCACTTCCTAACAGTAAATGAACACCTTTAAAAGGTAAAGAAGATCGAATACCGACATCCACTAAACCAGTTACCAAGTCTGGGGATAAGTAAATGTTATGAAGAGGAACATCAACAAATCCACACTCTGCACCCTGAATAAGGACACTTGTCCCAGAAGAGTCTTCTCAGAAAAAAGCAATCTGCTAAAATAAGGGATTGAGAAGCTCCGGTATCTCGTACGATTTTAATTAGGGTAGACTGGGCATAGTCACTATTTAGTGACACAAAACCATCTGATAAGAATGGTTCATAAATTTCCATAACAGACTCAGACTCAGACCTTTCAGCCTGGGTAGAATCTTCCTCCTTAACATATGACTGTGGTTTTGACCGTAAAGAGGTAAGGCCTGTAAGTTTAAGCCCCTCTTGTTTTGCTTTCTTTCTTTTCAAATGTAAGCACTCAGAACTAATATGACCTGTCTTTTTGCAATAATTGCAAATTTGTTGAGATAAGGGATTTTTATCCTTGTTTTCACCAGAAGATTTGGGTTTAGGAGTAAATGTTTGACCATAATTGCCAGATGGATTACTAAGACTATGTTTGGATCCTGATTGTGGGGAAAAATGGTCTTCTAGAGGGATTTGACTTATTAATAAAGGAAAACATGTGTTAAAGCATAATCGTCTGCAAGTCGAGCTGCAGGTTCCAAAGTTTCAACTTGTTTCTCATCTAAAAAGGACTTAATGTCTGAATTTATGCACCTTTTGAACTCTTCTACAAGCATAAGCTGCCTACGTTTTTCATGATCAGAGCCAATTTTCTTCGAAGAGCACCACCTGTCAAATAACTGTTCTTTAGTTCTAGCAAATTCAACATTGGTCTGCTCATTTTCTTTCTTACAGTTCCTAAATGTTTTACTGTAAGCCTCAGGGACCAACTCATAAGCCTTAAGAATTAATTCCTTTACAGTATCATAACTGGAGCTTTGCTCAACAGTCAGCCGAGTATAAATTTCTCGAGCCTTCCCAATTATAACACTTTGCAAAAGCAAGGTCCAATGCTCCTTTGGCCATTTTAAATTTTCTGCTACTTTTTCAAAATGAAGAAAATATTTGTCAACCTCTTTTTCCTGAAATGGAGGAACCAATCTGATGTGTTTCGTAACGTCAAAATGAGCGCCATAGTCTAAAGGTTGCCGTTTTAACGTCATGTTTTGCAATTCTAGTTCTTTCATTCTTAATTCTGCATCAAATTTTAATTTTTCCCTTTCTATCTGCATTTGTCTTTCTTGTTCAATTTTAATTTTTTCTTGCTCTAATCTTAATTTTTCAAACTCAATTTGCTTCTGGATTTCAAGCTCTCGCATTTGCAAACTTGTATGTGTAACGAGAACAAGAGACAAAGCAGAAGAATCAAGTAATTCCTTATCAACCAAAAATTGGACCAAAACATTTTTATTTCCTGTTTTAACATGGACTTTTTTACGGTAGTCAATTCATAATGAGCAGCAATGTCCAACAAATCTGACTTTTTGGCCAAAATTAACAACTCCTGCGAAGGCGCAGTGATAAAAGCTTGAAGGTCAAATGACATGCTTGCTTTTTGCTGGTTTTATCAAGTAAATTTATAAATTTATTGATATTTTTCAAAAGTCAATACCTGCTTTTTTTTGTTATTATTTACTTTTTTTTTTTTTTTTTTTTTTTTTTTTTTTTTGAAAGTCAATACTTGTCTTTTTATCAAATAAAGATTTTTATATTTACTGATTTTTTTATAGCGAACATTTTATTTTAAGCTCAAACTTGTTTTAGCTCAAGAAAATGTTCGATCCCGGACGAGCCCCAAATTTCTGTTACGAGCCAGGCGTAAAGAGAAAGAAATAAAAAAACGAAACCAGCAACAAGCTTGAAATTATTAACAATATTTATTCACAAAACAAGAAGACAAGTTTCAAAACAAAAGAATGTAAGTAAACAGTACCTTTCATGTCGTAAAGTCCCTCAGAAATAATCCACAAGAATTTATAAAACAAATCCTTTAAATAACAGTTTGTGATCCCACAATTTAAAGTTCCTGTATTCAGAATTTAAGTTCAAAATGAATAAAATATTAAAGTAATCCAGTATAGAATAATTTCCAGTGAAAGTATACAAAGATGCCCATATGTAATTTTTTCCTCCTTATGTATGCCGCCACTCCCGGTTTTCGACGATGTAACTTTTGTCGGTGTAATTATGGACCGAATCAACAATCTAATAAATACCTTTCTACACCCGAATCATGCAAACTTTATTCATCCTCAGCCCATAAACATTTTTTTTCCGCAGTAAACTTGTCAATGTGCATTAGAGGGCGCCATATTTAACACCTGACCTGTCATTTTGTCCAGTGACCTCACACCCGTTTTTCGACGCTGCGCAATTAGTGTCATCACATTTTACAACTGGCGGGTGAGAAATAAATAGAATAAGTTGTATTATATATCAACATCTTCATACCTTTGTGTAAGTAAAGTAATTATTTCATCTCTCGCTGGAAACACCTCAGATAAGCAAAACGGCTGATCGCCTACTAAGAATATTTCAACAGGAAATTGTTTTGAACAAACAAATCAAGTCATTTAAATGGTAATATTTGAAAACAGTAACGAATATACATCGTTTTTTTTTTTTTTTATTTTTATTTATTTATTTATTTTTTTTTTTGTTGTTGTTGTTCTTTTCTATTTTGTGGAAAACTTGCCAATTACTGGCAACATGTATAGAGGAAGTTATCACCTCGAGTCCGCTTCCATCGTCGGAAACCGAGTGTGATCGAATTCCGGTGGTTTGCCATAATAACAAAGAACGTTCTAGAAAAAGAAATTACTACAGGCATGAAACTTTTAAATATTCTATGACATGCCAAAAATACCTCAGTCCAGAATCAAGGACATAAACAACATATTATTGTAAACATGTTGTTCCAGAAAGTTATTTATGGAAACATAGTAAATAAAGTTATTAATGGAAACATAGTAAACATGATGCTTAAAATAACTGAACACCTTATATATAACAATATTCAATCTCTGACAACTGCGTCAGAGAGTCGACGCTTTGGATCAGTGGTTAGAGCACTGGATTTTTATCCGGACAGACCGGGTTCGATTCCTCCGATAGGCGGGATTTTTTTTTTTTTTTTTTCAGTTATGCTTCATTCCTTTGTTACGACTTTCATGTCGTAAGACTGGAATACTGAAAAGCTTAAGATGGGAGTCTCTCAAGAAAAGGAGGAGAGACAGTAGGCTTATACTCTTGTACAAAGGTCTAAAGGGCGTTGCCAGCATTCCAACAGATGACCTTATTCCCCCAATAAGGAGCTGCAGAAATCATCACTCTTTGGTATTTCAGATCCCTACTGCAAGAACTGATATTTACAAGGGATCCTTCTTCCCTTTAATTGGAATGCCCCTCCAGATTCGGTAATTTCATCCGCTGAAGGATGACTTGGGCCACTGGATCTTGGACCAGTCCAAGTAATATCAGTTGGACCAAATGGGGTGTATTCTTTGGACCAGTTCCAGTTGGACCAGGTAATTACTTATCAGAATCAGAATGTTTTACTGGTGATACATAAATAGACATTCATTCACCAGGACCAACGATTGCAAAGACTAGTCTCTAGATCTCACAAGTGATGTGAATCTAGCGACAGGGCCCTCAGAACTTTCGGCAGAAGAGATTATAGATGCAGGAAGTGCATTCCAATCCCTACAGCCATGTAGGCTTATTCTGCGCATCGGCTAATCCTGCTCATTCAAATAGTTTTGAACAAACATCAAAACCATTTCATTTTGGCGCATCATTTTAATACACTGATGGAATGGTAGTATAAAAAGCATTTTCAAAGGGCAAATTCAAAATATTTGTAAAATGATTACGAAAACACGTGTGTCACGTGATCGGACGAGCGTTGGGCACGGTGACGATGGACTAGACGCAATCACAAGCAATTACAACACTTTGTAAAATAAAAACAAGCATGTATTTAAAAAGTTCAAAAAAAAAACAAAAAAAAAAAACTATAATTAAAGTTCAAATTTCCATGTTCCAATTTCTATGTTCCGAAGCTTCCATAACCCACAGGTACTGTTAACTTCATAATCTGAAAAAAACTGTTTATTTAATTATATTTCCATAATTAAATATAATATAAATTTGAAGTAATTACGTAACTTGTCCACGGATGTATCCTCCATGATATTTCCGGTTATCACTAACACTTTTTTCTGTAGAACTTTGAACAAAACTTGCCCGAAAACATTTGATGGTCAATCATAGTGACGATAACAGTGGTGAAACAGATACATATACGGATACGGATACGGGACCTGAAAATAAGTATCATGTCCTAGAACTCTCGATATAAAACATGACATTTCCTTATTAATTTCCACTAGATATACAGAGTGTGTACGCCAAATGTTATAAATGCGACAAGTCCGTTGCAATTGATTATTATATAGCAAAATCAGATCCTAAAACCACATGGACGCTGTTAATGACATATAATATTGTAAAAAAAAATCAACACAGGCAGACAGACAGTCAGAATATATCTGACACCCATATTAACTAATCGGAGGAATGGCATCTCGACGATTACACATTCTTACAGGAAGACCCCTGCGCCTTCCACTGTAAGAATCCCTTTAGAACGCTAAAGGCTAAAATAAATTATAACTGCCATTATACCACAATGATTACACGATCACATATCGTCCCCACGTAATCATTGGGTACAATATCAACAAGCCATCGTCATAGCCTCAAACATGACTCCTTGCTGCTTGAGCCATTTCACCGTAAAATATTCTAGTAAACAGACTTGTGATTAAAATAAAAAGGACCTCTGTATATGTGTTCAAGGTGAATATAGTCTATGTCATTTGTGTAAATCGCGCTAATTAATGAATGTGTATGCAGTTAACATAACGCCTAACGGTAGCGTACTTTTACGCGTATATGTACGGTGTGTGCGGTTAACATAACAACATAACGCCTAACTGTGTCATACATTTAAGCGTATATGTCTGGTATGTACATGTCAGATGAGAATATGTAATATCAAAGTGCGGTAGTGCTATCATTGCGCCGATCCATTTATCTTATTCAAATAAAAATATTAATGATTGTATTCCGATCAGGGTCTACAGAACCTATCAGACTCACCAGACTGATCAGGATCCATAGAATCGGTCAAACTTAACCTCCCTATTCGGTTTATAGTTTACACACCCGACACGGCTTATTCGTCTGATCAGGGTCTACACATATAACCAAAGTATACACATCTGATCAGGGTCTATCTACTTATCATGCCGGGTTTGTAAGTACGAATGATACATAAAATCGCAACGTAGTAAAGCAATAAATTTACCTACTCGAATTTTAGCTGCTGTAAAGACGAGCAAGAATATTGCAAGAATAAAATTAAAATAAATTATTGACTTACCATGGTCAGATTCCCCAGATACAACACAACATGAAGATTAGAAAAAGGAAGACAATGATCAGTCTTCGATGAAATAAATTTGTAGTGTGTATCGTTCTATTCAACCAGGGAACTTTTATAGTAATGTGGCACGTTTTGAAACATTGTGTCCACAAGTAATCCGTGAAATTCAAGATCTAAAAATAATATTCACAAGAATACCGTGATAGTCAAGATTTAAAATAACCTGTTCGATTGTCCGAACGGTGCAAAGTTTCACATAGCAACTGCTAAAACTATGAAGTAAAAAAACATTTTTCTCTCGGAACGCTACAAAACTGCAAAATTACGACAGAAAATTGTCTCCCCTTTCAAAAGATAGCCTTGAGACGAAAATCAATCCCAGAACGGTGAAGATATTGATCACCAAACCTAGGTTCACTCGGAATATATAGTGTTCTGGTAACCGCTCAAGTATATAGACGTAAATAATCAAATACACCCTCAGCATAACTATCTCGTGATTACCGTAATACCGTAACTTGAAAGCTGAAGTGTACCTACTTGCTTAAAAAGTAAAACTGTCATCATAATCAGCGCTCCAGTTACAAATGCATTAATCTAACCTGGTTAATAAAAATCGATACAAACTTCTTTTTATACTATGTACATGTAAAATATATTCAAGATAAAACAGGGACGTGACATATCTTCCCTCTTACAGAAGTGCGTAGCACTAGAGTATTACGTCACTTTATATCGCCGAATATATTACGTCATACACGGCTTAAATAATCTGCGCCCACATTTTCTGCACCACGTATTGCCACTATATGAAATCTATATGGCTGTAATGCCAAAGCCCATCGCATCAGTCTAGAATTGGTAAGCTTTGCTTTATTTAAATAGCTTAATGGCTGATGATCGGTTTCTACCGTAAATGCTGTGCCATACAAATATCTATGGAACTTTTGCACTACCCATACTAGCGCAAGACATTCTTTCTCTATTACTGCATATGATTTTTCACTAGGTTTCAGTTTTCTACTTGCATATGCAATAGGACTTTTCTTACCTTCTTCGTCTTGCAAAAGGACAGCTCCTAATCCCTCATTAGAGGCATCTACTTGTAAAGTAAATGGTTTTGACAGATCGGCCATTTTAAGAATAGGTTGAACTGTCAACGCCTTCTTCAATGAATCAAATGCTCTCTGTTGTGGTTCATCCCAATGTACTTTATTGGACTCACCCTTTTTTGTAAGTTCCGTCAAAGGTGCGGCAATATGAGAAAAATTAGGAATAAAAGATCTATAAAATCCTACAAGTCCCAAGAATGAACGTACTTGTTTCTTGGTAACAGGTCTTTCTGCTTTTTCAATTGCTAGAATCTTATCAGGGCAGGGCCTAATAACCAAACAAATGACCAAGACATTCTAAATTTTGAAAACCAATGAAACATTTACTTGGTTTCACAGTCAAATTGGCATCTCTTAGTCGCTTCAATAATTCCTCGAATACTTGCATATGATGTTCCCAAGTAGATGTGAATATGATGATATCATCAACAAAATTGTCTATATTAGACATACCTTTCAGCAGTTTCCTCATCAGTTTACTACAGGAAGCTTGAGCTGTTACTAAACCGAAAGGTAGAACTTTAAATTGTAACAGTCCTAATGGTGTTTGAAAAGCTGTGTA
Organism: Anodontia alba; assembly: GCA_964016985.1. Lineage (NCBI taxonomy): Eukaryota > Metazoa > Mollusca > Bivalvia > Lucinida > Lucinidae > Anodontia > Anodontia alba. Next base: position 155,915,149 of record OZ024821.1, read on the forward strand.
TTGCTTAGCATTCTTAGTTAAAGGTATCTGCCAATAACCTTTGGTAAGGTCAAGCTTGGATATGTACTTATGACCTGCTATTTTCGTAAATATTTCCCCCATATTTGGCATCGGTTCTGCATCGAAAACCGTAATCTTATTAAGTGTTCGAAAATCTATGCAAAATCTGTTCGTATTGTCTTTCTTTTTGACTATAAGAACAGGGGAACAGTAAGGACTTTCTGGTGGTTCTACAATGTCTAAATTGATCATATCTCTTACCTCATCCTTTGCTGCTTCCATCATATTGAAAGGAAGTGGATATTGCTTAACTCTTACCGGCGTATCTGTTGTCAACTTAATGTCATGTTCCAACAGAGTGGTACAGCTGGGTATTCCTGTAAATGTACTAGCAAAATTTGTTACAAGTTGCCTTACCTGACTTTGTTCCTCTTTTGTCAAGTCTGGATTAATGTTTAACAGTTCAACTGACTCATTGTCACAAATTGATGGTGATTCCACTAATCCTTCTATATTATCTTCGGTATCTTCCGAAGTACAGTCTAATACTGCAATAGAACATACCTGAACATCTGTAGTCTGTTGATCATCCTCTCTCTCAATGTATTGCCTAAGCATATTGATATGGAAAGTTTTTACTTTCTTACCCATTTTAATTCTATAATCTAAGACACTTAATTTCTCCACTACTTCGTACGGGCCTTTCCAACTCATCACCAATTTATTTGTCTTAGTCGGGAGAAGTAAGAAAACTTTGCTACCTACCTTTAAATGTCGGCGCCTCGACTTCCGATTGTAGTATTTTTTATACTTCTTTGACATATTCTGCAAGTTTTGCTGTGCTAAACTTACCGTTGACTCTAATCTTTCCCTTAAATCTAAAACATACTGGTAAGTAGTACGTACCCGAGGATCCTCGATATCCTTCGTCCACAATTCTCTTAAAACTTGCATAGGTCCACGCACAGGCCATCCATATATTAATTCAAACGGAGAAAACCCCAGACTTTCCTGTGGAACTTCTCTGTATGCAAATAATAATGGATCTATATACTTGTCCCAGTCTTTCGGGCGTTCTGCGCACATTCTAGTCAACATTTTCTTTAATGTACCGTTAAAGCGCTCTACTAAGCCATTACAGATGGGATGATAAGGGGAAGTAACTAACTGTTTGAATGACAAAAGTCTACTTACCTCTTTCATCAGTGCTGACGTGAATTGACTTCCCATGTCAGTTAATATTTCTTTCGGTACTCCGACTCTACTGAATATACTAACTAAAGCTTCTGCAACTGCTTCGGTCTCAATTGAAGACAGAGCTACTGCTTCTGGATACCTAGTTGCATAATCAACTAACGTCAAAATATACTTATTCCTATTCTCAGTACGGGGTTCAAGTGGACCAACCAAGTCAATTGCTACTCTTTGAAATGGGGTATCTATAACTGGCATACTGCCTAAGGGCGCTCTTGTATTCCTACCTTTGGCTATAGTGCGCTGACATATGTCACAAGACTGACAGAACCTCTTTATATCACTTGCTATCCCTGGCCAAAAGAATTCTGATAGTACCTTTTGAATAGTCCGCTTTACTGCAAGATGTCCAGACAGGATTGACTCATGGGCTAATTTCATTACCATCTTGCGATATTGCTGTGGAACTACAAGTTGAATAAAAATCTTACCAAATTCCACATTAGGTGAACTGAACTGTCTGTATATCAAGTCATTTTTGCGAAAAAACTTAGCATTACCTTTAACTTCTGATTCATCGCAAGCTTTTCGAATTCTTGCCAGAGTAGGATCATCAACTTGAGCTTCCTTAATTTGTTGAGGTGAAATATCCCTATCGATAATATTGGGGGTTTTGAGTGATGTTTTGGTTTGTTTAGGTAGTTTGGCTTGGGACTGGGTTTGTACTGCTAAAGCTGGCACCCAATTCATATTCGGGTCATAAGCATTCCTCACCCCTGGAATATTACCTATAATAACATCAACCAAAGGGTTCTCCATACAAAGGGCAAGTGTGTCTCCCTTAAAATAAGGAGTGTCTAATGATACTTTAGCTTCAGGAAGCTGTAATGTAGTCCTATCTACCATCATGCATGAATGCATCTTGCCGGTCAAATTCTCTGAGGAAACTAATGATTGTTTGACAATCACCCCAGTACACACAGTGTCGCGCAAGACACTAACCATTTCGTTCCCCATTATACCCTGTACGGTCTTCATATCATTACAAATGGGTGAAGGTTGAGCTGTAGTACTCACCTTCAATGTATCTTCTATCCCTGGACAGACCTTAGTGCCATCATTGCTTGCTTGGACATAACTAATTGTATCAGTATGAATAAAACACGCTCCACATACCTGGTTGTCATCCGATTTCCCGTCATCGCTCAGTTCCTGTCCTTGTCTCTGATCCTGAAAACGCACATGTTTTGAGGGGGATCTACTTCTACCTCTACCATATGTTCGTGTTGCAGCTACCTTCATATTACCTTTGCTCTATCAGGACAAAATCTAGCTATGTGTTTTTTATCACCACAAATAAAATATGACCCTCTAAAAGGTTGTGGGCCTTGATGATTATACCTTCGAACAGAAGGTGAAGGTGATCTCGACCTTGACCTAGATCTTGGTCTTTCATTGATCTTAAATGTCAAATTAAGAATATCAGTATATCTGGCTTCTTTGTACTGATCTGCTAATTTACTAGCCTGTTCAAGTGACTTGGGTTCCTTTTCTCTAAGGAAAAGTTCAAGGTCTCTATTACAAATAAATGCAAGCTGATCTCTAAGTATTAAATCTGCTAATCCATCATGTCTTATTAATACCAGACATATCTACCCACCTTGTAAAATAACTTTTCATACGGCTGGTGAATTGCTGAAAAGTTTCACCTGAATCTGGCCTACACTTCTTATACCTTCTCTTAAATCCTTCTTCAGTTAACTCATATCTTTTGAATAAAGCTGCCTTCAACATATCATAATTTAATGCCTCTTCTACAGGCATTAATGCATATACATCAAGTGCCTTACCTTTGAGCTCAAATTAGTAGCCCAATCCTCTTTCTTCCATTTTTGAGCTATAGCATACCTTTCAAACCTAAGCAAATAAGAATCCATTTCATCTTTACCTTCATCAAATGCTGGTATTTTTGGGGTCTTAGCAGTGACATAAGATTTATCTTCCTTATGCTGCACTGCCGGCTTTATATTTTGCTCTGCGGCTAACCTTTCCATTTCAAATATATGTTTCTTTTGCTCAATGTCTTGTTGTAATTGCATTCTTTGTATCTCGCGTTCATGTGCTGCCTTAGCCTCGGCCTTAGCCTCCGTGAGTTCGCGTTCTTTTACTTCACGCGCTGCCGCCGCTTCTGCTAATTCACGCTCGCGTGCTTGTGCCTCACGCTGTGCCTTTCTCTCGTCGCGTAACCTATCTTGTTGATCCTTAATAAAAGCTCGAAGTGCATCGCCTTCGTACCCTAAAGCCTCCCCTTGAGCTTTTAAATTTTCTATGGTCTCCATTTCTCTAAGTCCCAGTGAAACAATAGCAAGAAGTTTGTTTCAATTAAGCACAAGTTTCATAGGATAAGTCTCAGAAAATCACTATTAATTAAATGCCCTAAACCTAAAATTAACTCTTAGTTTACACTGAAGTCTAACACGAAATAAAGCATTCCACTAATATGAATACAATATCCACTAACTCTAGAAGAGGACAATAACAATGCTCAAAAATGATCATAGGCCAACGGCATCCATAATACCAAATAAACCCATACATCACTCTTCGTTGCCTTTATCATAATATATTCACACAAAATTACTCATTAACTATGTTAATATCACACCTCTCCGAGTTATCAATGGAATATGCACAACCCTGCGCGTTAGCTTATCCACAATAAAATATAAAGGGTATTCACGGTCAACAGATAAAAAGTCACCACTGGAAAATAAACAAAAAGCTTTTCCGACCTTATCCTTTCTTCACGCGTGCTGTGCTGTATCCGTTTATCTCACCATGGGACACACTACACAACATGATTGACCATGGTCCCGCTTGTCATTACCTTCTGGAATATACAATGTACATGATTTGACAGAGTAACTAATTCCACATAACTACATATAACTACATACAAAACATAAACAACAAAATGTATTTATCTAAAAAAAAAACAAAAACAACACAATACATCTGATTCTCTGTTTGCTAGAATAACGTGTCCAAAGTCATAATGATCCCACTTCTGACACCATTGTCACGTGATCGGACGAGCGTTGGGCCGGTGACGATGGACTAGACGCAATCACAAGCAATCGGAGGATAAACACAACACTTTGTAAAATAAAAACAAGCATGTATTTAAAAAGTTAAAAAAAAACAACAAACTATAATTTAAGTTCAAATTTCCATGTTCCAATTTCTATGTTCCGAAGCTTCCATAATCCACAGGTACTGTTAAACTTCATAATCTGAAAAAACTGTTTATTTAATTATATTTCCATAATTAAATATAATATAAATTTGAAGTAATTACGTAACTTGTCCACGGATGTATCCTCCATGATATTTCCGGTTATCACTAACACTTGTTTCTATAGAACTTTGAACAAAACTTGCCGGAAAACATTTGATGGTCAATCATAGTGACGATAACAGTGGTGAAACAGATATATATACGGATACGGATACGGGACCATGGTCAGATTCCCAAGATACAACACAACGTGAAGATTAGAAAAAGGAAGACAAGGATCAGTCTTCGATGAAATAAATTTGTAGTGTGTATCGTTCTATTCAACCAGGGAACTTTTATAGTAATGTGGCACGTTTTGAAACATTGTGTCCACAAGTAATCCGTGAAATTCAAGATCTAAAAATAATATTCACAAGAATACCGTGATAGTCAAGATTTAAAATAACCTGTTCGATTGTCCGAACGGTGCAAAGTTTCACGTAGCAACTGCTAAAACTATGAAGTAAAAAACATTTTTCTCTCGGAACGCTACAACGTGTTTATGTGAAAAATAACACAGGACTGTGTGAAAATCGCAATTTTCAACAAGACTGTCACAAGAAAATATGAACTTTATTATTCAACTGCCCTGGCCTACTCAAATGTGTTTTCGAAGAACCAGGGACGAGTTGCATAAGGCGAGCGTTACAGAGCGCTTTGTAGCGCTTTGCAATGCAACGGTACGTTACCAAAAAGCGCTTCGTAGCGCTTTGTAACTGTGTTCGGAGCTTACTCGCTATTTGAAACAGACTGTTGCATAGCAACGAGACAAAAGAAAATGGCGGCGCCCGACGTAGTCAGTGTCCGTTTTAAGAGATGAAATGTTTCTTATTTATTTTATTGTCCTTAGACGACGTGCATTGTGCAGAAATGATCATAGAACACAAAACCAATCGTTGAAGCAAGTTTTTTACGAGAAATTCCTAGTTTGAAATTCGTGTCATTTTGGCAGACATTTTAAAAAGCGCTCCAAACAAACAGACCGTTGCATAGCAAGGACAAATCGCTACAGAGCGCTACATGAAAGCGCTTTCCTTATGCATCTCACCCCAGATCAGTAGTATTATAAAATAAAGAAGCGATTTACTCCAGGTGCCCCCCGCCCCCCTCCCCCCCACCCCCACCCACATTCCACTTTCGACCTTCGAAGTGTGAACATCGCTAACTAACGAATAACCATGTCTGATTCAGTTATACCTGGTGTACTCCTCAGGGCTCTGAGCGAGTATAATTTTGTCGGCTCCCCACTCTGGAAGATGTACGACGGAAAGGATTTAGTTCTGGTTGAACTAACCTTTCTTAAGAAGCTACCAACGCCTCGAATCTACAAGAAGGGGGCTGAAAGCAGGAGGCAGCCTGCACCCCCTGCTGGCGAGTGGCCTCGCCAGCCCGCTCCTGCTAGAAGACCGCCACGCCGAGAACCGACGCAGATGGAGAGGGAGACGTTACCACCACCACCACAGACTACAGTACAGACCCCGCACCAGATCACCAGACTATGCTACAAGAATACAGCTACCATCACTGCATCGCCAACTATCAACAGACCAGTACCAGCACCAGCGTCTCCCGTGACACCGCCTCCGAAGAAAGCCAGGAAAGAGTCTCCAGCACCAGAACGCCCGATCCAATACTGTTCGTACCACTACGAGGAAGAGTACCCTATCCACGAGAAGTACGACCTACAGGACGCTCTAAGTAACAAGCTCCATGGTCACGACGTCGCGATAATCAAGGCTCAAAGAATCCCTGAAGAAGATGAGAAGATGAACATCGACCTACCAGCATACTTCCTACACAGAACATGGAAGAAAGATTGGCTGTTCATCAAGGGACCGACGTCAAAGTACCACCACGAAGAGTTCTACACCAAGATGGAAGAACTAGCCAAATCACGAAAGCCACAGACGAACATCATATCCTGGTTTGGCTTCCTAGAGCGTTCCTGCGGCGACCCAAGGGGGAAGTACCCGTTCGTTAGAGTGGAACCACGCTAGAGACTCTTGTGAGGACACCCTTCTAAATCATGGGTGAGGACACCCTACTTTCTTCATTAACATGGGTGAGGACACCCTATCAGCGCTCTGGGTGAGGACACCCTCTTGGCAGCCTGGGTGAGGACACCCCTCCGGCGACTCCCTTCCTCGGCTAGTGACTGAAACCTTAGCACGACTCGAGCTGAGTACCTAATGCACCATGCAGTCGGAATTGACACGCATTAGGTACGAGATTAAAAGCTCAAACTTTTCGGCCGATCGTCAAAATTCTGCATTCCAGGCTGGACTACTACTCTCGCACGAGGTCTGGACACGCACGATGTCTGGACGTGCACGCACCCCGTGTCTGGGCGAGGTGACCTAATTATGACTAGGCACCGTTTCAAGCCAACCCAGTAGTCCAGTAAAACTAATCCAGATTTATCTGGCGCTGCCTCTATGTGACTCAGTTGCCTGGCAGCGTTAAAAATCTGTAAACTGTAAACTGTAACTCCAGGTGCGCAGAATTAGCAGAAAATTTTAATGTATCAAAAACACAATGGTAGCGACGTTTGATAGCCTACACCGACAACAAATTAAAACTAGAGATGAAAAAATGACGTCCAGTTGGTTCTACATTGGCAAGGCTCTGAAGTATCGCTAAAATGCAATTTATTTTTTTTTCTCTGTATTGAAATTATGACCTGCACAGATTGGCCGACAGCACTGTAATGGTGTCTGGGAAGAGACTGTACTTATAAATGTCAGTTCTAGCATATGGCACTTGATATAAATGCCTTTTGAACCAAATTAAACCACTGTTTACACTCACCCCAGCTCTTCACCCGAAAGAAGAAGAAGAGCATTATATAAAGTATGTTAAAGAATTGACCGACTCGACAACAGTCTCAATTCAACAAGAGAAGATGATACTATGGATACCATAGAAGTACCTCAAGTATGCACCTTAGCGCTCAACAATTTGCCGATTGTTGGGCGGCCGATTTGGCGTTTGATGGAAAGGAAGCACATTGTAAAATTAGAAATAACTTGGCAGCTTCCCCGAACTCAAACGTCGCGGCAAATAACCAACACATAAGCTGCGAAACAACCTGCCGATGGTGTGACTGGTGGTGTGATCAAGATGGCGGACAAGATGGCGGAAAAGAAAATGGCGGCGCCCACGCGAACGATGGAGGATGAACTCAACGTGGCGGTGTGTTCCACACCGTCAACACCTCAACACTCCATGGCGTCGTCAGAGGGACCTAGCACCCACTCTTCAGTCGATACCACGACTGACCACTCTCCGGAAGGGGATTGGAAGGAAGTGGTATCAAGAAAGACGAAGAAGAAGCTATCCTTGTCACCACCGAAGCCTGTCTCACCAGTCAAGAAGAAGAAAGAGGATCCCAGTATGAGTCAAGGGAGGAAGACTCCACTGCCACCGCCCAAGAAGCCCAGGGTGAGGTCGCCTCTGAAGGAACAGGGCAGGGAGAAGTTAGTTTCCGGTGAAGGAAGACAGTATTCACTTCACGAGAAGTATGACCTCGATGAGGTGGTTACTGGCCAGCAGCCGAACAAGACGAAGTACATAATCATCAGGGCCTATAGACAACTGAGAGAAGGAGAGAAGTTCAACGTTGACCTGCCGGCCTACTTTATTCGCTTCCTCGGGACGTCCGAATGGTATTTGGCAAAGGGGCCCACGTCCAAGTACTATCATGAAACCAACTACAACGACATCGAGGAGCGATTCAAGCGGGCCGAACCAGCTGACAACGCCATCCGATGGTACGACGACCTGGACCACTCTTGTCAAGGTACTGATCCTGCTGCTGCACAGGTCCTGAAGATAACTTCTTCCTGCCCTTCCTTCTAGCGGCTCCTTGGCCCTTTTCAGGGCCCGTGACATCTTGAGCAAATGTGAAATTACATTGGGTATTAGTAATACCTCGGACCTAGTAATACCGTGTATATTGGGTCCAAGGTAATACACACGTTTTGAAGCTGTTTTCTTTTGACCGGACATTCTAAATTCTGTAACTTACAGACCTTGACCTTTATTGCAAATCGTCCGATCAGGCGAGGTAGTGCACGCATCAATTATGCGTGCACTCCGTTTCAAGCCAAGGTTAGGGTAAAACTAATCCAGATTTTTCTGGCGCTGCATCTATGTGCCTCTGGTGCCTGCAACGTTAAAAATCCGGTTCCCCTAAATACAGGAATGGACTTTTTTTACGAAATGGACGAAATGGAGTTTTGTTTTACGAAATGGAGCACTTTTTGCAACTTTTATTCTGTTTTCATGATTTCTATCATATCTGACTGTAAAAACAATATTAAATATGATTTTGCTATATTGAAATCATATTTTATATACAACGGAGAAAATTTAGTTCCACTCCTTCTGTGAAATCAGTGACGAAATGGAGTTTTATTTCACGAAATGGAGCATGTTTTTCCCAATTTTGCAACTTTTATTCTATTTTTATGATTTATATCATATCTGACTAAGAAGCAATATTAAATATGATTCTTCTTTATTAGAATCATATTTTATAAACAACGGAGAGGATAATATAGTTCCACTCCTTATGTAATATCAGTGACGAAATGGAGTCTTATTTTACGAAATGGAGCATGTTTCCCCCTTGTTTACAACTTTTATTCTGTTTTCATGATTCATATCATATCAGACTACAATACCAATATTAAACATGTTTTTAATTTATTAGAATCATATTTTATAAACAATGGAGAAGATATAGTTCCACTCATATGTAATATCAGTGACGAAATTGAGTTTTTATTTTACGAAATGGAGCATGTTTCCCTCTTGTTTGCAACTTGTATTATAGTTTCATGATTTATATTATATCAGACTGTAAAAAACAATATTAAACATGATTTTATTTTATTAGAATCATATTTAATAAATAATAGAGAAGATATAGCTCCACTCCTTATGTAATATCAGTGACGAAATGGAGTCTATATTTTACGAAATGGAGCATGATTCCCCTTTGTTTGCAACTCTTATTCTGTTTTCATGATTTATATCAGATCAGACAACAAAAGCAATATTAAACAAGATTTTACTTTATTGGAATCAGATTTTATCAACTACGGAGAAGATATAGTTCCACTACTTATGTGAAATCAGTGACGAAAAGGAGCATGTTTCCCGCTTGTTTTCAACTTATATCCTTTTCTTAATGGTTTATATCATATCTGACTATAAAGACAATATTAAATATGTTTTTACTATATTGGAATCATATTCTATAAATAAACGTCAAAAAGATTGCCTTTGGAATCAAAGAACACACTACAGATTCGAAAATGAGAGTCTCGGTTTTATTGAGACTCTTCATAAGCAGTAATGAAGATTGCAACACTGCCTACGCCCTCTAGCGTATACATAAACAGAACTCCATTTTCAAATAAACCACAATGGGCCCATTGATCCCAAAGGAATTGAAACAGGAAATATTAAGAAGTTCATACAACGGGAAATATAAAGAAAAAAAAATGAATGAAAAAGAAAAATAGCGTAAACTATTTCAACATGCGAAAAATTATAACTGTATTAAAGACACCCTAACTAGATTATTGACACGGGTCATGTCATAAGGGTGATTAAACAGGTGCTACGGTAACTGGATTGTCACACCTAACTGATCACCACGCTGTCTCGTATGATATCGGTTATTGACTTAATCATTAACTGCATTAAATCGAATAATCATAATTGGATTATCAACACGGGTCATCTCATCAGGCTGATTAAACAGGTGTTACGGGTAACTGGATTATCACACCTGACCGATCGCATTTTGTTTTTCATTAATAATAGTTATATCAATGTTTATCATATTTTAGTATACTTTGTTTGATACTGCGAAGCGCAGATTAATTTAAATATCAGAAGTCAGTATATGACGGCTAACCTGAAGTTGGTTGGCCATGGCCCCGTGGCACCGTCAACACTAATGAAAAGATCCGTGGAACTACACAAGTAAATACTTTAAAGAATGAGCAATCCGATCAGAGTGTGTGCTGATTTTACACGGTTCAAAAATTGTATTTTGCGAAATGCGCAAAGTCGTTTTTGTACTTAGTCCAGAGGTTATGTACACGAAATGCGCTGACTCTGATCAGATTGCGCGGATGCTATATCAATTTAACAATTATCATATTTATTATACTTCGTTTCTTTCATTTGGAACACGATATTTCAAATATTTAATACAGAAAAAAAATGCCAATTTGCTCAGTTTCGCATACTTCTCAAAACATCGCGTTGCAAATAAAAAAATGGGAATATAGTATACATTCTCAGATACAGATGTTATGTATACTTGTTTTGAAAAAGAATAAGTGTTTGGTTTTCAAATATATATATATATATATATATATATATATATATATATATATATATATATATATATATATATATATATATATATATATATATATATATCAGCATAAAAATAAATAAAAATAATAAATAAACGTTTCCATTGCATATCGCATCGTTTCTATTTATTACAGAATTTTAGTAATGAGTTTACTAATTAGCTAATTTTCCGGAAATAAAATTTTACTGAATGGTGATTTTGTTCCTACTGATAAGCGAGTGTTTGAGTAAAAAAATTTACAGATTAGCGAATTTTAACTGAAACATTTACTGATTTATTTACCGATTTAGCAAAATAAAGTTTGTCTGGTTACTCACTTAGAGGGAACCCCACTGGCACCCTCAATCATGTATCATTAAACTCCGTTTGAAATAATGGGATGCTGAGCAGTGACAATTTTAAGAAAAGTTATGGTTCGGGATGCAACTGGTCACCTCAAGTGGTCAGGCTGTGGCTACCGCATGTAGCACAGAACAAACTGATACTGAATAACTGCTGCACATATGAAATTTCCATTTACGTTGCAGCAGTAAGATCACTTGAAATTGTAATGTTATACATGTATATGTCATAATTTAAGGCACACCAAGCAAAAAAATGGTCTTCGAGTATATGCGAACCGTGAGGTCTGGATTGGCTCTACACCGTTCGTTATATAGGATTAACAATCTCCAGATCTTATGTCTGAGAAATGCACAAACCATGGTCAGACTTTGCATATGCGCTTTTTGCATATGCTGTAAGACCAGTTTTCACTTAGTGCGGCCATTTATATATCTGTATCAGTGTAGATTTGTATTAAATTAATAATAATTGTAATGATATGCACTGGAAACGGATAGGGATAGTTCTGCATGTGATGTAATTGAAAGAAATATTTCATTGTGAAGACTTATCCTTAATCTAAAAAAAAAAAAAAAAAAAAAAAAAAAAAAAAAAAAAACAGACTGGTAAATGTTTGCCATAAAATTATGAAAAAAACAAAAACAAAAAAAAAACAAAAACAAAAAAACAACAACAACAAAAACAAAACAAAACATAAATTTTATGATTCGATAGCAACAAGTATTAGTCACACCTCCACGAGTCGCACTAGCAGCAGTCAGATTCTAAATAGATGTGAAACTTACAGCAAAGTTATTCTTGCGCGGTATCAGCTGGAAACTAAGGATAAATTTTTATCCTTCGGCTAACTTGACAGATAGGAACATACTTTTCAAGCTGATGATTAGCGTAGATCCTATCATAACGCGTGGATGCGTATGCTTATGCTTATCTGGGTCAACGCCACTCGCCTAGAAACAGAATCTCTTTTCTTAATAAATTGCTAAAACGTATTGAGCTTTCTTATATACATACTATAGCCTCTTTGTACAAAAATTACTTTTAATAAAAAACATTTGGGCGTGGTTAGCATCAGCAGCAACCACATATTCTGGTACAGGATCCTAAGAATGTCTAATGACATTCATTCCTGGTTAATGAATGTCATTAGACGTACCACTGGTAAAAATTCTGAAAATTCTGAAGGAATGCACTGCGAACAGCAAAGACGCTGCGCAGACTGTGCAAATGCGCAGGCTGGTCCATTTCTTGGGGGTCGCATTAGATCCAATTTGTAGTTGGAAATGTGACATTTTGTGGCTCCATTTCGTAACAATAAGCTCATACATAGAAATGAAAGACGTCTGCCTCCATTTCATAACGTAAAACAAAACAAAACAAAAAAATTGTAAGCGTAAAATTCTTTCCCCTTTCAATTATGATTCAGAAAATCATATGTAAACAAGATAGAAATGTTATTTTCCTTGACTTCTCTAATGATTAATGAAAAAAGAACTAGCAAAAACACACGTTTAATGTATATAAAAGTTTTGTGGCTCCATTTCGTAAATAACTCCATATCATTAAAAAAAAAAAAAAACTCCACCGTTCAGAAAATCAGATAAAATATGTCATTTTCCTTACTTGTTCTTTGATAATTAAAAAAAAAAAAAAAAAAAAAAAAAGCAATTGCTAGTTTTAACATATATCCATTTCGTAAAAAATCCCCATTTCGTTAAAAATCCATTTCGCCACGTAAAAAAAATCAGTTAATAATACAATTCTTACCCATTTCGCTTCTATCAATCAGAATATCAGATAAAATATGTCATTTATGTTAATTGTTCTTCGATAAAAAAAAAAAAAGAAAAAAAAAGAAAAACTAGCAATAACATACAGGTTTGTAATAAATATTTTGTGTGGCTCCATTTCGTAAAAAAAAAAAAATCTCCATTTCGTCCATTTCGTCAAGGACGTAAATAATATATTTTATACGTCTTTGATTTCGTAAAAAAACCCCTCCATTTCGCTAATTAGGGGAACCCTTAAAAATCTGTAAACTGTAACTGTAAACCGACACGACATTAATAACACTAGATACACGATTGCTGAGCAGATAGCTTCGGCCTAATTAACTATGGCGCTTCCTTTGAACTGTCAAAAATAAGAATCTATTTCAAGAGACATATATCCTCGCGCTAAGAGCGAAAGTCGATTTGTTTTTTTTTGTGAGACCTTAAATGATATTTTCCACTTATTCTACTCTTCAGTTGCGTGGCTTCAGACAAAAACACCGAACCACTTTCCAAAGCCCATTTTCCACCATCAGAATTTTTAGAATTTATTTTCAGACCACTGGCACCTGACGCATGGACAGTGTTTTTCACTGACTGTTTATGTGTTTGGGGCTATCAAGGAGGTCTTTACAGAGATTTATGCCCAAAACTTCAATTTTAAATAAAAATACACAAATTGGCCCCATCCACTAATGACTACTAAGCGTTCCATCTATTGTGAAGGGGGTGCCAATTTAGCATCATCATATATCATATCATAATCAGATTTTTGATTAACGTGCAGGTACAGGGGCAACATCCACACCAGTGGGCCCCTTCGAGGTAGCTGGTTTCACACATGGCAGATCTTGCACCAGATCTCCAGGTACGTCTATCATGAGGGTTGATGGCCGAGAGCTTCCACTATCTGCAATCCCTCTCTGTCAGCTGTTTCCATGTCATCTTGGGCCCCTAGGCCCACGCTTTCCATCAGCCTGTATGTCAAAGGCTGTCTTGACTGCACCATTGGAGCGTTCCACATGTCCATACCATCGGAGTTTTCTCTCCTTCAGAATGAGGTCCAGATCCTCAATACCAAACCACACAAGTAGCTCATTGGACCTGGTGGTGACAATGTCTTGCGGTCTGACATTGCAGATCTGTCTGATCATTGCCCTGTCATTTCGCTGCAGACGCTGGAGGTTTGGCTTTGTCAATGGCCAAGTCTCGCTGGCATGGAGCATTGCGCTCCGCACACGAGCTGTACACACGGCCACATGTTTTGAAAGAGAGGTGCATAAATAAGGCTACTTTTTAGGGGAGATTTGACAAAATTCTGTGAGATTTTCATAAAAATCACTTTCAAGCACACAGAAATAAGTTCAAAGCCTTTATTTTGATGAATTAAGCATATCAAAAGTATACTGTTGTGTAATTTATATTTAGTTCTTCATAAAATATTCTTTTAGAGGGTCTGAAAATTTTGTGAGATTTGAAATTCTAATGGGAAATGGGTTGCAAAATAGCCAAATTCTGTGAGATTTTGTCTCGCAGTGTGAGGTATGGCATGTATGGAGGTGGCGTGAAGAGAGAACTGGTAGCAGATCCTTGAACTTCTTCCAGGCAATTTTCACACATGTTGTGGTTTAAAGTCCACAGTCACCTGCTGCTAAGAGCATGTCTCCTAGGTAGCACCTCAAGCTTGTCAGGTCTGACCTGGACTTCCTTCTGTGGTCTGCCATCCAAGGGGCGTGCAGTTCCCTGGCACCGTGTACATCTGTAGTCAGGGTCTTTTCAAGCGCTTGAGCCCACTGCATTTCTTGTGCACCCAGTGCTTGCAGCCATTGCAGAAGATGTTGTTGCTGCCCACTCCAGTGCAACAGACGGCGCATGGAAACTCGCCTGAACTCTGCAGGAGGTCCAGTCCTGTACCGCAGATCATGATCTTTGTCTTTCCTGCATTTACTCTCAGTCCCTTCTTCTCCATTGCTTCTTTCCATGTCAAGAGCCTCCTGACACATTCCTCAAGCAATTCAGCAATGATAACAAGGTCATCAGCATAGAGGTCTTCCCAGGGGACCCCAGAGCGGAACTCTCGTGATAAGGCTTCAAGCACAACGATGAAGAGCAGTGGGCTGAGTACTGATCCTTGATGAACACCAACCTTCACTTCAAACTCTTCATCGGACCCCTTACCAACACGGACATGGCTCTGCGCATTTGCATACATCCCCTGCACCAGTTGCACAATCCACTCCTCCACACCAAGTTTTCTCAGCGCCCACCAGCTGACCTTCCGAGGTACTCGATCAAACGCCTTCTCCAGGTCTACGAAAGCCATGTAGAGTCTCTTGTTGGCAGCTAGATACTTCTCTTGCAGCTGCCTGACAACAAAGATTGCGTCTGTAGTGCCTCTGCCTGAGACAAAGCCAAACTGGGAATTGTCGATTGACACCAACTGTCTGATGAGGTCCTCCACAATCCTCTCCAGGATTTTCATAGCCTGCTCTGTCAGCTTGAGACCGCGGTAGTTGCCCCTTTCCAATGCTTCCTCCTTTCCCTTGTAGAGGCACACAATGAAACTCTGCTCCCAGTCAGAGGGTACCTTGCCATCTCGAATGATTGCAGCTGCGAGGTCACGGATCATGGAGGCGCCCATGTCTCCGACTGCTCGTATCATCTCCACCACTATGCCTGATGGGCCCGGTGCTTTGCCAGCCTTCATCTGTGAGATAGCCTTCTTAACCATATCAATGGTGACTGGGATGGGCGGGCCTTCCACTGGTGGTTGATAAGACAGGTGGTCTGGGTCCCAGTCAAAACGTTAAGAAGCCTTTGGTAGTGCTCTAGCCAGGTCTTCTGCTTTGAGTCTTCGCTCAGTGACATCTCTCCTGCATCATTCTTCACAGGTTTGTCACCAACAACATCAGTGTTCTCTCTTTTAAACTGGTTAGCAAGGCGGTAGACTTCTTAAGACTTGGGGTCAATATTCTCGTAGACCTTCGTCGGCTTCTTGACAAGCATGGTGTACTGCATGTCTGGCATTTCGTTTGGCTGCAAATAAAATCATGTTATCTGCAACTATTGTCATAAAACTCACATGGATCAATTAATTACACTTTGATTGTTTGTTTCATTCTATTCCATCATGCCAGATTTTGCCTAATTCTGCTATATATTGCGAAAATCATCCAACTTCGAAAATTCTGATACCTGATATTGCGCTCAAAGGGAAATGACAGTGTTGACCTCTGACCGAGACCGTATTTTGTAATAGATGCAGTGATTTGGCTATATTTGAAATAATGGGAAAACATCATGACAGGATGAGCGCAGCGACAAAAACCGATAAATCCGAAATCCGAAGTAAGTAGCCAATCAAATAACTAAGTTTTAGTACACATGCCAAGTAGCCAGTCAAGTTCCTCCTTACAAAAAGTAAACAAAAGGACAAAAAAGAGGTCAGATCTGTCAGATCTTTGGGCACAATATCAGAATTTTCGAAGTTGGACGATTTTTGTAATACATAGCAGAATTATGCGAAGTCTGGCGTGATTGAATAGAATGAAATGGATATCAGAGTGTAATTAATCAATCCATGTAAGTTTTGTGACAATATTTGCAGAAAACATGATTTTATTTGTATGCTAAATTGGCACCCCCTTCACGGTAGACAGGGCTTCCGTTAAGCGGACGTACGACGTATATTACGCCCTGAGATTGCCACCGGACGTCCAAATTGAACTTCAAAGACGTACCGCGGACTTCCGAAATTTCTTTTGTCCGTCCGAAATTTCATCGAGAGCTGCCTTTAATTTGTTTGTTGTTGCACGAGTCGGCGCCGTTTTCCCGCAATTTTTGTGAAGTAAGCAAGTCGTTCGCTCATGTTGATCAGCTTCAATCCGAACAAATATTTCATTAAATACATTTCTGCAAAATAATTTCAGCATAGTTTATTTTTAAGAAAACATGTTTTGGGTTTTTTCTCTCATGTATTTTCTTTTCTTTTTTCTTTCTCTGGGCTTTGAAACGAATGCGAAGTTGTACCAATGTTGATGCTTTCTCTAAGGTCCGACATACAAGTACAGGCTTTCCAAAAAGATGCGATCGAATTTTAATAAGGGATAAGGACATTTTTAAAACACATCTAAGAGAAGCTTATATCATGATGATTCTGTGTGACACTGAAATAAGAACCTATGTTCTACTAAAGGAAGGGCAGACCGCCGCAGCACGGAAAAAAGTGGGACTTCCTAGATTTTCCTGTGGGACTTCCAAATTTGGGACTTCCTGAGTGGAAGTTAATGGAAGCCCTGCGGTAGATGGAATGCTTTCATACCTTTTTGAAATGTAGTCATTAGTGAACGGGGCCAATTTTTATATTTTATTTAAAACTGGAGATGTGGGCATAAATCTCTGTAAGAGCCTACTTGATAGCCCCAGGGAAAATATAATCAGTTTGCTGTCTGCTGAAATTTGTACCCAGCATGTTAAATGTTAATAATTGTTTGAGATTATGTACATGTAGAAATAACGCCAAACCAAAAAATGTGTATTTAGGGTACCCTACCTAATGTTCTTGGTGAAACATAGCAATTTTGTCATGTTTTCAAAAAAAAAAAAATATAGTTTTTACAAGGATAAAATACCCAACCTCAGTCAGGCTCAGTTGGATGTACGTCTGACTAGTGATCAGGAGGTAGCGGGTTTGATCCCCTCCAGGTCTGGAAACATTCTTTCGTGGAGATCAGTCATGAAATATTTTCTACAGTCATTCTCTCCCTTCTGCTGAAGAAGGGCAGTTATCAGTTTTTGACAAAAAAATGTGCACCAGTACTGGTTAACCATTTGGAGGACTAAGCCTGCCCAGGAAAAGTGTGGTTAGGTTTAGTGACCAGCTCGACATGGCATTAGTAGTGTTGACTGGGCTGTTAGACACCAAACCAAACAACTAGGATAAAATATTGATACTACCATATCTATGCTAGGTAATTGGACAATTATGTCTGAGCAAACAGTGTAGATCCAGATCAAACTGCTCCCGCATCTATTTGGCCTAGCCAGAAATAAAAGTATTTTCAAAACTAATATGGTTCCTGTGTATTTTCAGCTGCCATGCTGGATGTAGACGATGGTCCAAGTAGAAGAATCTCCAGGTCAAGGAAAAGAAACTCTACCTCAGGAAATTCTAGCACCTGTCAAAACACAAGTAAAAGAAGGTGTTCTGGTCCTGGGGATGAGGTGTCTGGCCTACAAACTTCATGTGGAAGAGAAAGAAATCAGGTAAGATCTTATGAGTTACTGAGCACAGGCATTCAGAAAAAAAATCCACATTGCAAGTGTCAGATCCAAAATGTGGAATGATTGTTAAAACAAAATAAGCATTAATCTTTAGCATAGTCAGACTAATTTCAGCAGACAAAAAACTGATAATTGTTTTCTTTATTTACACAGAAAATAGGGTTTGCCGTATCAAGCAATTTGCCCAAAAAGTCAAACTCTTATTTCCTGAAAAAAAATAAGGACAATATTTCAAAATATTTCAAATTTCATCTGAAATACTAAGGAGCATGAACTTTAGAAAATGCAGATTTAAAGTCCCTATTATGTCAGGGATATATGCATATATGGAAGAACAATGTACTTTACTGTAAATATGAGATGCACAGATCCATGTGAGCCTGTGCATGTTTACCAGACCATTGGGCACATGTTGTTTGATCAGGACCTTAACATGTTATATCAGTGGATAAATATTAATATAAATTAATTGTACCCCTGGTTAAAAAGGTGGGAGGTTCTACATTTCCAAAATTTTGGGACAGACATGCTTGAAGAAGTAATGTAGTTCCAGATCATATGCCACAGTAATCAGCATCTAATCAGGGACCCCACTATTTGCCACAAATCTAGTAGTTCAACATAATAACTGATACAATGAACCCCCATTACAATGACATCATTTGTTCCCAAAAATGTTGCCATTAAAATGAATTTGCTGTTGTAAAGAATTTTAAATGAGCAGAATGATACGAGGGTGAGTCAATAAGTAACCAGCCTGACTTATTTCCGGTTGAGATCCACCTCTTCTTTTTCGATAGTAATTGCCCTCTAGTGTGATGCACTTAGACCAATGGTGTTCAAGTGCCATCAGCCCAGAACTGAAAAAGTCAGGGTCCTTTCCATTAACCCACTCCTCAACTTCCGTCACGACTTCTTCATCAGACCGGAAATGAAGTCCACGGATATCCTTTTTCAAGTTTGGGAATAGGAAGAAGTTGCTAGGAGCTAGGTCAGGCGAACAGGCAGGATGTGGTATTAATTCATACCCGTTTCGCTCTACAGCATCCATTGCAACTTTGCAAGTGTGGACTCTCGCATTGTCCTGTTGCAGCAAAACACCTTTAGAGAGTTTACCTCGGCTTTTTTCACGAATGGCGGTTCTCAGCTGGTCTAACAAGTTTGCATTGTACACTCCAGTTATTGTACTTCTCTTGGGTAAAAAGTCCAACATGAAAATGCCTTTTGCATCCCAAAATACTGTGGTCATCACCTTGCCAGCAGATAGGACCCAGGCCCTACCCACTGACGACTCTGAGCTTTATTTTCTGGCTCATAATAATGAACCCAAGTCTCATTTACAGTCACCAGACGCAAAAGAAAATCATCTTTTGACCTAAAACGCTTCAACAAGGTGCTGCATACTGATGCTCTGGTTGCCATTTACACATCGCTAAGGGATTTGGGGATCCAACGGGCTGTTAGCTTGCGCATACCTAAACGATCATGTAAAATTGTTGAAACCCTGCCATGTGAAATGCCTAATGCCTGCGCTATTTCTTCCACCTGAATTTGCCTATCAGAGTATACCAGATCCCGAACTTTCTTACACATTTCTGCATCGGTGGCATCCAGTGGGCGTCCAGACCTGGCTTCATCTTCTAAAGACGTTCTACCACGTTTGAATTCCCCTACCCAGAATTTAACCTGAGCATAAGATGGTGCAGAAGACCCATAAATATCCCATTTCCTTGCCTGTTTTACTTTTTACATACAAGTACCGAATTACAGTACGGTACTCAACTTTAGATGAAAAGCATGCCTTTGCATCACTAGCCATGTTTGACATTCAATATTTTATTAACAAATGACTCGATACGTGTGCAATTTTGTACCCATTTATAAAACATATATTGAAACAAAGCATGAAAATCGTGACTGTCTCGGTCCATCGGAAATGGGATAGGCTGGTTACTTATTGACTCACCCTCATATGTCTCATAAAACATATATTTTGTAAATATCTCATAAAACATATATTTTGGATATTTGTTAGAATTGTTAGAATTGCCTCAGGCAATTCTAACAAATATTCAAAATATATGCTTCTTGAAGTATTAAATGCAATTTTCTTGCACAATTTCTGATTAACTGTCACCTCTTGAGCGAACGTTTTGTGCCAGTCAAATTGCTATTACAATGAATTATGTCATTGTATTGCATGTTGGTATAAAGAGGGTTGGCTGCAGTAAAATGGACTTGTTCAAATTTACCAACAAGTTTGGTAAGGAACAGGGAGCAAAGGCATTGCCATTTCGAATATTTAATTTAATAGCTATTTCAAATAAAACCCGGCAGGCACATGACATAAATACAACGTCGCCTCAACGTCGATGCAACGTCATGACGTTGCATCGACGTTGAGGCGACGTTGTATTTACGTCATGTGCCCAAATACGTCGCCTCAACGTCGTTGCAACATCAAGACGTTGCATCGACGTTGAGGCGACGTTGTATTTACGTCATGTGCCCGCTGGGAAGCTGTCTCTTAATAGGAATATGCTGCTTATATGATCTAGCTTAAAGTGTATATGCAAATGAACATATTTACAGGTATATCGGAATGAAATATTGTTTCTGTTGTTATCTATTGAAGAAGTGGCATATTTAACTTTTTCCCTGCTTGTGGTGACTTTTGTTGTCTGCTGATAACCTTTGCAAACAATTTGGACCCAGATCAGGCCCGACAAAACATACAAAATGTCAGGCCTGATCTGGATCCATACTGTTTGACACTCTGATGGTATTCCTGAAAGATTTTTTTGGAAAAGTTAATTTAAAAACAAAAAATCCACTGACTATAAAAAAAAAAACATGCAAAATTATCCAGCCTGCAAAGGGTTACATGTAATTAGATAGTTATTATGTCACTTACTAAAATGACGGTTACCATGACAGCATTTTTTAGATCTTCAAAACCCAGTTACCATCTTATTTTGCTCGGCTCAGCATAAGTGAAATATTCCTGAAAGGGCCATACAGATTTACATATGTATTTGACCAAACTGCTTTGCTTAATTTGGAACACTTTATTCCATACTTTTTTGCCTGAAATTTTGCTTTTCATGTATTTGTCTCTTAAAATGCTTAGTGAAATGGCAAACAGTGAAGACCCTGATCAGACTGCTCCTTCAGGAGAAGTCTGATCAAGGTCTGCACTGTTTGCATATGGCATTTTGTCAGAAACTTTGGTGTTTGAAATTAAAGGGGCATTTACCATAGGCTTTTTATTTTTATGTGTATTTTCCTGAGTTTGTCAGTTGACCAGGTTGGGTAAAAGTCCCACAAATTTTATATGAATGAAATATTGTTGATGGGGATTTCAGACCTCAACTCAACAGCAAAAAACATTCCCCTTTAATATATTTCAGAAACATCCTGCACCAGTTAAGGTGTCACCAGAGAAACCATCTGACTGGTTTTGCAATTCCTTTGATTCAAGAGCCGGCAGAAACAGACATAGAAAAAATGATCGATCTATTGAAACTATTGTGGCAGAAGATAAACCAAGACCACTGGAGCAAAGAGTAAGTGTCACAGCCTGTTAGTGGGAAAGCAGTATTTTTCCATATATACCAGTAACCTGCATAGATCCACAGTAGCTGTGCACTGCTCCAGATAAGATGTTGTTTATAACTATGATATTGGTTGGGTTTTGTATTTTCACACTGGATGTATCTGATGATATCAAGGCTGCACCAGGGCCTAGTTGTTCAAAGCATTGTTAGCTTAACAAGCTCATTAATGACAAACTTGTTAACTATTGTGGCAAAGATGTTTTCAAATCCATTGATATTTTTGCTGCAAAATTGTGAGTAGCAAAAGCTACTCACATGTTTTTAGCAATAATATCAACATATTTGCCATATTTCAAGATGGAAATTTCAACCTCAGGTTAGCTAACAACTTTGTTAAGTTTTGAACAACTGGTCCCAGGTGGCTTGGAATTTTCTGCTGGCAGTGGAGAAAATATTCATTGCTTAGCAGTACCAAATGCCATATTCGATCTAATTACCGCACATACCCCTATAAGCGCACAGTCAAGAAATTCCGTAGTCTTCAGATTACAGCCAGTGTAATTTTTCTTTACTTCTTTTTAAAAGCATATGTTGTGGGTACTCATTTGAATTGCATCGACTTGTCGATGCAATTCAAATGAGTGCCCACAACATATGCCTTTATAAAGAAAATCAGAAACAATCACATAATCATCATCAAATAAGTCCTTTTTCTGATCTTTTTTATAGTGTATCCTTAGTAGGTAGATATATATTTTACCACAAATGAGTGTTCCCAGTAATTTTGAAAAACCTAAGCGCACAGTGTGGTTATTAGGTTATTAGGTCGAATACGGTATACCAGTGATAACTGGATTCTAACTCTGTAACTCTAGAAAAGAGGTGTATCTAAAATTATATTTTTCTTCATGATAATATATGGGTGTTGCAGGTACTCGTTGAAATTGCCTCTGCAAAGCAGTTCTAGTGTTATCATATTCTGGTGGTGAAATAAGAAAAGTATCAGTATTTCTTAACAAAAACATTTTATGGATACTTATTTGAATCACTTCACCAAACCACAGTATTGAAATACATTGAAAAATTAGAACATTATCTAATATAGAATTTGCTTTACGTTTGAAGAGTTAACTGCCAGTGTGTGTGTGTGTGTGTGTGTGTGTGTGATACAATATCCTATATATCTGTGTTTATTATACCCCCGGCATTTATGGTGAGGGGTATATAGTTTTTGTTATTCCGTTCATCTGTTAATCCATTCATATGTTAGTTAATTCCTCCGGTCATTATTCCGTCGCATTCATAGAAATCTGCATC
The DNA here is from genome assembly GCA_964016985.1 of Anodontia alba. Classification (NCBI taxonomy): domain Eukaryota; kingdom Metazoa; phylum Mollusca; class Bivalvia; order Lucinida; family Lucinidae; genus Anodontia; species Anodontia alba. Next base: position 155,938,354 of record OZ024821.1, read on the forward strand.
AAAGTTTTGTGTCAAAGTTTTTAAGAGCTCATAACTTCCACATCTTATGATGGATTAAGTTTGTATTTGGTATGATAATAGATATTGGTCCAATGTTTTTTATCAGCACCATCCGGACCCATGTCCATGGCCCTAAGATCAAAGTCACGGACTAAGAATTTTCATGTTAAAATTTTTGCGTTAAAGTTTTTAAGACTTTCCAAGCCTTATTGTAAATTTAGTTTATATTTGATTTGATAATAGATATTCATCCAAATTTTTTATCAGCACCATCCGGATACATGCTTGTGGCCTTGAGGCCAAGGTCATGGATGAAGGAGTTTCATGCAGAAGCTTTATGTTAAAGGTTTTTTAAGAGCTCATTGCTTCCATACCTTACAATGGATTTAGTTATACCCCCGACATACGAAGTATGTAGGGGTACCGGTATATAGTTTTCGCTTTTCCGTTCATCCATTCGTTCGTTTGTACGTACGTTCGTTTGTTCATTCGTATGTTTGTTCGTTCAGTCGTTCGTCTTTCCGTCACAGGGTCAAAGTTTTTGCGTTAAGGTCACAGACTTAGAATTTTCGTGAAAAAAGTCAAAGTTTTTTGTGTTTAAGTTTATATAGCTATATCATCAAGACCCTTGAGGAATTTCATATATATTTGACATGTTGGTAGTTATCGGCCTAGCTTCTTACTCAGCATGATCCCCACCCTGGATGTGACCGAGGTCAAGGTCACGAACTTAGAATTTTCATATAAAAGTAAAAATTTTTGCATTTAAGTTTATATAGCCATATCATCAAGACCTTTTATTAAATTTCATTATCCTCTAACTGAAAGGTTGAGCTGATATAGCTATCAGCAAGGAATCTGTTTGTCTGTCCGTCAGTCCGTTGAAGTATTATTCGTTTATACTTTATTTTTGTCTTAGGGTCAAAGTTTTTGCGTTAAAGTTTATAAGACCTCACATTTTGAAGACCCTTTGATGGATTTCATTCATATTTGGCATGATGGTAGATATAGGTCTTAAGTTTTTATCAGCACCATCCCCACCCAGGGGTGACCTTGGGGTCAAGGTCACGGACTTAGAATTTTCATAAAAAAGTCAAAGTTTTTAGCTCGCCTGTACGAAGTACAAGGAGAGCTATTGTAGTCACCCCGGTCGTCCACGTTTGCGTTTGCATTTGCGTTTGCGTTCCCGTTCCCGTCACACTGTGTTAAAGTTTTTCAAATGCTTATATCTCAACAGTCACTCCTCACAGAGGCATCAAATTTGGAACTTAGGTACCTTGGAGGGTCTTCTGAGATTCCAAGAGAATAAACCCCTGGGTTCATGCCCCTGGGTGGGGCTAGGGGTCAGAATCTAGGACACCTTTGTAATACTGTGTTAAAGTTTTTCAAATTCTTATATCTTGACTTTCACTCCTCATAGAGCATTCATATTTAGAATTTGGGTACCTGGACGAGTCTTCTGAGATTCCAAAAGAACATACCCCTGGGTTCATACCTCAGGGTGGGCCTTGGGGTGGGGCTAGGGGTCAAAATCTTATATGCCTACAGGTTATAGACACAACTGGTTATACATCAGCTAACTATGTGACATCAGTTTAAGTGTAAGAGAGTGAAGGTCATGGTGACCTACATTTTACGGTCAAGGTCACCTAGATTTCACGGTCCAGTGATTTTGCCTTATATCTTGAATACTATTTGTTGGATAAATGTCACACCTGGGATATTACTTCCATGTGACCCAATGAATGACCACTTACTATATCTAGGTCATTGTGACCTATATTTCATGGTTCAGTGATTTTGCCTTATATCTTGAATACTATTTGTTGGATAAATGTCACACCTGGGATATTACTTCCATGTGACCCAATGAATGACCACTTACTATATCTAGGTCATTGTGACCTATATTTCATGGTTCAGTGATTTTGCCTTATATCTTGAATACTATTTGTTGGATAAATGTCACACCTGGGATATTACTTCCATGTGACCCAATGAATGACCACTTACTATATCTAGGTCATTGTGACCTATATTTCATGGTTCAGTGATTTTGCCTTATAGCTTGAATACTATTTGTTGGATAAATGTCACACCTGGGATATTAGTTCCTTGTGACCCGATTATTGACGTCAAAATATATCTCTGTTGGTGTGACCTATATTTCATGGTTCAGTGATTTTGCCTTATATCTTGAATACTATTTGTTGGATAAATGTCACACCTGGGATATTACTTCCATGTGACCCAATGAATGACCACTTACTATATCTAGGTCATTGTGACCTATATTTCATGGTTCAGTGATTTTGCCTTATATCTTGAATACTATTTGTTGGATAAATGTCACACCTGGGATATTAGTTCCTTGTGACCCGATTATTGACGTCAAAATATATCTCTGTTGGTGTGACCTATATTTCATGGTTCAGTGATTTTGCCTTATATCTTGAATACTTTTTGTTGGATAAATGTCACACCTGGGATATTAGTTCCTTGTGACCCGATTATTGACGTCAAAATATATCTCTGTTGGTGTGACCTATATTTCATGGTTCAGTGATTTTGCCTTATATCTTGAATACTATTTGTTGGATAAATGTCACACCTGGGATATTACTTCCATGTGACCCAATGAATGACCACTTACTATATCTAGGTCATTGTGACCTATATTTCATGGTTCAGTGATTTTGCCTTATATCTTGAATACTATTTGTTGGATAAATGTCACACCTGGGATATTAGTTCCTTGTGACCCGATTATTGACGTCAAAATATATCTCTGTTGGTGTGACCTATATTTCATGGTTCAGTGATTTTGCCTTATATCTTGAATACTTTTTGTTGGATAAATGTCACACCTGGGATATTAGTTCCTTGTGACCCGATTATTGACGTCAAAATATATCTCTGTTGGTGTGACCTATATTTCATGGTTCAGTGATTTTGCCTTATATCTTGAATACTATTTGTTGGATAAATGTCACACCTGGGATATTAGTTCCATGTGACCCAATGAATGACCACTTACTATATCCTGGTCATTGTGACCTATATTTCATGGTTCAGTGATTTTGCCTTATATCTTGAATACTATTTGTTGGATAAATGTCACACCTGGGATATTAGTTCCTTGTGACCCGATTATTGACGTCAAAATATATCTCTGTTGGTGTGACCTATATTTCATGGTTCAGTGATTTTGCCTTATATCTTGAATATTTGTTGGATAAATGTCACACCTGGGATATTAGTTCCATGTGACCCAATGAATGACCACTTACTATATCTAGGTCATTGTGACCTATATTTTTTTATGCTTCAGTGATTTTGCCTTTTAATTTTATTACTAATTCATGGAGAATTGTCATACCTGGATTATTATATCTAAGTGACAAAATGATTTACATACAAATACATCTAGGTCAGTGTGACCTATATTATATGGCTTAATGATAAAAATGTTACAATATAAAATGTACCCAGCAGGCGAGCTCGCTGTCCTCCGACAGCTCTTGTTTGTATTTAAGTTTATATAGCCATATCATCAAGACCCTTGAGGAATTTCATTTTTATTAGCTCGCCTGTACGAAGTACAAGGAGAACTATTGTAGTCACCCCGGTCGTCCACGTTTGCGTTTGCGTTCCCGTTCCCGTCACACTGCGTTAAAGTTTTTCAAATGCTTATATCTCAACAGTCACTCCTCACAGAGGCATCAAATTTGGAACTTAGGTACCTTGGAGGGTCTTCTGAGATTCCAAGAGAATAAACCCCTGGGTTCATGCCCCTGGGTGGGGCTAGGGGTCAGAATCTAGGACACCTTTGTAATACTGTGTTAAAGTTTTTCAAATTCTTATATCATGACTTTCACTCCTCATAGAGCATTCATATTTAGAATTTGGGTACCTGGACGAGTCTTCTGAGATTCCAAAAGAACATACCCCTGGGTTCATACCTCAGGGTGGGCCTTGGAGTGGGGCTAGGGGTCAAAATCTAGGACACATTTGTAAAATCTTATATGCCTACAGGTTATAGACACAACTGGTTATACATCAGCTAACTATGTGACATTGGTTTAAGTGTAAGAGAGTGAAGGTCATGGTGACCTACATTTTACGGTCCAGGTCACCTAGATTTCACGGTCCAGTGATTTTGCCTTATATCTTGAATACTATTTGTTGGATAAATGTCACACCTGGGATATTAGTTCCATGTGACCCAATGAATGACCACTTACTATATCTAGGTCATTGTGACCTATATTTCATGGTTCAGTGATTTTGCCTTATATCTTGAATACTATTTGTTGGATAAATGTCACACCTGGGATATTAGTTCCTTGTGACCCGATTATTGACGTCAAAATATATCTCTGTTGGTGTGACCTATATTTCATGGTTCAGTGATTTTGCCTTATATCTTGAATACTATTTGTTGGATAAATGTCACACCTGGGATATTAGTTCCTTGTGACCCAATAAATGACCACTTACTATATCTAGGTCATTGTGACCTATATTTCATGGTTCAGTGATTTTGCCTTATATCTTGAATACTATTTGTTGGATAAATGTCAGACCTGGGATATTAGTTCCTTGTGACCCGATTATTGACGTCAAAATATATCTCTGTTGGTGTGACCTATATTTCATGGTTCAGTGATTTTGCCTAATATCTTGAATACTATTTGTTGGATAAATGTCAGACCTGGGATATTAGTTCCTTGTGACCCGATTATTGACGTCAAAATATATCTCTATTGGTGTGACCTATATTTCATGGTTCAGTGATTTTGCCTTATATCTTGAATACTATTTGGATAAATGTCACACCTGGGATATTAGTTCCATGTGACCCAATGAATGACCACTTACTATATCTAGGTCATTGTGACCTATATTTCATGCTTCAGTGATTTTGCCTTTTAATTTTATTACTAATTCATGGAGAATTGTCATACCTGGATTATTATATCTATGTGACAAAATGATTTACATACAAATACATCTAGGTCAGTGTGACCTATATGGCTTAATGATAAAAATGTTACAATATAAAATGTACCCAGCAGGCGAGCTCGCTGTCCTACGACAGCTCTTGTTTGACATGTTGGTAGATATTGGCCTAGCGTATTACTCCGCATGATCCCCACATGGGTGTGACCGAGCTCATGGTCACAAACTTAGAATTTTCATATAAAAGTAAAAATTTTTGCGTTTAAGTTTAGATAACCATATCATCAAGACCTTTTATTAAATTTCATTATCCCCTAACTGAACTGTTGAGCAGATATAGCTATCAGCAAGAAATCTGTTTGTCTGTCCCTCCATCCTTTGAAGCATTATTTATTCATACTTTATTTTTGTCTTTGGGTCAAAGTTTTTGCGTTAAAGTTTATAAGACCTCATATTTTGAAGACCCTTTGATGGATTTCATTCATATTTGGCATGATGGTAGATATAGGTCTAAAGTTTTTATCAGCACCATCCCCACCCCGGGGGTGACTTTGGGGTCAAGGTCACAGACTTAGAATTTTTATAAAAAAGTCAAAGTTTTTTGTGTTTAAGTTTATATAGCTATACCATCAAGACCCTCTGAGGAATTTCATCTATATTTGACATGTTGGTAGATATAGGTCTAGAGTTTTACTCTGCATCATCCCCTTTTCGGGGTATGACCTTGAGGTCACGGTCACATAGATTTCATATAAAAGTAAAAATATTTGCATCTAAGTTTATATAGCTATACCATCAAGACCTTTTGTTGAATTTCGTTATCCTCCTACTGAGAGGTTTAGGGGATATAGCTATCAGCATGGAATTCATCCATTCATCCATCCATCTATCTGTCTGTCCATAAATGCATTATTGTGCACCCCATAACTCCTAACTACCCTTTGAGCTATTTTCAGGAAACTGTCAGGTTGTAGAGGGCATTTGGTAGGGTGTCAGGTACAAGAAAGACAACTCTGACTTGGTCCATGAGTTATCTCCCCTTGTCTCCAGAATTGTAAAAAATTTGTGCAAACCATAACTTTAAAACATGTTAAGATATTTTCATGATACTTCACCAGTATGTATAGGACATTGAGTAGGCATACCACATTCAAGAATGACTTTCTGACTCCATTCTGCAGTTTTCTCCCTTGGTTATTTAAAGCTTGTGCGGGCAATAACTCTAAAGATTCTTTAAGATATTTTTGTGATACTTTACCGATATGTAGAGGGCATTGAGTAGGCAGGTGACCTTAAAATTTTCATTAAAATTTATATAGCTATATTATGAAGACCCTTTTGTTGGTTTCATTAATATTAAGCATGATGGTATATATAGGTCTAAAGGTTTTCTCAGCACCATCCCCAAGCTGGGGCATGGCTTTTAAGTCAAGGTCACAGACTTATCATACAAATGTCATTTTTGCTTATATTATAAAGACTGATTGATTTCACTAGTATATGGTGATAGTTATAGGGCTAAAGTTTTATTAAGCTCAATCCCTGCACCTGTGCCTGATCTTTGAGGTCAAGGGCTTCATATTATGTGTGATTGAAGTTTTTCAATGTTATCACATAAAGCATATAACTGCCATCTCCAGAGTCAAAGCTGCATACTTTGTGCTCTTTAAAAACTGGCGGTAGCGCTGGTCGGGGGTATATGTGCCCCACTGGGCACTTTGTCTAGTTCATATTTAACTTGATGATAGATACTTATTCTAACTTTGCATCAGCACCATCTTCACCCATGCCTATGCTCTGTAGGTCAAGGTCATGGACTTAGAATTTTCATGTTGGAGTTTTTGCATTTAAGGTTTTTCAGACTTGGCCTTTTTAGCTCAACTGAAGAAAGTACTTGAAGAGCTATTGCACTACCCCCTAACAACTAATATAATACCATCAAAAATGTTAGTTTTATGTCAAAGTTTTTAAGACCTTATATTTTCTAAATCCTCTGATGGATATAGATTATATTTTGTTTGATTATAGATGTTGGTCCAAAACTTTATTGAGCACTATCCACATGATCTAGAGGTCAAGGTCACAGACTTAGAAATTTTATGTTAAAGTTTTGCATCAATTTTTTAAAGATCTGATGGACAAGCGCATGTTCAGGCGAGTTGTCCTGTTTAGCAGCAGGCCTTGTTATACCCCCGACATACAAAGTATGTGGGGATATATAGTTTTCGCATTTCCGTTCGTTCGTACGTACGTACGTTTGTTCGTTCGTTCGTTCGTCTTTCCGTCACAGGGTCAAAGTTTTTTCGTTAAAGTTTATAAGACCTCGTATTTTGAAGACCCTTTGATGGATTTTATTCATATTTGGCATGATGGTAGATATAGGTCTAAAGTTTATATCAGCACCATCCCCTACCCGGGGTATGACCTTGAGGTCAAGGTCACAGACTTAGAAATTTCATATAAAAGAAAAAAAAATGCATCTAAGTTTATATAGCTATACCTTCAAGACCTTTTGTTGAATTTCGTTATCCTCCTACCGAGAGGTTTAGGGGATATGGCTATCAGCATGGAATCCATCCGTCTATCCATCCATCTGTCTGTCCATAAACGCATTATTGTGCACCCCATAACTCCTAACTACCCTTTGAGCTATTTTCAGGAAACTGTCAGGTTGTAGAGGGCATTTGGTAGGGTGTCAGGTACAAGAAAGACAACTCTAACTGACTTGGTCCATGAGTTATCTCCCCTTGTCTCCAGAATTGTAAAAATTTTGTGCGAACCATAACTTTAAAACATGTTACGATATTTTCATGATACTTCACCAGTATGTATAGGACATTGATTAGGCATATCACATTCAAGAATGACACTCTGACTCCATTCTGCAGTTTTCTCCCTTGGTTATTTAAATCTTGTGCGGGCAATAACTCTTTAAGATATTTTTGTGATATTTTACAGATATGTAGAGGGCATTGAGTAGGCAGGTGACCTTAAAATTTTCATTAAAATTTATATAGCTATATTATGGAGACCCTTTTGTTGGTTTCATTAATATTAAGCATGATGGTATATATAGGTCTAAAGTTTTTCTCGGCACCATCACCAAGCTGGGGCATGTCTTTTTAGTCAAGGTCACAGACTTTTCATACAAATGTCATTTTTGCTTATATTATAAAGACTGATTGATTTCACTAGTATATGGTGATAGTTATAGGGCTAAAGTTTTGTTTAGCTCAATCCTTTGTCTAGTTAAATAGAGGTGGTGGCACTGGCCAGGGGTATGCCCCACTGGGCACTTTGTCTAGTTATACCCCCAGCATATGAAGTATGCAATGGGGGTATATAGTTTTTGTCTTTTCTGTGTGTCTGTCTGTCAGTCATGTTAACATTTATTTTGTGTCAAAGATATCTCAGGAACTACTTTACCTAGAAATTTTGTACACATGACAAGTATGACAGTTGTATTGTGGGAAAGAAAATAAGGGCCATGGGGCCAGGTCCCTTAGAGTTATTTTCCTTTGTTGTTCTGGCTATACTGATGGCCATGGCATTTATTTGTGTCAAAGATATCTCAGGAACTACTTTACCTAGAAACTTGAAATTTTGTACACATGACAAGTATGACTAGTTGTATTGTGGGAAAGGAAATAAGGGCCATGGGGCCAGGACCCTTAGAGTTATTTTCCTTTGTTGTTCTGGCTATACTGATGGCCATGGCCAGGGGTATTAGTGAGCATATGCTCACTTCATGGTCTAGTTTCAGGAAAATGTGCCTTCCCAGCCACCACAGACTACAAGAGTACAGTCTGCAGAATTACACCAATTGGATACTAGTGATTTAGTGATGGCAGAAATTGATGTTTCCCAGCCAAACCTGTCCAGTGAGTCAAAACTGTCATCTAGTCATACTAAAGATGTTTTACAAGGTAGCAGCAGAATCCATGATACATACAACACTAATGCAGAAGCAAGTTTTATTTCTCAAACAACACAGACAGATGGAGATAAAATAACTAGTAAAAAGTTTTCCTGTATAAATGATAGCCTGGCTCTAATACAAGTCAGAAGAGTTAATAGTGGCAATCCAGTTCCATCACAAAGTCAGTACTTTCAGAGTCAGGCTCAGTCTACCTTTCCTGAGCCAAGCCAGACACAGCTGACAGTGCCAATGCCTACCAAGTTTGCCAACTATAAACCATCTCAGAAGGCAGATGAAAAAGATGCTGTTACTGAAAAGGAGATTAGTAAATGCCAAGGAAGAATTTGTACCCCTTTTAATTTCTCTTTTGTTGGCTGTGATACCCAGTGTAATTGTGATACATCAAGTAATTCAAATATTGAAAATAGTCAGTCTAATGGCTGCGAGAACCAGGATGGTTTTTGTAACCAAAATGACAAAGGCAAGCAGACACAAAAGCCTGCAGAGAGACGTGGGTGTTCTTCAGCTTCAGATAAATTATGTAAAGACAATCAAATCATTTCAAGCCATCATTTATCTCCTGGAGATGAAGTTGACCATTCTCAGTTTACAATTGCTGGTAAATATAAAGGCACAAAGTTTAAGTCAAACGAACAATGCAAGAATTCACAGTTGGTTTCTAAAGATATTCTGTCACAGGCTGAACTTATTAGTGGTACACAGTATAATCTTAACACTGGTACCCAGTTTCAGACTTCACAGATACCAGCCACATCAGTGTTCAATCAGACTGGTCTAATAGTTGATTCACAAGACAACGGTAATGTCTCAGACTGTGATATATTTGAAGACAGTTTCAATAATTCTGCAGTTATATCTCAGATTGAGGAATTAGATAAAAGGACAATCCTGCACACACAAACATCAGGAAAGAAAAGAGCATATAAAAGAACATTAGAAATGGAAAGAGACCCAGATATTTCTAGTCATACGCAAAGCTTGGAGGTCTCATGCAGACAGAATAATTCAGAAGGCCAAAGGAAACAGAAGCTTAATAAGTGCTCATTGGACAGTGATATTGCCTCAATAGAGTTTGAAATGCAGAAACGAAGGGATAATAAATATTTGAGCTCTGCAGAAGTTAAGAGCAAATCAGAAGTTGAAAGAACTTATGAAGCAAACTCTTTGAATGAGAAGCCAAAGTCAATAACAGAACAGATTTCAGTTCAAAAGAACATATGCTCAAGTGCTGATTTATCAAGTATTATTAAAGTTGAATTAAAAACTGAGTTGAATAGATGTCAGAATCCTTCTGAACTAGACATTACTAATGGTCATACAAGACCCAGTTTAATCCATGACAGTGCTGTTAATATTGGAGATAGAAAGACTAATGACAATGCAATTGATACATTGCAAAGTACAAGAATTGCAGAGCCTGTCACACCTGTGGTTGCTGGATCCTTGCAAGACAGACTTAAGAAGCGACTGAAGGTAATTAACCTATAGAGGATATTGGATTTTTTTAGTGTATTAAAGATAGAATTTTATTTCATTGAATGAATGCCAAATGTAGTATTTTCACGTGTGCCAATAGCCATGAGGGAAAATAACAAGTTTTGTAGTTCTTGAGTGAAATAAAATTTGATCTTATACTGAAAAAAAATCGAATTTTCTGTTTCTTTTACGCTTTTATTCACAATAATTAAACTTCTACCTACGTACTCTTCGACACTTACATTGGGAAATTAACTTTCTTCCTTGCCATTTCTCATCACTTTGGTCTGGTTCAGGGGTATAATATATGTTAAGGGTAAAAAACGCAGTTTTGTACCGAGAAAATGAGGCCAAATAAATTTTAAACAATACAAAGCAAGAAATCAACACGGAGAAAATGCCACAGTAAGTGATAGTCCACCTAACGTTGCATGCAGACAAAAAGTTATGTCAGTGCAGGGGTCACACGAATCACCGAAATACCGGAATACTACCGAAATACCGGAATACCCGTGAATAATATAAGTATACCTGTGAAAGACACCTATTTAAGACACCATTATTGGCTTTAATTAATCATTTAGGTAATATATTGTCAATTTAATGGAAAAGGAATAATACTTTAACCTAAAATAATTTGCAAATTGTCTTTGAAGTGTTTTTTTTTTTTTGTTTTTTTTTTGAAAACATTGTTGATGGTCCACTAAATCAGAGCCTGAATACGACCGGAATACCCGTGAAAAACGTGAATTACCTACACTTCAAACGAAAAGTACATACAGTACAGCTCAGGGAAAAGAACAACAAAAAAACAAAAAAAAAACTCTTTACCCCGAATATCGGCCTTTTGCGGATTTCCCCCAAATACTCGGAATCAAACCAAGTAAACGCAATATTCGGCAGACAACACTCGCATGTCCGCATAAAGTACGAGCGTACGTTTTTTGCAAAGTAGTGCGAAGTTACTCGGAATCCTAATGTTGTACCCGGAGACAGTATTTCTCGCGAAGTTATGCGAAATTCCTCGGAGTAATTTGGCTAAATACCTGTCCTTTTTTTTTTTTTATTTATTTAATAAATAAAATTATTTAGACATATCTTTAATAAATATATTTATTTATTTATATATTTATTTTTCCACCATATGGAACAGTCTGCGTGAAGGTAATATCGTCCACGCTCATGCGGATGCGCAGGTTGATCTGAGTCTGCGCTGGTCGCAAAGGTCTTATTATCCCAAAAGTGTTTTCCAAATTTCCACATTCCGATCCACCAAAATTAGGTCAACTCCCTTGTTTTCTTAAAATATTAACCAATGCTGCCTTGTTCCCTGAATATATTTGGGTGCTCCCTAGGTCCACAGAAAACCCCGGTAGCCCTATTCACTGTTCGAGCACGTAACATGGGCCTCAACAACGCTCCATATGAAAAAGTACCGGATTCTTCGGCTTAGTCTACTCCGGCCACATAAGTGGGTCCGGCATTTTCATTTTTACTTAATATGCTGTAGAAAAGAAAACAAACACACGAAAATCACAAAAACCACAAAGAGAATCAAACATCTGCCCCCCAATCGACGAATTACATATTTATATTTGGTATTCCTGTAACTGCCTTTTCCCATGCAACAACCGCACACGCTCAATATAAATGACCTACTATGGTAAAAGACCGGGAAATTCTCACTCGCGTGCAGCAACCGCACGTGTCAATATTAAACAACTTTAAGGGGCGCTTCTGCTATCAAAGAGGCATTGAATCAATAAGACAGCCCATGTGAAAAGAGTGTCTGTCACACAAAAACACACTTTACGCACACAAGGGGCAAGAGAGGCTAATGACAATTCAAATGAGTGAGTGAGTTTTTTACGTCCCAGTAACAGCTAGGTCATAGGGAAATGTGGACCATGGTTTAAAGTCCCATATTAAAGGCTTGAGAAGCCTGGGATCGAACCCATGACCCCGGGAGACAGAGCAACTTTACCACTGTAACGCACCACCGAGGCACCATTTCCCAATATTTCATACTGTTTCAAGAAAATATCTCAAATAGTTTTCAAGTTATAGAGTGGACAAAAATATATTACAGAAGTCACCAAAAATATTTTCGGTGTTCAAAGGGCCATAACTCCAAAAGTAGGCTCTATCGTCAAAGTAAATGAACTGTTGAAATGAATAGCTTATGAATAAGCCCACCCCGGAAAAGTGTGCGGGCTCGACAAGACCTACATAGTGTTGACTGGGCCGTTTTTAACTCTAGTTCAAACCAAAATTACTTCGGTACAAAAGTATGATTTACAATGTTCTTACAATGAACCAGATGACAAAACGTACTATAGTACAATGTACGTGCGACCAGCAAAGACTCGGGTCATTCTGTGCATCGACCCAATATATAAAGCAAGCTTCTTGGATAGCCCGGAGTCCGAAGAAGGTGCATACTGTACGATCAGCGAAGGATCTGATCAGAATGTGATGCTACAGTCGCACTGTTTATCCCGCTTTGGACAGCCCGGCTATCGAAGGTAAATACGATCAGCGAATGCTCTGATCAGAATGTGCAGTTGCGCAGATTGACCCGAGTCTTCGCTCGTCGCACAAGACGTTTTGTTAAACCCATAGATTGTAGGCGGTACATCTGATTTGCGAAGGCTCTGATCAAACTACTGATGTGCAGGCTCAGAGTGTGCAGGCTAATTCGTCTCTTCGTACAAGTTATTATAGGTTTTACCATGCACAGACCCATGCGCGATTTGTTTCTGCAAACCATAACGCTTAACATTCTGGGTAAAGTTTGCAACAGACATTTTGAAATATTTTTATCATTCTTCCAAGAAAACAGGATTTGCATAAAATGCAAATTGTCTCCATTGCATGAACTGTCAAATCCTGTTTTCTTGGTAATAAAATAAATAACAATATTTTTTTTCTTATTTTTGTCGTCTGCTGAATTAGCCCAGATAGTGGTAATTCGACATCCGCGAGCACCAAGTGTTGTGTCTTTGAGCAAGACACTTTATCCGCGTATCTTAGTATTGGTGTCTACCCAGGAAGACGCTGCCTAGGATGTCCGCGAAGGCAAATGACAATATTATGTGAAGATGCTTTCCGCCGGTGCTAGGTTTATACATGCGTCTTTTTTGCTCGTTAAATAAATTACGGTCTTGGTTTTGCATATCAAATGTTGAAGACACAAAAACAGAACACTTTACATGGAAACGAAAGTTTTGAAGATTGCTCTATAAGCCATTAAAGATAACGTTATTAATGTGTATACCATAAGAGAATAACATAACAATATTCATTTGTACCCTGGTAAATGCGGGGTAACGTCCTCACACTGCAGGGTTTTTACTCTTTTAAGGGAGCTAACTGCAACTGACTATTAAAAGGGAGTTAACTGCAATTGCTTTGAGTCTGTCCCATGCGAAACGGGATGGGGAACAGCATTTTTTTTACGAATCGCGCCAATTAAGCTTATAAAATAAGCGTTTAACCAGTACACTGAACCCTCTTCTTCCAGAAACTTGTAACTGCCAATCTTGAAGCAATGGAAGAAGCGAATGACCGTAGCAAATGCATGTGTTTCATGTTAAGTGGGGATCGAATCGCGTTCGATTCCCGCCGGTGCGATATCATTTTTCCAATGAAGTCAGTGCAAACAACTTACAGCTCGAAAGGAGACGTGTCATATTTATATGAGGGTAAAACGAAAGAGCTTTCCAGAGAGAGAGAGAGAGAGAGAGAGAGAGAGAGGAGAGAGAGAGAGAGAGTTTGCAAAACTTGTAAGGTTCTGGCTGGTCCATTTCAGGTATATCCGGCTATGAGATTTGGTTATTCCTAGAAAAATGGCTAAACTGTTTTTGCAAACAGTGAAACCTGACCAGACGCCGCATTCTGTCATCTCAATATGACTTTTTTTTTTTGCTGTTGTTGTTGAAAGAGGCATAAGACACCAAGTCACGGTGATTTAAATGGACAGTCATATCCCTGGTCCAATCATCAACCTCCAGGCCTCGATCTGAGCAGTGTAGATACATTCCAGCGTGTTCGTTTCTGTCTCCTTCTCAAATGAAATGTATCCATACTTTAACCCTGAAGCGCTTAGCATATTCAGCAGACGGCATGTACATTTTTTTCTTATTTTCCTGTGTAAATTAAGCGTGATATTACATGTGAATCATCTGCTGGGGCAGACGATTCAAAAGAAATGTTCATCCTAATTTTCACCGTAAAATACTAAAACAGTTAGATCGACATCTCCTCTAGAACTTTCAGCAGTGCTTCGGGGGTTCAAACTATTTTCTTGGCAGCAGCAGCAGCACCTGCAAAGTATTTTTTTTTTTTGCGGGGAGAGCGCTATATATAAAATTTCGCGATGTATTTGGGGTAAAATTTACTCAGATTGATGCAACAATTCTCATATTTATAAAGGCGTGCTGCTGGAACACATTATTTATATTAATATATTTATATTATATTTAAAATAATATTCATACAAGCACCATGGATGTAAGGATGACGTTACTCATCATGACTGCATTGGTTGTTTAATCTGCGTAACTTTCAAACATGCGTAAATGATTAACTTTCGGTGTGTCGTGTTTGAGACTTACTACTGGCCATATATTTTTTTTTATATATGCATCATACATAACTAAATCAATCGGAACAAATTATTCACTCAATTGATAAATATTTTATACAAAAAGTCGTATGTACTTCTCTTTTGAAGTGTAGGTAATTCATGTTTTTCACGGGTATTCTGGTCGTATTCCGGCTCTGATTTAGCGGACTATCAACAATGTTTTCAATTTAAAAAAAAAAAAATTAAAAAAAAAACACTTCAAAGACAATTTGCAAATTATTTGAGGTTAAAATATTATCCCTTTTCCATTAGGTTGACATAATATTACTTAATTGATTAATTAAAGCCAATATTGGTGTCTTTAATAGGTGTCTTTCACAGGTATACCTATATGTTTCACGGGTATTTCGGTATTTCGATAGTATTCCAGTATTTCGGTGATTCGTGTGACCGTCAGTGCAGTAACTGACATCAGCGGTTGGAGTACAGAATGTTAACCTCGTCACATAATTTTAGACAAGAATACTATGTCTTAAACCTTTTGACAAGGGTTTTTGCCAGAATTTATGAAACCTCTGTTTATACAAATTAAGAAAATAATTTCACTAGTGTTTAGCGCTTATTGATTTCAATTTCACTTAGAAATCTCAGTAATTCATTGAAAATTGTCTACTAATCAGGAGGTTGCTGGTTTGACCCCCACTGGGTCGGCAACAATCTTTCATGGAGACTGATCATGAAATATTTTGTATGGTTATTCTCTCCCTTCTGCTGATTCAAGAAGGGCAGTTGTCATTCTGGCGAAAGAATGTGCACAATACTAGTTAACTGCTTGCAGGACTAAGCCTGCCCAGTAAAAGTGTGGTTAGGTAAACTGACAGCCCTCACATGGGTTGACTGGACCGTAAAATTTCAACACAAAGAAACATTGAAAAGCACAAAACAAAAGAGTGATTATGTCATTTCTTGGTAAAAGCATGTGGTCTGTACTCATTAGAAGTGTTTTAAGAAGTAGTTCCAAGGTGCTTCTTTGTGAACCCACAACATAGGTTTTTGTGAAGAAATAAGGTAAATATGGAGATGTTTTTGGTTGAAAAAGCACAGGATCCTGATCAGACTGCCCTTTTAAATATGGCAGTCTGAATATGTTGGGTACAGTAGGTGAGTTATTTCTTACCTAGAATGGTTTACTAGTGTTGATGTATCTAAACTCTAATGAAAGCTGCTGGATGAGTTACAAACAGTATAGACTCAGATCAGACACTGTGTTCTGTGGTGTCTGATCTGGGTGTTAACTGTTAGCCCAGGCCTTAGGGTAAATACAGTAAATGTGTAAACAGAAAATAACACAAAAAAATTTTTCTTTCAGTAACTGGAACAGTTTGATTTCAGGAAAATGCAGGTCAGAAGACCCCTCAAGGACCTGGTACTCTGATCCAGCATCTAAGAGAGCAAATATTAGAGAGGGTTCAGTTGGAGGCAGCCATGGCACAGTCTAGGAACCAGCCCACTGATGACATAGGACCCTTCTATGGTCTGCCGTCCAAAGTCAAGCAATTGTTTGATACTCATCGAGGGATCAAAACTTTGTATGGTGAGCTATACATCTGTTGTTTTCATTCAGTTTCCAAATGTGACATGTATCAATGATCAAACTTTTCTATTCTCACTAGAAAAGATCTCTTCATGTTTAGCATGCTAGATAATAATTTCAGCAGATGCCAGTTTGAAATATTTTTCTTATTTTTTCAAAGCAATAGACTTTGAGATTTTATGCAAATTGTCTCCTCAGGAAACAATTTGCATTTAATATCAAAGTCTGTTTTCTGGAAAAAAATAAGAAAAATGTTGTCAGTTTGTTGGCTGCTGAATATGCTCATAGAGTGGTAAAGGTTAAAGCTGATGAAACCACATTGTCTTAGAATATTTTAAATCAAACATATTGCTGTGATGAGGAAAATGTTAGAAACCATTTGTAGTAAATTCCTACTCTTTGTTAGTCAAAATTGTAAAGGTAAAGGTGTCCAAAAGCCTTGTGGCCATAGGGCTGTGGGAGCTGTGAGAATTAGAGCCCACCCTATCTTCGGCTATAGTATATGAAAGGCGGGGACCAACACTCAGCTCCTTTCACCTTCCCCCAGAGGGTACCCATTCACTGATTGGTTGACTGAGGGTTTTTCATTCAGTAGTCTGAGGTGAGCTCCAACCTGCAACCTTCAGCACCACAGTCAAACACTCTAACCTTTTGGCTACAGCACCTTTCTGAAGGGTACCTGCTGGGTGGGCAGAGTTCTTTAGCTGAAGGTCCAAGCTGGGCTAGAACCTGCAACCTCCAGCATTGCAGTCAAATGCTCTAACCACTCAGCTACGGCATCTCTTTCGAAAGGTACCTGCATTTCGAGGGTTGAGCGCAAGACTGGCGTAAGTCAGATGGTTGTTTTTCCCCAAACCTAATCTCCTCACCATGAAGGCATTATGAAGATTACGACATTTCTTTCTGTAAACAATGAAAATTCAGGTGCCATTGCTCGTATGAGCAATGGCACCTAAATAGGGGTCCAAGTTGCCCCTAAACAAGGGTTTCAAAAATATGTTTGAGTTACTATAGTCTTGCGCTCAACCCTCGATTTAAAGTAAGGTAATTTGTGTTACATTTGAGCCCCCAGCAGATTTAAATAGATTTGTGTTGGCATTTACATCAGCGTTAGCACCCACAAATGTTGACATGTTCATTAAAGTTTAAGAAGTCATATTATCCAAACCGTCTCACTATTTAGTTCATAGTTAAGTTGTTGGCTAGTACTGATCTATAGCTTTATACAGTACCAATATCACCTCTGTCTGTGGCCCACAGACTTAGAATTTTTACATGATACTTTTTAAAGCTAATTTTTATTTCGGAATACCTGGATGGATGTAGTTAATACTTGGATTGATTTTAGATGCTGGTCCAAAGTTCTGTTCAGCAATATACTTGACGTAATCAGGTCTGATTCCTTTGGGAGCAGTCTGATTTGGGTCTGCACTGTTTGCAAATGCCATTTTGTCAGAAAGTTGATGTACAAAAAATTTAGAACAACTACCATACACTACCTAATTACCATACTGGGCCCTGTTGTTCAAAGCATCGTTAGCTTAAAGAGCTCGTTAAGGGTCATTTCGTTAACTGTTTTAGCAGATTCAATATACAATATTATGATATTTTTTGCTGAAAAAAATGTGAGTAGTTTTTGCACTGCAAAAGCTACTCACATTTTTTCAGCAAAAAATTTCAGTATATTTGCGTATCACTGGATGTAAATTTTAACGAATCGTTAACTAACGACATTGTTAGCTTTGAACAACTGGGCCCTGTGCGCTTAGGATTTTCAAAATTACTGGAAACCCCTTGTACTAAAATATCCACCTGATAAGGACAATAAAGAAGATAAGAAGATGACTTAAAGAGACGATTATTTGATGATATTTATGCGATAGTTTTTTTTCTGATTTTCTTTATAAAAGCATTTGCTGTTGGTACTCATTTGAATTGCCTCAACTTGTCGAGGCAATTCAAATGAGTACTAACAACATATGCTTTACTATAGAAGCAGATAAAAATAAATGAGCTATAATTTGAAAACTATGAAATTGTTGACTATGCGCTTACAAGGGTATGTGCGGTTATTGCACATATAAGGGTATGTGCGGTTATTGCTTTTCTCATGAAATCATAGCTCCAGACAAGGCAATTTTTTTGGCTGAAAAATATTGAAAATTTTCTTATTTCTCCATGAAAACATATGTTATGGATGCTCATTAGAAGCGCCTCGGCGAGGGGCTTCTTATGAGTACCCACAACATGTATTTTCACGTAGAAATAAGAAAACTTTTATGTGGATACCTTTCTTAACTGGAGCTGTGGACTGACTCTAAAGTGTTTTGCTTGATATATTTCAGAATGGCAGGATGAATGTCTGAAGCTACCGGCAGTGGTGGAAAGAAAGAACTTGATATACTCATTGCCTACGAGTGGAGGGAAGACTCTTGTAGCAGAAATCCTTATACTTCAGGAAATCCTGTGTCGCAGAAAAGATGCATTACTAATTTTACCATTTGTCTCAATAGTTCAAGAAAAGGTAACATAGCTTCAGATAAGATAAGGTTTCTACATATTTTTCTTTTTTCTCCATGTAAAGGTATGTTGTGGGTACTCATTAGAAATGCCTCACTGAGACACTTCTAATGAGTACCCATAACATATCTTCAGTGGGGTGGTTGGGTGGTGCGAAGGTGTCCTTTATCTTACGTCACCGGGGCGCCCAACTGATATTGGCTTACAGCTGGGCAAGGCCTGCTATCCTTGTAGCAGGTAAGGGTAGAGGGGGGTGTTTTTGTTTCTTCTGTTTCTTCACTTTCATTCTCGTTCCTCTTTCTTCCCTGTCCCTCTCTTTCATCTCCTCTACTATCTCTTCTATCTTTTTTCTCCCTTCCTCTGGGAGACGACACAAAATGACCCACAAGGGTTGACGTGTCGTTAAACCCCAACTCAATCAATCAAAACTTTTCACAGAGAAAAAGGAAAAATATTGGTACTTTTTGGTTAAAAAGCGTCATATCTGTAGCTATGAAGTAGCATCTTCAATAGCTTAAAATTCATATATCACTAAAATTATCAACCTGTTCACTGTAGCTGCAGCTGTGGCCTGATATTGTGGAACACTAATTTTTGAAAGCTGAATTAGTTTGTGATATTAGCAGTACTTCACTTTCCATAACATAAGAATTAATATTAACTTCAAACAATTAATAATTAAACAGGAATTTGCAGGCTTATGCAGTTGCTTACCACTATCTGATGTTGTGATACATTAATTGACTTAGACAAATTCAGCATAAAATAGATTGGTAATATTTTCCTTATTATTTCCCCCAAACAGTGTTGACTGTTTATGCAAATTGCATAGGAGACAGTTTGCATAAAATGTCAAACCATTATTTCTAGGGAAAAAATAAGAATAATATGTTATAATATAATTTACTTTTGGTACAGTAAATCAACACCAACACGAAATAATCTTTATCATGTATTAACATGAACGTTTCGCCATCATTTTCTTTCTTTTTTTTTTTTTTTTTAATATAATTTACTGAAATTTTTATCCAAGATGTTTTACATTAAGAAGTCAATAGGTGTATTGTTGTCTCCAATTTAGGTTCGAAATTTGTCCCATTTTGCTGTTGATTTGGACTTTCTAGTAGAAGAATATGCAGGGAGCAAAGGTAGATTTCCACCAATCAAACGACGGAAGAATAACTCCTTGTTCATTGCAACTATAGAAAAGGCTCACTCCATTGTGAACAGTTTGATAGAGAATGACAGAATGGACAGTCTAGGATTAGTCATTGTGGATGAGGTAAGGTCTATGGTAAATATGTCGCATGAAACATATGTTCACTTTAAAGTGCCAAGCAAAATTTGTAGCAAATGACATTCTTTTTTCTTTTTTTTTCTAAAAAAAAATAAGGCTTGACATTTCATGTGAATCATGAAATTTCAACTTATTTTCTTTGAAAACTATAAAAAAATGTCCTCTGCTGTAGTTGTGATTGGCTCTTTGAGGGTTCACATTTGCACACTGATCAGGGCTTTCTCTTATATATTCTGTCTGAAGCTATTTTAGTAATTTCTGCAGGGAAATATAATTGATAATTCCTTGGAAGAAATGTTTCCTTTAGAACACTATCGTGTATGTAGATGATGTAATGTAGCAAACTTTATGGCATGATTTGAAAACATCCCAAGAATATAAAATGGAATTCTAAGAAGTAAATGATTTTTATGATATGAAATATATATGTTACTACACATTCAGTATAAAATATAAAAAATATTTCCCTCGAGACTTGCAAATCATATAAACAAATTCATACTATTGCATTTGTTTGTTTATCAAATTTGCAACTCTCTCTTGGAAATATTTCCTGTATTTTAAACTCTGGGTGTGTTAACCTGTATCCATATGCAGAATGTAGACTTCTTTTCTATTACCCACAAGGATTGACACTGTATTTCAGTTTAGTTAATATTATGAAATAAAATCTACCTTTAAACAGATATTTATTTTTGAAAAGCATATGCGTAAAACTGTCTAATTTTTAGTACAACCTTTCTCTAAAGGCAATAGACATTGTAAAGTTGAGAGTAGTTGTGGTGATGGTATCCAAGCCATAAATAGATCTCATAAACATGTAAATGAATGACGAATCAGAATGTTCAGACATTGAGAGTGATAATTTATTCATAAACTTCTAATCTATTGATGAATTCAGACTTAAAGAATCCATTTGTGCAGTTTCGTGTTGGAAACAAAAGCTATTCAGATTTTGTGGGCTTCCTTTTAAAACAAATATGAGAAAATGGAAAGTAAACTTACTCGCTGAAAGTATGCAAAAAGACCATGCAATGTGATCACATCAACAAACATATGGGTAACTTACTGTTGCCAGGGAAATGTCAGGGATTCTGAATTCTTAATACTGTGGGAATCCTTGTAAACCACACATAAAACTGTGAAACACAGATAAGTTTGGTCTACTTCTGCTATTTTCCTGTCATATTCTGGAACTTATGAATTGACCTACATTTTCCTGATGTGCAATATTTTCTGTACAAATACAAATGTATTATATCTACTATTCTTAGTGCATTTTGTATTTTCTCAGAATGTTCAGACACCTTATTTCCTAAGCATACTTGTCCTAAAATTTGAAAAAATTCATTCCACTACCTGTTGACGTGTCTAAAAACTGCTGGATGAGTGGTAAACAGTTTAGACCCTGCAATATCTGATCAATCAGGGTCTACACTGTTTGCTTAGGCCTATCTGTCTGAATGCTTTGGGTAAAAGCAGAACAATGCTGAAAATGAAGGCTCCTATTAACCCTGGTCTGCTGAACCAAGACATACCCTGTCTTTGCAAACAGTGTAGATCCAGATCAGTTGGCTTCTGTAGAAGCCAACTGATCTGGATCTGCACTGTTTGTCATTAAGTATGAGAATTTGTATCAATAACCCGGATTAAGTAATCTGACTGGCTGAAAATTATAAGTGGGTGGGGCATCTTAATTTATTCTGCATGACAAGGATTAAAATGTAAAAATTTATGATTATTCCAGTTACACATGATTGGTGAAGGCGGAAGCAGAGGGGCGACTTTAGAATCAACACTCATGAAAATATTGCATTCAAATGGTAATCACCATATGAGCCAACACATGACAAAACCAACAAAATGGCATGTGCGCCCAGCGAGGACTCATATCAGCCTGGGCATCTGACCAGTCTGATCAGAGTCTTCGCTGTCCGCATGAAGAAAGCTTGGGTCCTTAGCTACCTATTGAGTGCACAGTGAAGACTGATCAGACTGGGCATATGCCCAGCGTGATCATAGTCTTTGCTAGGCACACATACCATTTTGTTGGTTTTGTCAAGCACTGGCTCATATATCTTCTTTTCAATATATATGATGTTCAACATTTGGACCGGCACAGTGGCTCAGTGGTAGAATGTCCGCTTTGTGACCGTGAGGTTGCGGGTTCGATCCCCGGCCGGGTCATACCAAACACTTTAAAAATGTTACTAGCTGCTCATTCGCTTGGAGCTCAGCATTAAGAAAGTAGAGCTAGAACTGGTCAGCTCAGTGTTAGTATAATGTGACTGGGTGGAATATCATGTCAAAGTGTCTGGGGCGTGATATTTCAGTGAGGCAGCACTCTAAAAGTGAGCATTGAGCTCCCTGCCACATCCAGACACCGTCGCGATATGACTGAAAAAGGTTGAAAGCGACGTTAAGCCCAAATCAAACAAAATCAACATTTGGAAAGGAGCCTTATATGTCATATATAAACAACAAAGGCATAGATTAGCCTGTATGTCTGCATTGTCCGATTAGGGCCTTCTCTATTCCCTCAATTATTCTTCTATATCCATTAATTCTGAAGGTTGGTAATGAAGACCCTGATCCACCTGTACCAATGTGCAGGCCAGGGTTCAAATTTAACTTTTTTGACAGCTTGCTAAAATTAGCTAGTAGCATTATTTTTTACTTGCTAAATCTTTCAGCCAACTTGCTTTTTCACACTTATAAACACATGCAAATTGTCTCCTATGGAGACAATTTGCATTTAATGTCAAAACCTGTTTTATGGGAAAAATAAAAAAAAATATCACCATTGCTTTTGGAAAAGAAATTGCAAAACTTCAGCAACAATGCCTCAGGTTCCACAATTAAAAAGAATCTTTCCAACTTGCTAGAATTAGCAAGTGATGGAAATTGCAGCTTGCTTTTTGAGGAAATTAACCAGCATTTAGCAAGTTAGCAAGTGCTAAAATTGATCCCTGCAGGCTTAACTGAGCTTTTGTTGCCCCCATCAGGCAGAATTATTGTTTATGCTTCTGTTGATTTCAAGCTGTCTGTCTGTTGTTGTTGTTGTTGTTTTGGTTTGTTTTGTTTTTTTATGCCCCCGACTGCTAAAGGCAGGAGTGGGGCATATAGCATATTGCCGTGATGTTACGTCCATATGTGCATACATGTGTCTGTCATGTTCTTAACCAGTCATAACTTGGGTACCTTTTATGGTAGGAAGTTGAAATTTGAAATGCTTCTTACCCAGACTTAAACCTTCAACTCTGTGTTAGAGTTGTCCCTAGGTCTTGCCCTGGGGTGGGACAGGGGGTCAATGTTAAACTTTACATTCAAGTTTATATTGACATTTTTGCCCACATTCCTCTTGGAGGATATAACTTGGGTACCTTTTATGCTAGGAAGTTAAAATTTTGTATGCTACTTACCCAGACCCTCAAATCTGTGCTAGAGTTGCCCCTGGATCATGACCTGGAATAAGGCTAGGGGTCAGAATGTATAACAGGTTAGATTGTTTGTAAAACAGTTGTTGCCATATGGGCAAAGAGCATAGGGTGGGGGCATTTGTGTACTTTGGACACATGTCTAGTTGTTGACTTGTTCTTTCTTTTCTTTTTTTGTTGTTGGTTTTTTGTTTGTTTGTTTTCATTTATTTTTTTTGTCATAGTTAGACATAGTTCAAGATTAAGAAAGTGTTCAGAACATAAATTTAAGCTGAGTGGATACATTTTTAGGGGAGGCAACTCTAAAATGGGTTTGTCTCCTTTCTGCTAAGGGCTTCTCTAAAAGGAAAGACTTTCCCTTAATTAATTTTTGCACCAAACTATATCTTTTTGGTATTCACTGGAATCACTTCCTCAAGACTAAGGAGGTACACACAAGACTATTTTGGTTCAAATATAATCACATTCACCACCTTACTATAGAATTACAACAAATATGACCTTAACCTTTAGCACTATCAGGGCAAATTGCCAAATTCAGCAGACAACCAATTAATATACATGTACTTGTCTTATTTTACCCTGAAAACAGTTTTTGAAGTTTCATGCAAAGTGTCTCTTTAGGAGACACTTTGCATGAAATGACAAAACCTATTTTCTTGAAAAAAAAAACAAAACAAACAAAAAGCAAAAATATTTTAAAATGTCATATGATGAAACTTCTAACCAGCATGCAAACCATATTCCATCACAGCCTTATCGGTTTCCATAACAACAGTGTTCAAGAATACCATATTTACCCAAACTTGACAGTCAGACCTAAGCAAAATGTGTAGACCCTGATCAGATGTCACATTCTGTGACATCTGATCAGGGTCAACACTGTTTGCCACTCATCTAGTGGTTCCCTAGGCACTTGTTTAAATTTTCAGAGAAGTAGGGTAAGAAAGTAAGGTGTTGGAATACTTAGGGTAAATACCATACTCATGCATTAGTGTTAACCCATTTTAGTCTGGAACCCCCAATAGGGTAATTAGCTAACAGTGCAGACCCAGATCAGATGCCTCAGAATGCGGCATCTGATCAGGATCTACACAGTTTGCATTAAGCATGTAGGAATTTCTGTAAAGCATAGTAATAATTAAAACTTACCAGACACCCTGCTATTGGAAATAGACTGGTCCAAAGAGGAGTGGCAGAAGAGTCCACTCGAAGTAAATGGGTTAAAGTAACCATATATGTCTACAATCATGAATTCCAGAAAACATTCAGATCATAGGAATGAGTGCAACTCTTAACAATATAGAAGATCTCCAGCGGTTCTTGAATGCTGAGATTTATACCAATGATTTCAGACCTGTAAGTAACATACCATTGAAGTGTAATGTACAATATCACATATTTTTTGTAGTTCACCTTACATATATGCCTTACACTTCTACTATACACTACAACCTCTTTATAACACAGTTTGTTATAACACGGTTTTGGATATAACACGGTTCAAAGATGGATCCCAAAAATGTATAGATTATATTGAAAAATGACCATAAATGGTCATTTTTCAATATAATCTATACATTTTTGTTTGGATATAACACGGTTGTTTAACTAACACGGTTTATACTATGGACCCCAACAATAGTGTTATAAAGAGCTTGTGGTGTATAAAGTTTGACAATTGTTTTGATGGAGCATACTGCTAGCTTTTACATGAATTTTAACTCTTAAAATGCTTAAAGCAAATCTGTAGCAGACAACATTCTGTTTTAGCTCACCAGAGCCAATGTATCTCATGTCACTGGGCATCCAAGTGATATTGGCTTACAGTTTGGCAAGGCCTGCTATCTTTGTAGCAAGGGTAGAGGGGGGAATGTTTTTATTTCTTCTGTTTCTTCACTTTCATTCCTGTTCCTCTCTCTTCCCTGTTCCTCTCTTTCATCTCTTCGACTATCTCTTCTTTCTCTTTTCTCTCTTTCTCTGGGAGATGACACAAAATGACCCACAAGGATTGACATGTCGTTAAACCCCAACACAATCAATCACCAGAGCCAAAGGTTCAAGATGAGCTGTTGTGATCACTTACTGTCCATCATCCACCATCCGTCCACACCTTTACTTGACTTACCCTCTGAAATCCGTGGGCCAATTTTCTTCAAACCTCATGTGGCGCCTTCTGTTGAAGGAGGATTGAAATTTGGAACAAATGGTCTCGACCTATTAATTCAGATAACCTATAAGCCAATACTTAGGAAAAACATTTCTAAAAATATCTTCTCTAAAACCAAGAAAGCTTTGAGGCAGAATCTTGGTAGCATCAGGAACGGAAGGTCTGCCACTTTTGTTCAGATGGCAATACTTGGTTGGCCGTTTTATGGCAAATTCAAATTTGCTTCTCGTAACAATCGTATGGGGAGAATGTGGAAAAATTAATTTGTATATCAAAGATCTAGAGCTGAAACTTAAAATGTGTGATCAGAGTGATTATAATCAAAATGTAATTGGTTAAAGGTTCTTTTTGTTAGCCTAAATAAAGTTTAAGAAGAGCTATGGTCTATCTACATGTACATTTCTATGTTTATGCATATTAACCTCCACCTTCATATTAAAATTTCACATTCAAGTTTTTTTAAATGTGATATCTAAAAAAACGTACCTCATAAAACTTTCAAGCTGGCACAGTGGCTGAATTGATAGAGCATCCACTTTGTGACAGGAGGTTGTGGGTTCGATCCTGGTTAAGTCATACCAAAGACTTTAAAAATGGTACTAGCATTTTGAAAGTAGAGTAGGAGTCAGAACTGGTCTGCCCATTGTCAGTACAATGTGACTGAGTGAAATATCATGTATGGTGTCTGGGGCAGCACGCTAAACGTGAATATTGCCATATTCAGACACTGTCACGATATGAAAGAAAGATTATTGAAAATGATGTAAAACATAAATAAAACAGTCAGGAACTTTTTATATTTGAAAAAAAAAATGTGTAAGAAAACCAGTGTTTGTTTAGTTGAGTTTCTTTCATGTGACAGAACTTATAATTAATATTATAACAGAGTATATCATTTTAGTGACTTCTTGTTGTATTACATGTACTGTCTGACTGCAGGTTTGATTTGATGTCAAAAATTAATGACATTATTAGTGCAAGTAAAATTACCTGGTGTGGAAAACTTTAATTTTGCTCTGCTGACTGGAAATAAGCTTAAACATTTTTTAGCATTTTTTTAACTTTTTATCAGAAAATAAAGAGACAAATCGAGTAAAATGTCAAGCCATATTTTCTGTGGCAGAAATAGAAAATTCCTAGTATTAACCCTTAAAGTGCCAAGGAAAATTTGAAGTAGACCACATTCTAAGTTTTATATTTTTTTTTATTTTTCAGAGAAAAAAAGTTTTGACTTTTCATGTGAATCGTCTGCCAAGCAGACAATTCACATGAAAAGTCAAGACTTTTTTTCTCTGAAAAGTAAGAAAAAATCAAAATGTTGTCTGCTGCAGTTGTGTTTGGCGCTTTAAGGGTTAAATAAGCCACAACATTAGAAAAGGTACCTTCAGACATGTGTGCCCAGCGAAATCAGATCAGGCTGTACATTCACACAGTTGGAACAGAATCTTTGGTGGGCACATTTAAGAAAGCCAAGAATATAAAATTTTCTTCAGGTGGGCAATGAAAGTTTGTACTGATACGCAAGCCATTTTGAGTCATTGTTGGGCGCATATGTCAGAAGGTACGTTTTCTTGTGTTGCATCTCAAATTTGTTTTCTGCTGATTAAGTCTGCGGAGTTTTGAAGGTTAAATACATATATACAGTGTTTCCTTTAGTCTTTTTAAATATTTTTTTCAGGTGCAGTTGACAGAAACTATCAAGTTGTCAGATAGCATCTACTCTGTAAACACAAAAGCAAAATGTCCAGAGGACCAGTTCTTACATGACAGGATTGTATACTTTCAGGTAGTGTTATCCCGATGGTCAATTATGATTAATTATCAGTCATTTGCCTCTTGTGACTCATGATTGAAAAGAATTTTTAGAGTTGACTAATTGGATAATTCTATTGTTTGGAACATTTTTTCTCATTTTTTATTTAAATAGACAAGTTGTAAAAATGAAATACTTAGCCATTTATTTGAGTCATTTTTATCGCACCTGCTTGTAGCAGGGTGCAATATAGGCGTCCGATTTTCTGTCCATCCGTCTGTCCGTCCGTCCGTCTGTCAACATTTATGTCGACGTTCGACATTTATGTCAAAGTTAGTATTCTAATCAACTACAAGACTAAACAACCATCAAACCTTGCATGAAACATCTCCTTGACCTCCTGACTTTGCGATATAGGCATCCGCTTTTCCATATGTCTGTCCATTTGTCCGTCCGTCTGTCAACATTTATGTCGAAGTTCGACATTTATGTCAAAGTTAGTATTTTAATCAACTACAAGACTAAACAACCATCAAACCTTGCATGAAACATCTCCCTGACCTCCCGACTTTACTACAGAGGTGCCCACTTTTCCATTCGTCTGTCTGTTCGTCTGTCCGTCTGTTAATAGTTCTGTTATGTCAAAGTTCGACATTTATGTCAAAGTTAGTATTCTAATCAACTACAAGACTAAACAACCATCAAACCTTGTATGAAACATCTCCCTGACCTCCTAACTTTGCAACATAGATGCCCGCTTTTCCATTCGTTTGTCCGTTCGTCCGTCCGTCTGTCTGTTAACAGTTCTGTTATGTCAAAGTTCGACATTTACGTCAAAGTTAGTATTCTAATCAACTATAATTCTACAACAACCATCATCCCTTGCATGACACATCTCCCTGACCTCCTGACTTGGCAGGTTTGTTGACCCAGTGACCTTGACCTATATTTTGCGCTCCATTGACTTTGACACAATTTACGTTGACATTCCAGATCTTCTCAGCTATAAGGTGTACAACTACCAAACCTTGCATAGTGCTTCTCCTAGATGTACTGACTTGGCAGGTACCTTGACCCGGTGACCTTGACCTATATTTTGCGCTCCAGTGACTTTGACATATTTTGCGTCGACGTTCGATATCTCCTCAACTATAAGGCCTACAACCATCAAACCTTGCAAAGTGCTTCTTCTCAACATACTGACTTGGCAGATACCTTGACCTGGTGACCTTGACCTATATTTTGGCTGCAGTGACTTTGACATAATTTACGTCAATGTTCCAGATCTCCTCAAGTTTAAGATCTCTAGCCACCAAAACCTTGCATAGTGCTTCTCCTAGATGTACTGACTCGGCAGGTATCTTGACCCGGTGACCTTGACCTATATTTTGCGCTCCAGTGCCTTTTACACATTTTACGTCAACGTTCAATATCTCCTCAACTATAAGGCCTACAACCATCAAACTTTGCATAGTGCTTCTCCTCAATGTACGGACTCCGCAGGTACCTTGACTGGGTGACCTTGACCTATATTTCATGCTCCATTGACTTTTACACCTTTTACGTCACCCTTCCATAGGTCCTCAACTGTAAGGCCTTCAACCACCAAACCTTATATAGCACTTCTTCTCGATGTACTAACTTGGCAGGTACATTGACCTGGTGACCTTGACCTATATTGTGCACTCCAGTGACTTTTGACACATTTATGTTGATGTTCGGTATCTCCTCAAATATAAGACCTACAACCACTAAACCTTGCATAGTGCTTCACCTTATTGCACTGGCTTGGCAGGTACCTTGACCCGGTGACCTTGACCTATATTTGACATATTTTACGTTGATGTTTGATAACTCCTCAACTATAAGGCCTACAACCACCATACCTTGCATTGTGCTTCTCCTTGATGTACTGAATTAGCAGGTACCTTGACCCGTGATCTTGACCTATATTTCATGCTCCAGTGACTTACACATTTTACGTCAATGTTCCATTATCATTGGGCTGTATGATACAAAAAGTCAGTGCTGAAGATATAGCCATTAGAGGGAATGGAACTGGCCTGGAATATATGTGCCCCACTAGGCACTTTGTCTACATTTTTTTCAACCCAGTTTTCCGACAAAGCACTGCTAAGAATGAAATAAACTTATTTAATAATCACGTTCTGATTGTGGCTCCTGTGACTTTTGCCCCAGCAGGTGCGATGACGCCTTCCGCTGAATTCTTGTGATAAAATAGCCTCAAATTAGGCATTTTTTTTATTTCAGTCGAAAAGTACTGAGCCCTCTTACTGATCTGGAGTTATGAATAAGTACCTGGCATTTTCGTATATATTAGCAGAGAAATTTTCATGCTGAGCTATGTTTAGCAAAAAAGAGTAGTTTGTTAGAAAATTGAGATTTATAAGCAGGACTTTCATGTTCAGCTGAGTTGAGCAGGGAAAAAGTTTTATAACCTTGGGGCCTGATCTGAATCTTCCCTAGCCAATCTGTTGATAGCCAAGTATACATGGCTTCTAGAGGCAGACAAGTAAACATTTGATCAGATTGTGTCGGTGTGCAAGTTCATATTGAGTCTTCACAGGACACAGGTCTGCAGGTACATTTTCTCAATGTCGTGTTTCAAATATGTGATGCAGCTTGCAAAATAACCCTTGATAATATACAGTAGAATTTTGATATTTCAAAATGATAATTCAGAATTGTAGATAATTCAGAGTGATTTCAAAGCCATTATTTTCAGAGGGAAACTGTGACCCAGGTCAATTCAAATTCCTAATAATTCCTGAAACTAAAATACCTGGCCCTGAGGACTGAACTATCAAAGTCCCACTATATGTGAAAACCAAAACCTGTCCTACTTGAGTATACTAATGGGTTCATGGTAAGTATATTGTGAAAAACCCCATAATCCCTATGGTAAATAATGAAAATACAGCCAGCATGTGTGTTCCTGCTGTCTAGTTAGGTTCATTGTTATTTGCTACATGTATGTACAAACATAGGTTCATCATTATTTGCAACATGTATATACAAATATTGGACATGTAAATGTGGAAGACCTTTGCCAAACTATATTGATGCACAGACTGAGTCAGGCTGTGTCTGCAGTAGAATTGCTCCTAAATAAATCATTCATTGCTTGATGTGGAAATTGGTAATAGTCCTTTTACTTTTACTTCTTATACACGCCTGGGTATTGGTCAACTTGTATACCATCGGAGTACTATTGAACAATAAATTGGCCTGTTCCGGTAGACAAGTTGACTTGTTTGTAAACAAACACCAGAGGCAACGGTTATTACGTTTACCATAAGTTTATATTTTCATTCTACTTTTTGTCAAAAATTGTAAAATATCATATACTGTGGCAATGAATGGAGACAATTCCGACACAAGAATCATAGAAAAAATCGGAGGATTTCTACAGATATCCTTTTTGGTGTAAAAAATTCATGGTTTGAACGTGCCTTACTGTGATTCAAACTATCCATTAAAGGCAATTTAAACCTTAACTCCAGGACAGAAGCAACTGAAATTCAAGTCCTTGTTAAAATAAGTCAGTTTATCACATTTTTGTTTCAAAGAAGTGATTCGCTTCCGATACACAGAGAAAAAGTTTTATGCATACCATTTGACTGGTGTTGTACAATTTAACTAATGGAATTTACTGTGTGATTGAGTACATTTTCGAAAAACCAAGAAAATTCACTTGTTCTTAACATTTTAACACCGTCAATAGCTTTGGTTATTTGTAATCTAATTTGCCTTATTCATCATTTAATTCCTATTTTAGAACTTTAGTACATGTCAAAGACTTTGAAAACTCGAGCACCTCCTATATAATTTACATTAGTTATTAAATTGTTAAACCTGTACCTGAAAAAACGAAACAAAAATCTTATTTTTGCATAAACATATTTAAAAACTTTGCAGTATCCAATGGTTTTACTCACAAAACATATGTTGTGATAACTCATTAGAAGCACCTCACTGAGGCACTTCTAATGAGTACCCACAACATTTTTGTGGAGAAATAAGAAAAATGTTATGTGGATATCCCCTCTTATCTGGAGCTATGAATACTAGATAGCTAGTCGGGTATTCTGTTTTAGTATAAACCAGAGATGGAAAAGATGGATCCAGACCATGTGTTTGGACTGGTACTAGAAGTGATTCCAGATAATTCCTGTCTTGTGTTCTGTCCAACAAAGAAAAATTGTGAAAATGTTGCCATGATGCTTTGTAAGATGATGGTGAAGTATAAGAGGTAATTATCATTCAGGTACAGTATTGCACACATTATTTCAGGCAAACAGCATTATTGACATACATATGAAATTCAAAGGGGAATGGATACACTTTTAGGGGAGGTAATTCTTTCAAAATTGTTTCTGCCTCCCTTCTGAGGAAAGGGTCTACTTTAAAAGGAAAGAATGTGTTCCCTTTTGGAATTTGCCATATCCCCATGGGTACAAATTCAAAAGGAGCCTGCACCAGCCTCGTTGGCTCGGATGCGCATCGGACTGGTGATCAGGAGGTTGTGGGTTTGACCCCCGCTGGGTCGGCAACATTCTTTCATGGAGATTAATCATGAAATATTTTCTTTGGACATTCTCTCCCTTCTGCTGATTCAAGAAGGGCATTTGTCAGTTTCTGGCAGAAGAATGTGCACAATACTGGTCAGCCGCTTAGAGGACTAAGCCTGCCCAGTAAAAGTGTTGTTAGACAAACTGACAGTGCTTTACATGACCCCCATTGAGTTGACTGGGCCATAAAACTTCAATGCAAACAAATCACAAGGAGCTTGGTGTTCAGGAAAGCAAACATGAAGTTACCAAATTTGTCTGGCTTGTAGACATTAATAGAAAGCTAACATAGGTACATCAAGCATCCTAAATTTAATTCCAAAAAACTCTTTGTTGCAGTATATTTGATACGGTTTTCTAGTTAGTTTTTGCCAACAAATAAATTAGTAATTAGTGATGAAAGTTCAAGTAGTCATGGCTACAAACACACAAATATATTTATGTAAACAGTATATCATACGTCTAGATAAGAGTGGGTGTCAGGTATATAGTTTTCGTATATCTTGACAAAAACATATGTTGTTGGTATTATTAGAAGCACCTCGCCGAGGCACTCCTAATGAGTACCCACAACATATGTTTTCATTGAAAAATATACAGTCGAACCTTGTTATCTCGAACTCCCTTATTTCAAATTACCGCTTATCTCGAAGTGAAAATCTGGTCCTTGTTTTAACATGAAACTATGACAACAGGTAACAAAATAATGTGGAAAAGAGGAGAAATTGCTCCTAAGGAGCAATTTCTCCTCCTTTCCACATTATTTTATATATATATTTCTAACTTCAGGAGTCAAATTACACATTCATTTGTTAAATGTGGTTGTTCAATTTGTTGTTTTCCTCACTCTCTCAACTCTGATATGTCGATGTACGGATATCTCGAAGTATTTCAGCGAGTCCCTTGGAATTCGAGATAACGAGAGTCGACTGTACTTTTATGTTGAAATAAGTGCCTTATCAAGAGCTATTGTGTATGCTCTGACAAGATGCCACAGACTGGCACCTGTTCATGGTCTGCACTGTGTGCCATTCAGACAGCTCTTGTTTTGGTACAAACTTCTTGTCAGACATAACAATCAAAATCATCTTGTAATAACTTTAAAAGAGCAGTAAAACTAATGTATGTTTTAAATTTTCATGATCAAACATTTGGCCGAATATATCTTTGCTTCACTAAATATGAAGTAAATTAATTTTTGTTTTCAGATAAACACATGGAGTACATATGTTTATATGAGCCAACACATGAGAAAAGGGTTCTTTTGAGATAGGGAACCAGCAAAGGCTCAGGCAAGGCTGCACATAAGCACAGTCTCACCAGAGCCTTTGCTGTTGGCAGACATGTAGTAGAGACCTTGAAGCTTCAGGCAAAAAAGGCATGCCTGAAGTCCAAATAGGGAGCTGTGCATGTGCATTGAAGAAGCACAAACCAAAAAACCACTGGGTCCTTTTTTCATGTTCTGGCTCATATCTGCTTTCAGTGTCAGCTATTTCTGTCAGTGCTTCATCAAATTGTACGTACAAAATATGCTGATTTTATTTATTAGCA
The DNA here is from genome assembly GCA_964016985.1 of Anodontia alba. NCBI lineage: Eukaryota > Metazoa > Mollusca > Bivalvia > Lucinida > Lucinidae > Anodontia > Anodontia alba. Next base: position 155,972,234 of record OZ024821.1, read on the forward strand.
TTCAGGGCCCAGTTATTCAAAGCTAACAATGTCGTTAGTTAAAGATTCGTTAAAATTTAAATCAAGTGATACGCAAATATGCTGAAATTTTTTGCTGAAAAAATGTGAGTAGCTTTTGCAGTGCAAAAGCTACTCACATTTTTTCAGCAACAAATATCAGAACATTGTATATTGAATCCACTAAAACAGTTAATGAAATGACCTTAACGAGCTCATTAAGCTAACGACGCTTTGAACAACTGGGCCCTGTATGTTTGTCAAAATAATTTCTACTCTACAAATAGTTAATTAGCTTGTGATTAATTATGTTTCACAGTTGCCGTTTATAAAAAAAAAAAACAACAAAACTTTTTAGATTGCAAAGGCAGATGATAGCAGGCAAAACATTTTTACTAGCCTGCAACCTAGGCAACTGGAGTTCATCTGTCTGAAATAAGACTGAGGAGTGCCCTGTGTGCTAATCATTGAATTTATGAGACTGTATGCAAAACTAGGATGCAAAACCTTTAAAGCACCAAATTCAGATATAAGCACACAACATTTCAAAATAATTCATTTATTTTTCAGATAAAATATCATTTGACATTTCATGTGAATTGCTTTTGTGGAGACACCCCCCACTGCTTAAGTGGAACTCAGTTTTTTTCCAAGATATAAGAATGGAGACAATTCACACGAAATTTCAAGTCCAATTTTCTCAAAAAAAAAATAAAAAATCACCAATTTATCATCTGCTAATGTCATGATAAGAGCTCTCAAAGGATTTCTCATGATACAGCTGAAATATTTTGCAGAGAACTGTCAGATGTGAAGAAGAAAGAGAGAAAAGATTTATTGAAAGAGCTTTATAATGATGCAGCAGGGAAAATATGTCCAGTACTACAGTATACAATACACTTTGGTGTAGCCTACCATCACAGCGGGCTGACAATGGATGAGAGAAAACTGATAGAAGAGGCTTATATTGATGGAACATTATGTTTACTGGCTTGCACTTCTACTCTGGCAGCTGGTGTCAATCTGCCTGCTAAGAGGTAACCAAATGCTTAACATATTAACCCTAAGTATTGGGACTATCAGGCCAAGGGAAACTGTGTAGATCCAGATCAGATGGCATAGACAGTGTCATCTGATCTGAGCCTGCACTGTTTGCACACATCCAATGTTTTTTTAGACACATCAACAGGTAGTAAAATGGACTTGTTAACCCTTGCCTTGTTGAATAAATTAAGATGCCACACCCACTTCTAATTTCTAGCCAATCAGATTACTTGATCCGAGTTTTTTAAGAAATTTGTATATTTAATGACAAACAGTGCAGATCCAAATCATTTGGCTTCTTCAGAAGCTAACTGATCTGGATCTACATTGTTTGGTATGGCAAGGCATGTCGTTTTCAGCAAGAAAGGGTTAAGAGTTTAGAACAAGTATGGTAATGAAGTTATTGTGTAACAATATTTAGGATAAAAACAATATATCAGCTTAGATAGGGATGGCAAAATAACATCTTGGGATATACTAGTAATTGAATAGCGTAGCTCCAGATAAGATCTTATTTTGTTACAAGAAAGATTCATTATAGATACCTTTTTGAATTTCCTAACTTATTTCTAATGGGTACACAATATTTATTTTGAAAAAGTGAAAACACCTGGGTGATTATTTTTGTAAAAGCTACCACTACATATTTTTTCATGGAGAAAAAAAAACAAGAAAGATATCACTCTTTGAGTAGCTTCTTACCAGCAGCTACAGAACCAAAATGAACCAGACCAAAATGCATTGATACATACTGATTAGGTCCATATCTGGGTCTTCTCTAATTGTTTGTATTGTATTCTGGAGAATGACTGATTTATGTGTAAGGGTACACATCATAGTTGTGCCATTTATGACAAAAACAGATAAGCATAATTTGTTTTTAATTTGTTTCAGAACTGAATGATCTGGTTCTGCACATTTTGCACGGACCTGTCTGTCCAAATCTATAGGGTAAATACAGTATTCATAGAGAATTATTTTATAAATTTTCTGAGGTATTTGCGGATATATTCAGATCTCTCATGAATAAGACAACTATAAGGGCTGTGGAATTACAATGTCCTACTTGTCCATCTTGTCTCCTTTCCACAGGACAAGCTAAAAAATTCAGTTTACTTTTTCCGTGAATAAGTATCATAACTCTGATACTTGACTGTAAGATGACTATTCAGATAATATTTTTCTTATTTCTCTATGAAAACATATGTTATACTCATTAGTGGATGTTGACCAGCTACTTGTCCATAGACAAGTAATATGTTTGATTTTTCCACAGCCCTACAAATATGAATAAATGGCAGAGGGTTTGTTGTATGCATAAATGATCATAAAATTTACTATCAAGTAACTTATTAACCCTTAAACTGCTTATCGTGACCATTGTCGTTTTGGAGGGTATGCCAACCTGTCCTACTTACGATATACCAGATGCAACCATTCAGACCAAGTGCTCCTATACAGAAAGGAACCTACTTTCATACAAACACACTGCTCTTCATTAGAACGTAAGATGCTGGATTTTACCCACACTAATAAAGACTGAGAATACACAATTTCAAGCTGCCAGCAATTTCAGCACTCACTTTGTCAGTTTTATCACGATTTTCTGGAAAAAAAACCCCATGACACCTAAATTATTTCAAGTGAGGAAGAAGTAGGAACAACAGTAAAACCTACCTATGTCACCCGTTTCTTTCTGCGTTGCACACAGTAAGCGCTGGTCTCTTGTATTTTTTTTTTTTTTTAAGTGTCTTAAACGGTTCCCGGTAGCCACGTGACTGTCATGTGACTGAAAGTCATATGATCGTCACTTCTCTGGTGGAATGGCCACATACAATCGGCAAAATATGTGTGAAAATGCCATCAAAATCAAGGCAAAACAGAGGGATAAATGGCTTCTCAAGTAAGGGTACCCCCTCTAACAGGCCTGATTTACTTCTTTTGCCGCAGCCTAAGGGTTAAGATAGAACTGCTCAGAATCTGTAATATTTTGGGATTTTCTAATTTCAGGGTAATACTGCGATGTCCATATGTAGGGCAATATTTCATCAGTAGAAGCCAGTACAAACAGATGGTAGGAAGAGCAGGTCGGGCTGGAATTGATACGTCTGGAGAAAGTATTCTCATCTGTAAAACAACAGACAGAGAAAAGGTACATTGAAGGGAACTGCATACAGTTGGTAGATTTTCAGACATTTATTTTTACAAGGGAGACAATTTTTATTAGGCCCTGTTTGTTGTCCTTTGCACTAAGCCCCTTCTGCCGGCCTCGGTGGCTCAGTTGGATGCGCCGTCCGACCGGAGACCAGGAGGTCGCGGGTTCAACCCCGCCGAGGTCGGTAACATTCTTTCATGGAGATTGATCGTGAAATATTTTCTATGGTCATTCTCTCCCTTCCGCTGATTCAAGAAGGACAGTTGTCAGTTTCTGGCGAAAGAATGTGCACAATACTGGTTAACCACTTAGAGGACTAAGCCTGCCCAGTAAAGGTTAGGAAAACTGACCGCGCTCGACATGACCCCATTGGGTTGACTGGGCCGTAAAACCTCAACACAAACACTAAGCCCCTTCTGAAATGGATCTGCTCTGAATGGAAAGAATTGGCTCCCAAGGGGAGGGGAGCAATTTCTATCCTTTTGGAGGAGACCCTATTCAGAATGGAAACATAACAGTTCTGAGAATTGCCTCCCTTGAAAATTTATCACTTGCCCATAACAGATGCAGCTAGAAAAAAGTCTTGTAGGCATATAGGGACAACAGTCTTTGTGGTTAGCTTGCTGAATTGTGAAATAATTGAGAATATGAACCACAAATTGAAAAAATGTACTTTCAGACATGTGGCCAACAAAGACTCAGATCAGCCTGCACATCCATGCAGTTTGATCAGTCCTTGCCATCTGCTTGAAGAAACTTGGGGTCTGACTAGTAGAGGCAAAATGATTCATTGAAATTTTATACGATACTTTTTCTGACGATATGTGTATTGTATCATGGGGCTAGTATCGCAATACCTGACAATATGCCCAAAAGTACAATTTCCAAAGAAAATGATAGCTTTAACATATTTCAAGACCATTTTATAACAAATTACAAAGATCTAAAATGTTACTGAAATACACTGATCACTTACATGACAAACAGGGGCGTCTTACACAGGCATTGTTACACAAGAATGAACCTCTGAGATGGTTTTGAGCCTGTTTTCCAAGAGTATTAAACTTCCAAGCTGTGACAAATGCATGAAAATAGTATTGCAATAAGTATCATATCGTGAGGCAAGTATCGTGACTTGTATTGTATCGTGAGGTGACTATCGTTACAGTCCTACTGATTAGCCAAAGAGTACTCTGTGAAGACTCTGATCAAAACTGTGTGTATATGCAGCCTTAACTACTGTTAGTCTTTACAGGGCACATATGTCTGAAGATAAATTTTCTCTAATTGCAGCATATATACATGTATATCAGAGAAAAATAAAGGCCATGTTTAAATACATGCTGAAGAACCCAGTCACTATATTATGGCAGGGCTCATACAACTTTTACCAGAGTATGCATTTGAGAAATATATCCACTTGTATACATTAGCTACATTAACCCATTTTAGTCTGGAGAAACCTAAAAGGGTAATTGGCAAACAGTGTAGACCCAGATTAGATGCTACAGAATGCAGCATCTGATCAGGGTCTACATGGTTTACATTAAATACAGGAATTTCTATAAAACATTGTGATAATAAAAACAAACCAGGTTAATGGAAATAGACCAGTACAAACAGTTGTGGTAGGAGAGTCCACTTGACGTAAATGGGTTAAGTTGAAAGGTGTCCATGAGCTTCTATTAAAGACAGTATCTCATCCACCATAACTATATATTTACCTCAGACCGATATTACAGAAAAAGAAGACTTGTTATGGTCATATCTTCTGTACTGTATGGCCTCAGCTGACTAGATTAAGTGTATGGGTGCATCTAGTATATCTAATATAGATCACTGACCTATAACCATTACACGAAACTTGTTAGGACATCTCTTTTGTACTGCAAAGCTTAAGCTGTCAGAATTTAGGTACATGCTTCATCTGGCCGGCACTGTACATTATTATGCTAATCTTTTGTTTTGTTCTCATATTCTTTATACACAGTATAGCTCCAGATAAGGTACTTTTTTGAACAGAAAAGTAAATGATATTTTTCTTTTTATTCACAATAATGTATGTTTGTGGGTACTTATCAGACGCGCCTTAGAGAGGCACTTCTAATGAGTACTCACATCATATGTTTTCTTGGAGATTAACTCTTTCACTGCCACAGGCGATAATAATAGGCTTTTGCAAACAACATAGATCCAGACGAGATGGCTCATAATGAGCCGTCTCATCAGGATCTACGCTGTTTGACATTCAGTCTTTCAACCTTGCATATAAACTTCTTTCCAAGCAATAGTTTGTTTAAAAAAGAAGCAGACGACAAATGTCATCTGAAATTTGGCAGCGAAGGAGTTAAATAAGAAAAAGGGGGTACCCCCTCTTTTCTGGAGCTATGATGCAGGCTTTGTAGCTTGTTGACTTTTCAGTTTTCTAGTTATTTTTTCTTGTAACTTGACCAACACAATGGCTCAATTGGTAGGGTGTTCGCTTTGTGACAGGGAGGTTATGGGTTTGATCCCCAGCCGAGTCATACCAAAGACTTTCAAAATGGTGCCAGCAGCTCTTGCTTGGCACTCAGCATTAAGAAAATAGAGCTAGGAATCAGAACTGGTTAGCCTGGTGTCAGTATAATGTGACTGGGTGGAATTTCATGTGATGTGTTTGGGTGCAGAGCTTGAGAAACTGAAAATTGCCAGTCGGTCCAGTCATTTTTGGATGCATTTACGGAGTTTGCCGAGTCATTTTCAGTCGCATTTACTGAGTTTGCTGAGTGGAAATTTCGGTATTTTCCTTAACCATTGTTGAAGAATTTCTGTACTGCGATTTCCAAATTTGGAAATCGCAGTACAGAAATTCTTCAACAGTGGTTAAGGAAAATACCGAAATGCTAGTTTTATTATTAACATAATATACCAACATTGATTACACTTGCTGAACTTATCTGATCATAAGTATCGTGATTATAAACAGCAGTATAGCTCAGTATTATCAGACATGCACAATTTAATCTACTTTCACTTTCACAACAATCCAGCATTCTATCGGTGAAGAGCGCAAAAGGGAAACGACCGGAGTCTCTTCGAGTCGTGGCGAATTGCGCTCTGCTGCAGCCAGTCACTGCATTTTTCTTTCTTTCTATGGGCCAGTAAAAAAAATAGTGCTTCACCCTAATGCTGTTTCGAGGCCCAGCACACCCGACTTCGGCAGGATAAAATTACAATGAAGAAAAATATTAAAGATAATTTTAAAATTAAATAAAGAAACTAACAACAGCAAGAATTTTGTTGTAATATGCAATCATTCAGGTATGAAGCGTTGTCCTTTTTATAATTACTTCAATAACCGCAAGTGTTGGGACAGACAGGCCTGAGAATATAGTGAAATAGAAACCTACCAATTATTAATTGAATATTGTGCACAGTTTGATCCGATTTTGAATATGTTACCCGAGTTATTTCGGTAGTACTGAACAGGCTGCGCTGGGTTGTAGACCTAGATCAGATGCTGCAAAACATGTTGCTTCTGATCCGCATCTACAGTGTCTACCATTCATTTAGCAATATAGAAAGATGTAGTAAAATAGACTTGTTCATATTTTAGGACCAGTATGGTAAGGCGTTAAGGTGTCCAAATATTTAGGATATATATGGTAAAAGCTGGTATTGATTTTTTTTCACACGTCATTTAAATGGACAATTATTTTTGACATAAGGACAAAGCGGTGTTGCATAAGAGAAGGTCGCTCAAGGCGATTTCCGGAATATGGTTAGTGTTATATGTTGACAAAAGAATTGATATGTATTTATACCTCCAGATAAGATGAAATTATTAAAATTGAACGTTAGAAAACATGAATTTTTATGGACCAATTTTTTAATGTCCTTTTGAAGTGAAAATCGGTCCAGCACTCCAAAAACAGGTCTCAGAGTGTTGAACCAGCATTTTCTCAAGCCCTGTCTTGATGTGATATTTCAGTGAGGCACCACTCTAAAAGTGAACATTGAGCTCCCTGCCACATTGAGAGTGATGTAAAACCTGAATAAAATATACAAACAAATTGCTTGTACTTTATTTTGTAGATTTGTGAGCTGCTAGCTGGGCCATTTGAAAGCTGTCACAGTAGTCTAGTTTATGATGGAGGCAAGGGTGTGAGAAACCTCATTCTGTCAACAGTTGGTCTGCAGGTAACCTCTGGGCAAATTTATTAGACAACAGATTGTTGATATTTTTCTTATTTTTCCCAGAAAATAGGCATTGTCATTCCATGCAAATTGTCTCCCTAGAAATGTCAAAGCCTATTTTCTTGGAAAACTAAGAAACATATTTCAAAATGTTGTCATCTGAAATTTTTACCCAGCATGCTAAGATTCAGCTTTGGTTGTGAAACATATATGTATTTTTCTCAGAATTTTCAACTGACTAGTAACCACCTTTCTTTGGAAATGAGAAACTTGCATTTTGTGGCATTTTTTTTTTTTTTTTACACACCTGTCTGTTCCAGTATTAGGGTAAATATGGTATTTTTTAGATAAAATTGCATTGCTCTAGATATAAAGCAAAAAAATTGCCAAAGAGTGCCATGTGATTTCTTTGAGAAATAGAGAACATATTTTTCTGGCTACTCATTGTCCCCCGCCTTTTCGAAGAAAAGCGGAGAGACACTGTTTTTGGTTTTCCGTGGTACGTGGTTCCGAATTTTTAGTAGGTACTTTGTCCCCTTAACTCCTCCCACAGTTTTTGTCCGATCCTTTTGAAACTTTACAGGTGTTTTAAGGATGGTCTGAAGATGTGCATGTGGTTTTTTCAGAGTCCTGAAATTATTTTTTATCACTTTTTACACATTTTGAACTTAGACATTTTTTGAGTTCTAATATTACAGAAGTCTATAGGGAGTAGGTACCTTGTCCCCTTAACTCCTCCCACAGTTTTTGGCCGATCCTTTTGAAACTTTACGTGGGCTTTTAGGATGGCCTGAAGATATGCATGTGTTTTTTTTTCAGAATCCTGAAGTAATTTTTTATTACTTTTTCCCATTTTTAACTTAGACATTTTTTGAGTTCTAATACTACAGAAGTGTATAGGGAGCAGGTACCTTGTCCCCCTAACTCCTCCCACAGTTTTTGGCTGATCCTTTTGAAACTTTACAGGTGCTTTATGGATGGTCTGAAGATATGCATGTGGTTTTTTCAGAATCCTGAAATTATGTTTTATCACTTTTTACACGTTTTGAACTTAGACATTTTTTGAGTTCTAATATTACAGAAGTCTATAGGGAGTAGGTACCTTGTCCCCTTAACTCCTCCCACAGGTTTTGGTCGATCCTTTTGAAACTTTACTTGGGCTTTTAGGATGGTCTGAAAATATGCAGGTGGATTTTTCAGAATCCTGAAATAATTTTTTATCACTTTTTCCGCATTTTTAACTTAGACATTTTTTGAGTTCTAATATTACAGTAGTGTATAGGGTGCAGGTACCTTGTCCCCTTAACTCCTCCCACAGTTTTTGGCCGATCCTTTTGAAACTTTACAAGGGGGGGCCTGAAGATATGCATGTGGTTTTTTCAGAATCCTGAAATAATTTTTTATCACTTTTTCCGCATTTTTAACTTAGACATTTTTTGAGTTCTAATACTACAGAAGCGTATAGGGAGTAGGTACCTTGACCCCGTAACTCCTACCACAGTTTTAAGCCGATCCTTTTGAAACTTTACAGGTGCTTTAAGGATGGTCTGAAGATATGCATGTGGTTTTTTCAGAATCTTGAAATTATTTTTTATCACTGGTTTCCTGCTTCAATACTTAGGTAAGTGATACAGGACCAATGGTCCTCTGGTTAACTTTACCATTTTTTAACACCTCAAATAAAAATAAGGCGGGGGACATAAATTCCCCATGGAATTTGCTTGTTTTATTTAGAGCTATGAAAAAAGAACAAAACTATTTGAAACTTGGCCCCGAGGTTATAAAACTTAATCATGCTCAACTCCGCTGAGCATGAAATTTGTCCTGGTAATGAATCTCAAATTACTAACAATTGCAAATTCTTTCTTGCTTAACATAGCTGAGCATGAAAATTTCTCTGCTAATAAATACGAAAATGCCAACTATAGTTGGCATTTTCATATACTCCTCACCAAAAAGTTTAGCATATTTTTGGAAATTAGCAAAAGTAAGAAAATTGGCATATTTCATATAATTGGTTTTATAGCATGGTATAAATTGTCATACATACATTTGATAAAACAATAGAATGGTTCTTTGCTGATACAAAATGTACTGCAAATGGCTCACGTTTTTCTTGGGCTACCCTTTCAAGTTTGATAAGAAGACATAATGATGCATCATACTCTGCAAGTCAAGGACTGCTGGTGCATAATCGGTATGTGTGAGGCAGGCCAAACCCAGACTGTAATAAAATTTTAGGATAAATCAGAGCCAAGTAAGCCAGTTAATTGCAAAGTATTGCCAAACTAATGACGTCACTGACAGACCAGGGTCTGGGAGTCAGACTATCTTCTGCAGCCGACGATGGAGTGCTTGTGTGATTAGCTGTTTGTGATCTTAAGGCTTCTTGTTCAGACCTTCATCAGCAAAATCTTAATGCTAGTGCCAGTACCAGAACTGGATTGAATGCACGTCACCCTTGAATATTACTGATGCATGATCATCAAGGCAATCGCATTAGTCCACTGACAAACTTTGCTGGAACTTAAGAACATGGTGCTGTATTACTGGCAGGAGAGAGCTGTTTTCTGTCACGATTTATGGATGGGCATGCATGTGTTTGGCGTTGATGTGGACAGGATTCATTTCAAGATAATGTTGTTGCTGAGACTGAAATGTTCAGTGGTGGATACATTTTGGTGTGGTGCTGCTTTAGTCATGACCACAAGCTTGATCTTGTTGTGGTTAGACAAACTTTGACAGGACAACGTTACATTGACGATATCCTTTAGCCTATTGTGTATCCACATTTTTGAGTACATCAACCTTTACGTCCCATTTTTCAGGACAACAATGCCTGTCTGCATAGGGCCCGTGTTGTTACAGAATCTCTTGCCTAAGAAGGGATTGAGAAACTTCAGTGGTGTAGTAGGATTCCTGATATGAGTCCCATCGAGCACTGTTAGGACCGTATTGGACCTAATGTCAGCAAATGAAATGACATCATCACACTTGATGATCTTGCACATGCACTTGTTGACAAGTGGATCAGTTTGGAATCCCAGTTTCTTCGAAAACTAGTGCAAAGGTATGCGATGACGAGTATGTGAGCACAGCCTAGAGGAGGATACACCTGTAATTGACATTGATTTCTGAAATGACACTGAACTGTACAGCACTCGTTATTAGTGAATAATCTATCAAAGACATCAGTTGAAACATTTTGTTGATTACAAAATGTTTACTTAACAAATACATAGAATTTTGTAAGTTTGAACCCAAAGTTCTTTTCTTTTTCAAAAGGTATAGTTTTGGGTGACATTGCATGAGTTCTTATTCTCACATTGTTGTGCAAAATACAATAAAATTTGATGTCGGAACTTTCCATAAACGTTGATGCTTCAGAATGTTATGAAATTTTATGCTGAAAAATGGGCATAATTAAATTAAATTAATCTGTATAATTTCCTTTTATTTATATTTGCATTATGCTAAATTTTTGTAGAGGAGTATATTTATTAGCAGAGAATATTTCATACTCAGCTGAGTTGAGCATGAAAAAATTTTATAACTTTCGGGGCCTGTGTGTATAATATTTGAATTTAACATTCTAAAGGTTTAAAAAATTCCCAATTCTGGTATAACAGGTTACCAGTTCTACTGTGGATGTCTTCAAGTTCATGACCCGCTCACTAGCAAAGCTACAAGAGAATTATTTAAATGTGGATCTCATAGAAATGTGCAAAGATTCTCTTCAAAAGCTGATAGACCTTGGCTTAGTTCTTCAGACAAAGCTGCAGACAGATGATTGTGTCAAACATTGCCTTGAAGTTACACAGCTGGGAAAGGCTACTTTTAAAGGTGCGTATAACTTCATGGCTTTGACGTTACATGGCTGGGAAAGTCTCCTGTTAAAAGTATATTTATTACTTAGGATTTGAAATTGCACAGCTTGGAAAGGCTACTTTTATAAGTACATTCAACTTCATAGCTTTGAAGTTACATAGCTGGGAAAGGCTACTTTTAAAGCTACATTCAGCTTCATAGCTTTTAAATTACATAGCTGAGAAAGGCTACTTATAAAGGTACAGTCATAGTTTTGAAGTTACATAGCTGGGAAAGCCTACTTTTTAAGGTACATCAGCTTCATAGCTTAGAAATTACATGGCTGGGAAAGACTTCTTTTAGAATGTATTGAAGAATTGCACAGGTCAGATGTGTGATAATATGATGTTTCTGTTGCAGAGAACTTTTTAGCTCACCTGAGCTATGCTCAGGATGAGCTATTGTGATCACTTTTCGTCCGTCGTCCCTCTGTGCGTCCATCCATCCGTTAACATTTTCAAACGACTTCTCCACTGCAGCTGCTGAGCCAATTTTGCTCAAATTTCATATGGAGCCTCCTTAGGTTGGGGGAACGCAAGATTGCTAAAATGGACACGGTCGGTTGACCAAGATGGCCGCCATGCCCATATATGGTAAAAACCTTTAAAAATCTTCTACTCCAGAGCCTAGGCTGCCTTGGGGCTGAATCTTTGCAGGAATCATCGGGGACGGGAGGTCTACCAAAGTTGCTAAAAGAATTGTCGTATGTTGACATTTGACCTTTTTACGGCAAGGTCAGGTTTGCTTCCTATGCATTTGTATGAGCCCCATAACATTTGTATGGGAAAATTGTTGAGAATTTCAGACGACTTCTCCTCTTAAGCCACTGAGCCAAATTTGCTCAGATTTTTAACTTATCTGAGCAAGAAGTGCTCATGGTGAGCTATTGTGGTCATTCAATGTCCGTCGTCCATCATGGGTCATGCGGCGTGCGTCATGCGGCGTGAACAATTGCTTTAAAAGCCTACTCTTCCTACTCCCCTGGGCCAATTGACTCGATACTTGGTAGGAAGTATCAGGGTGACTTGTAGATCAAAAATAGCTAAAATCCTTCCTATCGGAAATCCAAGGTGGCCGCCATCTTGAAAATCTATTTTTCGCTTCTTCTCCTGAACCGAAAGGCCAATTGACTTCAAACTTGCTAGGAAGCCATGGCAGCCATCTTGAAAATCTATTTTTCGCTTCTACTCCTTAACCCAAAAGCCAATTGACTCCAAACTGGTTAGGAAGCATTGGGGTGACTTATAAATCAAAAATAGCTAAAATCATGCCGATTGGAAATCCAAGATGGCCGCCATGGCAGCCATCTTGAAAATCTATTTTTCGCTTCTTCTCCTGAACCGAAAGGCCAATTGACTCCAAACTTGCTAGGAAGCATCGGGATGACTTGTAGATCAAAAATAGCTAAAATCGTGGCATTCGGAAATCCAAGATGGCCTCCATGACAGCCATCTTGAAAATCTATTTTTCGCTTCTTCTCCTAAACCTAAAAGTCAGTTGACTCAAAACTTAGTAGGAAGCATCAGGGTGACTTGTAGATCAAAAATAGTTATCGTTCTGATCGGAAATCCAAGATGGCTTTCATCTTGAAAATCTATTTTTTGCTTCTTCTACTGCACCGAAATGCCAGTTGACTCGAAAGTTGGTAGGAGGCATTGGGGGTGACTTCTTTTACATGTGACGTTTGAAAATTTCAGCATTTTAACCTTGTAAGCAAGATATTTCAAAAATTGTTTAAGCCATTGCCTTGTCATAAGAGTATTGGAAAAATGTTGCATGCCATCTGCATATCTGCAGAGGCAGTTTCACTCAGGTGAGCGAGTTGTGGCCCGTGGGCCTCTTGTTTATCATGTATGCATATAATCCACTTCCTGAAATGACTGCAGTACAGTTTTAGGATGTTAGAGCAATTAAAATACTGAACTTAAATATAGCAATGGTGAGGAATTCTTTTCTTTTAGAGTGGACTTTTTAGCTCGCCTGAGCTCTGCTCAGGATGAGCTGTTGTGATCACTTTTTGTCCGTCGTCCGTCCGTCCGTACGTCCATCCGTTAACATTTTGAAACAACTTCTCTGAAGCCGCTGAGCCAATTTTGCTCAAATTTCATATGGAGCCTCCTTAGGGTGGGGGAACGAAAAATTGCTAGAATGGTTGCGGTCCGTTGACCAAGATGGCCGCCACGGCCAATATGGTAAAAACCTTTAAAAATCTTCTCCTCCAGAACCGAGAATACCTTGGGCCTGAACCTTTGCAGGAATCATCGGGGACGAAAGGTCTACCAAAATTGCTAAAAGAATTGTCGTACATTGATGTTTGACCTTTTTACGGCAAGGTCAAGTTTGCTTCCCTATGCATTTGTATGGGAAAAAACCTTTAAAAATCTTCTTCTCCAAAACCGAGCATGCCTTGGGGCTGAATCTTTGCATATATCTTTGGGAACAGGAGGGCTACCAAAATTGCTAAAATAATGGTCGTAGATTGACATTTGACCTTTTTACGGTATGGTCAATTTTGCTTCCTCTGGAGCCTCTGGGCCAATTTTGCTCAAATTTCATATGGAGCCTCTTTAGATAGGGGGAACAAAAGATTGCTAAAATGGTCACAGTTCGTTTACCAAGATGGCCGCCATGCCCATATATGGTAAAAACCTTTAAAAATCTTCTTCTCTAGAATCGAGGATGCTTTGGGGCTGAATGTTTGCATAAATCATCGGGGACAGGGGGTCTACCAAAGTTGCTAAAATAATGGTCATACATTGACATTTGACCTTTTTATGGCAAGGTCAAGTTTGCTTCCTTATGCATTTATATGGGAAAAAAACATTTAAAAATCTTATTCTACAAAACCGAGGATGGCTTGTGGCTAAATCTTTGCATATATCATCTGGAACGGGCAGTCTACCAAAGTTGCTAAAATAATTGTCATACATTGACATTTAAGCTTTTTACGGCGAGGAAAGTTTTCTTCTGTATGCATTTGTATGGGCCCCATACATTTGTATGGAAAAAATGTTGATAATTTCAAATGGCTTTTCCTCTGAAGCCTCCAGGCCAGTGTTGCTTAAATTTCATGCAGAGCCTCCGTGGGCAGGAGAATGAAAGATTGCTAAAATGGGTATGGTCCATTGATCAAAATGGCTGCCATGTAGTAAAAAGCTTTAAAAATCTTCTCCATAACCAAATAAGCCCTGGGTCCTAATCTTTGCACAAATTATGGGGGACAGGAGATCTACCAAAATTGCTAAAATGATGGTTCTATGTTGACATTTGACCTTTTTACCTCCAAGGTCAAATTTGCTTCCCCATTTGTATGGGCCATATATATTTATATTGAAAGTATCGAAGTGACTTGTAGATCAACAATAGTTAAAATTGTTCTGATTGGAAATCTAAGATGGCCATCATCTGGTTTATATTTATAATATTTCCCTGCCACTGTGCTGTTTACATGTATAAAATCATGATTCTTCACAAACCACTTAGTCAATTTCCACCAAATTTCACATTGATCTTCTGTTGAAATGTGATTGATAGTTTATTCAAATGATCATGCTCCATTGACTGTCAGGCCCATATATTCTTCCTCAAAACTAAGAACTGCTCAAATGATGATATTTTCATTAGTTGTGATGATAGGATTGGAAAAATGTTGCATAACATCTGCATGTCTGCAGTGGCTATGTCACTCAGGTGAGCGAACCGTAGCCTGTGGGCCTTTTGTTCAGAGCTGGCCTGGTATGCAGGACAGCAAGAAGTCAACAACAGTGATAAAGACTAAGAAATATAATAAAGCCCAGACTGACAAAAATGAAAAATTAACATTAGAGGTATAGGTATTTTCTCCAAAAAGTTAGGACCCAGCCGAAAATTTAGGTGCCATGGGCAACTGGTTCCCTGTTAGCCTTTTCCCCGAATAAAATTGATCCCATAGTAAAAATGGATGAAAATCTGTCCCCTTAATCTAAGGCAGATCTGAGTCTTCTATGTATGTACATGACAGAAAGGAAATTTCTTTATGAAGAGGTATCCAGATTATTATTTTACCTATTTCTCTACAAAATTATATTGTGGGTACCAATACTTATTGGAATTGCCTCAGTTAGACAATTCCAATGTGTACCCACAAAGTATGTTCCATGGCAAAACAAGAAACAATACATTTTGGTTGGGAATGAAGGCTTTTTACATGTATATTGAGATTGATAAATATTTTTCTTATCACTCCTCAGAAACATATGTTGTTGGGTACTCATTAGAAGGGCCTCGGTGAGGCCCTTCTAATAAGAATCCACAATTTATATTTCTATAGAAAAGTAAAACAAAATCTCAACATGTTTTAGTGGAGCTATGCCATCTTAGGGCTCGGGACAGTGTGATTCTTGTGATTGTTTGAATATTTCAGGTCCAATTGATCCAGACAATGCAGATATGTTGTATAAGGACTTGAAGAAAGCGGAAGAGCCATTAGTTTTGTCAACCCATCTACACTTACTCTATCTAGTCACACCATATGATATGGTACAAGGTGTATCCCCTTCTTGGTTCATTTACTTCAATCAGGTATTGAAACTGCTTTGAACACAGATATTTAGCTCACCCTAGGAAAGCTTATGATGATCTATAGAGATCACTTTCCAGTGTTTGTGAATCCATTTAAATTTTTTAAAGGACTTCTTCTCATACAGCACTAGTGATGAAGACTTAATTTTGGTAAAGCCGGCCTCGGTGGCTCAGTTGGATGCGCCGTCCGACTGGAGACCAGGAGGTCGCGGGTTCAACCCCCGCCGAGGTCGGCAACATTCATTCGTGGAGATTGATCATGAAATATTTTCTAAGGTCATTCTCTCCCTTCCGCTGATTCAAGAAGGGCAGTTGTCAGTTTCTGGCGAAAGAATGTGCACAATACTGGTTAACCGCTTAGAGGACTAAGCCTGCCCAGTAAACGTGTGGTTAGGTAAACTGACCGCGCTCGACATGACCCTATTGGGTTGACTGGGCCGTAAAACCTCAACACAAACAATTAATTTTGGTAAAAATGTTGCTTGGGTAAGTCAGATTTATGTTGATCAGTAGCTGTGATTGAGTGCCATGGCAGCTGAAAAGACCCATATATGTAATGAAAAATATATATATGTTTATTTAAACATGTTTTTGTTTTTTTTCTTTTTCAAAAACTGCTTTTTTTTTTCATAAACTGCTTCACAAAATGTAACTAGATTGCATACTGAACAAAGATATTTCAATTTTACAAAAAAAAAAAAGAAAAAAAAAAATACTGGGAAATAAGGCTTGACATATGAATTGACCACATAGCAGAAGGCACATAAAATATCAAGCCTTATTTTCCAGCAAATCATTCACTTAAATATCAATATTTGGAAAAGTTGATAGTAATAAGAAAAATGATATAAAAATTATAAAATAATAAAAAAATCTTAATAGGTGCTTGAATACCTCATTACTTATACTTTATATATCTACCATATATATATAAGGAGAAAAGATACTTTATCAGGGGAGGCAACTCTGTCAAGATTACTCTGCCTCCCTTCTGAAAAGTAGTCTACCCTTTAAGTAAAAAATTTGCTTTCTTTGGGAGCAAATTCTTTTCTTTTAGGGTGGAACCCTTTTCAGTAGGAACTTGGCAAGCCAGAAAGTTGTCTCCCTTGTTCAAAATGGCCAAAACTCTACCATGTATATCCAGTACCCTTAATACAGATGTATGTTTGTTTTTGTTTTGTTTATAGATAAGCAGTTTATCACCAGCTGAACTGAAAGTTCCAGCTCTAATTGGAGTACCAGAGTCGTATATAGCCAGACGAGCATCCCAGCAAAAGTCTAAACTGGTATGTTGTATGTGAATAACTGTAAGATGACTAGTTTCACCTCCAAGGGAGACCACTCTGATCTGAAAGTATTTATCTTCATTTTGAATTTTTCAAAGTGGGACTGTCCTTAAAAGACTTAATATGTGAGCAAATTCTTTTCTTATAGAGTAGCCCCACTTAGAGAAAGGATTTGTATATTATGGAGTAAATAATGGAGGTTGCTCTGATTAACCATATCTTAAAAGCCTTCCTCCAGTCTACTTACACTGTCAATGTTTTTGTATGATTTGCAGCCATTTTTACTAAGTAGAAAAATGAAAATATTGGATTGTTTTTAATGACGGAATAGAATAAAACTTCTGAGCCCAGTTGTTTGAAGCATTGTTAGCTTAACGAGCTTGTTAAAGGTCATTTTGTTAACTGTTTTAGCAGATTCAATATACAATATGATATTTTTTGCTGAAAAAATGTGAGTAGCTTTTGCACTGCAAAAGCTACTCACATTTTTTCAGCAAAAAATTTCAGTGTATTTGCGTATTACTCGATGTAAATTTTAACAAATTGTTAACTAACGACATCTTTAGCTTTGAACAACTGGGCCCTGGTGCATAGGTAGTTATAACAAAAGGTTTTGGGCTGAGCCATGGAAATAGTTTGTGAATTGACTTCTACTAAGTAAAAGGTTATATAAAAAATAACTTTGTGAAATATATAATGTCAAAAGTAGATTAGTAAACAATCATGATGGGCATGCATGATTTCAGATAAGCTATACTGTCCAGTCATAGGTCTTGTTTATTTCTGTTATATACATTATGTGTAGGGCTGATTTGGTCAGGTAATTAAAACATGGTATTATTTAACATTTGTCATGCTAATAAATTAAGATGCCATGCCACTTGTAATTGTCAGCCAATCAGATTGCTTGATCTAGTTTGTTGATAAAATTCACATACTGAATGACAAACAGTGCAGGTCCAGATCAGTTAGCTTCTGAAGAAGTGAACTGATCGTGATTTCGACTGTTTGCAAGAGGGGGTTGGGAGCATATCTGTGTTAAGCAGGACAAGGACAAGGGTTAATATAGTAAATTATGGCACTATTTCAGAAAGTGGATGAATTCGTGGTAAATCGGTTCTACCTGACTTTAATGCTGTATGACCTCTGGAAGCAGAAGACAATATGGGAGGTGGCAGAAAAGTTCCAGCAGCCACGGGGATTTATACAGAACTTACTGTCTAGTGCTGCCAGTTTTGCTAGCTGTGTTGCTCATTTCTGTCAGGTGAATAATTATGTTTATCCTGTGTTGAATATTAATGCTTATATAGCTCTCTGGGTAAAATTTTCAGCAGATGAAATATTTTTCATATTTTTCCCGGAAAACAGGTTTCTAACATAACAAACAAAGTGACTCTATTGGAGACATTTGAATGAAATGTCTACATCTGTATTCTGGGAAAAGTAAGAAACATGTCATAAATTTGTCATCTGCTGAATAAGCCAAGAGAGTGATAATGGTTCAGAGATGGCACACAGCTCTATAGTTTGAGGTGCTTCTAATGAGTTCCAGCAATATATGTTTTTATATAGAATTTGAGAAAACTATCCCAGAATTATCATCAGATATTCCTCCTTAACAACTCCTCTGGATTTAAGGTAAATGAACTACAATTTCAAACCCTTTATTATGCCCCCACCATTCCAAGAATGGTGGAAGGGCATTAAGTTTTATCTCTGTCCATTTGTGCATTTTAGTCCGGCTCATAACACCTAAACTGTATAGAATGTATTCTTGAAACGGCAAAGATGGCTAAATCATATCAAAACAATGTGTCGCGAACAGAGAAGACAACTCTGGCTTATTCGATTTCTGGGCCATAACTCTTTACCCGTCAGTTTGTCTGTGCTAGGCTGTAACTCCTAAACGGTATGGAATGTATCCATGAAACTTCACAGAAAACTTTATCATATCAAGACGATGTGTCATGAACAAGGAAATCAACTCTTATTTAATTTCCGTTTCTGGGCCATAACTTTACTCCATGCGTTTGTGTGTACCTGCGTGCTAAAAAGGTTGTATCCAGGCCATAACTCCTAAACTGTAGGGAATATATTCTGAAAATTTACAGATTACTTTATCATATCCAGATGATGTGCCACTAACAATGAAGAGAACTCTGGTTACTTTAGTTTTGGAATTATCCCCACCTGCTTAAAACGCATATAGTGTAAATACTTTCGGCCTGTCCGGCTCATTACTCCTAAAGCATATGGAATATATTCATGAAACTTCACAGATGGCTAAATCATATTGAGCTGATGTTTTGCAAGCGAGGAAGACAAAACTGGCTAATTCTATTTTTTAATTAAATCCCTTTGCCAAAAAAAAAAAAAAAAACAACATGTAATACTGAAAATTTGTGTCCGACTTATAACTCCTTAATCTTATGGAATATATTCATGAAGCTTCATAGATGGCTTAATCATATGAGACAATGTGCCCAGAACAAGGAAGACGCCTCTGGTTAATTCTGTTTTTGAATTAACCCCCTTTGCCAAAAATTCATGTTATGTAATGCTGTCTTTGTGTCCAGCTCATAACTCCTAAACCATATAGAGTATATGGAAACTTCACAGATGGCTAAATCATATTGAGACAATGTGTCATGAACAAGGAAGAAAACTCTGGCTAATTCGTTTTTTGAATTAACTCCCCATGCAAAAGTCAATGTTGTGTAATACTTTCTTTGTGTCTGGCTCATATCTCCTAAACCGTATGGAATGCATTCATGAAACTTCACAAATGGCTATATCATATCAAGACAATGTGTTAAGAATGAAGAAGACAACTACGGCTAATTTCATTTTTGAATTAACTCCCATTGTCACCACCAGGTCCAATGATCTTGTGCGGCTTGGCATTGAGGATCTGGACCTCATTCTGAAGGAGAGAAGACTTCGATGGTATGGACATGTGGAACGCTCCAGTTGTGCAATCAAGACAGCCTTTGACATACAAGTTGATGGAAAGCGTGGGCCTGGGAGGCCCAAAATGACATGGAAGCAGCTGACAGAGAGGGATTGCAGAGAGTGGAAGCTCTCGGCTATCAACCCCCATGATAGACGTACCTGGAGATCTGGTCTGAGATCTGCCATGCGTGCAGCAAGCCAGCTATCTGGAAGGGGGCCCACTGATGTGGATGTTGCCCCTGTACCTGCACGTTAATCAAAAATCCGATTATGATTATGATATGATGATGTCTAAAATCCATGTAGTGTAATCCTTTCTTCCTGTCCTGCTTATTACTCCTGAAGGGTATAGAATATATTCATGAAATTTCTCTGCCTCATTTCCTACTAGAATGTTGGACCCTCAGGTTGGGATTTTTCCTTCCCCTTTGAACATTAGTGATTGATTCTGTTGTCTTACCTGGAAGATGTTATGTTGTTTGCATAATCTCTCTGGACGACCACTCTTGGCCAATGAATCAAGTATTGTATGATACAATGATCCCTGTCCCATGGACACTTTTCCCTACCGTTTTTGCCTAACTTACCTTTTATGCAGTTTATATCTTTTCTTAAAATACCTAGTGGAATGGCAAACAGTGGCGACCCTGATCAGACTGCTGTGAGTCGACATTGTTTGCATATGCCATTTTGTCAGAAATTTTAGTGTACAAACTATTAGGACATTAACCATACTGCAGATTTATAAATATTTGCATAGACAGGCTGTAGCAGACAGTGTAGATCAAGACCAAAATGACTGATTTGAATCCACACTGCTTGCTAAATGTTATATTCACACTCCTTACTCTTTACCTTATACTTCTCTTCAAAAAGTCCATTTTACCATTTGTGAAGGTGCATAAAATGGCTGGGTGATTGGCGTTCTGCGGCATCTGATCTGAGCCTACACTCTTTGCTCAACCATGTCTGTCCGAATACTTAGAGTAAGAACGTTAATTTGATCAAGTCCCCACTCAGAAATCATCCTGGATCCACGCCTGCTTTATCTCATGACACAGCTCTATCACCAGGCGGTGGTTGGGTGTGGAGAAGGTGTTGTGTATTTTACGTCACCAGGGCGTCCAACTGATATTGGCCTCCAGTTGGGCAAGGCCTGCTATCCTTGTAGCAGGCAAAGGTGTAGGGGGTGGGGGGGTTGGGGAAGAATGTTTTTATTTCTTTTATTTCTTCACTTTTAGTCCTGTTCCTCTTTCTTCTCTGTCCCTCTCTTTCATCTCCTCTACTATCTCATCTATCTCTTTTCTCCCTTTCTCTGTGAGACGACACAAAATGACAAACAATGGGTGACGTGTTGTTAAACCCCAACACACACACACACAAAAAAAAGGCTTTATTACCATTATCTCTCTAAATATTCAGTCACCATAACTCCTTACCATGCTTAGTCTAAAATACAAATAAGTCTGTTTGCTTAACTTAGCAACATGTCAAAAACATAAAGAAAACAGTATGGATTCAAATCAAGATCATTTTGATCTTATCTACACTGTCTGCTGCAGCATGTCTATGCAAATCTTTATAAATAGACAGTATGGTAAATATCCTAACATTTTGCACGCCAAAATTTCTGACTAAATGGCATATGCAAACATTTTTGAAAATTTGGACAAACATTGGGTTTGACTTGTATTGTGTAAGTGAGAATCAGCATCTTCCTGTTTATCATTCCCTTTATTTGTCCATTTTAATTTCTTTCTCATAAAAATCCACTACAGATTTCTCACTTGCTTTTAGAGCCAGATTGTTCAAATTTTGTATACACCCTGACAATGGTGAAGTATTTTGTGTAAGAGAAAACCAAGATGGTGAGATTTATTTTTTATGCCCGTCTCTCCCATGCGATCCTAAGGCAAATTTGCATTGACAAATTGGTTCAACGTACCTCTGATAACTATGGCTGGGGGTATGTAAGCTTTTCTCACTATTTGCTATACTTTTATTTCCTTTTGTGATCATTGAGCTCGTTCTGCTTGGGGCCATATACAGCCTTGCAAACAACATAGCTGTGTATGAAGACACTTAATAATTTGATTTCCCTTTGGGATCATTGAGCCCATTCTGATTACATAGAAAATCAAATACTGCCTAAGCAGGTGCTGGGTGGGTGTGGGGTGGGGGGGGGGGGGTGTGGTGCATATAAAGCCTTGTAAACAACATAGCTGTGTTTGAAGAAACTTAATAAAACTGGGTCTCCAACTTTCGTTCTTTTGTGTGCTCTTTATTTCCAAAGGCAACATTTTAGATTTTTATGTTGTTTTCTTCAGGAAATGGAAGAATTCTGGGCCTATCAAGATCTTCTGGGAAACTTTGTCAAGAGGCTCTCTTATTGTGTTACTGCAGAGTTAATTCCCCTGATGGAGATCCCTGGTGTCAAACTGGTAATTTTAAATAATGAATAAGTAGCCAATGGCCAGAATAAACTAGTTTATATCAGGAGATAATTAATAAGTGAAGGTTAACATGTACTGTGACCTTGGTTCATAATTAACTTATTTCTCTTAAGCCAGTGGCAGATTACTTGCATTAATCTTTACAGCAGACAACAAATTCAAAAATATTTTTATTTTTCCCAGAAAATAGGCTTTGACATTTCATGCAAATTGTCTCCAACAATTTGCAGAAATTTCAAAGCCTATTTCTGAGAAAAATAAGAGGAATGTTTCAAAATATCGTCTGCTGACATTTTTACTCAGCATGCTAAATGTTAATCCATTTCAGTGGGGGTGGGGGTGGGGGTGGGGGATCATCAGGTTATTCACTTACACATCAACAAATGTAGGAACTTGGACAGTCTTGATTTTATACAAAAATTAATACTGTCAACACCAATTACAAACAAGCGTCTTCCATTTTAATAGCCATAAAAATCACCTTTTCAGTATAACACTCTTTCAAGGTCATGGCTATTTTGTCATATCACATAACTACTGTAATGATACCTATTTTATATTCTCTTTACATCATGACAGCAGGCTAATCACAGCTCAAGTTAAGAGGTGTATCTACATAATATTTTTCTGGGCCCAGTTGTTCAAAACTAACGACATTGTTAGTTAACGATTCGTTAAAATTTACATCGAGTGATACGCAAATATGCTGAAATTTTTTGCTGAAAAAATGTGATTAGCTTTTGCAGTGCAAAAGCTACTCACATTTTTTCAGCAAAAAATATCAGAATATTGTATATTGACTTCACTAAAACAGTTAACGAAATGACCCTTAATGAGCTTGTTAAGCTAACGATGCTTTGAACAACTGGGCCCTGATTTTTCCATGAAAACATATATTGTGGATACTGATTAGAAGTGCATCAGTGAGGTGCTTCTGATGAGTATCCTCAGCATATATTTTTGTGGAGAACTCAAACAATATCAGTAATTTTTAGTTGAAACAAAGAAAAGGGGTGCTATGACTGTTTTTATTTGGTCCGGTGACAGGATTTACATGTATTTTCAAACTAAATAAATGTCATTTAGGCCATGTCAAGCAGGTCCTTTGAAAAAAACAAAATCAGGATTGTATGCGTACATCTGGGTATATTTTTTGCCAAATGATACATTCTGCAATATCCAGTGACTTTAAGCAGACAGCAAAGGTTTGCATGCAGAGTCTGATCTGGGTCTTCTCTATCCACATGCCTCAAAGACACACTTACACTTTTGATCTGTTCATACAAGATTTATTTTCAAATAAAGTAGTTGTCATTTTTATGCTTTTGTTTTATTCAGCACTGTTTATAAATAATTGCTTAATAAATAATTGACTTCTCTGCAGAACTAGCTGACAACCAGTTAAAGCGAAGTCACCTGCGAACAAAGTTAGACAAACATTTCACACCTATTTTACCTGTATATTTTAACGGTAATTAGACAGTTTGTCTAAGGTAAATTAAGTATTATCTATATGGGTATGATTAAGTACGTTCTGCAGAGGACATGGTTGAAACATTGATAGAAAGGTACATTTGATAGCACAGTTGGTTATCTCCCTGGGAAAAGGGTCTGCATGCCATATTTAAACATTAAGTATGATTCTGATGTTTAAGAGGATTGCTCCCAAGGATGGCTGTTTGTTTCATTTTAGATTAGACACCAGTTTCACATGTGAAGAAAAACAGTTTTGACAGGATTGCCTATCCCACAGCTCCCTCCCATGCACCTCCTACTGAGAATGATTCAGTCCCATTAAGCAGAATCTAAGGCTATGTTCAGCTTATGAATCTGCAGAGTGTGTTCAAGGCCTTTGTTATCTGACTTAATAAACTTTGGTTAGTTGCAGAATCTTCTGTCCAAAAATCAAATGCCCTGAGCTGCATGCTAGATGTGCATGCCAACAGTGAAAAATTAGCTGTATAAAGGATAAGAAAAAACAGATTCGCACATTTCATACACAACAGCCCATCTAATTATTTTGAAATGCTTTGTTGATTTGACAGGGTCGAGCTAAGCTGATGTACAATGCTGGGTTTAGAACATTAAGTGCCATAGCTAATGCAGACTCTGAGGTCCTTGTCAAGTCTGTGGAACATTTGCCAAGAAAAGTCGCCAAACAGATTGTTGCTTCTGCTAAAGTAAGAATACTGTTAAACAGGTTATTATTGTATGTAAGATAAAAATACAGGTACCATTTTTATGCTCCCCAACCTCGAAAAAGTTGAGGGGGCATATGCTTTTCTTTTGTTTATTCATTTGTTTGTTTATTATTCCATTCGTCATACTTTACCTCATGTACAAGATAGCTCAGAGAGTATTTGAGCTAGGCAATTGATATTGGCAGACATTGTGGCCGAGGAGTAGATCACTTGATTAACTTTTGAAAAAAGAAATTAGATTAATTTTATGTGAGTTATGCCCCTTTCCAAGTTTGACGTTTTATAGGGACAAACATGTAGTTGGGGGCATACAGTTTTACAAATGCATATTTATAATTACCATAAATATTTGGACACCTCAAGTCCTCACTGGTTCATAAAGCCGGCCTCGATGGCTCAGTTGGATGCGCCGTCCGACTGGAGACCAGGAGGTTGCGGGTTCAACCCCCGCCAAGGTCGGCAACATTCTTTCGTGGAGATTGATCATGAAATATTTTCTATGGTCATTCTCTCCCTTCGGCTGATTCAAGAAGGGAAGTTGTCAGTTTCTGGTGAAAGAATGTGCACAATACTGGTTAACTGCTTAGAGGACTAAGCCTGCCCAGTAAAAGTGCGGTTAGGTAAACTGACCGCGCTCGACATGACCCCACTGGGTTGACTGGGCCGTAAAACCTCAACACAAACAAAATCATAAAGTTGAATAAGTCCATTTTCCTACCTATTGATGTGTCTAAAAACTGCTAGATGAGTGGCGAACAGTGTTGATCCGTACAAGATGCCAATTTTTTCTGTATTTCAAAATTTTAGGACATACATGGTAAGTTTAGGTGTCAAGTTATTTATGGTAAATATGGTACAAAAACTTCACAGCTATGAGCTACTTGAATTATTTACTTAACTTAAACAGTATAGGGAAGGTAAGCAGTGAATACTGGAAGCAAATTACCTTACTATGTATAAACTAATACTGTATATATGCTAACCCCTTAAATCCTAATCATACATCTAAAATTTAAAAAAAAAATTTATATAACAATGAATGAATGGCAAACAGTTGTCTAGACCTTAATCAGACATTGCATTCTGTCAACACTGCTTGCTCAGATCTGTCAGTCCAAATACTTACTTATAGGGTAAAACAGTAATCCCTCATAAGTGAATTCCAGTCTGAAGTGAAAACTGAGGCTAGGTTCTGTTTGCACTCACATTTCTTTTCATAGTCATGGTTTTTAAAAAGGTGTATACTGTTTTCACGTCTGTCTGTTTTTTCCTTCTGTTACATTTAGGTCCTAACTGGGGTATATATTATAAGCACTGCTTATTATGCCCCCAACTTCAAAGAAGTTGGAGGGGCATATTACTTCTGGGTTGTTCGTCCATCCGTCTGTCCTTCCATCCATCCGTTTGTCACGCTTTTTGATGCATAGCATAACTTAAGAACCATGAATGCTACTGTTTTGAAATTTCTTATATGGATTCCTCATGAAAAAATAGCTGACACGTGTTTTTTTTTCTTGACAGGATTATGCCCCTTTTCAGAGTTATGGGCCCTTTGAAAAAATATGGATGCAATCTTGTCAGCAAAATGTCTCAAAAACTGTTGAAGCTAGAGCCTTGAACCTTGGTGAATAGACTGGTAGTGATGAGTAGACAACCTGATTAACTTTTGAAGAAAATTTGAAAAATATTTCTTGAGTTACGGCCCTTTGTAATTTTGGGCATTTTTACCTTGTCAGCAAAATATCTCAAAAACTGTTAGAGCTAGAGCCTTGAAACTTAGTAAATGGATTTGTAGTGATGAGTAGATGACCTGATTAATTTTTGAAGAAATTCTGAAATATACTTCATCAGTTATGGCCCTTTGTAATTTTGGGCAATTTTACCTTGTCAGCAAAATATCTCAAAAACCTTTGGAGCTAGAGCCTTGAAACTTAATGAATAGACTGGTAGTGATGAGTAGACAACCTGATTAACTTTTGTAGAAATTTTGAAAAATACTTCTTGAGTTATGGCCCTTTGTAATTTTGGGCATTTTTACCTTGTCAGCAAAGTATCTCAAAAACTGTTAGAGCTAGAGCCTTGAAACTTAGTAAATGGATTTGTAGTGATGAGTAGATGACCTGATTAACTTTTGAAGAAATTCTGAAAAATACTTCATGAGTTATGGCCCTTTGTAATTTTGGGTATTTTTAACTTGTCGGCAAAATATGTCAAAACCTATTGAAGCTAGAGTCTTGAAACTTGATGAATAGACTGGTAGTGATGAGTAGACAACCTGATTACCTTTTGAAGAAATTTTGAAATATACTTCTTGAGTTATGGCCCTTTGTAATTTTAGGCATTTCTACCTTGTCAGCAAAATATCTCAAAAACTGTTAGAGCTAGAGCCTTGAAACTTAGTAAATGGATTTGTAGTGATGAGTAGACGACCTGATTAACTTTTGAAGAAATTCTGAAAAATACTTCATGAGTTATGACCCTATGTAATTTGGGCCATTTTTACCTTGTCAGCAAAATATCTCAAAAACCATTGGAGCTAGAGCCTTGAAACTTGATGAATAGACTGGTAGTGATGAGTAGACAACCTGATTAACTTTTGAAGAAATTTTGAAAAATAATTCTTGAGTAATGGCCCTTTGTGATTTTGGGCATTTTTACCTTGTCAGCAAAATATCTCAGAAACTGTTAGAGCTAGAGCCATGAAATATGGTGAATGGATTTGTAATGATGAATAGTCAACCTGATTAACTTTTGAATAAATTATTTCCCTTTGATAAAATAACATTGAAATCTCATATATTTGTACTGTTGTTACCGTCATGGGCAAGCAGTGTTGGAGTGAAGCAGTGTTAGAGTCAGGCAGTTGGGGACATAGTGTTTTACAAACACCAGCTCTAGTTGGCAATTTCTTTTTTGTTTCAGCTTCTTCTCAATGAGAAAGCAGAAGCCATGATGGAGGAAGTAGAACAACTTGTCTCAGTTCCAGAGGGCATTGCAACTTCCTCTACTGCTATGACAACAACAGTTGCCACACTGTCATTGGTCACTCCCGACTTGTCACAGAACTCTGAAGCTAGCCAGGAAATAAATAACTCGGTGTAATAGCCATTGTTCAGCAGTATTTTTGTGACCCTTGTCATACCTGGGTTAGATACCCATCGTGATACAGCTTTCATACAGTTTTTAGTCAAATCATCAGATAAAAAGCAAAATCATATGTCTGGATAATAGGTTAAACATAAAACACCAACATTGTTTTGGCATATCAAATGCAAGTGTGATTTTCTGTCAAAAACAGATGGAAAACTGCTGTCTATGGGTCAGTAAAAATCAAAGATGGCATCTCATTGAGATAATTGGAGTAGAACTCCTGTATGATTTTGCGATAAAAATGCAGGTTGGTCAGTTTTATACGCTGCCACACAATAGTGGTGAGGTATTATGGTATACCCTCCTGTGTCTGTCTGTCCATCCATACTTCGTTTCCGGATAACTCCTCCTACAGTTTTGATAGGATTGCATTGAAACTTGGTGGACAGTTAGACCATGAGGTGATACAGGGCATATTATTTCAAGGTTACAGTACACCAAATTTTGATAGTTATACCCTTTAAAGATTGTTCAAGCATAATTTCATTTCCAACTCACCTCTCCTATCATCTGATCAAGCTGTTAATTGTATGTTGTTGGGTAGAAAGAAGATATAGAGAATTGCAGCCAGGTTACAGTCCACCAAAGTTTTCATATTCGTTTAAGGTTACACCAAATGTTTCGGATGACTTTGTCTCTGGATAACATCTCCTACAGTTTTCATCCGGTCGAGTTGAAACATGGTGGATAGTTAGACTATGAGGTGATGCAGTGCTTATTGTTTTGACGTTAAAGTACACCAAATTTTCATAGAGTTGTAGCTCTTTAACAATTATTCAAGCAGGATTTCATTTCCAGTTCACTCCTATAGTTTTCATCTGATCAAGCTATTATTTGTTTGTTGTTGGATAGAAAGAAAATGTGGAGAATTGCAGCATGGTTACAGTACACCAAATTTTCATATTCTTTCAAGGTTACAGTACACCAAATTTTCATAGTTATTACTTATTAAAGCAGCTTCACTTGCTTCCAGGCTAACTTCTACAGTTTTCATCAATACCAGTTAAGACTATGATGTGATACAGCACTTATTGTTTTGAGGTTACAGTATACCAACATTTTGGTAGAGTTATTACACATCTAATACAGCCATCTTCTTTACATGTTTTGTTACCCTGCAGTGGCGGGGTAATCATGAAGTGTCTGCGATGCTTTTATTTGTCATAAAAAATGCTGGCCTGTCTAAATTACTGATAACATCTTTTGAAAATGTTGGTGGGCCACTGACCCACAATTAAAAATTCCTGGATTGTACCTTGGAGTGTTAATCTGAAGGTACAGAAATTGCCTACTTGCACTTATTGGGGTATGTGCAGTAATAAGGTTGATGATGGTACAACAATTGTCGTCTGCTTTGTCATCTGCTTTTGATTTTAAAAGTCATTTCTGCAAACAGTGTGGACCCAGATCAGACTGCTTCTTTAGGAGCAGTCTGATCTGGGTCCACACTGTTGGCTGTATGCAAATATAGGTTTGAAAAATTTGCAAGAATATTCAGCAGACAACATAAACAGACGACATTTTCAGATGCAGGTTTTCTTGGCGTTTTAAGGGTTATTTTGTGGAGGAAAGGGAAGTATTTTTGATGTAACATTTGAGTTGCATCATTAGAAATTTGTCTTTTGCCACATGCAGACAGAAAATTCCAAACAGCCTGTGTAAAGTGTGGTCAGGATTGTTACTGTTTGCAATGACAGTATTTAACCTTTACCACTCTCTGGGCTTATTCAGCAGTTAACAAAGTGGTGATATTGGTGATATTTTTTTCAGAAAACAGGATTTAACATTTCATGCAAATTGCCTCCATTGGAGACAGTTTGCATGAAATGTCAAATCCTGTTTTTGTGATGAAAATTAAGAAACATATTTCAAAATGTTGTCTGGTAAAAATTTTACCCAGGTGCTAAGCATTTAGTATACGAGGGTTGTACAAAAAGTTCTGTCACTAATAGGCTTCCTTGGTTTTATCCCAGGTATATTTTAAAATGCTTCACTGCACTTGAATGGTGTGTTGAATAGCTAACAATACCCGTTTGTTTCGTGCAAATTGCTTTCCAACTGACTGAGTTATTTCAAATTGAAATAGATGCAGTTATATATACTGACCAATTTACTTGTTACATTGGACCAGAAGACTGAAATTCGTAGCTATATTAAATGCCACATTAGGCTTAATATAGATTCAAAGCAGATATTTAATGAATTGAGTGGTATATATGGACCTCAGACCATTTCAGTGCGCACAGTGTTTAGGTGGGTTAAAGCTTTTAAAGCTGGGAAATTTTCTGTTGAAGATGATACCTGTCTTGGAAGGCCTAAAACCTCTGTTACCAAGGCTAACAGTGCTGCTGTAAAGATTGTGGTCGAACAGGATGCACTATTGTCTGTCAAAAATATAGCTAGTTGTACTGGCATATCAGAAGGCAGTGTGCAAACAATTCTGAAAAAGCGTTTTGATCTGAGAAAGGTTTGCGATAGGTGGGTATCTCATTTGCTTACTGAGGAGCAAAAGACACAACGCCTTAAATGTGCCCGAGAATTTTTGAACACATACAAAGGCTGTAATAGTGAGGTTATTTCTAACTTGCTAACAGGTGATGAAACCTGGGTGCACATGTTTGAGCCACAAAGAAGGGCTGATAATAAGCAATGGAAGCAAAATGGTCAGAAATGCCCATGTATTGCCAAGAGAACCATAAGTTCGAAAAAGATGTTGTACGCAATTTTCTTTAATTCAAGTGGGCCAGTCGTTCAAGTGCCTTGTCCATCTAGTCATACAGTCACTGGCCGATTCTACAAGAGTTCTGTACTGAAGAAAGTGAAAGAGTTTTACAATAAGAAACGACCAAGTAAAGGATGGTCAGGAGTCCATCTTTTACATGACAATGCCTCCTCTCATAAGTGTGAAGTTGTTAAGTCTTTTTTGGCTTCTGAAAAGGTGAAAGTTTTAAACCATCCACCTTATTCACCTGACCTGAGTCCCTGTGACTTCTTTTTATTTCCAAGGCTTAAGAAAATGCTTTCTGGAAATAAGTAGAAGTTCTCTTGGCAGCGCTATTTATCAGTCTCCAACAGATACCAAAAGAAGACTATTTATCTGCTTTTCGGGACTGGGTAAAAAGGTTACAAAAATGTGTTTCAGTAAAGGGGGAATACTATCTGCTTTTCGCAACTGGGTAAAAAGGTTACAAAAATGTGTTTCAGTAAAGGGGGAATACTTTGACAGTTTGTAATAAAAATATGTTTTGATAAAACGTAGCACTGAAATAATCCGAACTCAGCGACAAAACTTTTTGCAGGACCCTTGTAGATACACTTGAAAGATTTTGCCCCAATTTTACAAAGGGAAACAAGTTTTGCAGACAAGAAATTGCCTTCCTTGTATTTGAAACATTTGAAAATAACTATTCTCAACCCTTAGAACACAGCATAAGTCGTAAATCAGGCCTGTTAGAGGGGATGCCCCTACTTGAGAAGCCATTACTCCCTTGATTTTGCCTTGATTTCGATTGCATTTTCACACATATTTTGCCAATCGTATGTGGCCATTTTACCGGAGAAGTAATGATCACGTAACTTCTAGTCAGGTGACAGTTACGTGGCAACTGAGAACCATTTAAGACAAAACAACAAATGCCATTCCCCATGCTTTAAGAATTAATGTTAAGAATTACTCTGAGGAGGTAAATTCAACTTTTACCACTCAGGGCTAATTCAGCAGATGACAAATTGGTGATATTTTTCTTTTTCTTTTTTTTTTTTTTTCTAGAGAACAGATTTCGACATTTCATGTAAATTGTCTCCAGACAATTTGCTTGAAATGTCAGAACCAGTTTT
The DNA here is from genome assembly GCA_964016985.1 of Anodontia alba. Taxonomy (NCBI): domain Eukaryota; kingdom Metazoa; phylum Mollusca; class Bivalvia; order Lucinida; family Lucinidae; genus Anodontia; species Anodontia alba. The sequence goes on from OZ024821.1 coordinate 156,003,912, forward strand.
CTGGGAAAAATAAGAAAAATATTTTAACATGTTGTCTGCTGAAAATTTTACCTGGAGTGCTAAGTGTTAAAAGAGTAGCACAAGTGAGAAGGAAGGTAAATATTGCCATGTCAGTAATTAATTCCCTTAAAGATGTATCCATTATGCTAAAGTTTAAAAAGTCTAGATACTGAGCAAAGACTTGGGTTAAATTAATCAAATTGTAAATGGATTTTAACTGACTGCTTGTTGTATTTATAGTTAGGGTCATTACTGTTGTATCAGAGCTCCAGATAAGAGGAAGTAAAGGGTATTTCAGCATAGAATTTTTTTATCAGCATTGAAATTGAAGCAGAGGGGGCAAAATACTCAATGAAATTTTGAATTTCAGCATTGAAATCAAATTTAGGGGGTAAACATTTTCATCTGACTTTACAATTAATAGGCAAATGATCATTTTCTGGGTAACTTAGCTTGCTCTTTGATGATTCTTTATAAATATTCAAATTTTAGATGGCCAACATCTATTCTACATTGACAGTTTTCGTTACAAAGCAATTTTCCACACTCTGGTTATTTTTTTAGCAATATTGGTACAGGGTTTAACCCTTAAAGTACAAATGACATGCAGCAGATGATCTTTTATTTTTCAGAGAAACTAAAGCCTTTGTTCCTCTGGAAAAAAAAAAATATAGAAGTTTGTGTGCTGCAATTTTATTGCTGCTTTAAGAGTTTAGCATTGCAAATATGTATATTTCAGCATTAAGCTTTAAAGCAAGGGGTAAATTACTTATTGTACCAAAACCTTATCTGGAGCACTGCGGTGTATATTACAGTTTGTGTTTGAGACCTGGGCCCAGTTGTTCAAAGCTAACGATGTCGTTAGTTAACGATTTGTTAAAATTTACATCGAGTGATATGCAAATATGCTGAAATTTTTTGCTGAAAAAATGTGAGTAGCTTTTGCATTGCAAAAGCTACTCACATTTTTTCAGCAAAAAATATCAGAATATTGTGCATTGAATCCGCTAAAACAGTTAACGAAATGACCCTTAACGGGCTCGTTAAGCTAACGATGCTTTGAACAACTGGGCCCTGGTGTCTTGGTGATTTTGCACAAGGACCGGCCTCATGAAGCTGATTGGTATTTTGTATGGGAAATGAAGACCCTGTAGCACCAGTTTAATCAGCAGTGATGACACCTTATTTTATTATTTTGTTGTTGTTTGTTTTTTTTGTTATTGTTTTGTGAGAAAATACGGGTTGACAGTGCATCTAGATTCTCTGCTGGGCAGATGTTTTGCATGAAATGTGAAGATTTTTCTCAGAGAAAACGACAAACAAAATATTTGAGAATGTTGTCACTTAAGGGTTAACTGATGTTTTAATGAACAAATCTACAGATAAATGATTACTAATTTTCCAAGAAAATAGAGCTTGGTGTTTCATACAAGTTGTCTTTGGAGATAGTTTAAACCCAGATGTGTGGTAGCACCTACACACCAATTTGATGATTATCTTTGGAGGTGCTAATTTTAGGTCAGGAGCAGGTTATTGATTCCAGCTGTAGATATGTTATTGTTTCTGACTTTATTTTGGTTGCATGTTAATACAGTGGTCAAAAGTGACATTTCAAATCTAACTGTCAGCTAACTGCTATTAGGCTGTAAATTTAAAACATAAAAGTATTGGTTTATCAGAGCATAAATTTGTAAAATAAACCCATGTATCAATTTAGACAGACCAAAAGTTGTTCAAGAATTTTTTTTTTTCTAAAAATAATCTTGGGTAGTAATAGTGAAAATATTGTTAAATTGCTGGTTGTCAATAAAGGGTTGAATTTGCCACCATTATAATTTGGGGGTGGAGCCTGTCCTTTTATAGCTGGACCTGGTGAATAGATGCCTCCAAGGGCAGGTCAGTCTGATGTAAAAGTATTTGCCTCCTATCATGAAGGACAACTTTTAATGGAAATAATTCCCTTGCTCTGGGAGCATTTATTATCATTTGAGTAGTCCCCTTTGAGAAGGAATTCATATGCTAGGGAAGCAATTTTTTTTTTCTGCTAGAATGGTCACCCTTTGAAAGGTCTGACTCTCAGGTGTATCCTTTCACTTTAAATAAAGTATTAAGATTTGATTGCAGGGAAAAATAAGAAAAAAAAATATTTTAAGTAATTTCTAATTGTCATCTGCAGCAAAATAAAGTAGAATATTACTCATTTTGAATCTGGTTTGTAGCTTCTTAAATAGTTCCCATAATTTGTCTAACACCTTTCTGTATCTATCCTAAAAGTTGATTACCTGGTATGGTTAAAACATACTGACTATATGATGAATAGTGCAGACCCTGAGAGCAGTTTTGTCTGAATCTATGCCGACCTCGGTGGTTCAGTCGGATGCACATCTGACTGGTGATCAGGAGTTCGCTGGTTTGATCCCAGTCAGGTCCAGCAACATTCTTCCATGGAGATTGATCATGGAATATTTTCTACGGTCACCTCTCCCTTCCATTGATTCAAGAAGGGCAACTGACAGTTTCTGGCAAAAGAATGTACAAAAATACTGGGCCCAGTTGTTCAAAGCGTCGTTAGCTTAACGAGCTTGTTAAGGGTCATTTCGTTAACTGATTTAGCGGATTCAATATACAATATTCTGATATTTTTTGCTGAAAATATGTGAGTAGCTTTTCAGAAAAAAATTTCAGTATATTTGCATATCACTCAATGTAAATTTTAACAAATTGTTTACTAACGACGTCGTTAGCTTTGAACAACTGGGCCCTGGTTAACTGCTGAGAGGACATAGCATGCCCAGGAAAAGTGTGGTTAGATAAACTGACTGTGCTCGACATGGCCTTAATAAGTTGACTGGGTGGTAAAACCTCAACAGAAACACAAACAAATTTTCTGGGTCTACACTGTTTTCAACTCTGTCTGAATATTAAGGGTTAATATTGCTCTATTAGGTTGTGTATTTTATTAATAAACAAAAGACCCTGACTTCATGTTTACTATATTGCTACATGTTAAACAGTGTTTATATCTTGTTGCTAAATAAACGGAATGGTGAAACATTCTTCCTTATACCAGTTTTCTTTATAACCCAGTTATATTATCAGTCAAAAGCAGGAGTGTGTCCTATGGATCCTGTTACTATGGTATATGTTTGTTATTATTTTGTAAATCTGGAGTTAGGGGTGGGTATAGTGGATTCAGTGTCACTATGGCACCTTTTCTGCACTCTGTATTGAACCAGATTGCAAAATTTATACCTAATATTTTGGACATTTAAATAGTGGTCACATAAAAGATTGACAAATCTTTCTTATTTACTTAAATGGTTGTGTACCTCATTAATGTTCTTTCTGTGGGGTATAATAATGTCAAGCTAGACATACGTGTATCCATCCATCCTAGACATCTATCTGTCTGAATTTACTAACTTCTGTTCTATTTCTGAGATTCCATGGAACTTTCATGTGTGTGTTCATTCTGGGATGATTTATTAATGGACAAGTTGTGTTCATGCTGGAAAGACCTTATTAATGGACAAGTTGTGTTCATGCTGGAAAGACCTTATTAATGGGGAAGTTGTGTTCATACTGGGAAGACCTTGTTAGTGGACAAGTTGTGTTCATGCTGGAAAGACCTTATTAATGGGCAAGTTGTGTTCATACTGAGATAGAAGACCTTGTTCATGGACAAGTTGTGTTCATATTGGGCAACTTTTATAATCATATACAGAGTTATGGCCCTGATAAGTGTTAAAAATTGTTTTTATGGATTATCTTTGGTGTCTTTCATTGCATTCAAACACAATGTTGTAATGGCTTAATAACCAATAAATACAGGTTTAGTAAGAAAGTGACATTTATTTGTTTTTACAGAGTTGTAGCCCTTGATAGTTTCAGTGCTGTAACATGAATAGTTTTGATCCAATTTAAACAAAACTCATGTAGTGATGAGTGAGTACAGGTTCAGTATTAAAGTTGCATGTTTGTGTCACTTCTGGCATGAATAAAATATTTTAATAAGCTCAACAGAAATGTGCAGTAAGTAATGAGGGTGTTCGCACCAGTTGATTAGATTTTGGTGACTGTGACCCTACTTTAAAGCACAGAAATCTTGTGGTGTCAGTGCAGAAGGGAGAGGTGTATATTGTTTTTTCTAAATGCATTTCTAGTTTTTCCTTTTTTGCCAAATACTGAAAACAGATCAACCAGATTTTGAGAAAGTGACAAGAACTGAGAAGGTCCAGGCTGGTCTAAGCGTGCATGCATACTGATTGTGGTCGTGGTTCTGAAAATGGATCTGGTTTACTCCAAAAAGAAAGAATTTACTTCATAAGGAAGTTTTTTTTTTCCTTTAAGAGTAGATGAAGGAAGGCAAAAATGTCCCCTGAAAGGTTTCAAAGACTCGGCGGCAGCTTCTTCCAGTGTATCCATTTCCCTTAAGGGAAATGGATACACTGGAAGATGTTACCTCCTAGTATTTGAAACCTTTCAAAATTGGGTCTACTCATAAAGGAAAGACATAGTCCTCCAATCAGAAAGGAGGAAACGATTTCCATGACAATTATTTCCCTAGGAGGTATAGCCATTCACTTTAAGGGGAATGGTAATATTTTCAGGGGAGACAAACTAGCAGTTGGTTTGCATTCCTTCTGGAAAAGGGGTCTAGTCTAAAAAGAAAGAGTTTGGTGTGTTTGCCCCCACCACTTTCCCCCACGACCACCCACCTTCAGGGGAACAAATTCGTTCCTTTCAAAGTAGATCAAAGGGCTTTTTGTGCAGGAGAGCAATCAGGAAGTCACAAAGGTTATCTCCCTTGAAAATGCAGAAAATTTACAAGTTTATCCATTCTCATTCAGCCCTATGTTCGCCGGCCTCGGTGGCTCAGTTGGATGCGTCGTCCGACTGGAGACCAGGAGGTCGCGGGTTCAACCCCCGCCGAGGTCGGCAACATTCTTTCGTAGAGATGGATCATGAAATATTTTCTACGGTCATTCTCTCCCTTCCGCTGATTCAAGAAGGGCAGTTGTCAGTTTCTGGCGAAAGAATGTGCACAATACTGGTTAACCACTTAGAGGACTAAGCCTGCCCAGTAAACGTGTGGTTAGGTAAACTGACCGCGCTCGACATGACCTAATGGGTTGACTGGGCCGTAAAACCTCAACACAAAAACAAAAAAATCAGCCCTATATTCGCTGAAGCGAGTTCATGACTTCCCATATGACTCCTCTGAAGTGAAAGAGGTCTTCAGGGCATAATAAGCACTGTATGGTATCCCCTTGAAAGTGTACCAAAGAGGAGATTCCAAGATGATGGGTAACAATTTAGATGCCCTGTAAGAGGTTTGTTTGCATTATGATAGCTTTAATAGTTGAAACTCCACTATATTCAGCATCCTAGGTGAATAAATGTTTATGTTTTTTTGGGTTTTTTTTTGCTGTAATCCGTTACCTCCAACAAAATGGTCTCTATTAAAAATGCTTCCAAATGTGTGACTTGTGTCTGCTTCTCAGTCAACCAAAAGGTTTCCTGGTCCTAACAGACAAAATTTTTTAATGTGTCTGCTACAAAATTATGACACAAAACCAATGTTATGAAATATAATTAATATTCATCCTACTTGAAAACCATAAAATTGGGAGCAAACCAAATGCTTCATATTTCACTAGCTTCGTGTCAAATAGATACGCTGGACTCCTGTCCGACTGAAATGAGAATTAATGCAATCAGCAAGAAAGGTATGTGATGTATGAGTGTACCAGTGTTCATGAAGTACAGGTTTTGTAATCAAGTTCAAAATATAAAACACCTGCACAGTGGCTCAGTGGTAGAGAGTCCGCTTTGTGACCGGGAGGTTGTGGGTTCGATCCTCGGTGGGGTCATACCAAAGACTTTAAAAATGATACTACTGCTCTTTCACTTGGCGCTTAGCATTAAGAAAGTAGAGCTGGAACTGGTCAGCTCAGTGTCAGTTTAATGTGACTTAGTGGAATATCATGTCAAAGTGTCTGGGCATGATATTTCAGTGAGGCAGCACTCTAAAAGTGAGCATTGCACTCCCTGCCACATCCAGACACCATTGCGATATAAGTGAAAGGTTGTTGAAAGCGACGTTAAGCCCAAATCAAACAAACAAAAAAATATAAAACAGACTAAATGAATACTTCTTAAGTTATTGAGTCCAAATTTTATTAAGTAGAATGATGATAAAACAGAAAACAATAGAGGGCTGGCTCATATGGGGTTTCAGATGTCTAAACTGATGAAAGAGCTTGACAGACACTGTCTTACAGTATATGTCAAGCCTACTTTGACCTTTTGGGCATTAAGACATTAGAAATCCTATAATCTTGTCTTCCGTACTTTGACTTCTTGGCCATTTTAGACATTAGAAACCACATACATGTAATTGCTGGCCCCCACCCCTGCCCCTATCCACCCAGCCCAGTCTTCAGAAAGCAATCTACAGAAAGCAATGTACTACAGCCCTATATGTTAAACCCTATAATCTCTATCATACTGGCCTTACTTATCTAAAATTTACATAGGTTCATAAAAAAAAGTAAATGGTGTCCTGGACATAGTTTTTGGACCTACACTATGTACACCTGTTAATTACACCGACCTTCTTTATGTCTGCAAAAACATTTTCAAATAGAAAACATTATACAGATAAAATGCGTTCTGGGGTTACAATCTGTATGATGCACATTGTTTTTGTGCATGAAATTTAAAGTGTGCTCAATAAACACATCAAATTCCAAAGGAAATGTGTAATAATGGAAGTATGTCTCTGGCTTCGCTTCAACTCTTTATCGTTGTTCTGGCCCCATTTGGGGGCAACTTTACGAAAACGGACCATTTTTCTAGGAAAAGGTACACAGCTGAGAAAAGACATACATAGTCTTGTCTAATAACACCTATGATGCTTAATATACTATCAACTGAGTTATCATAATGCAAATGAACCGCTAACCTTTCATCCAAACTGCTCCACATCTTCTAGGAATCTTGTCCTATGTACACTTTCATGATCGGCAACATATAAAGTCGATTCTTGTCATCGCGAAGTCCAAGGGACTCTGAAATACTTCGAGATATCAGTATCTTGGCATATCAGATTTGCAGAATTTAGGAAAAAATAAATCGAACAGCCACCTTTCACAAATGAATATGTAATTTTGACTCCTGAAGAGAGATATATTGAAAATATTGTGGAAAAGAGGAGAAATTACTCATTAAGAGCAATTTCCTCCTCTTTTTGTCGCACCTGCTTTAGCATGGGCGACTTAGGCGTGCAAGTTTCCGTCCGTCCGTTCGTCCACCCGTTCGTCAAAATTTACCCTGGGTGTCTTGTGAGCGCAACTCCTACAGTTTTGTACCGATCATTTTGAAATTTTGCATATGTTTTCTACATAGTATGAAGATGTGTATGTGGTTTGGATATAAATGTTAGATTATTTTTGTCACTTTTTCCACATTGTGAACTTAGTCATTTTTTCACCTCAATATATAATAATAATAATAATAATAATAATAATCGACTTTATTTATAGAGGGTAACACATTTAGTAATCTAGTACTAATCTTCCATGTGGCCCCCTTTTTTCCTGGGTAGAAACCAGTACTAAGGAATGTGGATAAAGTCTCTTGCTCAAGGAAACAACACTTGCAGTTAGTGGGGATCGAACCCGGTACCTCTCGATCTCGAGTCCGATGCTTTACCACTGCACCACAGCGCTCCACATGATAGATATATATAGACAGTTGGTACCTCTTGTGAGCGCAACTCCTCTTACAGTTTTGTACTGATCGTTTTGAAACTTTGCATATGTTTTCTTCATGGTATGAGGATGTGCATGTGGTTTGGGTATAATTGTTAGAACATTTTTTGCCACTTTTTCCACATTGTGAACTTAGTCATTTTTCACCCTCAGTATGTAGACAGTGTGTACCTCTTGTGGTTTGGATATGATTTTTAAATTTATTTTTATCACTTTTTCCACTTTAACTTTGTCATTTTCTGAACCTCAGATTGTATGAAAGTGTACAGACTTTGGGTACTTTTTGAGCCCAATATCTCTTGCATCATATCAACTTCCATCCATTTGCCCAGATACTTTTGTGATCGCTAATTTAGCTCGTATATCTAAATGGGAACACCCAGATAGACTTGTATGCCCGATTAGAGCCTTAAAATTCTATCTCAAAATGACTAACCATCAAAATAGAACTAGACTGTTTCTACCTATAAAAGGCAAACAAGATATTTCTAAATCCTCTGTCTCAAGATGGATATCTTATACTATTAAGCTTGCCTACAGGAAACTCACCCTTAAAGACTTTCCCTTCTTAAAGATTAAACCCCATGGATAGGGCTCTATCTTCCTCTTGGGCTTTTTTCGATAAAGTTCTGCTCAATGAGATTCTTAAAGCAGTTGTATGGAATCAATCCTCTACTTTTGCTAAGTTCTATCTAAGGGATATGTCTCAGCAGCTACAAAACCTACAAGATTTGGGACCAATTGTGGTGGCCCAAAAAGTGGTGGGGGGCCAAGTCAACAGTGCCTTGGATGCCTAAGAAGACTAACAGCCTCCAAAACAGTACTATGCATATGTTAAGGTAATTAATATCTTGCATATATACTAGCGGAAAAAAGAAACGCAAGTATTAATTCTGGGGTTGTATTTTTAAAGAAAATTGTGGATTTCATTTGATTGTTTAATTGTTTTAATTCTTTATTTCATTTTCTGTTAAATGCTATTGGTTTAGTGTCGTATAGCAGACGACGTTTGCAATAAATAGCGTTAAACACAGACACCCAATGTTATTGAATAATGGGTATCAATAGCGCATGTGTCCACCACGGGCTGCTGTTGCAGCTCTCACTCTTCTAACCATAGACCCGACTAAGTTGTCAATGGTCCTTTGAGGGATATTATTCCACTCTTGAATAAGAGCTAGCTGGAGCTGTGCGATGTTGTTCGGTATGTTGACGCGTTTCCTGACCCTCCTGTCCAACGCATCCCAAAGGTGCTCGATTGGGTTTAAATCTGGACTGTATGGGGGCCAATCGAGCACGGACATTATTCTGGTTGAGGCAGTCGCGACAAACCCTGGCAACATGCGGTCTCACATTGTCATGCTGAAACGTGAGATTATGAGCATTGACAAGCTGGAGGATGTGGGGCATAAGCACCTGATCCCGATAGCGTACGGCTGTAAGATTACCCTGAATAACCACTAGGGGCGTTTTCACCCCATGAGAAATCCCTCCCCAAACCATTACGGACCCCCCTCCCCCAAATCTGTCGACTTCTCGTACGCAAGCATCAGAATATCACCAAGACATCGATACACTCGCTGTCGCCTATCTGACCGCTGAAGCAAAAATCGCGACTCATCGCTGAACATTACACGCCGCCAGTCAGCCAGTCGAAACCGATTTGGTGCATGGGCACGCAGCCATTGCATGTGGCGTTGACATCGCCTGGGCGTAAGGTTCGGGCCCACGTAAGGACGGCGTGGACGTAAATCGAACTCTCGCAAGCAATTTCTGACTGTCCTTGGACACACACGATGGCCATGTGTTCCGATAACTTCTCTTGCGGTCTCTGTCGCCGTCCTTAACCTGTTACGAAGGTGTACAAGACGTATACATCTATCTTGACGTTGCGTCATAACGTGCGGACGTCCGCTCCTAGGACGGTCAGTTAACCTACCAGTAGCTCTAAGATGCAGAACTAAGCGCGATACCATCGACTCGTGCACCCCAAATTGCTGCGCGACATCACGTTGCGACCGACCCTGCAAAATTAGAGCAATAGCTCTACCCCTATCCAGTTGCGATAAGCATACCATTTCTCTCAACAAACTCAAACAACAAACATTTTGTGCAACCGATACGAATGGAACGAAAGTTCGATTTGGTAATGTGTTAAAGTCTCTACCACGCGACACTACCCGTGCAGCACAGATATATCAAAATTCAGGTACAATGATATTGTGTAGCCTGTGTTCACGCTTCAGTGATTTTGTGTGATCCATACACGGGGAAGTACACTGATGTCACCAAATACAGAAAACTAGATCAGTTTGTTCACAAACAAACTTTCAGGATTTAAAAATAAGAACTTGCGTTTCTTTTTTCCCCCAAGTATATGTATATTGGGATGAGCTTATTCTTAGGAATTATACCAAGAATGAGCTTATTCTAGGAGCCTTAATCCAAAAGTGGTGGGATCTTCTTGTTTTTTTGTGTTAGAATTGGGAGCTCCCTCCCCCCTTTTTAGACTAATTCTAGCACATTATCTATGTTATGTATTGTGCAGTTAAAATGAAGTTTTCAAAAGTAAAACATATTTTAACAAGCAATACTTAACCTATAGATAAGATAATCCCACCTCCCTATCCCCGCTTAGCTCTAACCTTTTAGGGCTCTACAGCAAAGAAACTGCCATGTGAACAAAAGAGCGGGAGGAATGACATCTCACAGGTGACTGCCTAAGGGACTTTGGGTTAAGACTGTATGGGACGACGTTCCTGTCGTTTTTTCTGTGGACGGTATGGGCAGAATAGAATATAGCACATTATCTATAGGTTAAGGATTGCTTGTTAAAATATGTTTTACTTTTGAAAACTTCATATTTCACCAAATTAACTAAAGCTAAATTCCATACCAAATTACTGTAGGGTGAATACAGAGACCAAAGTTTAAGGTTTTTCAAACTGTACCGTCTGCCATACCCATATGTTTCATTCTTAAAAAAATGTTACCATAAGCTTGCTCAGAACAAATAGTCTCACTTGAGCTACAGGACCATTGGTCCTCTGCTCTTATCCCAAATTGCAGTTTTTTGTCGCACTGAATAAGCAAGTAGGTGTGACATATGTTCCTCTATCCATCTGTTCAATTGTCCATCCATTAACACTGGCAACCACCCTAGCAATCCTATTACAACTACAGTCATACCAAGTGACATACAGTTTCTCCCTAACAAGGACAGAAATAGTGTGGCACAATTTTATTACCACAATCTATTTTGTATCGTTTAAACGACTTTGCCATTTTTTACGCCAATTCTAGCTTTCAGTTCCATTTCTGATTACCAGTAACACCTACAATCATCAAACATGGCATGTGCTTTTTTTTCCCTTACACGAACTCAAACACTCTAGATACTGTCGTTTTATGACCATGACCTATATTTTGCACTCGAATGACTCGTCTGTTGCGTCAACTATAGTCTTTAGCTCCATTTCTGATTACGTAACTGTAAGACCTGCTATCAGCAAACATGTCATACACTTCCTCCTTAGCAGGGACTCAAACAGTGCAGTAGCACGTTAATTACACTCACCTATATTTCTAATGGCTTTGTCATTTTGTTCGCATCAATCATAGCATTTAGTTCCATTTCTGATTAACGTAATAACCTACAGTCATCAAATCTGGCATTAAATAGTATCATTTTGCATAGCTCAAGATAAGAGGGGTATCCAGATTTTTTTTTTTTTTGAATTTCTCCATGAAAACATATGTTGTGGGTACTCATTAGAAGCGCCTCGCTGAGGCGCTTCTAATAAATACCACAGCATATGCATTCGTGGAGTCCTAAGAAAAATTTCAATACTTTTCAGCTGAAAACAAACAAAAAACTTATCTGGAGCTTTGATTTTGTGGCCTATATTTTTTTATTTTTTCCCAAGGGTTGCTGTTGCAGGGAAGGTGTACTGTATCTGCCTACAGACAAATCCAATGAAATGAGTCTAACCTTGCTTCCTTGGAAAAAAACAAAACAAAACAAAAAACAACATTGGCTACAATTTTGAATGGCTCTTTATATATCATCTGTTTGTCGTCTGCTGAATTTATCCAGAGAGCGGTAAAGGTTAAAGTGCCACCATTTTAATAATTCATTAAACATTTATGAAATTTACTTAAAAGGATTTAATCCCATAGTAACGTAATATCTTTTTATCTTAATTGATGTTTGTAACTAAAGGCCATTTAACAGAATGGTTAAAGCTAATGGTTCATTAACCTTTAACCCTTAAAGCGCCAATCACAACTATTGTCGTCTGCTTTGTCTTCTGCTGGTTACTTTAAAAGTCACTTCTGCAAACAGTTTAGACCCAGATCAGACTGCTCCTTTAGCAGCAGTCTGATCTGGGTCCACACTGTTTGCCTGTATGCAAAAATAGGTTTGAAAAATTTGCAAGAATATTCAGCAGACGACAAACAGATGACATTTTCAGATGCAGGTTTTCTTGGCGCTTTAAGGGTTAAGAGCCGCAATGTGAGAAAACGTACCCTGTGACCTGTGCACCCAACATATCAATATGTGCAGTCTGATCAGTGTAAGCATTGTCTGCATGAAAAGACTTTGCATTTTTGGATATCCAAAATGTGCTCGGTGACGAATCTGATCAGAATGGGCAAATGTGCATGCTGATCTGAATCTTTGCTGCGCGCATGTTCAAATGTGTGTTTTCTGACATTGTAGGTCTTATAAATAAGGCAAAGTGGTAAGTGTGGGTAAGAAGCCCTAACATCACGAAAATACACCTATATAATTTTTATCCCCTTAAACCCCACTTTTATATAGTAAAACTGAGGTTTACAGGGGTATACATTATGTTTCTTATTTCTGCACAAAAACATAGAGTGTGGTACTCATTAGAACTGCCTTAGTGAGGCAGTTCTAATGAGTGCCACAATCTGTGTTTTGAGCAGAAATGTGAAGAATATCAGAATTTTTTATCTGAAAATTTTCATTTTTTGGTGGTAAAATTTTCAGTATATTTGAATAGGCATGTTTTCGTAATGAAAAAAGGCAAAGTTGGGTAAGAAGCCCTTATGTCAAATAGAAGCAGTAAAGCCCTGGAGCCACCTGTACATTAATGCAGTTTGATCATGGGTTTTTCTCTATCTTTATCACACCTGCTATAGCAAGCAGGTGCCATACAGACATCCGGTTTTCTGTCCGTCTATACAATTATCCGCCTATCAACAATAGCGACCTCCCTAGCATTCAAGTCTATCTCTGAATAGCTGAAATTTCTAAATTCTTACGTCCATATCATGTCACACCCTTGCAACACAAAACTCGAGCAAACTTTTCTCTGAATTCTGTGGACAGAAAAGCATAAATAAACGGATTGACGCAAGAATTAATAAGACCAAGGTTATATGCAGCATTCTGTATAGCAAATGTAAGATTGTTCTTCGGATAGTAACCAAAATGTTGTATCATAAATACGACATTCAGTGGCAAGTTGCAAAATGCATATACAAAAACAACTGTTACAACTAATTTTGTTACTCTTTTATGTACACGCATTCGCTCATTACTTTGGTTATCTCCAGGTACTTCAATGTGTCTCAGCTTCTTCAGCATTCTTCCATATAAAATACAAAGAAATGAAACTGGTAAGAAATAACCGAGTACAAAGAAAGATCCATAAAAAGATTTAACATCTTTTGGGTTATCTGGCTTATGGTCTACGGTGTCACACGTTGATTTTGTTTCGTTCTCAACTGCGTAATTATACACTTCAAAATACATTGTAGTTGGAATATTTCCAATTAATGAGATTATCCATATTACAAGTGCACAAATAAAGCTGTTTTTCTTTGTTCTGTAATAAATCGACCGGACTGGATAAACAACAGCCAGATATCTGTTAATTGACACTGCAACCAGTGTGTATATACCGACAAATGAACAAGCATATATGAAATATTGATTGAACTTACACCAGATATTACCAAACGGATATAGTGGAATAATATATGTGACTGTCAGAGCTGGTACAAAAGTCACTACTAAGGCGTCTACAAGTGCCATATTTAAGATGAGGATGTTTGAGCTTGATTGCATCTCTTTGTTTGACAGGATAGAGAATATTACCAGACCATTTCCACCAAGCCCAACCAGAAATACAACTACACACATAATTGGGAGCAGAAACTGAGCTTCTGGCCCAATCCGCTGGAATGGAAATTCTTGTATCTGGTTCAGTAATGACACATTTGATTTATTCTCCATCTTACAGATTTGTTCCTGAAATACACAAGATAACTGTTAGAGGGCCATAGTTCCAGACAAAGCATGTTCTTTCAACAAAGAAGTGTAGATATATTTTTTTTCATTTCTCCCCGAAAACACATGTTGTAGGTTTGTTTGTGTTGCAGTTTTACGGCCCAGTCAACCCAGTGGGGTCATGTCGAGCGCAGTCAGTTTACCTAACCACATGTTTACTGGGCAGGCTTAGTCCTCTAAGCGGTTAACCAGTATTGTGCACATTCTTTCGCCAGAAACTGACAACTGCCCTTCTTGAATCAGCGGAAGGGAGAGAATGACCGTAGAAAATATTTCATGATGAATCTCTACGAAAGAATGTTGCTGACCTCGGCGGGGGTTGAACCCGCCACCTCCTGGTCTCCAGTCCGACGGCGCATCCAACTGAGCCACCGGGGCCTGCACATGTTGTAGGTACTTCTAATGAGTACCCACAACATATGTTTTTGGGGAGAAATAAGGAAAATATTATCCCAGTGTCCCTTCTTACCTGGAGCCTTGGAGGACACCACCAAACATACCGTATTCGACCTAATTACCGCACATACCCCTATAAGCGCACAGTCAAGAAATTCCGTAGTCTTCAGATTATAGCCAGTGTACTTTTTCTGTACTTCTTTATGAAGGCATATGTTGTGGGTACTCATTTGAATTGCATCGACTTGTCGATGCAATTCAAACAAGCACCCACAACATACGCCTTTATAAAGAAAGTCAGAAAAATCGTATAATCATCATCAAATAAGTCCTTTTCTGATCTTTTTTATAGTGAATCCTTAGCAGGTAGATACATATTTTACCACCACTGAGTGTTCCCAGTAATTTTGAAAAACCTAAGCGCACAGTGCGGTAATTAGGTTGAATACGGTAAGTAACAAAATATATATTACTGAAATACACAAGACAGGTAGAGAACTAAAGTAATATAGGGCATAGGGAACCGATTGTGACTGGTGCAAAAAAACAAAAAATAACAACAGAAAACAGCAAAATGCAGGGAAGCCTGGGGTAGTTATTTAATGTAAAGCGGCCTATGATTGGTTAATAATAAAGATGAATTAAAACATTATTCTAATTTGAAGAAAAATGTTTGTGTGTAATTTTCTGATTGTTTCAAAGAAATAAATGTTTCTATTTGTGTTTCAATTCAATTTCAGTTGTTGATATCTGCCATTTGAGGGATTGCTATATTCAGCCTCTAAAAGGTCCCAGAAAGTGCTGGTGACAGTGATGTTTTTCCTTATTTATTTTGCTATGCTAAGCCTGGTCTTTGACTTAAAATAAAATTTGGAAGCCCGGTCATACCCTGAAAAGAACTCTTAACCCTTAAAGCGCCAAGAAAATCTGCATCTGAAAATGTCGTCTGTTTATGTCGTCTGCTGAATATTCTTGCAAACTTTCAAACCTATTTTTGCATACAGGCAAACAGTGTGGACCCTGATCAGACTGCTCCTAGAGGAGCAGTCTGATCTGGGTCCACACTGTTTGCAAAAATGACTTTAAAAATCACAAGCAGATGACAAAGCAGACGACAATAGTTGTGATTGACGCTTTAAGGGTTAACCACCAAAAACGATGGAATTACTATGGAGCTGTATGGGGAAAATAATTAGTTTCCCTGTATCCTACATTCTGTCACTGAAATACATGATAACAGTAAAAGGCACTTGTATGAAATGCATAGTCAAATGCTAGCACCAGCATCTGTCAATTACAGATGAAACAGCCAAACGTTAACAATACAGCACTGTAATTCCAAATCAAACAGGCCAGAGGCATATAATTCTACTAAAGGGGCTTTCAGCAGCCTAGTATAGAGTATGAAACATGTTGTGTGGGGTTTGTCAATCATCTGATTGGCTGCTGACTGGGAGCTTATCAGGAATGCAATCTAGTTATCTTAGAGAAACTGTTATTGCACGTCACCCTGGCAAGCCACATATATAGGAGTTATGCTAATCTCACATCAAACACAGGAATTATACCGAACTTGGCTTAAGCATAACTACCAACACTGTTGGTATCCTAGTCATGCATCTGATAATGCAAAGAAAAGAATAGACAAAGAACTACTCTTGAGAGCAAATAACACAAAAATAGCTGAAGTGTCTAAAACTTATGATATATGATTGAATAAGCAAAAAGCTTTAAATTAGAATCAAAATTTTATTCTGTGAGTTATCTTTCACCGCCCTTGTGCTGTATACATGCATAAAATCGTGATTGTTTGTTTGTCTTGAGGTTTTATGGCCCAGTCAACCCAATGGGGTCATGTCGAACGTGGTCAGTTTACCTAACCACACGTTTACTGGGCAGGCTTAGTCCTCTAAGCGGTTAACCAGTATTGTGCACATTCTTTCGCCAGAAACTCAACTGCCCTTCTTGAATGATTTTATTAAACATTTCTTCAGACTGATTGTGTTGGGGTTTAACCCATTGTAGTCCAGAGAACCATAAAAGGGTAACTGGCAAATAGTGCATATCCAGATCAGACCCCACAGAATGTGGCATCTGATCAGGGTCTCCACTGTTTGCAAATAGTTTTGCCTTTTTCTCTTGAAATATGTAAATCTCATAGCCGGACGTAGCTAAAATTGAAATTGGACTCTTCCAATATATAGTGTGGCAGAGTCTATTCAGTATACAATGGGTTAATGACACGTCAACCCTTGTGGGTCATTAGTGTTGTCTCCCAGAGAAAGTGAGAAGAGAGATAAAAGAGATAGAAAGATGAAACTTATAATTCCAGGTAAAACATTGCTCCATCAAATAATCTTCTAGTTATTAGGCAAAATCACTGAACCATGAAATATAGGACACATTGGCGTATACATATTTTGAGTTCACTCTGTGTGTCAAATGAAACTGATATCCAAGGTATGACATTTCTCCATCAATCAGTCTTTGAGATACAAAACAAAATCACTGGACCATAAAATAAAGGTCAAATTGACCTATATACATTTTGAGGTCACTCTTCATGTCATATGTATCTGATATTCAAGGTATGACATTTCTCTGTCAAGTAGTCTGAGTTATAAGGCATAATCACTGGACCATGAAATATAGCTCAAATTGACCTACATATGTTTTGTGGTCACTCTTCATGTCACATGGAACTAATATCCAAGATATGACATTTCTCCATGAAATAATCATCGAGATATAAGGAGTAATCTCTGGACCATGAAATATGGGTCATAGTGACCTACATATATATTGAGGTCACTCTTCATGTCACATGTCACAAATAGACATCCAGATATAAGGCATAATCACTGAACCATAAAATATGGATCACAATGACCTACATATATACTGAGGTCACTCTTCGTATCACATGGATCTAATATCTAAGGTATGACATTTCTCTATCAAAAAGTCTTCAAGTTATAAGGCATATAATCACTGGTCCATGAAATATAGGTCACATTGACATATATATTTTGAGGCCAGTCTTCTTGTCACATGAAACTAATATCCAAGGTATGAAATTTCTCTATCAAATAGTCTTTGAGTTATAAGGCATAATCACTGGACCAAGAAAATATGTCACACTGACCTACATATATTTTGAGGTCTATCTTCATGTCACATGGAATTAATATCCAAGGTATAACATTTCTCCATGGAGATCGAGATATAAGGAGTAATCTCTGGACCATGAAATATGGGTCACATTGACCTACATATATATTGAGGTCACTCTTCATGTCACATGGAACTAATTTCTAAGGTATGACATTTCTCTTTCAAATAGTCTTCGAGATAAGGCATATTCACTGGACCATGAAATATAGCTCACACTGACCTACATATATTTTGAGGTCACTCTTCATGTCACATGGAACTAATATCCAATGTATGACATTTCTCTTATCAAATAGTCACAGAGATATAAGGCATAATCACTGCACCATGAAATATGGGTCACATTGACCTACATATATATTGAGGTCACTTTTAGTACCACATGGAACTAATAACTAAGGTATGACATTTCTCTATCAAATAGTCTTAGAGTTATAAGGCATAATTACTGACCCATGAAATATAGGTCAAATTGACCTACATATATTTTGAGGTCACTCTTCATGTCACATGGAACTGATATCCAAGGTATGGCATTTCTACATTTCTCTATCAAATAGTCTTCAAGATATATGACATAATCACTAGACCATGAAATATAGGTCACATTGACCTACATATATTTTGAGGTCACTCTTCCTGTCACATGAAACTAATATCCAAGGTATGACATTTCTCTATTAGTATCAAATGGTATTCGGGTTATAAGGAATAATCGCTGGACCATGAAATATAGGTCACACTGACCTACATATATTTTGAGGTCACTTCATGTCGCATGGATCTTATATCCAAGGTATCACATTTTTCTGACAAATAGTATTCGAGATATAAGGCATAATCACTGGACCATGAAATATAGGTCAAATTGACCATATATTTTGAGGTTCCTCTTAGTGTCACATGAAACTTATATCCAAAGTATGACATTTCTCTATCAAAAAGTCTTTGAGATATGAGGCATAATCACACTGGACCATGAAATATAGTTCACACTGACCTAATTATATTTTGAGGTCACTCTTCGTGTCACATGGAAGTGATATCCAAGGTATGTCATTTCTCCATCAAATAGTCTTAGAGATATGAGGCAAAATCACTGGACCATGAAATAAAGATCATTGGACAGTGAAATGTAGGTCACCATGACTTTCACCCAATGACACTTATAAGCAATGTCACAAGCTTGACTGATGTATTACCTAGGATGTGTTTACAATGCTAGCATAACAGAAATGCACTAAACACTTTACAAGCGGTGTCCTGGATTTTGAACCCTAGCCCCATCCCAGGGCATGAAACCAGGGGACGGACACTTAGATGACCCTTCCAGGCACCCATGTTCACAATATGAATGCTTGTTGACAACTGACTACTAAGATAAAAGCATATGAAACACTTACCACACAACAATAGAGCATTTTACAAAGGTGTCCTAGATTTTGACCCCTATCCCCACCCTGGGGCGTGAACCCACGGGTCTGTTCTCATAGAATCACAGAAGACCCTCCCAGGCACCAATGTTCCAAATATGAATGCTTTGTGTTGAGTGACTGCAGAGATTGAAGCATTTGAAAAGCTTAACAGCAGTGTAATGGAAACGGGAACATGGACGACCGGGGTGACTACAATAGCTCTCCTTGTACTTTGTACAGGCTAGCTAATGAAAGAGGGACAGGGGAGAAAGAGAAAAATGAATGAGTGAAAAAAAAGAAGAAATAAATACAAAGATAGCAGGCCTTGCCCAGCTGTAAGCCAGTATCATTTGGACACCCTGGGGATGCAAGATATATGACACCTTTGCCTCACCCAACCACCCCTAAAAATCTTCAGAAACCACTTTGTCAGTTTCCACCAAATTTCACATCAATCCTATTGTTGAAACAGGAGAGTTTGTTCAAATGGTCATGCTCCATCAACTGTCATGCCCATATATGGAAAAAATACCAATAATAATAAACAAGAATCCCATGAGCCACATTGCTCACCCGAGTTGACTGCTGGCTGCAAACTTGTTCAATAGTGAGGTACCATTTTAGCAACTTTTGTAAAGGAGCAAAACAGGAACATTTCTTTGATATTTTGAAATCAGGCCGCTAGCCTTGAAGGAAATGTCTTTTAAAAGTCTTTTTGTTGTTTTTTTTCCTCTATTTTTAGTTCTGGCAGCCATCTGGTTTGACTTATCAATTATAGTAAAGGAGCATAAGGGGAACATTTCTGCAAAATTATTTTGAAATCAGGTCACTGGCCTTGGGAGAGATGTTTAAAATAACTATTCTATTTTTGCTGTGGTGACCATCTTGTTCAGTAGAGCAGAACCATTTTAGCAATTTTTGGTAAAGGAGCATAAAAGGAACATTTCTATGAAATTATTTTGAAATCAGGTCGCTGGCCTAGATGGAGATGTTGCTTAAAGATTTTTCCATTTTTAGCTCTGGTGGCCATCTTGTTCACATTGTTAGCTGAAATGCCAAACAGTGCGGACACTGATCAGATATAGTAACAGCCAGATGTTTGTTGCTATAATGACTAGAACAATAAAAACAAAGATGATGGTATTATCTGCAAAGTTTATTAATTTGTTTCCTTCTTTTATATAGAGGATTAACAAGGCATATATCAACATGATTGAGGTAACCTCTAGTGCTCTAGATGCTACATTAAGAAGACAACAACTGGCTAACATTTTCCCACTAAAGATAAGCTTTCACAGTTTGCAAGAAATGTCTAGTCCTATTTTTAGAGGAAAGTATTTAAAAAAAAAAAAAATCCAGTAATAGCTAGGTCTAATGATCTTTTTCATAGTTCTATATGAGAGATATTAAAAGGGGAGCACATTCTTTACTTTCAGAACAGACCCCTTTCCAGGTGGGTGCCAAAATGATTTTGATAGAATTACCTCCCCTGAATGGGTATCCCTCCCCACTAAAACCCAGATATAAACTATTTCAATTTTGCACATTTAACTGTCAAAAACAACAACAAAACAAAGCAACAATACCATTCAATGAAAAAGCAAACTCGCCTAAAATGGTGCTTGTCCTCATATAAACTGCTTTTTAAGTCTGAGACTCGTCATCAGGGTCATTGAAGGGATTTAGCTTGCACCAGGATCCACACTGTTTGCAGAATGCAGAATTTAACAATTCATTTAACGCTTAGCATACTGGGTAAAAATGCAGAGTTTAACATTTCATTTAACGCTTAGCATATTAGTACTGGGTAAGAATGCAGAGTTTAACATTTCATTTAACGCTTAGCATACTAGTACTGGGTAAGAATGCAGTGTTTAACATTTCATTAAACGCTTAGCATACTAGTACTGGGTAAGAATGCAGAGTTTAACATTTCATTTAATGCTTAGCATACTAGTACTGGGTAAGAATACAGAGTTTAACATTTCATTTAATTCTCAGCATAGTGGGTAAGAATGCAGAGTTTAATATGTCACTTAATGCTTAGCATATTAGTACTGGGTAAGAATGCAGAGTTTAATATTTCATTTAATGCTTAGCATACTAGTACTGGGTAAGAATGCAGAATTTAACATTTCATTTAACGCTTAGCATACTGGGTACAAATGCAGAGTTTAACATTTCATTTAATGCTTAGCCTACTAATTCTGGGTAAGAATGCTGAGTTTACCATTTCTTTTAACCTTTAGCATATTGGGTAAGAATGCAGACTTTCACATTTCATTTAACGCTTAGCATATTGGATAAGAATGCTGTGAATTAGCCCAGAGTGGTAAAGGTGAAGCTGACTTCTTGAAAATAAGGCATGCATTTCATTAAATACTTCAGAGATATTTTAAATGAAATGCCAGGGGAAAATCTCACCTGCCATCTAATAATTTAGACTAGAGCACACAAGGTTAAGACACAACATCTAACAAAACAGGAATAACAAAATACAAATTAAAAAATAAAAACATGCAATATATTATGTTGTTCAATTAAGATTCTAAGCTATATCTTCACTGAATATTTTCAAACATTTTATGGTGAATTTATGTGTTCAAAATCAGTGTATTCACCAATGCTGAAAAGAATAAATGCAAAGCATTTGATTTCAATCTAGAGACAAAACCCAGTAAAACATTAATTCATCGTCACAACATTGAATCAACATTATTTTTAATCATTATGTGCCTACTGGGAATGAGCTCCAGTCAGAAAACGTAGCTTCAGACGTATGCTCAGTGAAGATTCAGATCAACCTGTGCATTTGTGCAGTCTGATTAAAATCTTCACTGGATGAATTTTGGATAGTCTAGGATGCAAAGTTTCTTCAAGTGGAAAATGAAGACCCTGATTAGATTGCCCGGATGTGCAGGCTGATTTGAGTCTATTTTGGGCCCACATGCCAAAGGTATGTTTTCTGATATTGCAACTCAAATGGAAAATTACGTAATATTTAAACAATGACAACCTTTTTTCTTTGGGACTGAAGTTGATTTTCTTAACTTTAAACTTACTGGAAAATTCAGAGAAGAAATTTGTTACAGCAACTGTCCTAAAATTTTGTCCACCAATTTTTCTGATAAAATGGCATATGCAAACAGTGCAGATGCAGATTAGACAGCTCCTGAAATAGTAGTCTCATCAGGACTCACTGTCTGCCAATCTACAACGTAATTTTTGAAAGAAATATATAGAAAGGATTATTCAGACTAAAAATATGGAATAAAGTGTTTGAAATTTTAGGACATTTACCCTATCTATATTCTATTGATATTTAAATTTAGCAATAATGCTTAGCATCCTGGATAAAAATTTCAGCAGACTTCATTCTAAAGTATTTTTCTCTTATTTTCCTAGAAAGCAGAGTTTGATATTTCATGCAAACTAGTTTAAAACAACTTGTAAACAGTGTTTTTGAAAATGCAAATATTTGTTTGGTGGCCATATGTATTTATGGAAACAAAAAAAAAAAAAAAAAGCACAAAACTTGGATGGGCAACTGCCACCCTCCCACATGCCAGCAACAGGAACTGAACCCAGCTGCAGTGGTCAGCAGTGTCAAATGAGGCAAACCTCTGCACTATCCAGGCCTACTTAGGAGACAATCTGCATGAAATGTCAAGAACTATTTTCTGGGGAAAATAAGAAATGTTTCATTAATTTGCCATCTATTAACCCTTATCCTGCTGTTCACGACAACCCCTACCTTTGCAAACAGTGTAGATCCAGATCAGATGGCTTCTGAAGAAGCCATCAGATCAGGATCTACACTGTTTGTCTTTCAGTTTGTGAATTTGAACGAAAACATTATATGATGTAATCTGATTGGCCAATAGTCAGAAATGGGTGTGGCTAATTAAATTATTCAGCATGATAAGGGTTAAAATTGCCCACAAAATAATAAAAAGTCAATACATACCTGAGATAGTCTTAATACACCTTATTTTTTAATGTTTGAAATGCTTTCCAAATAAAAGGCAGCTGCTTGTAGCCTGATAAACACTGCTACTGATAATTCTTTTATCAAAACATTATTGGAAAAAAAAAATATGGTTTAATCAGGGGAGTCTCGTAGCTTGGCCTATAGCCAATACATGAGCTGCAAAGTACAAAAACTGACTGCATTTACCCTAAATACTGGCACACCTTCTCTACTTACCATACTTGCCCTAAAATTTGAAATAGCCCAATCTACTACCTTTTGTGTCTAAAATTTTGCTGTATGGCTAACAGTGTGGGCTCTGATCAGATGCCGCACTGTTTGCAAAGGCCTATCTGTCCCAATACTTAGGGTTATTACAGTACTACTGGACATATCGAGGGTTGAGCGCAAGACTATAGTAACTCAAACATATTTTTGAAACCCTTGTTTAGGGGCAACTTGAACCCCTTTGTAAACAATGCAAATTTAGGTGCCATTGCTCATACGAGCAATGGCACCTAAATTTTCATTGTTTACAGAAAGAAATGTTGTAATCTTCATAACACCTTCATGGTGAGGAGATTAGGTTTGGGGAAAAACAACCATCTGACTTACGCCAGTCTTGCGCTCAACCCTCGATATGTGCCCAGGGAAGCTTCAGATCTACGTCCCACAAAAGGGATTCCAGGTTTTTATGGGTTAAGACACACTAACATGTAATCAAATGGACTAGTTCAAATTTTAGGAGAAATATGGTGAGGAGCTAAGTCATCAGAATATTTAACCAAGTTTAGTCTAGAAACTCCTAGTAACTAGTGCAGACCCAGATCAGACATCACAAAATGTGGCATCTGATCAGGGGCTACACTGTTCACATTAACCACAGAAATTTCTATAAAACACAGTATTAATAAGAACTAACCAGACCCTACTACTGGAAAAAGACCCGTCTAAAGAGATGTGGTACAAGAGTCCATTCGAAGTAAATGGGTTAAGGTAAATACAGTAAACAGATTTAAGTCACTGATGTTTCTAATCATTTTTGCTGTATCAAAAGCATCTCAAGTATCAATCCATAAACATAAGTCAATGCAAATGGGGTGACCAGACAATTGTTTATTTTTCCTTCATGCAAACATACCTGGGGTTGTCACTTTGACTTAGATAATAAAGTTTTGAATATTGAGACCACCACCTGAGGGCCCCAAGATGGTGCCTTCTGTAAAAATGGGCTCTGTCAGCTCCATGAATTCAATAAAGTTTTTGTCCCCTTATAAAAAAGGTGTCTATTCTTTATGGAGAGAATTTGCTCCCTCTGACAGCAAATTCTTTCCTTACAGAGCAGACCCTTTTTCAGAAGGCGTTTCATAAAGCAGGCTCTTTTCAGAAGGGATTTGGTGCATTAACCCTTGTCCTGCTGAATAATTAAGATGCCACGCCTATTTTCAGCCAGTCAGATTACTTGATCCAGTTTGTTGATATAAATTCACATACTTGATGGAAAACAGTGCAGATCCAGATCAGTTGGCTTCTTCAGAAGCCAACTGATCTGGATCTACACTGTTTGCAAAGGTAGGGCATATCCGGGTTCAGCAGGACAAGGGTTAAAGCAAACAGGAAGTCACTGAAGCTGTCTCCCTTGGCAGAAATGCCAAAAAATCTACCAAGTATAATATCCAGTCCCCTTAATGTAGGCATGCACTACGGTGAAAAATGACTGTTTTACTTTCTAGAACAAAGCCCTATCCTCAGCCATCAACTTACCAGTCACCCCTCATAATGTGACACTAAATATTCTAACATTGTATTTTTAAATACACCAATACTTTATCCAACAAAAAAAAACTTCAAGGAACTTTTCTCAATTGTTAAAGCTTCACAATTTTTCAATAAAACAATTAAAAAAAAACAAAATATGGAAGAAATTAAATATCAAAGTTGTCTGAATGGCTATTTAGCTAATAACAATAACGAACAACTGGGAACTGAAGCAGTATTAGGTAACAAAAGTGATGAATTTTTATGGACACTGTAAATGTCTAAAGTATGCATATGTAAGTTAAGAGTCTGTAGAAAAATACATTTGATGTGCAATACAGGAATAACTCCCTTATATGTAACAAATGATGGCCCAGATTAGCTGGCACATGGCCTTCTCTGTTGAAAACTATTACCTGAATACTCCGTCTTATATGAAGCTGCTATGTGATATACTGGTCAATAGCCAATGATTTTGTAAGCACCCAAGGATGGCCCTCATTGGATTGTGCCTATGTGGAGGCTAACCTGAGCCTTTGTTGCCTGCACATGTGATAAGGCCTCTTTTCCTGTGTTGCATCACATTTAGTACAATATATAGAGGATATTCAAATGTTTGGAGTGAATATGACTTTTATTTCATCGAGTGAAGTGAAAAAATGTATATTTCATGAGTGCCGAAGGCACGAATGAAATAAACATTTTTTCACTTCACGAGATGAAATAAAAGTCATATTCAAATGTTTGGAGTGAATATGACTTTTATTTCATCGAGTGAAGTGAAAAAATGTATATTTCATGAGTGCCGAAGGCACGAATGAAATATACATTTTTTCACTTCACGAGATGAAATAAAAGTCATATTCACTCCAAACATTTGAATTTTCTTTTTATTATATACATCACTTTCGATAGAAGAGATGCAAATCTTGCATTTGCAAGGGAAAGTCTGACACGCAGTTTTGTCCCTTGGCGCCATGACATTCATGTTTTGTTTTGTTTGGTGACGTTAGATATGACATCAGAAACGCACATTGGCGTGTAAAAATAAAATAAAAAGAAAATTTACTCTTTTTCAGTGAATACCATAAAAATTTTCATCTCGTGTAATGAAAACATTAATGTGAATAAGAGAAAAGTAGATCCAGATCTTATATTTTTCACTGCTCAGAGGAGTGAAAATATACGTTTTATATTTTCACTAGTGAAAATATGCATTTTATTTCATTAATAATTCTCTATATTTCATTACTTTGTATATAATAAAATAACAAACTGCACATAGCACATAATCCACCAAATAAGTGGACAATGTTGTTACTTCTGCATCAAAATTCATATTTAGTTTGCCCATACAAATTCTTCAGCACTTCCATGGCAAGTTTGGCAGATGTCGGTATTCTCTGTTTATACTTTCTCAGAAAACAGAAATTGATATTTCATGCAAATTGTTTCCTAATGAGATAATCTGAAAGAAATGTCAAAACCTACTTTCTGAAAAAACAAAAACAATACTCAACATGTTGTCTGCTGGAATTTTTACTTGGAATACTATGCAATTACCGTGTTTACCATATGTATTCGGACAGACAGGCCTGAGCAAACAGTTTAGACCCAGATGAGACGCCGCATAACGCGGCATCTCATCTGGGTCTACACTGTTTGCCACTCATCCAGCAATTTTTAGACACAACATCGGATAGTGAATTGTACTGGTTCAAATTTTAGAACATATATGGTTAAGGAGTTGAGGTGTCCGAATACTTAGGGTAAATATGGTAATGTGTACCCTCAATGTATGTTCTGGAGCAAAAGTAACAAAAACATATTCCTTTAACTCTTTCCCCGCTAGTGGCGATTATTGTCCTCTGCTGTTAACCTATGCGAACAGTTTGGACCCAGATCAGGCCCAACAAAACCTCTGGCCTAATCTGGATTCAAACTGTTTGACACTCTGATGGTATTCCTGAAAGATTTGTTTGGAAAAAAGTTAATTTAAAAAAAAAAAATCCACTGACGAAAAAAAAAGAATGCAAAATTACCCAGCATGCAAAGAGTTAAGGGAAATGGATACATTTTCAGGGAAGAAATGTCAAAATTATTTTTGCCTCCCTCCTGAAAAGTGGCCTACTCTTAACCCTTCTCATGCCGAATAAATTAAGATGCCACACCCACTTCTAATTTCCAGCCAATCAGATTACTTGATCCAGGTTTTTGATAGAAATTCTCATATTGAATGACAAACAGTGCAGATCCAGATCAGTTGGCTTCTTCAGAAGCCAAATGATCTGGATCTACACTGTTTGCTAAGACAGGGCATGCTGTGTTCAGCAAGAGAAGGGTTAAGGGAATGATTTCTCCTTGGGAGCAAATTCTTTCCTTTTAGAGAAGACACCTTTTAAGTAGGGACTTGGTGTAAAGGTCATTCTCCTTCAAGTAGCATACAATAATGTCATGGATTAATATCACACTTTTGCACTCTCTGGACAAATTCAGCAGATGACAAATTGGTGATTATTTTCTTTTATTTCCTAGAAAAAAAGGATTCAATATTTCATGCAAATTGTCTATTTAGGAGGAAATTTGCAAGAAAAGTCAAACCCTACTTTCTGGGGAAAAAAGAATTTGACATTTCATGCTGAGTTTCCTTAGGAGACGATTACATGAAATATTAAACCCTATTTTCTAGTGGGAAAATGAGATAAAAAGGCTTCAAATGTCATCTGGTATAATTCCTTTACCCAGCATTCTAAGTGATAAATGCAGAAGATTTTCATACATTGTACATATCATATGACACTAGTCATGACAAAAGGGTCCTTAGAATTTAAGAATACAGTGACAGACAAGATCAGTTTGCACATCTGTAACATGACCCGAGATAATCTACCATAATTACCCTAAATATTCTAATATAATATATATATATATATATATATATATATATATATATATATATATATATATATATATTTTTTTTTTAGAAGTCTGTGGAACATTGTTTGCTCAGGCCTGTTTGTCCAAATATTTAGGGTAAGTAAATGTGGCTAATTCCTTAGAATTTGTTAATGAAAAGCAACAACCCAGATCAACCTGCATGTCTCTTTGCATATAGGACAAGGACCCTTTCTGTACAAACTACACTGTAACCTTTTAATAACACGACTAATTATCCCCGCGCTTTCTGAAGAAAAAGTGGGCATATTGTGATACCCCCTGTCGTCCGTCTATAATGTCACACCATTGCTCCTAGACCATTTTAAGCTAGAATCTCGAAACTTTCACAAATGATAGCCCTATGAACGAGGACTGAAGGAACACATTTGGGGCAGGGCCAGGGAGTGTGGCCCCAAAGGGTCCAAAATCCATTTTGTATAAACACTGTCATGTTGAATATCAAATCCAAGGTAATGAAGAGTAGAATACAGTGGTGCAAAAATTTTGCACCAGGGGCATGTCTTGGGTTTACCAGAGGTCAAAACGTAGGATTTTGGGTTCATTTTTTTGATTGTCACAAAACTCCTCCTAGGCTTTTTGAGCTAGAACCATGAAACTGTCACTGGTAATAGCCTTATGGATGAGGACTGGAGGAACGCATTTAGAATTCTGATGTGTGCAGAGATATGCAATGGCGCTGGCGTAGGGATACGCGATGGTGCGCCATTGACTTGCTCTACTTATAAGATGGTTTAAAGGTGGACCCCAAAAGAGTTGTATCCAAACAAAAATGTACAGATCATACAGAAAAATGACCATTTACGAGGGTCCTGCAAAACGTTTTGTCACTGGATTCGGATTACTTCAGTGCTACATTTTATCAAACATATTTTATTACAAACCGTCAAAGTATTCCCCCTTTACTGAAACACATTTTTGTAAATTTTTTACCCAGTCGCGAAAAGCAGATAAATAATCTTCTTTTGGTATCTGTTGGAGACACTGATAAATAGCGCTGCCAAGAGAACTTCTAGACATATACTTATTTCCAGAAAGCATTTTCTTAAGCCTTAGAAATGAAAAGAAGTCACAGGGACTCAGGTCAGGTGAACAAGGTGGATGGTTTAAAACTTTCACCTTTTCAGAAGCCAAAAAAGACTTAACAACCTCACACTTATGAGAGGAGGCGTTGTCATGTAAAAGGTGGACTCCTGACCATCCTTTACTTGGTCATTTCTTATTGTAACAAGTAAATTGGTCAGTGTATATGACTGCATCTATTTCAATCTGAAATAACTTTGTCGGTTGGAAAGCAATTTGAACGAAATAAACGGGTATCGTTAGCTATTCAACACACCATTCAAGTGCAGTGAAGCATTTTAAAATATACCTGCGATAAAACCAAGGAAGCCTATTAGTGACAGAATTTTTTGCAGGACCCTCGTATGGTCATTATTCTATATAATCTATACATTTTCGTCTGTATACAACACCGTTGTTTAGCTAACATGGTTTTTACTTTGGATCTCAGCAACCACGGCTGGGTGAAAACAGAAATTAAAAACAAAAAAACAGGACATCGTTTTTTTTCCAACTCCAACCATACTAGTAGACTTTTTTCTAACAGCAACCTTTGCCATGTAGAGTTGGAAAACAGAAATTTTAAACCTGAACCCTAACTTCAAACCCTATCCCTAACCACGGCTGGGTGAAAACAGAAATTGTGTTATAAAGAGGTTGTGGTGTAGCTCATACCCTATTTATCCTTAGTATTAGGTCCCTTAACTCTTTACCATACTTGTCATAAAATTTGAATAAATCCCATTTTACTACCTGCTGAGATGTCCAAGATATTGCTGGATAAGTGGCAAACAGTGTTAGGCATCTGATCAGATGCCCCAGAATCCATGCAGCATCTGATCTAGGTCAACATTGTTTGCTCATGTCTGTCTATCCGAATGCATAGGGTTATTACAGTAAATAAAATTATAATTAAAACATTGTAATATCATCAAACAAAACTTAAGAAACAAGGGACAAAATAACTTGCTGAGCAAAGTATATCCCCAGCTTAGAGAAGAAAATAGCAGGCCCAGTTTACACTTATATTAATAATCACAGCAGCAGCAGATGGATATTTTGATTATTTTTTATTTTATTTTATTTTCCTGTGAAAATAAGGCTTGGCATTTCATGTGAATCATCTAGGCAGATGATTCACATGAAATGTCAAGCCTTATTTACTCTCAAAAAATAATAAAAAAGTTTAAGAATGCCATCTGCTGTTGTTGTGACCATCACTTTCAGGGTTAATTTTACTGTCTCTGCCAGCTTTAAAATAAGGACAGCAGTCACACAATATCAGTTTTCATTTCCTCACAAAAAACATCTCACATTAACAGAATAAGCAGACAAGCACAGGCCCAGATCAATCTGTACATCCACTCAGTCTGATCAGGGTCTTCATTGTCTACTTCAAGGCAAATGGATACACTTTAAGTGGAGGTTTGTTTGTTTTATGTTTTATTTGGGTTTTACATCACTTTCAAGAATCTTTCAGACATATTGCAACAGTGTCTGGAGGTGGCAGGGAGCTCAATGCTCACTTTTAATAGAGTACCGTCTAACTGAAATATCACACCCCAGACACATGATTTGATATTCCACTCAGTCACTTTATACTGACACTGGGCTGACCAGATCTGATTCCTAGCTCTACTTTCATATTGCTGAGTGCCAAGTAAAAGAGCAGCTAATACCATTTTTTTTTAATTTTTGGTATGACTGGTGGATGCTCTACCAAATGAGTCACTGTTCCAGTTTAAGTGGAGGTAACTTAATCAACTTTGTTTTGCCTCCCTTTTGAAAGTGGTCTACTCTGAAAGGAATGAACTTGCTCCCCTAAGAGTAGACCACTTTCAGAAGGGTCTGGGTGTGCAACAATGCAGACAGGAAGTCACAAAAGCTATCTCCCTTGTACAAAATGGCAGAAAATGTATCTAACCTATCCAGTCCCCTTAATACAAAGTATTGGATACTGTAGAATATGTCAACAGTCAGCAATGGAGCAACTGTTCAGGACAATCTCGATCTGGGCAGACTGAATGCACTCTAAGACACTTTTTTGCAGCCCGAAACTGCTCAGGAAGATTGATTGATTGATTGTGTTGGGGTTTAACGACACTTCAACCCTTGTGGGTCATTTTGTGTCGTCTCCCAGAGAAACGGGAGAAGAGAGATAGTAGAGATGAAAGTGAGGGATAGGGAAGAAAGGAAAATGAATGATAGTGAAGAAACAGAAGAAATAAAAACATTCCCCTTCTACCCTTACCTGCTGCAAGGATAGAAGGCCTTGCCCAACTGCAAGTCATTATCAGTTGGACGCCCCAGTGATGTAAGATACACAACACCTTTGCCTCACCCAACCACCCCGCTGCTCAGGAAGACTCTTTTACAAGATACCAAAGCACATTTTCATATCCAAAGAAAGCATCCCACTTAAAAAAAAAAACAAAAAAACAGGACATCGTTTTTTTTCCAACTCCAACTATACTAGTAGACTTTTTTCTAACAGCAACCTTTGCCATGTAGAGTTGGAAAACAGAAATTTTAAACCTGAACCCTAACTTCAAATCCTATCCCTAACCACGGCTGGGTGAAAACAGAAATTTTGTTGGAAAAAAGGAGAGGCGCTTCTACTGAGTACCCACAACATATGTCTTCGTGGAGAAATAAGAAAAAATAATTATCTGATACCTCCTCTTATCTAGAGGTATTTTCCCATTCCCAATTCAAATGATCACCTGCCCCGAGATAATAAAATTTGTTCATGCTCAACTCAGCTTAGCGTGAAACTTTCTCTGCTATTAAATATGAAAATGCCAACAATAGTTGGCATTTTCATATTTATTAGCAGAAATTTTCATGCTCAGCTATATTTAGCAAGAAAGAATTTGCAATTCTTAGCAATTTAAGACTTATTCAGCTAAGCATAAAAAAGTTTTACAACCTTGGGGCCTGACCTAAAGCTGTAATCTCTCTGGTTATTCTGTGATTCAATCCTGACCATTTTTCTGAGATAATCACACTGACTTACAAATTAAACCTTACTCTAATATAATGGCTTAAAATAAAAACTTACTTTAATATGGTCTAAGTAAACAATGTTAGATATAAATAAATTAATTTTTCTGAGTATTGTCAGAAGACAAAATTATAGACTAACCTAGCCTGCTAACCTTGCTTAATTTTTTCTTTGAATGTGAATCAATTATTAACCTTTTGACTTAATGCAACATTCAAAATTGCAGCAGACTAAATACTTTTTTACTTAAATAAGCCTTGACATATCAAGTGAATTATCTGCTAGGTAGAGCATTCACATGAAATTGCAAGCCTTATTTTCTCTAAAAAATAAAATATTTCAGAATGTCATCTGCTGTCGTTTTATGGATTAAAACAGAAATATGTATTAATTAACTGAAAACAAAATGTAAAAAACAATAAGGTATATAGAACCAACATACAGCCAGATCAACCAAAGCCCAGTTGTTCAAAACTAACAATGTTGTTAATTAACATATCATTAAAACTTTGATCATTAAATTGACATATATCCTAATATTTTTGCTGAAAAAAAAGTGAGTAGCTTTTGCATTTGCAAATGCTACTCACATTTGTTCAGTAAAAATACCTGTGAATAAGATATTGTACTTACTAAAAAGTTAACATTTTGACCACTTACAAGCTCGTTAAGCTAACAATGCTTTGAACAACTGGTCCCAGAATAATTGAAAAACCTCTATATCTTTGCTGAGAAAAACCACTAATCAGCCCATTTGAATATATGCACATGCTTAAATGGGTCTTTATTGTTTAGATATACTTGACAGCTTCTTTTATCAATGCTTATGGTGCTAATCACAACTGCAGCAAACGACATTCTGATTTTTGTTTTGTATTTTTCAGATAAAAAATAAGGCTTGACATTTCATGTAAATTGTCAACCTAACAGACAATTCACATGGCAGGTCAAGTCTTAATTTCTCTGAAAAATAACAAAAAAAAAAAATAGAATGTCATCGGCTACAATTCTGCAATAGCAGTTTAAAGGTTAAGATGCAGCCCATACTATATCTGTGATCTGCCAAAACGTATTTCAAGGCTTGTCTAGCACATTCATAACAGTTTCCATTAAGGCTGGCACAATTAATCAGATAATCGATTAATTTATCAATAAATTCCACAAAAATGATTATCATTATAGATTTGCTAATAATCGATCATTTGATTTCTGTGCCTGTTACTTTACCATATTTATCCTTAGTATTAAGACACCTAAACTCCTTACAATACTTTATCTAAAATTTGAACAAGTACAATTTACTACCCAATGTTGTGTCTAAAAATAGCTGGATGGGTGGCAAACAACGTAGACCCTGATGAGACACCGCATTTGCGGCATCTCATCTGGGTCTACACTGTTTGCTCACACTTGTCTTACCAAATGCATACAGTAAAGTATAACATATGGTAAGAGTCATGCTCAATCAGATAGGTAAAACTATTAACAAATCTTTAGTGATAACTAATCGATTATTGATCACAATGGCAGGACAGATAATCGATTATTTTTCCAGGTCCGATTAGCCAGCCTTAGTTTCCATAGTACCTGAAAATCGTGATAATTCAACAACACAAAAAGAAATAATTTCAGAAATATCTTTATAAGCATTTTTGTACAGCTTTTCTTTTCTGTTTAACGAAGTGTAAATATTTCTTCAACACAATGTAAATGAACCACATGAAGCGAACTGGGATTTTATAAAACATAGATCAGCCTACATATCTGAACAGGCCTAGTGGACCATTCAAGATGAGACTGAGCATGACAAAACCTACGATAAGACGTGTGACCAATGAAGACTCAGATCAGCCTATGCATCCACGCAGTCTGATCAGAGTCTTCACTGATTACATGCGTCATCTACAGCTTCCAGGCTATCCAAAGAGAGATTAACGAGAACGCTTGCAATACTGGGTGGCTGGAGAGGCTGATTCAAGTCTTTGCTGGTCACACTGGTCTTATTGTAGGTTTTGTCATGCACTGGCTCATATTCTCTAACCATATCTACCATATTTACCCTAAGTATTCGGACACCTCAACTCCTTACCATATATGTTCTAAAATTTGAACCAGTACAATGCACTACCCTATGTTGTGTCTAAAAATTGCTGGATGAGTGGCAAACAGTGTAGACCCAGATGAGACGCCGCGTTCTGCGGCATCTCATCTGGGTCTATACTGTTTGCTCAGGCCTGTCTGTCCGAATACATATGGTAAATACGGTATTCTATTCATATCTATTCAGGGCCCGGTTGTTCGAAGTGTTGTTAGATTAACAAGCTTGTTAGTGGTCAAAATGTGTACTGTTCTAGTAAGTACAATATCCAATTCACAGGTATTTTTGCTGAAAAGCTACTCACATTTTTTCAGCAAAAATTTTAGTGCATATGCTATATTTAATGATCAAGTTTTAATGATACCTTAACTAACGATATTGTTAGATTTGAACAACTGAGCCCAGACATCTAAACTCTTTAACATACTCATCCTACTAGAGCAAGTGAGGAGGGGGCTCATACATACCCCTGACTAGTACCATATCTACACAAATACACAATTTCTGAATCTATGAGCTTAACTTCTGGTCAGAAGCTGTTAAAGGATGACAATATCAACTAATCTGTTTCCATCCAGTAGCAATACTAATCACACATCAGTAACTGTCAGCGAATACATGGAAATGCATGTAAAGAAAAAACTTAACACAAAACTTTAATATGCATGAAGACGAAATTTCTAAGTCTGTAACTTTGTTTTTATTTCAGCAGCAGAAAGCCATGTCAACTGATCTGTAGCCATCCAGAAATAATACTTAGCAAACATCATCAACTTAAATGGAAGATTTCCAGAAGTATATGCAAAGAAAAATTTTAACACAAAACTTTAAAACAAATCATAACATAAATTTCTAAGTCTGTGACCTTGACCTTTGCTCAGAAGCAGCCACAAAATAAAGATAATGTCTACCAATCTGTATCCATCTAGTTGAAGTTTTAACTACATATCAAACATTTCAAGTGAAGAGTTTCAGAAATATAAGCAAAGACAAAAATTTAACGCAAAACTTAAATGTTTGGATGAATGGACAAACAGACAGAATGACTAAAACTATATAACCCATCACATATTTTGTCCGTTAGGGTATTAAAATTTGACCATCTGATGAAGTGTCTAAAATGTGACAGAATGGCAAACAGTGTACACCCTGAGCGAACAGGTTGATCAGGGTCTAGATTGTTAGTTAGCTCAGGCATGTCTCTGAACATTTAGGGTAAATACCGTAATAGCCCTAAGTATTGGCACAGATAGGCCCATGCAAACAGTGTAGTCCCAGATCAGACGCCGCAGAATGCATTCTACAGCATCTGATTTGGATCTACACTGTTTGCCATACATACAGCAATATTTCAGACACATCAAGAGGTAGTAGAATGGACTATTTCATATTTTAGGACAAGCATGGTGAGTAGATAAGGTGTCCCAACACTTAAGGTAAATACAGTTAGGTACACAACATCATTAGATAGTATAAAACTATTGGTGAACAGCAAAAACTCTGATCAGGCTGCTCCAATCACAACAGCTCCAGATAGAAGGTGGTATCTGGTAACAATTTTTTCTTTTTCTTATTTTTTTCTCCATTAAAACATATATTGTGGAACGCATTAGAAGCACCTTGCCGAGGAGCTTAAAAAGAGTACCTACACCATATGTTTTGTGGAGAAATAAGAAAAACATTTCCCTGATACCATCTGTTCTATGGAGCTATTGTGATAGGTTCAGCCTGGTGAGATCAATAGCGTTTGGATGAAATAAAGGCCTTATCTCCAGCTGTGTTTCACTATACACTATAACCCCTGTATAACACGGTTTGTTATAACACGATTTTGGATATAACATGGTTCAAAGATGGATCCCAAAAATGTACAGATTATATTGAAAAATGACCATAAATGGTCATTTTTCAATATAATCTATACATTTTTGTTTGGATATAACACGGTTGTTTAACCAACACGGTTTATGCTATGGACCCCAACAATAGTGTTATAAAGAGGTTGTGGTGTATTAACATCTTTTTAGATGGCTGCAGCTAATAATCAATCTGAAATCATAACACAACTGCTCGGGTGAAAAGAGGCAGCACATTATTCATAGTTTCTTCCACAGACAATCATGACTGAGAGAATACATAGCTCCAGATATGAAAGGGCATCCAAATAATATTTTTCTTGTTTCACCCCAAAAACATATGTTGTTAGTATTCTATACAAATGCCTCACTCAGATGCTTCTAATGAATACCCATAATGTATGTTTTCATGACAAAACAAGGAAAATATCAGGGCCCAGTTGTTCAAAACTAATGATGTTGTTAATTAACATATCGTTAAAACTTTGATCATTAAATATGGCATATACGCTAATATTTCAGCAGTTAACATTTTGACCATTAACGAGCTCGTTAAGCTAATGATGCCTGGAACAACTAGGCCCAGTATTCTTTGGTTGAAAAAAGTGCTTAAATGGAGATATGAAACCGGCTCATAAAAAGATGGCGGTGAGTTCAGGTTCAATGACTCATCAGCCCATGAGGATCATTTACTTTAAAACGGTTTTAAGCAAAATAAGAAAACTACGAGATACTATAATATTATGTTTTCTTAAAGAGCCATGTTTACCCTAATTATTTGGACACCTTAACTCCTTACCATACTTGTCCTAAAATTTGAATAAACTCATTTAATACCTGCTCAGGTGTCTAAAAACTGCTGGATGAATGGTAGCCAGTGTAGACTTTGATCAGACATCACATTCTAATGCATATGGTCGGGGTCTACATTGTATGCTCTGGTTTGTTTGTCCTAACACTTAGGGGACTATAAGATAAGCAAAAATGTACAATTTTTTCATCAAACTAAAATCTTATCTGAGCCTTGATAAATATAACCCACACCTTATAAAATAGTTTTTCAATGAATTCCTTTAAATATAGCATGAATGAATTCCTCTTAATGTATCAAGTTAAGTACACAAAAGCTCTTTTGTATGAAAAATAAAAAAAAAAATAAAAAAAAGGGTTTACCATATTACTGATTATAAATATTTACAGGATGTTCCATGAGGCAAGCCATACACTAGAAAGTAAATATCTTTATTAATATCGCTATTTTCTCATTATGAAAAATGGTTTCACAAGTACAAGATAGTATTTTCTTGATGTTAATTCAAAGAAGTAAGATTTTTTCATATCAGAGCAGACATGAAGTTGTGTTTAAGGGGAATGGATAAACTTTCAGGGCAATAACTCTGTCTAAATGTTTTACCTTCCTTCTGAAATGGGATCTACACTAAAATGAAAGAATTTGCTCCCATTGGGAGCAAATTCTTTCTTTTTAATGTAGACCCCTTTGCAGAAGGAATTGAGTGCGCAGGAAAGCAAATGGAAAGTCACAAAAGTTGTCTCCCTTGTAAAATATGGTGAAAAAAGTACCAACTGTATTAAGTCCCCTTTAAATGGATATTTAGAGGCCCTATACAGCTGCTAAACTCTTCTTAACATTTTCGGTAATTTTTTTTTAATTTTTTTTTATTTATTATTTTTTTTTTTTTACCAAAACAAATACCTTTGCAAACAGTGTATTTCCAGATGAAAAGTCAGGATCTATTTACTCCATATGTTCAACAATGAATATGTCTAAATTCCAAGATGGAAGAGTCCACCTCAGACATTGACGATTGGAAGATTAAGAGATGGGAAAGTGTGCCTATATAATGTTTTAAACAGTGCTGATCCTGATCAAGCTTGGAAAAGTTTGATCCAGGTCTACACTGTTGCCTCAGGCAAAAAGCTGAAAAGTGTCCGTACATAAGGGCAAATCGCCTAGCGGGACGTAAAACACAGTACAAAAAAACTACTAGCAACAGATTGCACAGTTGTTCATGGTCCAATTACACATAACACAAGAAATAAGCTGACTGATGACAACCGATCAAAACGGCGACTGGGCCAAAACTTAATCACCCAAGTCATGTATAAATTTGTTTCTAGGAAATATTTGAGAAACATTTGGGAAGAGCCCCGTAATCCCTTTTGAATATACTGTTTAGAAAAACATGCCACCAGTGAATAAAATATGACATTATGATAATACACTTTAAAGTTATATTAACCGCCAAATTCAATATCCTAATATAAAAAAGACAATTTTCATTGAATTATACTCATAAAATAAAGAACATTGACATAGGTTTAGCTCATAGTAAATGTATTTGTACGTTTTATTTCATAAAAATAATATGTAAAAATACTTATTATCTGGAAGACAATAAGTCCGTTTGTGTGATTTATTGGTCGTGTGCATTGGGTTTTACGGCGTGCCTCAACACAAATTGGCGCTTTAGCACCGAAACGTGTATTTAAATTCATTATTTTTGTCTTCATTCAGAGAATCAATTGCAATTATTTATATTGATATCATCATAATGATTATAAACGTAATTGTTCTTATTAGTAGATCCATTTTTGTAAATCAAATTTTGACATCCTGAGCACGAATGCATCTTTAAGGAAGGATTACATGGTGTGCCTAAAAGAAAAATAAACTTATAAAATTTGGCAAAATACATGTAAGATAACTAGTTTTGGAAAACACCCCAGCCTGATTAAGTCAGGGTGATTCCTTAACTTTCGAAGAGTCAGCAATGGTATGTCCGATCATAAGCAATGAGAAATATTTAATAAAAGAAACACACCGCTGTTTGTTATTGAAACTTCTGCATAGTTCTGCTGTCACTATGAAACAATACAAAAAAAAACTAAAAAAGTCAAACTTATGTTTCCCACTGAAAGTACCTTTCGCACTGTTGGACTGATATAAATAAGAGCACAGCAATCGATTGAATGAATTCAGTGAAATTTGACTTAGTTTTTGACTTATGGCCGACTTAAATTTGAAAAGAATATTAATTAACTACTGCACATTTTTACCTTTAAATATACATTTTACAATGATATTGCCTAGTAAAATATCTTTTTTTTTTCAGAGATGTGCTGACGAACTGGTATTTAATGAGATATTTATCCTAACGTCAGTGTTTACAGATTTCAAACGGACTATAATAGTATTTTAGTTACAGTAAAGTATGTGTCTTGGAGTATACATGTATCTTTGCATGAAATAAAATCGTGTATATTGCATTTATATTACAAGTCAAGATGAAGCAGCAAACACGTTTTACGTACCGTGTTAATATATAACATACATCTTGTGAAACTGATCTGTGCACAAATACACCGTTATTCGTTGTATAGTGTATGCGTTCGACTTTTTGCGTCCGGGACAGTCGTACCAATAACCTTGAATCCTTCATCTAAATCTTTAGTTTAAACTTTTAATTAGAACTTCATTCCAGGCATTTTGTTGGAACTGTTATGGGTTGTAGACAGCGATAGATTAAACCCTTCAATTAAAGGAAAGATACAGCCCCATATCATTTCCATTGTACAGAAAAGAAAGTATTTACCCTATTGTTAAAATCCAAATGTAGAAAACCTAGACGAGATTTATGTACGGTAATTAAAATAGGTTGGGTCAACACATCTTTTGCAAAGAATTCGTGTACAGATGAATATAGATCTGCATGTATTTGTTTCGATGCAATTTTCATCCGAATTAAATCGATGCAGGCAAGGAAATGCAGGTAATAAAACAATAAACCAATTAGAGCTTATTGGGTGTCCCCAGACAATTTCAGTGTATTGGCTGTCAACATCTTCTCTGGTCCAGGTTCTGCACAGTGGGGACCCCACTATACCAATAAACGTTTAAAAAAACGGGGGGGGTCACTAAAGGAGGTTTGAGATCCCTGTAACGCAAATACAAATAATCATAACTGATTAGCATACAGATACTTTATGCTTGGTCTAAATAGGAAGCTAAAAACAGTACTTTACATGTAGCATTTCAGAACGTTCATTCAATACATACATCAAATCACCACTTTAATAATTTTATGATATAAATACATACACTGGTAGTACAAACACATAACTAATTTAGTAAAAATATTATGCAAGTTATTTTTAATAAACACACTAAACGCAGTCTAGGTTCATTGTAAGTAGGTACAGGTATACATGTATACAACAATTCCATGCATTGTTTGTGTTTCTTTGTCGATATTTATCATCAAAAGATCAAATAGCTAGATTGTAATATTGCAGGCCTTATATTTCTATGCCTACCTGACATGGGTTATTATGAGGATGTAAAATTATTGCAACGAGGAAGCAGTATTAAAATCATGTTGAATATGACAAAATTGTATTTATTTCAGAATCAACAAACGTAATAGTAACTTTAATTAAAAGAAAATCAAACACAGAATAACAACCCAAATATGCCATAAAAATAGGTATAGACATGCCAAATGGGAATTATACTAAATCAGTCTCAATTTCATGTAGATTGCACAGTTGTCAATGTGCTAACAAATAACAACAAAGCAAGAAATAATTATTGCACAAATGAAGCCATGTTAAAGCCGTCTAATGACGCAACGTCATTTTGTTCATACGCAGCACAATTGCAGAAATTGTCTCATTTAAGTCTGATACCAGACATTCCCGACGACAACGAGTCGACATTGTCTTCATCCTCAGTGTAGTCGCTATACTCGTACGAACTAGACTCGGCATACTCCAGAACTACTTCTACGCATTTCGCCGGCACCTTTCCTTTAATGAGAACCTCCTTGTATTTCGCCACATAATTTCTTGCTCTCTTGTTTTCCTTTTTAATGTTATTGTCCAGCACAGTTGAATCGGTCAAGTCGATGATTTCTACCCCTTCTTCTTTTCGTAGTTTTGCCACATCAATACGAACAACTGTATACGATCGCTTTACATTATTCTTCTTATCTTCTGCCTTAGCCAGACTAACCCACATTTCAACGGCGTCCTGTGTTGCGCATGTAGAGATGTATGGGGACATTTTTTTCCCCACTATGTGGGATTCGACACTAACACTGGTCGCAGACGGATCCCGTGCGACCAATCCATTTTCTGGTTTCTCATCCGGCGTTAAGAAACGGTAGAGATATGTGCCTAGCGTCATTGTGAGACCTGTAATAGTAAAAAAATACTTTATACTTTCGGTTTACAGATACATTATAATTATATGTAATAAACATGGAACTTTCGGTTTACTTATACATTGTACAACATTATATATACAGTATATGTTATATACATGTTAAGAAAACTCACTCTAACTTTCGATTTACATAATGTACGAAATATAAATATACATTATATAAATAATCTAGTACGCCAGATAATATTTCATCAGACAATATGACTTCATAGTGCATATACTATGATTTAATAGATAAACATGATCTGAATTAACTTGTTTGCCTAAGATAGAATTGATAGGGCGTAAGCAGGGTATGTGTTGCAATTGCTGACTAAACTATAATTAGAGATGTCGTTCAGTGCTTGTGTGGAGTGAGTAAAACCGTTCCCCGTACTGCGATACCGGGCTGTAATATTTTTGTACAATTTGTCTGTCCCTTGGGAAAGGTGTATCCATTCTTGAAGACAGTGTTTTTATCCACGTCTTTAACGTGTGTCCAAATGTTAGTCTTTCGGCACAAAATGACCTAAGTGTGTGGCGACGCACCGTTAAACCTTGGTATCATTGAATGCTTTCTATGTGACCGTGTGTCTATATGGTATGAATTTGGCCTGTTGGTGATATGTTTTGAAAACAGAGTTACCTGGTACGCTTATGGAATTCCGCTAGGTGGCGAGTTTGTTGTTCACAGTTTGTGTCAACATACTTGAACAAACCAAATAAAACCGGGTTTGCTGTTTTGATTAATGTATGACTTTTTCCAGGGAGTCTTAGCTCTTTGTTATATTTTAGCTAATTTGCATATTTTCAAAGTAGTTTATGCCTGATTTGGCGAGTTCTTCAAAACCCTGTCCATTTACACCCTATATATCTACTGCCGATTCCTGTAAATGAACGACAGAAACCTAAACGGGAATAATACCAAACAGATGAAATAATAGATCATAGAAGAAGACAACGCCCTTCCACTTTCGATTTGAATCCATTAATGACAAGTTATGAATCAAGAAACATAGGTGATCTACTACATTACTATAAAAATGCACTAATATTTAATGTAATAAAAGGATTAACAAAACTTACCATTCAGACAAAAACAATCGTAAAATAAAAAAGTAACGTTCTTATTATAACATGAAGCTGTATTCCCCTGTTGTCGTATGACTCAAGATTTTCTCCGTAAATTGAATCGAAAGTAGAAATCCAGTGGTTAGACGGGTCACCGGAATAACCGAAATCACCGAAATCACCACCGAAATCACCGAAATCACCGAAATCACCATGGAAATCACCGAAATCACCAGGGAAGGGTGGGGTGGGGGAAGGTATGATACGTTCGGCTGGATCAGGATAGGGTAGGGATGGGTTAGGGGTCATTTGTTAGGTAGGGGCGAGATAAGTTAAGGGTATAATGGGGGAATCACTATTACTGTCTTTTCAACATCTTTTGGAAAGTCGTAATTTTTTGCCTGGCGCTTTACACAGAAGAAGAAAATTTGCAAACTTTTGTTGTGATTTAATGCAAAACCATTTGTCGTAACTACCTATGCACCAAAATTTTTATTCTAGTCACTGGTTTTTTAAAATATCAAATATTTTCGCTTTTCCCCATAGTAAAAATGAACGCAAATTATGTAGAAATCTGTTGGGTAGGTAATTTTGAAGCAGATTTTCAACAAGTTCTGCTTGTTCAATTTTTCTGAAATTTTCACAGTATTGTTGTGAAACATCAATAATTCAAATTCTGCAAATAAGCATGAAAATTGTTTTCTTAATCAAAAATTCCAAA
Source organism: Anodontia alba (assembly GCA_964016985.1). Lineage (NCBI taxonomy): Eukaryota > Metazoa > Mollusca > Bivalvia > Lucinida > Lucinidae > Anodontia > Anodontia alba. Next base: position 156,046,713 of record OZ024821.1, read on the forward strand.
AAATCGCTTTACTATAAGAATTGCATAGGTCAGACCATTTTTTGGCTATAAATTTAATTTTAGGGTACATATTTTGATAACAAAACACAGAAACAGAAACGACAAATGGTTTCTGATAAGATATGGTCAATCAGAACAAAATATTTTCATTTAAAATAAAACGCCAAGCAAAAAACGTCTTTCCGAGTGACATCGAAAGGACAGTAGAGCTGAGTCATTTGCTTGTTTGTATGTCCGTTTAATGCTACTTGTCAATTTTATGCATTTTTGGTTTTCTTCCTCTGGGTGCCGTGAGTTGGCCGTATCTTCTGATTGTGGCGTTCCCTGAACTTTGCATTCCTACTTATACCTAACAAATATCCACACACTATGTACTATGCTAAAAAGCAGAAATAAGAAATCTCCGTATACAAGCCATGTTTGTCGTAGGGGAAATGCAATGAATACCATATTTTATTTCATATCTTTATTTCACTATTTATACATAAAACATGACATTACTAAAATATCAAAACCTCTCTCTCTCTCTCTCTCCTCTCTCTCTCTCTACAAAAATATCAAAATCTCTCTCTCTCTCTCTCTCTCTCTCTCTCTCTCATATAATTCTATACTGTATATTCAACAATCAATGTCTTACTTTGAATGTTATTGCGTAAAACAAACTGTATATTTGGAACAGTCAAGTTATTACTGTTAAAAGTAACTATAAAAAATAAACGTATCTCGTCAACTCATACCTTCTTTACAAAACTTGTTACAAGTGTGTAATATAAAAATACTGTTTAAAATTAGATAATAAACACAGCTCGGGTAGTAATAAATCGTACTTCAAATGTAAAAAAGTAATATTAAAAGTACGTGTACATACTCAGTGGGCACACAACGTTAAAATGACGTCATATCAACGTCGATGCGACGTGATCACGTCGCATCGACGTGAAACGACGTCATTTTAACGTTGTGTGCCTGCTGGGTATATCTTGTGCATAGAACCATTTTGCGGAGACAATTTGAGTATTGTATACACAATATAAAACTATATATAGAATTATATGAAAAACAGCAAAACAAAATACATGTCAAAGTTCACGTTCAGTTTTTCCTCTTTTTTGCTGTCACTGTCGTCGTCCTTTCTGTCCTAGGTCTTTTCCGCTGTCCTATTTTCTGTCCTTTCGTCCGTGGAGCCACTACTTCGGACTGTCCGTCTGTCGATTTGACCAGTCGTGCATTTTTCACTTCGTGTTTACGAAATCGTCTAAACAGTCTCAGTCTTTCGTCGTCTGTCTTGTTTGCCCAGACTTTTTTACTAACAAGGAACTGTTTATGTGAATCTGCCAGTCTGAAGCTGCCATTGTCGACTAAAGCCTTCCTGAGGTTTTTGACCTGACCATTGACAAGTTTATTCAGTTGGATAATAAAATCTAAAAGGGGCTGTTTCTTCCAATCTATTGCCTGCTTCAAGACGTGGTTTACAGATTCGCAATTGTTATTAGTCCACATTTTGCCAGTGTGTGTGGCAACGTCAGGTTCATGTCTTTTTTCTCGTAGCAAAGTTTTCAGTCTCTTCTGAAAATACTTGGTAAAATTTCTGGAGACGGACTGGCTTAACGATTCCAAATCTTCACACTTTTCCTCGAAACATATTGAATCGTCTGCGTGCAACAAGCCATCGTCCCCAAATATTTTGTCAAGTATTGTCGCCTTGTCATACTTGTCTACAGCGTCGTCCGTCAACTTTTGAGTTGCGTTTTGGCGCAGATGACGAGTGCACAATATATGCTGCGAATGTGGGAAGGCAGCTTTGATAGCATTCACTAGTGCACGTTCGTCGTCTGAGCCGATGACCAACTTCGATGTGTCCACGTCATTTAATTTGATTTTCAGGTTAAAGAAAAAGTTGCAGTATGTGTCAAAGTCAGAATTGTCATGTATAAATACAGGACCTATAAACAATGGAGGCTGAGTCGTCCCGTCTTTGACAACGGAGAGTTGCTTATAGCATGTGACGGTCACGTGCATGTCGCAAAGATTAAAGGTCTTGTCGACACCAAGAACTGTCTGTCCAGTACAGCATAATAATTTCAAATCCTGAATTTGCTCATCGTTGTACAGTATTATGCAGGGTGCTTTCCCATTTTGTCTAACGACCGACCTGATAAAGGGGTCATTCCTAGACACCCTATTTTCTATTTCAATCAAGTGGTCCGCAATGTTTTGTCGGTTGCTCGTCAAACCTGATTTAATTCGTTCTTTCAGTGCCTCTTTTCTTTTCATGTCTTGGACCTGTTGCAAGTTAGACGGTCCACTTAGTTCATCATATTTATTTGTCAACGTGTCGTATACCTGTTTCGGTTTCTTAGACTTAATCATTTCTCTCATTTCGTCCATTACATCGTCCGGTGTGCGCATATATTCATCTTTATGTTTTGAATTCCCATGTGGACCTAGGCCCGGATATGCCCCAATGTATTCTACCACTGCAATTTCGCTATCCCCACCTAAGCCTAACCAGGAAACACGTTTCTGATATGTAACATCTTTCTTTAGTTTTGCATAGTATCTGTGCAGTTCAATCACATCGGTATCTGATGGTTGAGGATTTAGCGGCACGTAACAGTATTGTCCCTTTTTCTTTTGTTTAAAACAGTAACCCTCATTTGTCCTCTTAACAATACCTTTAAGTTCCCCACTTGGTAATATAAAAAAATATGTAATTGGGGTCCCCCCGCTTTTCCCTTCCCATAGTCCACAATCATCAGAAAATTTGCTTTTCTGCCCATTCTTTCTCCTGTCAAAATTGTTATCATTTTTTACAACATAATATACATTTTCTTTCAAACCTAGGGGGATTTTTTCTAAACAACTTTCACTTTTCTGAAGAAGAGTAACTGGTGCGTTAACTTCCATAAACGTCCCTGTTAGAGCCCCCGACTGCTCGCAGTCATTGTTTAAGTCAGAGGAAATGGAATTGTATGTTGTGTCTGAATCTGTATGATCATCAAAAGACAGACTTTCGTCCAGATTTTTATGATCAAACGACTCATTGCTACTGTCATTCCCTTCTTTCAAATTGTCATCTGTCTGTCTTGTTCGATCAAGGTCGGAAATTTCTCGACTATTGGGCTCCCTCCAGTCATTAGTCCAGTCTAGGTCCGAAACGTCACTTAACACTGTAAAATCAGTAAGGTCTCTGTCACAGTTATTGTCATTCGTTGGATTCGTCTTTGTAGTTTGTTTTGTCTGTCCAGTAGTAACATTTCCGTCACGTTCTTTGTCATTCACTGGTTTTGTCTTTGCAGTTTGTTTTGTCTGATCAGTAGTTTTGTTTCTTTCACATTCTGTGTCATTTTTTTGTTTTGCCTGATTAGTAGGTTGGTTATTTTCAATTTTTATGTCGGTCGCGTTTATTGGATTTGCTGTCTGTTTTGTCGTTTCAGTAGTTTGGTTGGTTGTATGTAAAGTCACGTAACTGGCATCAACAAAGTTGTCAGCAAAACTAACAGATTGGTCAGACATGCTATCTTCAACAGAACAGCCAATTTCTTTGCTAGAAGACAAACTGCCACAGTTATCATTAAATACAGTGTCAGTTTGTCCACTAGTTTGTACGTGTACGTATTCAGAATGGGCTGAACCGTTTGAAGATACATTTTCTGTTTTCTTATTCAGCTTCAACAGTTTGTCTTTTTTCTTTGGTTTAGAACATGCATGTAATTCGTCATCGCTAACAATTACTGTCTCTACAGGCTCACTCCCAATGTCCCTTAATGTTACAAAATGATTGGGCGTGAAGCGTTCTATGTTTCTTGGGAAGCACATTTGCGACCACATTATTACAATATCACTAGAACATGCACTTTTCACACCCCTGCCAACGACCTTTTTCGTATACGCATCTGATGCAAGTTCTGGCTGAAGTTGAGGAGGATAGTATGACCTTATTGGCACATTTAGGACAGCACTAATGGCGTATATGTGAATCATTTCTGAATATGAACCTAATTTCAGAGTATCTTCAACAAGTTTCTTGTAGTCTGTTACTATTATTCTATTGTCATTAATCAAGTCCACATATGAACGTCTTCCAGTATCGTAATATTTTCGATTAATGATGATTTCAATGGCTGTTTTTAACCTTATAAGCATGTGGAGGTTTTCGTTTCCGCATAAAGACCTGGAAATAGCTCTGTACAAACAGTTTCCATCACCTAACACTGACAATGGGGCATATTGTTCAAGCATCACAGGATGGTATACTTCCAATAATTTTTGGGCAGTACCGTCTATCGCGCTGTTTTGAAGATCACTGGTTTTTTGTGGCTGCTGTGTCAACTCGACCCTGTACAGATCCAGGAGCCCCTTCTCTGAACATGCAGCGTTGATCATGTCGATGGCTTTCCCACTAGTCAGAGCCGCCGAAAGCCTGAAAATGAAAATTCCGTCGTAATTCCATACCAACAACCACAAAGATTGTGAGTACTCGTTAGAACCGCCTCTTGAAGGCGGGTCTAAGGAGTAATCACATTCTCTGTTTCGAGCAGGTTATAACGAATAATAACAATCTATGTTTTAGAGCAGGAATAGAAAGTATTGTGAAGTATTTTTATAATGCGAAAAACCCATTAAAAAAAAAAAAAAAAAAGCACTAATATAGGTCTACATTGCTCGTAATTCCATACCAATCTATACTGGATCATCATCAGGTAATCATTATTTTCTTATTTCTGCTCTAAACCAAACATTGTGAGTACTCGTTAGACGTATTTATTTATTTATTTATTTTTATTTTCCTTTTATAATTTTTAGATTTATTTGATTAGGTACCAGGTAATTACTCACAGGTAGTTATTATATAATCACCATTTAAAGGTGATTTGTGTGAATAATGTGGGATGCAAACAAAGTGTTAATCAAATAATCAGTTCTTTAATTGTTCACTGACTGATCCTTAATTTGTTAAGTATGGGCAGAACGGGTGAGAAGTGTCATCTAATTTCAAAGATATAAAATGTTTTCTTAAGCCCCGTTTATATGCAGAAAGATAACCCCTAGGGGTAAATATTTGCCCCCACCTTGTTAAATACCCCTATGGGTAAACGGTTGCGTTTATATGTGTTTTAAGAAGAAGGGGCAAATAATTTTCTTTTTATTTAAAAGCCTATCTATCTATAATAGCAGCACTGTTTCTTTAACCTTAACCACTCTCTGAGAATGTTTAGCAGATGAAAAATTGATAATATTTTTCTTAGTTTCCCAGAGATCTGGATTTGACATTTCATGCAAATTGTTTCCATTGGAGACAACCTGCATAAGATATCAAATCCTTTATCCAGTGAAAAATAACAAAAAAAAAAAAAAAAAAAAAAATCAAAATGTCGTCTGCTGAAAATTTTACCCTGGTGCTAAGTGTTAATCTGCATTAATGAATTATACGAGAAAGCTTCAGAGGCAATTTGCTACAATAAAGGGAAAGAAAGTTTTGGTGAAAGAAAAAGTATTATTTGGTGGTCAGTAATATAAGAATCCCTACTTTAAACAAAGCAATTATGCCACCATACTGTACATGTACTGTTGGGGTGGTTGGGTGAGGCAAAGGTGTCCTGTAGTTTTTGTCACCCGCCCCCCCCCCCCCCCCCCACACACACACCTCCCTTCCCTTTCATCTTCTCTAATATTCCTTCTATCTCTTTTCTCACTTTCTCAAGAAGACGATACAAAATGACCCACAAGGGTTGATGTGTCGTTAAACCCCAACACAACCAATGTACATGTTGTGCACATGTACATAAATATGTTCATAAGCCTGCTGGCTGACCCCATAATCATTTGAGGCGCTCCAAATAGAAACTGACCTTATGACATATGCAAACAGGGTACACCCAGGTCAGCTTGTGCATCTGCTGGGTCTGTGAAACCAATGTAGACCCTGATTATAGTCAGATGTGCAGGCTCCTCTGCGTTTATGCAGGTCATATATGTAATAAAATAAGTTTCTATTTGGAGTAAAATATTTAGTTTTCCACTCATCAGCTATGTGCTCCAGCAGACCAGTGTGAACATGGGACGTCTAATCAGACGTTGGCATTTCATGCAAATTGTCTCCAATAAAGACAATTTGCGTGAAATGCAAAATTCGTAGCAGAAGAGGAAGTTGGCATGAAATGTTAAAACCTGTTTTCTGAGACAAAACTAGTTTAACTTTTGAACTCGTTTAACTTTTGAAATATAACTGAGACAGATAGACAGACATTGAGATTCTCTTAAACGTTGTACTCGAAAATATTTCGTGTAATTTGTGCTTAAAAATCAGTGAAAAAATACAAGAGTTGTGCATAACACTGCATCGTAAAAAAAAAAAAAAAAAAAAAAAAAAAAAAACAGAAGAAAAAAATATAAATAAACTGAAATAGAAATATATAATTGAAAGTTTTACTTATTTATTATTTATTTATTAAAGTAAATAAGAACACTTCACAAACTGAATCCTAATCTTACTGATGCAGCACGTTACAAATTTATAAAATAGTTGCGTCCAAAAATGTGAATATTTATTTTCTGCAAATTAGACAAACTGAATTTTCTGAAACAGTTTCAGTTATTTCTACTAATTGGTCTATATGTTTAGTGAAGATTCAGATCAACCTGCGCATCTGCACAGTCTGATCAATCGTCACCACACACTCCATGAGGTATACTGCTTCTTCGTCCAAATAGCGCAGACTAATCAGGCTGCGGGATGCACAGGCTGATCTAATTCTTCACTGAGGGTACATGTTATTTTGCAGAAATTAATGTGTACCTGCCGAAAAATCTACATTCTTTTTCTTTTGTATATTGCATTTTTATGACACAACATGTTTTCCAGTATTTTCAATAATCAATAATCAATCATCATAAATGTTAAGAAAATGCTGTGTTCTGGTTCAGTCAAAGTATTACACAGTTATGTCAAAGTTATTGTCATGAAATATTTCTTAGCAGCTATCAATAAATAACTGGCACACTTTTAAACTAAGGGGGTATATCTGTCAAATTAGCAACAAATTCAATATTAACCCTTAAAGCCCTGCAGAAAACTAAGAGCAGACAGCAATCTAATTTCTTCATAAGAAGAAATTATTCACCGAAAATTAGGTTGTCATTTCATGTGAAATAATTTTCTCAGCAAACGCATACGATTCACATGTAATGTGAAGCCTTATGTTTGCTGAAAAATATATATCTAAAAATAATGTTTGCGGCATGAAATATCCCTACAATTACATATGTGCGTTCAGCTTATAAATAACTTATGAAAAAAAAAATCTTGCGGGAACTCATCACGAAAACACTCCTTTATATAGTAAACTGGGGTTTATAGGGGTGTACATTATTATTCTTATTTATTTTTCTAATTTCTGCTTTAAAACATAGATTGTGGGTACTTGTTAAAATTGCCTCACTGAGACGGTTCTACGGGTACCTGCAATCTATGGTTTGGGCAGAAATATGAAGAATATCATATTTTTTTTATTTGAAAATTTTCTGTTTTTGATCAAAGTTAGTCCTGTCGTTTTGCACTACAAGTGCAACTGGATTGCATGAGGGTGTCAAGTTTATCTCTGACCTATCTGAATCACATTAACTAGGTTTGATATCAATCGCAAATTAATTATAGCCCAAAAAGAACATTAAGAATAATGATAACAACATAAAACGAATTATGGACGGATGGACAGACAACTTATCGATATGCTTTATGCTATTATAATAATAGTACTACTAATAATAATGGTGCCACTATTATACTACTATTATTACTACTACTAATAAAACTGCAAGCCATGCACCATGTCCCGCCACTGCAATGTATCAAGCAAGTGACATACATGTATGGAGTTGCGGGCACACGAATGGTGGGGGCGCCGACGGACGGACGGACGGGCAGACAGACAGACAGACGGACGGACACCCAAAATTTCAGAGGGTATAACAAAATACCCCGCCACTTTTTTGGTGGCGGGGCATAACAAGTAATAATAATAATAAGAAGAAGAAGAAGGAAAATAATGATATATACCTGTCAAGTCCAGCTTCTGCATCGTACGTATCTCCAATAAAACAACACTTCTTACATAAGAACCTTCTTGCATTAATTGCCCAAACACGAAATGCAGAGGGTGACATTTGCACACAAGTTCTGTGTACCCAATTTTTACAGTTATGACATTCAAGACATTCGGTATTTTCGCACTCTTTAGTGCATTGTATGCACGGAAATTCATCCATGATTCCAGTGCAAATGAATTGGTTAAATTAAGAAGCATTTTTATATCATTCAGGAATAAGCCTACATGCTTTGCTTGACTTAACAAAGTCGGAACAATTAAGCTTGTTTGTCTTGAAGTGGTACAAAGTTATGCAACTCTAATCAATTAAACTCTGGATCCTTTAAGTTTCATTTCAACCTTAAAAGGTCAAATGGCCTTTGAACAGATTCTTGGTGAGTGCCAGGCCCGGATCCAGGGGTGGGCAAAAGGGGCACATGCCACCCCCCACGAAGCGACCGCTAGTCATACCTTGCCCCCGGTATTTTTCGATATTACACTCTTATGCATAAGCTACCTAGATACCTGTTTCCAGTAAACAGGGAGCTCATAAATGATAATTAAAGAGCCATAAGTAAATGGCATGCTGTGATTTGTCAATAACTTGTTAATATTGCCCTGCTGATAGGTAGCATATGGTCAGTTACACAGGCTTCTGTCTGGTAAATACATGATTTCTCACGTCTTACATCTTCGTTTTATCTAGATAATGTACATGCATGAGTAGAAACAGTTTTATTTTGTTGTTCGAAGCGTTCTGTTAATTTGTTTTCGTGGAGATTTTAATCCTAACCACTCTCTCTGCTAATTCAGCAGACGACAAATTGGTGATATTTGTCTTATTTTGCCCTTTAAGCAGGATTTGACATTTCATGCAAATTGTCTCAGTTAAAAACCTGTTTTCTGAGAAATATAAGAAAAATATTTCAAAATGTTGTCTGCTAAAAATGTTACCCATAGAACTAAGTGTTAATTATTTTATTTAGCCTCATCACAAGAAACCCTGTCTTGGGAGTTACAACCAGGTTGAGGTATGAAATAGATCAGACTGCGCAGCTGCAGAGAAAAACTAGAGTCTTGAAAAACTGGATACGTTATACCATCTAAGCAGTGAACAGGAAATGAAGGTGCTGATCAGATTATGCAAATGCAGTCAATGCCCCCCCCCCCCCCTCACCCGCCACACCCCGTCTTCAGACCTTCTGGATCCAGCCCTGAGTACTGTAAAGAATTCGACATAATATGTGCTATATTAATATGATTTTTATACAATTTTTATTTATATATTTTATATAAACAAATATTTTCATATAATTGATTATACTATCCCGAGTGTCCCTATTTCTTAACAATTTCTTAATTACAACTGTAATTTCTGACACAAATGACAAACGATATTTCATGGACATATATTAAAAAATGGAGATAGATACACCCCAGATACACCCCACCTCCGTAGTAACGTTTGAGGATACGGGCCTGCATGAACACGTCTTGTTTTTCTGAAGTCTACTTGATTTATTAATTTCTTTTTCATTCATTCAACATTTCATTCATTTATTCATTCATTCATTCATTCGTACGTTCGTTCGTTCGTTCGTTCCTTCCTTCCTTCCTTCATTCATTCATTCATCAATTCTTGTCGGTGATTTATTTTGATATTTTTCAATTTACAGTGATGATCAAATTATACCTGTTCATTAGATTTTGTTTTTTTTTTGTTTTGCGCCTAAGGATGTGCAAGGTAATTAATCAGGTATTTGTCTCATCAAAGACCATTAGAACGTGATTGTTAGCAACTGTATAAATCCATCTTCACTTATCTCGGGGAAAAGATGAAAATAAATAATAATTGCGAATTTAAAATTATTTTTTATGTAATAGCGAACTTCGTTTCGGTATCGCGCATAACTAAAGAACGGTGATTTCGGTGATTTCCACTGGGAATTCGCTACACTACTGGTCCGGGCCCGTCGATAACCATACTCAGCTTGCATAACACAGCATACCCTGTCGTAGTCCCACCCTACCCCTCCCCCATCATATGTCAGTATGATTTGTGTCCAGAACTTTATAAAACAACGGTGATTTCAATTATTTCCACCGATTTAGGTATTCGGGGCCACATTCGATAGCCTTTACTCACCCTACGTAACCAAATCCCACCATAACTTAACTTCTACCCACCTTTACTCACACCTACCAACCCACCACACGCAACATCACTCCACCCCACCACCCCTTGATGGTGATTTCGGTGATTTCCATGGTGATTTCGGTGATTTCGGTGGTGATTTCGGTGATTTCGGTTATTCCGGTGACCGCTTTTAGACCACGGTTATCTAATGTTATCATTATAATCACATTTTAGTTTACCGTGCAAATAATTTGGTAACAACTAATTTGTACTACTGAGTTTTTAATTACACGATACAGTATATAACTTAGACTACAGAATTAAGAAAGGTTTTTATAATACTTAACCGAAACCTCTAAACGAGCCATGTCATAGTTTAAAATGTATACTAAAAGAAACTGCTATTGCAACCTTTATATCGACTATAACTTTTTTTATTTATTATCGTAGGCAATTAAAATTTTCACAATTTATTTTGTAGCTACTTTTTAATCATCCGACAAAAATCGATACATATTGATTGAAGTTCACTGCACACGGTTTAAAAAAGCTGTTTTGCGATTTCGCCGTTACAAGTGCAGCAGGTGCAATTTGGGGACAGTATTTTATCGCATTTTGAAAGAGTTAGTGGTGTATATCACTAATGCATATGCAATTACATCAGTTCTTTTTGAATTTGAAAACACTTTGCATCCAAAAATTGAAATCGATATTGTTCATTACAACTATTGAAAAAAGTTCGATTTCGCTATATGCGCTATATAAACTTTATGTCCAATTGCGTAAAAAACGAAATATTTGTCCCCACTGCGTAACAAACGAAAAGAAATTGCGTTTTTTGTGTTTTCTATTGACCTAATTGATGATGTGCTCCTGACGAATTTTAAGAAAAATCGAACGCAACTTTTTTTTAAATTCCCATATATTCTGTGACTTTTGATTTTCCACCCCGTGTGCTAAAAACAGTGCTTGCTGGAGTCCGTTGAATGATTAAAAAGAATATGTCATGGAAATATGGTTTAAGAATGGTCGAAGTTTAAGCATCCTAAACCAATGGACCAATAACTGATTAAACAAATGAGTTATTACCATTTATATATGGATCGCGTCATGACAAAAGGGACCTTCGGACATTTTGTATATTTTTAAGTAATGCATACTTGAAATAGTTGTATAAGTGACATTTTAATCACCCTTTTAAATTACTGAAACAATGTGAAAATATGTAAGGGTATACATTGCCCTTTGTAAAAATATGTTTTTGTCGAAAGGATTTCTTACAACTGTTGCCATAGCAACGAGTTTTGAAGTTGTTCGATATTTTTAAAAAATCGACTATAAATTGAATTAAGGAAAATTGGGAAATGTTAACTTATTTAAATTTGATAAATAAATTACATCTTCGAAGTATGCATATTTTTGATAAAAATATTATGTTTTCTTGTAAAATTATTGAAAATGTAAGCTTTAATGCCCTTTTAAAATTCAGTAAAATATTGACGTCAAATCTGGGTAAGTGACGTCATTTTTAAACAAATAAATGACGCCATATGTATATGTCTTCAATATATCCTCATTTACTTACTGTTATACATAGGATGCTGAAATTTTCAAAACTTCCTATTAAAATGCTATTAATCCCAAATATGAAAAAATAATGAGATTTAAAATTTACGTCCGAAGGTCCCTTTTGTCATGACGCAATCCATATAATGTTGCGTTAGCAGTTTCTTTTAGTATAGTTTGAACTACTAATTTCTCAGTGTCAAGTGTTTTATTTGCAATGTAATGTTTATCAGTATAGGAGGGAAGGTTGAATTGTTTGTGACGCTTTAAAAAAAGCTCAATCAATTTACAAATGATTGTTATTTTTCGCTCCCCTGGTACTGCCCGTCCGTTCCTATAAAACCCTCCCAATTATTCATTGCTTTATGTAGGAGTGAGTTTTCCACAAATGAAACTTCATTGTTGGTGAATGAATCATTTTGTTTTCTATGCTGTGATATATTTGAAATGCCTTTGTGTGAACAAACATGTGTGAAATAGAATACATAGTATTCATTGGTTACCATTCTTTTATTGGAATTTGACTCAGATGCATTTATGCTGCAATTGATTGGAATAAAAATCTACTAACAAGTAGACTTGTGTTAATAATAGTCATTTTCAATGCATAGGTCGTTGTTTTTAGACTTTTGTTCGTTTTCCATATTAAAACAAATAGCGACTGACGGATATGTCTTTCATTTGACATAAGGAGGAGAGGTGGTTAATTGAACTGTTCACAGGCTTCCCTCATCGCAAATTCTTCGCCTTATTCGATCTCAACCACACTTTTAGCATCGACAATATTATTTTTGGCCCTCATGCGAAAATGACCCTTAATTCATTTGCAACCGACAAATATGTAGGTGGTGGAAGGTCCGACTATGCTGAGTATCTCTTCAACCATGCCCATTAAGTTGTAAGCAACGCTGACATACCAATGTTGACATTTTCTATCTAAGGACTGATGGATTAAAACAACTGTATACGTTTAGCATTGCCATGTTGTTTGTTTACGATGTACGAGTGATTTTTACAAGCGTACAGTCACCACTTTGTTCATGAATAAGAACAAGTGATCCCAAATCCACCAACATTTGCGATGCAAGAACCATTCATCAAACACGTTATATGTGCCGATTCACATTGTTTTATTTTTTTATCCCTTTCCTTTTTCTGTCTGCAGCAGGTCGCCCAGATAGCTCAGTAGGTAATACGTTGGGCAGTGAACGGATTCTACCAAAAAAATTTATAGCCCCGATAACGTCTTTAATTGCTGCCAATGTGCTGAAAAAAGACAAAAGATAAATACAACAATAAACATAAACGTTTGTGTAGACAATACATACTAGGAACAATCCTACAACATAAATGACTTCGGTAATTGCTGGATAAACATCAACCTTTGCAAAGACTTCCAATATCTAGTTCTGGACACCGAAACTGCGATGACATCATTCGTCAATTAGGATGACATGATCGACACACGCGACGCCTATAGTGCACACATCATCTGTCAATCCACAGCTTATCCACAGCTTATGTCTACGATAATTGAACGTCCTGTACAGTTGTGGCGTTTCTTTCGCAAGTACACCCTATGAATTATACATAACGTCCATTGAAAGACGGTCGTTGTAGGACTTTGTAAGTCAGTATTTGCGTTCACCAATCATTCTTGATTTATAGTCTTCAAAGGAATTGTTTGTTTTTGAGTATTTACCGATTTAAATTGTACATGTTTTAACGGACGCAATTTAAGTTTTCAGAAATTATCAAAACCCGAAATATATATGTCCCAGAATAACGTGACTCGTAATTGAGAGAGTATTTAGCAACTTAACTATGCTTTGAATTACCCCCTAAATTATCAATGTATGTAGGGAAATAATTCGCAATGTTTGACGGATTCTCAAACTTTAAACCACCCCTAAATACAAATTTGGTAAAGGTACGTACATGCAAGACGACATCCAAAAAATGAGAATAATACTACATGTAACAGCTTAAAATATACTAATCCAAATTCCTAACGCACCACCCCGATTTTTCCTTCTATTTGTATATTAAATGTGGTGCTGCATTCGCGGGTGGTCATCAACAATCGTTCGATACATTTATCTCAAAGTCAGATATTCTTACTTGAATAAGATTCACTTTTACTTGCAGGGTCCGTTATGTCAATCCCATTTGTTGACAATGAGATTTAAGGTTTTGAATCTATCGACATTTTTGGGGTTTCAAACTCCATTGATTTAGCATTGAGTGGATATTTGAGAAAAATGTGTTTCGAACAATTTCTGTTTTCGATGTCGCACAATACAGAAATTGAGATTCGATGACTTTGCTTGAAGACCTAATCCATTCTCTTTCATGATGCATTCATATGACACTCATTCCGGCGAAACTAACATCGTTACAACGGAATATTCAACGCACCTTTAACATTGAAAGCAATGGGAATTTCGAGGGTGGTGCGTTAGAAGTTTTGATTAGTATAGATAAAATATACAGTTCAGCGATCGTGGAATTACTGAAATCCATTAGGTTAAAAAATATGTTTGTTTCTAGTTTCATGCCCAAAAAATTAGAAATATTTTTTAGATTGATTATTTTGGAAAAAATGGAAAATATCAATTTAAATTACCTATAACACCCTAGTGTATGTAAAACTTACATGTTTTAGTAAAAATAAAGCAAATACAGTAGTTTGCTCTTCAATTTTAGAAAAATAAGCAAAATATCTGAAAAATATTTTTCTGATGCAATAAAACCATTTAGAGTCGCGGCAAATTTTTAGGGTAGGTCGGGAAACTGGAAACAAGCATTTTTTGTACGCCTAGGGACAATGTTGCACTGAACAGACTTGTTCTATGTCTAGACAATTCGTATAAATATTGGAACAAAGTGATCATGGCGGCACGATTGTGCGATTATAAAAAAAGTAAACGAAGAACCCGCAGCTTGTTTGACATCTGTTGTTAAATTAAATAATGGGATTACATAACGATACATTTGAGACCATTTCCCCGACAAATTTTAATACAATCTATAAAGAGAAACCCTGTTCCGATTTGTTGCCATTATAGTGTCTACATCTGCAGTTTGTAACAGGCAATCCTTGTTTTCTACAGGACTATTTTTTAATATTTTGATTGTCATGGCAAAAGACATTCTCGTATCCCAAAGGACTCATCTCCCAATGTAAGTCTGGAACTGGACTGACCACTGGTGTACGAGGATGGGCAAGAGATGTAACTATGGTGCGTTTGCCATTTGCACATTATGATTAGCCATACTATTGTCACCACACCCCCTGTCGGAGTGGTTGAAGAAGATGGCTCAAACGCTATTCCTGTGAAGATTGCCAGAGTCCCATAGAAACATTTGTTTGTTTGCTTTCTTGTTTGTTTTATTCTTCGTTCTTTTTCATCAATTCGGCAGCTTTTTAAAGCCGTTACTGTGGGAACAACTCTTTGGTAGAACCAGTACAATGCCCTTGGTGAGAATCGAATCCACGACGTCAGGATTGACTGTCAGGGGCCCTACCGACCAATCTAACGGGGTGAAATGAGGGAATTAACTGATAGCCTTTTACAAATAAAAACAATTGTAGAGACTTTAAAGCCGTACAAATCATCAGTTTTAATATATAAAAAATACATACACGTAGAAAAAGACTTCCTTCTATGATGCATTTACTTCAAATCTATTGTGGATGTCTTATCTATCTTTCCCGCGTATCCTATTTGGTGATAAAACCAGTTTGTAATATAGTGGTTTTAAAATAATTCCAGATAAACTTATCGACTTGAATGAGGTTATCTAGTTGGTTGTATCATGATTTAAGAGTTCGTTTTTCACAACTAACAGGACTTTAGCTTGCCTTCGAACTATCCTTAGTTCATCCTTCGTCTCAAACACTGAACCTAGTAACGTGCTCGATACGAAGGAAGGACCTAGGACAGTTAGAAACTAAAAATCGGAAATCTCATCCCCTTAAAAACTGACAGGGAAACACTCATTCAGCAATGCGTTGTTGGGTTTTATAGCACATAACCACTTAGTCACAGGACGTGTCCCGAAACATGAAACAGTCCATCATTTTAATCCAAGGTTTTATTTGATTTTTTTTCTTTTTAGATATATTGGAGTATCATTGGCCAGGACAGAATGTCAATTTCAGAAGCTCATATGTAGAACTATTCTCAAATGCAATAATCGGTGTTAAACGCAACATTAAGTAACACAGAACGATGTTAAAATCACAGAAGCTATAAAAAGTGTCAGGCCATTAAAGGAAACCGTTCAAAGTCCAACTTAGTTAGAATATTGCTTCCAAATCGATAATAAGCTGCGATTTGCTGAGCCCAATTAGAAGGTGTTTTGAATGTCGACAGTTTTTCACCCATGAATGCAATCTTTGGAAGAATACCACCAATGGCTATCAATTCTGTTTGTCTGAAATTCAATTAATTTTGCAAAACGTGAGTAATTACCGATGTCAAAACAAAACACACAGACTTTATGTTGAAATAACTGAATCCATAGAAGGTATTAAACCATTAAAAGAATTCCTAGAAATTCCAAGTAACTTAGAATACTAATAAAGTTTGGAAAAAAAGCTTCAATCTAGATTATGAGCGCAGACAAAAAGTACTTGGAAACCGTCAATTCAGGTATTTGAGGTACACAAATTTTGTTGTTACACGAATACATGTTCTAGCAACTAAAGTGATGATCTTAATGACCATATGAAGAGAAAATTTAATATTTTCTATTTTCATCCTTGTAATGTCTATTAGGAATATTGTGACGACCGATATATATTGATGAGCCTTGATGCGTCGTATAAGTCTACATTCCAGCCCAAGAATGTATTTTTATCGTACTTCAAAACTCACATATCACTGAGCCTTGTTGCACCATATAAGTCTACATTCTAGTCCAAGAATGTATTTTTATCGTACTTGAAATCTCATATATCACTGAGTCTTGATGTACCATATAAGTCTACATTCTAGCCCAAGAATGTATTTTATCGTACTTGAAAACACACATATCACTGAGTCTTGATGTACCATATAAGTCTACATTCAAGTCCAAGCCTGTATTTTTATCGTACTTGAAAGCTCACATATTACTTAGCCTTGATGTACCATACAAGTCTAGATTCTAGTCCAAGAATGTATTTTTATCGTACTTGAAAACACACATATCACTTAGCCTTGGTGCATCGTATAAGTCTACATTCTAGTCCAAGAATGTATGTTTATCGTACTTGAAAACACACATATCACTTAGCCTTGGTGCATCGTATAAGTCTACATTCTAGTCCAAGAATGTATTTGTATCGTACTTGAAAACACACATATCACTTTGCCTTGATGTACCATATAAGTCTTCATTCTAGTCCAAGAATGTATTTGTATCGTACTTGAAAACACACATATCACTTTGCCTTGATGTACCATATAAGTCTACATTCTAGCCCAAGAATGTATATTATCGTACTTAAAAACACACATATCACTTAGCCTTGGTGCATCGTATAAGTCTACATTCTAGTCCAAGAATGTATTTTTATCGTACTTGAAAACACACATATCACTTTGCCTTGATGTACCATATAAGTCTACATTCTAGTCCAAGAATGTATTTATATCGTATTTGAAAACTCATTTATCACTGAGCCTTGGTGCATCAATGAATGTTGGGCATTTTGGCTTGTTTTATGTATCAAAGACATGTACGCCACTGTTCATAAAAATGTGTAGAGAGTGATCAAAATTATTTGTAAGTTGGAGCTATTTGTTTCACATTCGACATGTAAGAAACTAAAATATTCATGTCTGCGTAAAATGTTTATAATTCCAACACGAATAGTGGTACCAGATGGGCTTATATCCAATGGTTAACTATTTATAAACTAACCAGTCAATTGCAATTAAATCTCAGAATCATAAATCACACAGATGAATAGCAAAATCAATAACCTTAGATTAAAGTTGGGCGATGTACTCCTTTTTAAAAGCGGGATCCAGGAATTGTCTCATCTCGTTTCATTGTTCTTTGTTGTTGTTTTTTTATGATTCTGAACTTTGGTTCACCCGAGTTTTCATATTTCAAATAAGTATTGTCTTTCTATATTTTGCATGATATTGTGTTGTTCACAATCCAACGGTATATTCGATCGTTTGATCCACTTTGTTGTAATATGTAGTAAACACGATGCTTTACGCAAACAATTTGTTGATACATATTATAGAAAAAGACCAAAAATGTTATTTTTTTACGACATTAGCTCAACCAATATTGTTAATATTCATGTTCATATTTCTCTTCCCAATATCCAATTAAACTAAATGAGACAATTATAGCATTCCGTTTGATCCATTAGCAACAGAATACCTTTTGTAGCTAAATAATCACGATTGGGGCATGAATTCCCTTTATATGCATCAATTATTCACAACATAGAGGGAACAATTAAATTGGAAAAGCAGATTTATCATTGAAATGTATAGCAAGACTAAATGTAAGCAATAGAGTAATTACCGGCTTGTGACACGTATGCTGTGTAAATTATCTGACTTATAACTGGCGAAGAGAAAGCATGGATTTTCGTTTGATGATTATAATGGGCCAGCTGTTCAAATCTCGTTTAAATTCTTCGCTGTTAATGCTGAAATTAACGCTGTTTAAATATAATAACATTTTAATTCTTAATTCACTTAATTTTATGGACTTGAAAACACCTTCTTAGAAAAATATATACAGAATCTGCTTGGGTATCTCTGTGAATAAAGTAATTATAAGGATTTTTAATTAACATTGATAATGTTAACATCGACGTTTACAACAACAACAGAAGTGTTGAACAACTGGCCAATTGTCCAAAAAAAAGTAACTCTATTTCGGCATTTAGGGCCATGACCAATGTTATTGTTTTAACCAAGCATCCTTTTGTATAATAGGTATTATTAAATAGTGATCATATCGTTGACAATCATTGTGTTATAATATACTAATTTACCCGTGACATATCGTTATTTTTACACTGAAGAGCGATGCCATAGATATAGATCGCCGATACAGCAGCTTTATTGATAAGCAACTCAAATGGCGTTGTTTGAAGACGCACAATAACGGGACAGATTACCAACAATGCGTGGATTGTAGACGATGCGAAATTCAAACCAAATTCGATGTTTTGTATTCGTTAGGTGTATCACGAACATATAAAGACGTTGTTTAAAGCTATATTTGTGGTGTACGACTTCCGTATAGCTATATTTTATTATTACATACCTTGGGTTTACCACCCCCCCTCCCTCCCCTTCACCGATCGGAAGAAGGTGCCGAAAAACCATAATGGTTGTCCCCCTGGTAGATGGTGGCTAAAACCTCTGTAGCCCGGCTGTCTACTCCTGCGAAGGTTGAAATTCTTGATAATTGAAGCGGCGTCAGCAAAATGAGATTAAATGTTTCTTGGCGCAATAGAGACATGCTTTATTAAAGACAAATTTGAAACGTTGTTATACACACTGTTAAGGTATTTTCATCTAGAGCTTACAAGCGTAGGAATTTGAAACACAGATGTGGAAACATGGGTCCAACTGTTCAAAGCTTTCGTTGTTGTTAACTAGTAAATAATCCTATTGAAACAGTTCCAATGTATTCTGTCTAAATCTTGTATACTTGAAAACATCTTTTTCGACTTGTTTAAGAGATTCAAAATCTGGGTGTGTGTGTCATTGTGAATAAAGTAACTACGATGATTTTAAATTTTACATCCACAACGTTAACATCGATGTTAACACTGACAAACGTTTTGAACAACTGGACCATAGTTGTTTTCTTTGTTTTCTTGTATTAAACTTTTGGTCATATTTCATCTTGAGAAATGGGGAGGGAACCCAAGCAATGGCAAATAGTGCACCACAGATTCTTTACCATACACCACGGCTTTGTTCCACATTACTTGGTCTCACACAGCAGCCCCTTCTAGCTAGCACACAAAGTCATACCACCCGCTTTGGGCTGCATTCCCAAACAACCCGACTCCGAGGCAGCTCGAAGGCGCCGCGGTCCGTCCCACCATGAGCCTGACACCCGCTCTGGGCAAGGCCACGATCAGGAGGACTCGAGAACCGTCCTTTACTTGGTCATTTCTTATTGTAACAAGTAAATTGGTCAGTGTATATAACTGCATCTATTTCAATCTGAAATAACTTTGTCGGTTGGAAAGCAATTTGAACGAAATAAACGGGTATCGTTAGCTATTCAACACACCATTCAAGTGCAGTGAAGCATTTTAAAATATACCTGCGATAAAACCAAGGAAGCCTATTAGTGACAGAATTTTTTGCAGGACCCTCGTATGGTCATTATTCTATATAATCTATACATTTTCGTCTGTATACAACACCGTTGTTTAGCTAACATGGTTTTTACTTTGGATCTCAGCAACCACGGCTGGGTGAAAACAGAAATTAAAAACAAAAAAACAGGACATCGTTTTTTTTCCAACTCCAACCATACTAGTAGACTTTTTTCTAACAGCAACCTTTGCCATGTAGAGTTGGAAAACAGAAATTTTAAACCTGAACCCTAACTTCAAACCCTATCCCTAACCACGGCTGGGTGAAAACAGAAATTGTGTTATAAAGAGGTTGTGGTGTAGCTCATACCCTATTTATCCTTAGTATTAGGTCCCTTAACTCTTTACCATACTTGTCATAAAATTTGAATAAATCCCATTTTACTACCTGCTGAGATGTCCAAAATATTGCTGGATGAGTGGCAAACAGTGTTAGGCATCTGATCAGATGCCCCAGAATCCATGCAGCATCTGATCTAGGTCAACATTGTTTGCTCATGTCTGTCTATCCGAATGCATAGGGTTATTACAGTAAATAAAATTATAATTAAAACATTGTAATATCATCAAACAAAACTTAAGAAACAAGGGACAAAATAACTTGCTGAGCAAAGTATATCCCCAGCTTAGAGAAGAAAATAGCAGGCCCAGTTTACACTTATATTAATAATCACAGCAGCAGCAGATGGATATTTTGATTATTTTTTATTTTATTTTATTTTCCTGTGAAAATAAGGCTTGGCATTTCATGTGAATCATCTAGGCAGATGATTCACATGAAATGTCAAGCCTTATTTACTCTCAAAAAATAATAAAAAAGTTTAAGAATGCCATCTGCTGTTGTTGTGACCATCACTTTCAGGGTTAATTTTACTGTCTCTGCCAGCTTTAAAATAAGGACAGCAGTCACACAATATCAGTTTTCATTTCCTCACAAAAAACATCTCACATTAACAGAATAAGCAGACAAGCACAGGCCCAGATCAATCTGTACATCCACTCAGTCTGATCAGGGTCTTCATTGTCTACTTCAAGGCAAATGGATACACTTTAAGTGGAGGTTTGTTTGTTTTATGTTTTATTTGGGTTTTACATCACTTTCAAGAATCTTTCAGACATATTGCAACAGTGTCTGGAGGTGGCAGGGAGCTCAATGCTCACTTTTAATAGAGTACCGTCTAACTGAAATATCACACCCCAGACACATGATTTGATATTCCACTCAGTCACTTTATACTGACACTGGGCTGACCAGATCTGATTCCTAGCTCTACTTTCATATTGCTGAGTGCCAAGTAAAAGAGCAGCTAATACCATTTTTTTTTAATTTTTGGTATGACTGGTGGATGCTCTACCAAATGAGTCACTGTTCCAGTTTAAGTGGAGGTAACTTAATCAACTTTGTTTTGCCTCCCTTTTGAAAGTGGTCTACTCTGAAAGGAATGAACTTGCTCCCCTAAGAGTAGACCACTTTCAGAAGGGTCTGGGTGTGCAACAATGCAGACAGGAAGTCACAAAAGCTATCTCCCTTGTACAAAATGGCAGAAAATGTATCTAACCTATCCAGTCCCCTTAATACAAAGTATTGGATACTGTAGAATATGTCAACAGTCAGCAATGGAGCAACTGTTCAGGACAATCTCGATCTGGGCAGACTGAATGCACTCTAAGACACTTTTTTGCAGCCCGAAACTGCTCAGGAAGATTGATTGATTGATTGTGTTGGGGTTTAACGACACTTCAACCCTTGTGGGTCATTTTGTGTCGTCTCCCAGAGAAACGGGAGAAGAGAGATAGTAGAGATGAAAGTGAGGGATAGGGAAGAAAGGAAAATGAATGATAGTGAAGAAACAGAAGAAATAAAAACATTCCCCTTCTACCCTTACCTGCTGCAAGGATAGAAGGCCTTGCCCAACTGCAAGTCATTATCAGTTGGACGCCCCAGTGATGTAAGATACACAACACCTTTGCCTCACCCAACCACCCCGCTGCTCAGGAAGACTCTTTTACAAGATACCAAAGCACATTTTCATATCCAAAGAAAGCATCCCACTTAAAAAAAAAAACAAAAAAACAGGACATCGTTTTTTTTCCAACTCCAACTATACTAGTAGACTTTTTTCTAACAGCAACCTTTGCCATGTAGAGTTGGAAAACAGAAATTTTAAACCTGAACCCTAACTTCAAATCCTATCCCTAACCACGGCTGGGTGAAAACAGAAATTTTGTTGGAAAAAAGGAGAGGCGCTTCTACTGAGTACCCACAACATATGTCTTCGTGGAGAAATAAGAAAAAATAATTATCTGATACCTCCTCTTATCTAGAGGTATTTTCCCATTCCCAATTCAAATGATCACCTGCCCCGAGATAATAAAATTTGTTCATGCTCAACTCAGCTTAGCGTGAAACTTTCTCTGCTATTAAATATGAAAATGCCAACAATAGTTGGCATTTTCATATTTATTAGCAGAAATTTTCATGCTCAGCTATATTTAGCAAGAAAGAATTTGCAATTCTTAGCAATTTAAGACTTATTCAGCTAAGCATAAAAAAGTTTTACAACCTTGGGGCCTGACCTAAAGCTGTAATCTCTCTGGTTATTCTGTGATTCAATCCTGACCATTTTTCTGAGATAATCACACTGACTTACAAATTAAACCTTACTCTAATATAATGGCTTAAAATAAAAACTTACTTTAATATGGTCTAAGTAAACAATGTTAGATATAAATAAATTAATTTTTCTGAGTATTGTCAGAAGACAAAATTATAGACTAACCTAGCCTGCTAACCTTGCTTAATTTTTTCTTTGAATGTGAATCAATTATTAACCTTTTGACTTAATGCAACATTCAAAATTGCAGCAGACTAAATACTTTTTTACTTAAATAAGCCTTGACATATCAAGTGAATTATCTGCTAGGTAGAGCATTCACATGAAATTGCAAGCCTTATTTTCTCTAAAAAATAAAATATTTCAGAATGTCATCTGCTGTCGTTTTATGGATTAAAACAGAAATATGTATTAATTAACTGAAAACAAAATGTAAAAAACAATAAGGTATATAGAACCAACATACAGCCAGATCAACCAAAGCCCAGTTGTTCAAAACTAACAATGTTGTTAATTAACATATCATTAAAACTTTGATCATTAAATTGACATATATCCTAATATTTTTGCTGAAAAAAAAGTGAGTAGCTTTTGCATTTGCAAATGCTACTCACATTTGTTCAGTAAAAATACCTGTGAATAAGATATTGTACTTACTAAAAAGTTAACATTTTGACCACTTACAAGCTCGTTAAGCTAACAATGCTTTGAACAACTGGTCCCAGAATAATTGAAAAACCTCTATATCTTTGCTGAGAAAAACCACTAATCAGCCCATTTGAATATATGCACATGCTTAAATGGGTCTTTATTGTTTAGATATACTTGACAGCTTCTTTTATCAATGCTTATGGTGCTAATCACAACTGCAGCAAACGACATTCTGATTTTTGTTTTGTATTTTTCAGATAAAAAATAAGGCTTGACATTTCATGTAAATTGTCAACCTAACAGACAATTCACATGGCAGGTCAAGTCTTAATTTCTCTGAAAAATAACAAAAAAAAAAAATAGAATGTCATCGGCTACAATTCTGCAATAGCAGTTTAAAGGTTAAGATGCAGCCCATACTATATCTGTGATCTGCCAAAACGTATTTCAAGGCTTGTCTAGCACATTCATAACAGTTTCCATTAAGGCTGGCACAATTAATCAGATAATCGATTAATTTATCAATAAATTCCACAAAAATGATTATCATTATAGATTTGCTAATAATCGATCATTTGATTTCTGTGCCTGTTACTTTACCATATTTATCCTTAGTATTAAGACACCTAAACTCCTTACAATACTTTATCTAAAATTTGAACAAGTACAATTTACTACCCAATGTTGTGTCTAAAAATAGCTGGATGGGTGGCAAACAACGTAGACCCTGATGAGACACCGCATTTGCGGCATCTCATCTGGGTCTACACTGTTTGCTCACACTTGTCTTACCAAATGCATACAGTAAAGTATAACATATGGTAAGAGTCATGCTCAATCAGATAGGTAAAACTATTAACAAATCTTTAGTGATAACTAATCGATTATTGATCACAATGGCAGGACAGATAATCGATTATTTTTCCAGGTCCGATTAGCCAGCCTTAGTTTCCATAGTACCTGAAAATCGTGATAATTCAACAACACAAAAAGAAATAATTTCAGAAATATCTTTATAAGCATTTTTGTACAGCTTTTCTTTTCTGTTTAACGAAGTGTAAATATTTCTTCAACACAATGTAAATGAACCACATGAAGCGAACTGGGATTTTATAAAACATAGATCAGCCTACATATCTGAACAGGCCTAGTGGACCATTCAAGATGAGACTGAGCATGACAAAACCTACGATAAGACGTGTGACCAATGAAGACTCAGATCAGCCTATGCATCCACGCAGTCTGATCAGAGTCTTCACTGATTACATGCGTCATCTACAGCTTCCAGGCTATCCAAAGAGAGATTAACGAGAACGCTTGCAATACTGGGTGGCTGGAGAGGCTGATTCAAGTCTTTGCTGGTCACACTGGTCTTATTGTAGGTTTTGTCATGCACTGGCTCATATTCTCTAACCATATCTACCATATTTACCCTAAGTATTCGGACACCTCAACTCCTTACCATATATGTTCTAAAATTTGAACCAGTACAATGCACTACCCTATGTTGTGTCTAAAAATTGCTGGATGAGTGGCAAACAGTGTAGACCCAGATGAGACGCCGCGTTCTGCGGCATCTCATCTGGGTCTATACTGTTTGCTCAGGCCTGTCTGTCCGAATACATATGGTAAATACGGTATTCTATTCATATCTATTCAGGGCCCGGTTGTTCGAAGTGTTGTTAGATTAACAAGCTTGTTAGTGGTCAAAATGTGTACTGTTCTAGTAAGTACAATATCCAATTCACAGGTATTTTTGCTGAAAAGCTACTCACATTTTTTCAGCAAAAATTTTAGTGCATATGCTATATTTAATGATCAAGTTTTAATGATACCTTAACTAACGATATTGTTAGATTTGAACAACTGAGCCCAGACATCTAAACTCTTTAACATACTCATCCTACTAGAGCAAGTGAGGAGGGGGCTCATACATACCCCTGACTAGTACCATATCTACACAAATACACAATTTCTGAATCTATGAGCTTAACTTCTGGTCAGAAGCTGTTAAAGGATGACAATATCAACTAATCTGTTTCCATCCAGTAGCAATACTAATCACACATCAGTAACTGTCAGCGAATACATGGAAATGCATGTAAAGAAAAAACTTAACACAAAACTTTAATATGCATGAAGACGAAATTTCTAAGTCTGTAACTTTGTTTTTATTTCAGCAGCAGAAAGCCATGTCAACTGATCTGTAGCCATCCAGAAATAATACTTAGCAAACATCATCAACTTAAATGGAAGATTTCCAGAAGTATATGCAAAGAAAAATTTTAACACAAAACTTTAAAACAAATCATAACATAAATTTCTAAGTCTGTGACCTTGACCTTTGCTCAGAAGCAGCCACAAAATAAAGATAATGTCTACCAATCTGTATCCATCTAGTTGAAGTTTTAACTACATATCAAACATTTCAAGTGAAGAGTTTCAGAAATATAAGCAAAGACAAAAATTTAACGCAAAACTTAAATGTTTGGATGAATGGACAAACAGACAGAATGACTAAAACTATATAACCCATCACATATTTTGTCCGTTAGGGTATTAAAATTTGACCATCTGATGAAGTGTCTAAAATGTGACAGAATGGCAAACAGTGTACACCCTGAGCGAACAGGTTGATCAGGGTCTAGATTGTTAGTTAGCTCAGGCATGTCTCTGAACATTTAGGGTAAATACCGTAATAGCCCTAAGTATTGGCACAGATAGGCCCATGCAAACAGTGTAGTCCCAGATCAGACGCCGCAGAATGCATTCTACAGCATCTGATTTGGATCTACACTGTTTGCCATACATACAGCAATATTTCAGACACATCAAGAGGTAGTAGAATGGACTATTTCATATTTTAGGACAAGCATGGTGAGTAGATAAGGTGTCCCAACACTTAAGGTAAATACAGTTAGGTACACAACATCATTAGATAGTATAAAACTATTGGTGAACAGCAAAAACTCTGATCAGGCTGCTCCAATCACAACAGCTCCAGATAGAAGGTGGTATCTGGTAACAATTTTTTCTTTTTCTTATTTTTTTCTCCATTAAAACATATATTGTGGAACGCATTAGAAGCACCTTGCCGAGGAGCTTAAAAAGAGTACCTACACCATATGTTTTGTGGAGAAATAAGAAAAACATTTCCCTGATACCATCTGTTCTATGGAGCTATTGTGATAGGTTCAGCCTGGTGAGATCAATAGCGTTTGGATGAAATAAAGGCCTTATCTCCAGCTGTGTTTCACTATACACTATAACCCCTGTATAACACGGTTTGTTATAACACGATTTTGGATATAACATGGTTCAAAGATGGATCCCAAAAATGTACAGATTATATTGAAAAATGACCATAAATGGTCATTTTTCAATATAATCTATACATTTTTGTTTGGATATAACACGGTTGTTTAACCAACACGGTTTATGCTATGGACCCCAACAATAGTGTTATAAAGAGGTTGTGGTGTATTAACATCTTTTTAGATGGCTGCAGCTAATAATCAATCTGAAATCATAACACAACTGCTCGGGTGAAAAGAGGCAGCACGTTATTCATAGTTTCTTCCACAGACAATCATGACTGAGAGAATACATAGCTCCAGATATGAAAGGGCATCCAAATAATATTTTTCTTGTTTCACCCCAAAAACGTATGTTGTTAGTATTCTATACAAATGCCTCACTCAGATGCTTCTAATGAATACCCATAATGTATGTTTTCATGACGAAACAAGGAAAATATCAGGGCCCAGTTGTTCAAAACTAATGATGTTGTTAATTAACATATTGTTAAAACTTTGATCATTAAATATGGCATATATGCTAATATTTCAGCAAAAATACCTGTGATTTAGATACTATACTTACTAGAGCAGTTAACATTTTGACCACTAACGAGCTCGTTAAGCTAACGATGCTTTGAACAACTGGGCCCAGTATTTCTTTGGTTGAAAAAAGTGCCTTAAATGGAGATATGAAACCGGCTCATAAAAAGATGACGGTGAGTTCAGGTTCAATGACTCATCAGCCCATGAGGGTCATTTACTTTAAAATGGTTTTAAGCAAAATAAGAAAACTATGAGACACTATATTATTATGTTTTCTTAAAGAGCCATGTTTACCCTAATTATATGGACACCTTAACTCCTTACCATACTTGTCCTAAAGTTTGAACAAACTCATTTAATACCTGCTCAAGTGTCTAAAAACTGCTGGATGAATGGTAGCCAGTGTAGACTTTGATCAGACATCACATTCTAATGCATATGATTGGGGTCTGCGTTGTATGCTCTGGTTTGTTTGTCCGAACACTTAGGGGACTATAAGATAAGCACAAATGTACAATTTTTTCATCAAACTAAAATCTTATCTGAGCCTTGATAAATATAACCCACACCTTATAAAATAGTTTTTCAATGAATTCCTTTAAATATAGCATGAATGAATTCCTCTTAATGTATCAAGTTAAGTACACAAAAGCTCTTTTGTATGAAAAATAAAAAAAAAATAAAAAAAAGGGTTTACCATATTACTGATTATAAATATTTACAGGATGTTCCATGAGGCAAGCCATACACTAGAAAGTAAATATCTTTATTAATATCGCTATTTTCTCATTATGAAAAATGGTTTCACAAGTACAAGATAGTATTTTCTTGATGTTAATTCAAAGAAGTAAGATTTTTTCATATCAGAGCAGACATGAAGTTGTGTTTAAGGGGAATGGATAAACTTTCAGGGCAATAACTCTGTCTAAATGTTTTACCTTCCTTCTGAAACGGGATCTACACTAAAATGAAAGAATTTGCTCCCCTTGGGGGCAAATTCTTTCTTTTTAATGTAGACCCCTTTGCAGAAAGAATTGAGTGTGCAGGAAAGCAAATGGAAAGTCACAAAAGTTGTCTCCCTTGTAAAATATGGTGGAAAAAGTACCAACTGTATTAAGTCCCCTTTAAATGGATATTTAGAGGCCCTATGCAGCTGTTAAACTCTTCTTAACATTTTCGGTAATTTTTTTTTTTTTTTTACCAAAACAAATACCTTTGCAAACAGTGTATTTCCAGATGAGAAGTCAGAATATATTTACTCCATATGTTCAACAATGAATATGTCTAAATTCCAAGATGGAAGAGTCCACCTCAGACATTGACGACTGGAAGATTAAGAGATGGGACACTGTGCCTATATAATGTTTTGAACAGTGCTGATCCTGATCAAGCTTGGAAAAGTTTGATCCAGACCTACACTGTTGCCTCAGGCAATTCTGTCCAAGTATTCTGGATAACAGTATGATATATTGTGAAAAGCACAAAAAATGGATGAATTTATTTACAGTAACTCTACATGTCAACATTAAGAATATCATAAAAACTGCTTGTATGAAGAGATTGTTTCTTCATCATACTGAAGCAACGAAAGTGCAACAATGAAATGTTCTGTGCAAAACAGCGCCATAAAGCCATGAGGTAATTTCTGCTGAAATGCATGAAAAACAAGAAGTTATGTCAATAATGCCTGCATTATTCCTGAGCATATAAAAGCAGATCAAGTTCAGCACATTGAGATATACTGAGTATTCCAATGATCTCTAGCAAAGCTCCAGATAAACAGTATTCCAATGATCTCTAGCAAGGCTCAAGATAAACAGAGTATTCCAATAATCTCTAGCATGGCTCCAGGTAAACAGGGTTATTCCAATGATCTCTAGCAAAACTCCAGATAAACAGTATTCCAAAGATTTCTAGCAAGGCTCCAAATAAACAGAGTATTCCAATGATCTTTAGCAAGGCTCCAGATAAACAGTATTCCAATGATCTTTAGCAAGGCTCCAGATAAACAGTATTCCAATGATCTTTAGCAAGGCTCCAGATAAACAGTATTCCAATGATTTCTAGCAAGACTCCAGATAAACAGGATTATTCCAATGATCTCTAGCAAGTCTCCAGGTAAACAGAGTATTCCAATGATCTCTAGCAAGGCTCCGGATAAATTGAGTATTCCAATGATCTCTAGCAAGGCTCCGGATAAATTGAGTATTCCAATGATCTCTAGCAAGGCTCCAGATAAACTGAGTATTCCAATGATCTCTTCTATAGGAAGACTCCAGATAAACTGACTACTCCAAAGAGTATTGTTTTTTCTCATTTCTCCATAAAAACATGTGTAATGGGATCTCTTTAAGAGGAATGGATACATTTCCAGGAAGACAATTTAGTTACAACTGTTTTGCCCCCCAACCCCCACCCCCATCATCCCTCTGAAAAGGGATCAACTAAAAAAAAAATAAAACATTTGCTCCCCTTTTTGGATAGATCTGCAGAGAAACAAACAGGGCATCAGAAAAACTGTCTCCCTTGCCAAAAAATCTATCATCTGTATCAAGCCCCTTTTAGTGAGGAAACTGTCAAAATTCTGTCCTCCCTACTGAAAAGCATGGGGAGCAAATTCTTTCCTTGTAGAGTAGATCTCTTTTCAGCAGGATCTTGGTGTGCAGAAAAGCAAATGTGAAGTCAGAAAAACTATCTCCCTAAAACTGACAGAAAATTAAGAGGCCATGCCCACTTCTATTGTTCAGCCAATCAGATTGCTACATCCAGATTGTTGCTATAAATTTGCATACTTAGTGGCAAACAGTGCAGATCCAGATCAGTTGGCAAAAGCAGGGTATATCCGGGTTCAGCAGGACAAGGGTTAAAGAAGAAATACGTAAAAGTTGAATAATTCTGTTCTTGTGTAAATGATTTATCTCCAAGCATATTCAACTCCTGCTGGGTACAAATACCAACAAATGACACTGATTTTTTTCTTCTTACTTTTCCTAAAAAATAAATGGTGTTTCAAGTAAACTGCAGGAGACAATTTGCATGAATAGTTTAACCCTACAATTGTTGACAATTTGCATGAATTGTTTAACCTACACTGTTGGCATAAATCTATAAAAAAAAATGGAAAAGCTAATAACAAAATATCTTCCTTCTAAAGGCACACTGACACACATCACCCACAGAGCCATGTTCCAGACAGCATGCTTTTTATTTCAGCATGCTTTTTATTTTTTAAAGAAAATACAGAATTTATCCTTATTTCTCTATGAAAACATATGATGTGGCAGGCACTCATTAAGAGCGCTGTAATGAGGCACTTCTACCCACTACATAGTTTTTCCCACTACATATATTTTCATGTAGAAATATGAATATTATTTACCTGGATTCTATTTTTATCTTGGGCTATGCTGTGCTTTGCAGTCATGTTAAAGACATAGCTAAGTTGAGACCAAAAGTGGTACCACTCACTAATGATTCCATTGCCCCTACCTAGGTACTACACTCATGAAATTCCGTAGTCTTCAGATTACAGCCAGTGTACTTTTTATTTACTTTTTTATAAAGGCATATGTTGTGGGTTCTCATTTGAATTGCATCGACTTGTCAATGCAATTCAAATGAGTACCCACAACATATGCCTTTATAAAAAAAATCAGACAAAAAAATCGCAAAATCATCATCAAATAAGTCCTTTTCTGATCTTTTTATAGTGTATCCTTAATAGGTATAGGTACATATTTTATCACATCTGAGTGTTCCCAGTAATTTTGAAAAACCTAAGCGCACAGTGCGGTAATTAGGTCAAGAGAAATTAAAGGCAAGTCATAAAGATGTGTTTATGAGATCAGAGTAGGGAGTAATAAAGAGGCCTTCTGAGGGGTAATAAATATTTGAATGGACATTACTTATGAATCAGATAAATAAGCCAGTACTAGATTCACCTATAGGGACTCTACCTGTCTATTGTTTATTGACAGTATACTAAGATTTTGGTGTACCCAGTCTCTTATCAAAGGTAAGACTAATGACCGAGACATATCTTATTTTTATGTCTTTAACAGACAAAAATGTTTATATAGTTCTAGATAAAGGTCCAGATAAATGTTTGTCTGATTTCTTAACAAAAATATGTCGTGGGTACACATTAGAAGCACCTCGGTGAGGTGCTTCTAATGAGTACCCACAACATGTTTTCGTATCATAATAAGAAAAAAGTATCAAAATAGTTTAGTCAAAAACGTGCCCTATCTGCAGCAGTGGTATTATTTGTTATTTTTCACTGGAAACAAGACTGAGCAGTTTATTTAGGTTGTCTTTTATGGGATGAGAAATATGAAATGCTAAACCTTACAACATTACCTTAAATATTCAGACAGGCGTGTCTGAGCAAACACTGTAGACACAGATCTAACTGTTCCTATAACAACAGTTTGATCCCAGTCTGCAAGCACATCGTTATAAACTGAAATGTTCAAGTTTTAGGTTAAGTATAGTAAGGAATTAAAGATTCTGAATATTTTGGATAAAGTATTTTCATATAAAATAAATGGCCCAGATAGGAACTGGGCCCTTATGTAACATATAGGCAATGAAAGCCCTGATTAGCCTGTCCATTTAATTCACGAGGGTTCTGATCAAGCAGCATAGATATGCAGGCTGATCTGAGTCTTTGCTGTTAGCATGTGGCATGAATGTTCCTTTTCTTGCATGAGCATAGAAACATTTTTCTTATTTCTCTGTGAAAACTTGTGGGTACTCAGAAGCACCTACTATATATATGTTTTCGTGGAGAAATATGAAAAACATAAATACTTTTTGGTCAAATAAGTGCCTTGTCTGGAGCTATGTTGCATGACAGCATCGTGTTTTGTTGTCTGGTAACTGTAATCAGCAGCAGGGTACGGGTACAGTGTATCACAAACACTTTATTGTTTCAATCATCAACAGTGAAATGTGTCACTTGGAACATGAAACATTTGTTACACACCCGTACTGGTCTCTGATGTCCATACTGGGGCAGAGGCACAGAGTTCGCTGAACAGCGACCACAAAAGATCTGAAAATACACGAAAAAATGTAAATCAAAGTTCTCTAATTTAAAGGAAAAGGATAAGCTTTCAAGGAAGTCAACTATATGGAAATTATTTTTGCATTCCTTCTGAAAAGGGATTTACTCTAAAAGAGTAGATCCCTTTTCAGAAGGGATTGAGGAAAATTTTTCCTTTTTTTTTTGTCAGTAGACCCATTTTTGGAAGGGGCTTGGAGTGCACGGACTAGGTGTGCATGAATACAAACAAGAAGTCATACAATGCTGTGTCTCTAGTATAAATGGCAGAAAAAATTATCGAACGTATCCAGTCCTCTTGGCTAAATACTGTATCCTACGCTGCGTGGGACAATATGCCTGTACATGCCCACAGCAACACTCGTCAAACTGCCAATCTATCAGTCCCTAGACTGATTTCTACTGGCCTGAATAGATTTCCAGCTTAAAGGGAGCAAAACAATCCAACAGGCACTTCTAATGAGTACCCACAATGATCTTTCCAGAAAGAAATAAACGAGAAAGATGTCAACACTTTTTTTGGTTGAATAAAAGTGTACTATCTACAGCTATGAAACTCGCACAGATTTAACACATTCTTCATCAATGCAAGAAATCATCAAAATTAAATCAGAAATTATTTACCTTTCCACAATTTCTGCAGTGATGACGTCTTCTTACAAATGTGAATGGTGTTTTACAGGATGTACAACCTGACGATTCTTCATCTGGTACCCACTTCGGTGGCTCTATGACTGATCCTACAAAATCACATAGAAAACTCAATATAACTGTCCAACATACCACCTGAAACATCTATAAAGTTCAGATGCATAAGCATAGCTCCAATTAAAAAGTACTTATAATTTTCTTATTTCTCCCTGAAAACATATATATGTTGTGGGTACTCATTAGAAGTGCCTCAATGAGGCTCTTCTAATGAGTACCCACAACATATGTTTTCATGGAGAAATAAGAAATATTATGTGGATACCCTCTCTTATCTGGGGTTATGATAAAAAGGTTATGCCTACAGCCAGCTTCAGCCTATCAGTACAGGTCATTAGCCAGTGGTAAATTTTAGGAAATGTAGGTCACAGTGACTATTTTTGTGGCAGGTAATGATAGTGGCGAGGAGTACCAAGCAATAGTTTCATTGGCCTGAGATGGCTTTCCCACCTATGATGACGATGTTTTCAAATTAAATGACACGTCAATCCATGAGGATCATTTGCATTAAAATGCTATTTTAACATGGTTTAGTAGTGAAAACAGATAAAAAAATAATACAGAAAAACAGAGAAAAAAAAATAAAAAAACAACAAGAAAATATATTGCAATGATATTTGCTTAAATTCTGAAGGAAGCTTTAAGGGTTAAGAGCCTTTATGGAATGAAGCATTTAAATTTATTTACCATTTGATTGTCTGTAAGGAGGGTGTGCTCTTGTTCTATCATGGACTGGACTGTCTTCTGAATGACCTTGACTTTGGTTGGCCTGGTGGCCTTGAACTGTGTCCCTTTCCCTGTTGGTTACCTCTTCTTCAGAACTGTCCGGAGGATTGTTGCTGTTCATTTCAAATACACATTTAAGAATGTGTCGCAAGTCACTGGCATAGTTGGTTTGCAGCTGGTCAGCAACACCTGGTAATAAAACATTAACGCATTGTAGCCTGGAGACCTCTAAAATGGTAACTGATAAACAGTGCACCCAGATCAGACGCCGCAAAATGCGGCGTCTGATCAGGGTCTCCACTGTTTGCGAATGATTTAGCCATTTTTCTCCAGGAATATCTAAATCTCATAGCCAGAAGTACCTAAATTTGAAATTGGATTCTTCCAATATATATAGTGTGGAAGAGTCTATGATGGGTTAACTCTGCAGACGATATCATACCATAGCTCCAGGCAACAAAGCATTTTTTGTTTGTTTTTTTTTCATTTGAAAAGCAGTAATATTTTTCTTACTTCTCCAGGCAAACATATGATGTGCTTATTTATCAGAAAAATTATAGCTCTTGCCAACTGGTTGAGCTACAAGTCAATGGTACTTGTCAAAATATGTGTGTGCTTGCACTGGCGAGAGTTAACCTTGTTCCATCTACTGATCACACATACAAATGTACTTTGTATACTGTGCTAAAAACAACATTTGTCCAGACCATGGAGATTACCTAGGTATAACATCAACAATGCTATTGAGGATTCAAAATTAACAATAAAGCCCTATTATATCCACATGATATCAAAAGAAAGCATACCAGCTATACAGACAAAAAGTCTATGTATCAGATCACTACTGCTGCGGAATCTTGATCGAGCTTCATTCCGTGAGGCCAGCTCAGCAGCTTGTATAGCCAAGGCAATTTCTTCTTCATCATTACACTCAGAATTGTAGGAACTTGTCTCACTACCCGTACAGTTGCTGGAAACAGAATGATTTCAGGTAAGAGTCTGACATTTTCCTTCCACAAAAAAAAAAAAAAAAAAAAAAAATTTCTAAATTTTCCATAAAAATTTTGTGACATCTTATTTGAGCTGTATAAGTGGGATAATTCTAACACAATTACAATGTTAAACTTCCATGGACATATAAGAAAAGTAGTAATTAGGATGAATACTTAAGCGCTGGAATATTCAGGGTTTCTGCAGAGCTGGGAACTTAAAATTCCCTGATTTTTCTCTAATGAATGGTGGGTTTTCCCTAACATTTGTTGATATAATCATGCTGTTTATTGTATACCATACTCTCAGTATGGAACTTTAGTTCCATTTTTTCATAATATTTTTAGGATTAGCGTTCAAAGTAAAAATAAAGGCTGAATTCAAAATAACGTTTCCCTGACATGTTTTGTAAATCCTTAAACTTTCTGACAAATTTTAAAATTCCCTTTTAGACCTTGAAAAAATCCTGAACACATAGGAGGATGTGCCATGTCAGATACAGCACCCCAGATTACCTTAACGCTCAAACTGTCAATCACAACAATTGTCGTCTGCTTTGTCACCTGCTTGTAACTTTAAGTCATTTTTGCAAACAGTGTGAGCCCAGATCAGACTGCTCCTAGAGGAGCAGTCTGATCAGGGTCCTCACTGTTTGCCTGTATGCAAAAATAGTTTTGAAAAGTTTGCAAGAATATTCAGCAGACGACATTTTTAGATGCATGTTTTTTTGGCATTTTAAGGGTTAAACTAGAGCTGGTGTTTGTAAAACACTATGCCCCCAACTGCCTGACTCTAACACTGTTTGACTCCAACACTGCTTAGCCATGACGGTAACAACAGTACAAATATATGATTTCAATGTTATTTTATCAAAGGGAAATAACTCTAAAATAGGAGAAGATTGGGATAAGAAAAAAATACGGATCACCTATTTTTTCATGAGGAATCAAAACATGAAATTTCAAAACATTAGCATACATGGTTCTAAACTTATGCTATACACAATAAAGCAACAAATGGCCCGAAATTGCGAAGGGCCATAACTCCAACATTTCATTTAATTGGTTCAAAATTTATTCAGGTGATCTCCTCCTCAATCCCAATCAGTATACCAAATATCATGGCTCTAGCTTAAATACTTTTTGAGATATCTTGCTGAAAAAGTCAAAATGCCTAGAACTACAAAGGGCCATAACTACATCAATTTTTCATGGAATTCCCTAAAAAACAAACCAGGTAATCTCCACATCATCCCCAATCAGCATATAATATTTCAAGACCCTAGCTTAAGTGCTTTTCGAGAAATCTTGCTGACAAGGTCAAAATGAGCAGAACTGCAAAGGGCCGTAACTTTATCAATATTTTCATGGAATTCTCTCAAAATATAATCGGGTAATGTACAAACATTCCCACTCCCTGTAGCGAATTTCAAGAACCCAGCTTAAATACTTTTCAAGATATCTTGCTCACAAGATTTAATTCTGATTTTTTTCCAAGGGGCATAACTTTAAATAAACATGCTAGACAAGAAACAAAATACGGGTCGGCTATTTTTTCATTGGGAACCCAAATATAAAATTTCAAAACCCTAGCGTGCAGGGTTCTTAAGATATGGCATGCACAAAAAAAGCTTGATGAACGGACAAACAGTCGGATGGACAAATGAAGGCAAAATAATATGCCCCATCAATTTCATTCGAAACTGGGGGCATAATCAGGTCATCTACTCATCGCTACCAATCTATTCATCAAGTTTCAAGGCTCCAGCTTCAATAGTTTTTGAGATATTTTGTTCACAAGGGAAACATGCCCAAAATTACAAAGGGCCATAACTCATGAAGTATTTCAGAATTTCTTCAAAAATTAATCAGGTCATCTACTCATCACTACAAATCCATTTAGTAAGTTTCAAGGCTCTAGCTCTAACAGAGATATTTTGCTGACAAGATAAAAATGCCTAAAATTACAAAGGGGCATAACTCAAGAAGTATATTTCAAAAGTTCTTCAAAAGTTTATCAGGTTGTCTACTCATCACTACCAGTCTATTCATCAAGTTTCAAGGCTCTAGCTTCAATAGTTTTTGAGATATTTTGCTGACAAGTTAAAAATGCCCTAAATTACAAAGGGCCTTAACTCATGAAGTGTTTTTCAGAATTTCTTCAAAAGTTAATTAGGTCATCTACACATCACTACAAATCCATTTACTAAGTTTCAAGGCTCAAGCTCTAACAGTTTTTGAGATATTTTGCTGACAAGGTAAAAATGCCCAAAATTACAAAGGGCCATAACTCAAAAGGCATTTTTCAAAATTTCTTCAAAAGTTAATCAGGTTGTCTACTCATCACTACCAGTCTATTCATTAAGTTTCAAGGCTCTAGCTCCAACGGTTTTTGAGATATTTTGCTGACAAGATAAAAATGCCCAAAATTACAAAGGGCCATAACTCATGAAGTATTTTTCAGAATTTCTTCAAAAGTTAATCAGGTCATCTACTCATCACTACAAATCCATTTACTAAGTTTCAAGGCTCTAGCTCTAACAGTTTTTGAGATATTTTGCTGACAAGGTAAAATTGCCCAAAATTACAAAGGGCCATAACTCAAGAAGTATTTTTCAAAATTTCTTCA
This sequence comes from Anodontia alba, assembly GCA_964016985.1. Classification (NCBI taxonomy): domain Eukaryota; kingdom Metazoa; phylum Mollusca; class Bivalvia; order Lucinida; family Lucinidae; genus Anodontia; species Anodontia alba. Next base: position 156,084,090 of record OZ024821.1, read on the forward strand.
AAAGTTAATCAGGTTGTCTACTCATCACTACCAGTCTATTCATCAAGTTTCAAGGCTCTAGCTTTAATAGTTTTTGAGATATTTTGCTGACAAGATTGCATCCATATTTTTTCAAAGGGCCATAACTCAGAAAAGGGGCATAATCCTGTCAAGAAAAAAAATACGTGTCAGCTATTTTTTCATGAGGAATCCATATATGAAATTTCAAAACAGTAGCATTCACGGTTTTAAAGTTATGCAATGCATCAAAAAGCGTGACGAACGGACGGACGGACGGACAGACGGAAGGACGGACGGACGGACGGACGAACAACCCAGAAGCAATATGCCCCTCCAACTTCTTTGAAGTTGGGGGCATAATGAAATGGATACACTTTCAAAGGAGGCAACAGTCAAAATTATTTTTACCTCCCTTCACTTCTGAGGGATACCTTTCACATGTTTTCATGGAGAAATAAGAAAGCTATCCGTACTTTTTAGTGGAAAACGTGCCTTATCTGGAGCTATGTTTCTCCATGGAAACAGATGTATGGGGACTCACACATGCAGAAGGTCCTTGCCGAGGCACTTCTTATTAACAGGGGCTGACAAATCAAAAAAAATTCCACTTGTCCACTGAGCAAGTAAAATATTTTTCACTTGCCCAGTGCTAAAAATTGCTTGCCCAGCATTTTGCTCCGACATCACTTACAGACAATATTGACAGAAGGAATGGATGATATGAACTGAATGGAATTAATGAATTTACCCTTCCAAAAGAACTTAGGATATATAATTATAGACCCTTAAAGAAACAAAAACATGTGTTCCAGTCATTAGTCTTATTCCTGATAGGAGACTAGGCACAGCTACCCCTAGTCTAGAGGGCCAAATAGGGGAACTTAGAAGACTGCCCAGGAAAAGTATGAGTAGGTTAACTGAACAATTTGACATGACCTTAACAGTATTGACTAGGCCATAAAACTTCATCTCGAGCAATTCTTTGTGTCTTCTGCTTCTGCAGAACATCTTTTTTAAAAATATAAATTTATATCTGAAATAGCAAAAATAAATAGGGAGAAATGAAAAAATAAAAAAAAAGTACCCCTGTCTTTTAATTTTTAATATGGCCTCATTTTTCAATTAATTATGCATCCAGAAAAAATTATTGAAGTTTACATTGATAATCATATTTCTACTCTATTCTGTGCTAATTTTCAGTGTATTGTGCCTTTTTTGTACCAGCAGCCCACCTTGCCGTACCCCACCAACCAAACTTCTGGTTGGTCCCTCTGATATCAGTGCTGTTTTTCACATTCACTGCCAAAATTTTATCTAGACAGTCTGGTACAAAAATAAAGTCATGATTTTGTCAATACTAATTTATTTTGCCTGGAAAATAAACCATTTTCACTGATATTACTGCTGAAATTGCCTTTGAAATCGAACTTCGTCTGGTCGCTTTAATATCAGCGCCGTTTTTTTGGGGTTTTTTTTGTGTTTTTTTTCACATATCGCTATCATAATTCCATCTAAATGGAGTTTTACCAGATATGATTGCTTAATTCATATTGGTTATCATATTTCTACAATATTCTAAGTTAGTTTTCATGTTATTTAGTGTATTGGTGCTGATTCATGCGATCACCTCACCTTACCCCATCCACCGAGCTTCCAGTTTGTTACTTCAGTATCAGGGACATTTTTTCACGTTCGCCGCCAAAATTTTAGCTCTAATGTGTGTAAACAAAGTCTTAATATTATCCATACTAATTTGATGTGTCCAGAAAATAAACTATTTTTACCGATATCACCGCTAAAATTGACTTTGAAATAGGCATGAATTTTCAAGTTCGCTGATTTTAGCTCTAATGTGTGTAAACAAAGTCTTAATATTATCCATACTAATTTAATGTGTCCAGAAAATAAACTATTTTTACCGATATCACTGCTAAAATTGACTTTGAAATAGGCATGAATTTTCAAGTTCGCTGGCAGTCGCCATTATGAAATAGCAGAAAATCCGCCTGTTGGAAATACCAAATTTCATTTGACAAGTATGTTTTATTGCCCATTGACACATGATATTAGTGCAAGCCAATAGGTGACAACATTTCTCGGTAAAACAGGAGGCCTTTTCAGTTACCTGTTTGATCTTACCGACGCCTGCTGCAGGGATATAACAGAATCAATCACCGTTACAGAGGATTAACAGCAGGTCAATTAACAAATAATTATCAATCTAGGCAAACATCACTAATATATGAATGGTGGGGATAAGAGTCGGTGATTATCTTGATCATTAACCACCTGCTCTGCTGTCTTTTAAATCCTCGCATAACAGAAACTTTTGAAAAATTTAAAATGTAGCCGGGTGTTAGCCTTGGAAAGGGTGTTTGCCCAGACCATTTTTGAGCTTGTCCCAGGTGTCCAGGCAGTGGATTTGTCAGCCCCTGCATCTTTTACTGACCGTAGATCACAAAATTCGCTCACTGACAGGATTATCATCAACTAGAGCAAGTGTCCAGAGGGTCACGAATACTCCCGACCGGCACCATTTATTTAATCATAAAATATTTTAAAGTCAATGACAATGATAGAAGGCAAAATCAATGGACCATGAAATATAGGTCACTGATCCACATATAGTTTACAAGGTCAGTCTCTGAGTAACACTGATCTATCATCCCAAGTACCACTTTTCTGGAGTAAAAAGTCTTCAAGACATGAAGCTAAATCGCTGGACCATAAAATATAGGTCACTGACTTCATCGATTATCAGATTAATTGTGCCAGCCTTAATTGCCGGGATTCAAAACAAAAAGTGTGCTAGCTAAAGAACCATGTTTTATCAAAAAAAAATGCATAGATTATGTAGCAAAATGACCATAAATGGTAGTTTTTTTTTTCTAAATATTCTATATATTTTCCATAAATGGCAATGTTTTAGTTAATAGTATTATCTACATATCTGGGATACAACATTTTTTAGTCCATCTTTAAATCTTGTTATGTCAGAAACATTGTTTTAAAATAGTAGATCTGGGCCCAGTTGTTCAAAGTGTCATTAGCTTAACGAGCTCGTTAAGGGTCATTTCGTTAACTATTTTAGTGGATTCAATATACAATATTCTGATATTTTTTGCTGAAAAAATGTGAGTAGCATGCACTGCAAAAGCTACTCACATTTTTTCAGCAAAAAATTTCAGCATATTTGCATATCACTCAATGTAAATTTTAACGAATCGTTAACTAACCACATCGTTAGCTTTGAACAACTGGGCCCAGGCCTTGTTAATTCTGGGATAATTTTTTCAAGTTTCCATGAAAACATGTTGTGGGTACTTACTAAAAGCACCTCGGTGAGGCGTTTCTAATGAGTACCTACGACGTATGTTTCAAGGAGAAATAGGTATAATTATCCCAGTTATCATCAAAAACTACTCCTTAAAATGTCCTCTGAGTAAATAAACAGTGTTAGAAAGAGGTTTCTGTATTCTTACCAGTCCTTTTCACAATCACAGTCATAGTTTGCACTTCTTCCAGAGGCCACACTCTCAGTGTAGCGCAATCTCTGAATTCTTGGTATTTCAAGAGGACGATCACCAGAGTCTGTATTTTGTGGACCAGTTTTACAATGGATTCTTTCAAGAGATCCTTGCCGCCGATGTTTAGAAGATTTTTTATGTCTCATATGACCATTCTGATTAACAGTCTGTGAGCTAACTGTCTGCAAGCCTGCATCTAGCAGGTCTGTCACTTCAGTATTTGCACTACCTGAAGCAACCTCAGAAAAATTAAGATGGTTTCGAATGACATTAAGATCATGACTACCTGTCAATGTAGTTGAAAGGGTATTTGGTGGAGATTGTATATCACAGGTACTTAAAATAGCGTCATTTTCGCGAAGATCTGCTGTTGAAGTTCCTGCTTCTACACTACACTTTGGTATGACTGAAGCAGATTCCAAGACTTCAGATCTAGAATTTGGTAAGTTTTCACTAATTTGAACATCTGACAAATTGGCTAAGGAATCAAGCACATCATCGGTAAAATGGTCTCTTAACCCAAGATCTGAAAGGGTACTCCCACTTGACAACGAGTTTGAATCTCGATCTACATTATTATCTATTTCTTGATCTGACACAGAGATTTGAGGAATTGCAAACTGCACATTATACTGCCAACTAAACTGTCTTGTAATCTCATTGCCATTAGAATTCATTTTGGTGTCTAATGAGCCACCATAATTGTTTAACGTCACAACATCGTCTACTAATTCCTCAATAATTTCCCGACACATGTGACTAACCCCTCCATCTTCCAATCTGCAACAACTTTTTAAGCATGCATTCTCATTTGAATCATTCCCCCATTTTGATTCATCTAAACTTAAAGTCAATTCTTCAACACTTTCAGTTGTGTCCCTTCTTAAGGTATTACTTTGATGAGTTGTTTCCCTTCTATCACAGCCTTCATCACTTGGTGGCAGCACTGTGCCTATAGCACTACCTGTATCACGTGCTGTTAATGACACTGCATCTACGGTAATAGTGTCTGAGGTACTAACATTTTCACTATGTAGTCCTGAATCTTGACTCTCTGACTTATTCAAGGGAGATAAATCTTCATCTAGATTTAATCCATCACCAGAAAACTGAAAATTGCCTCTTGGAGTTGTTGGTGAGGCCAGATTAGGTAAATAATCTGATAAATCTTGATTCACTGGTGTGACTGGGCTGCCAGAGTTGGCTGAATGAACCAGAATTGTTGACCCAATCCCTTCCAATGGAACATGATCAGCACCTTCATCAAAGCCTTGGTCAATTTGTAACAGCTGTTCTGACTGGCCAAGAACAGGAGTTGAAACATCAGGTTCTTCACAACTGCAAAGTGATTTCTCCAGTAAGTTCAATTCATTGGGACTAAGGGTGTATAACAGTTCCCTAAAAAACAAAAATAAATATATAAATAAATAAAAACATGAAACAATAATACCTGGTAACTGCTATTTACTCAAGTTATCATCTGGAAATGAAAATACGGATGGCAGGAGAGATATTCAATGACCAGACACAAGGCTGTCCAACATGAACCTATAATCACTATTGTGTGGCAGGTATAAAAATGAATCGGAGGAGGCAACTTGGACAAAGAATTTGTTTCCATTTTTTAAAAGGAAAGAATTTGCTCCCCCTTGGAGCAAATTCTTTTCTGAGTAGACCACTTTCCAGAAGGGTACTGGTGTGCTTGAACGCAAACAGGAAGTCATAAAAGTTGTCTCCCCTATAATGCATGCCATAAAATCAGCCAAGTGTATCCAGACTTCTTAACCCTTGTCCTGCATCAATTAAGATGCCACACCCGCTTCTAATTTTCAGCCAATCAGATCACTTGATCCGGTTTGATGATGTAAATTCTCATACTTAATGGCAAACAGTGCAGATTCAGATCAGTTGGCTTCTTCAGAAGCCATCTGATCTGGATCTGCACTGTTTGCAAAGACAGGGTATATCTGGGTTCAGCAGGACAAGGGTTAAAATGGGGAATGCATTATTGCTCTAGATAAAAGTGTGTACCCACTAGACTGCATTGCTAAGATCATTCAAATGATTAACTGTCAATTTTTTCTTTATTTTTTGAGAAGTTAGAATAATAATTATTTTGTTTTAATAGCTGAAATTTTAAGCATCAAGCGATTTGATCTGGGTCTCAAAATGTTTGAACAGGAATGTTAGTCTAATATTTAGGGTAAATAAGACAATTAATTCCATTAATGCTGAAAATGACTTTTATTAAAATTAAATTTTGAATCAAATAATAATGTGTGGTGCTGTTCTAGTCCTGTATTTACCCTGCTAAGGCAGTTAGAGGCCAAAGTTCTATTTCATGAAATACTTGCAAATACATTTTTTTCTGCCTACCACTTTTATGCTTAAAGCACTTAGCAAATTAGTAGCACTTAGCAAATTAGTAGTAGACAACATTTTACAACTGATTTTGTTATTTTTATGTGAACCATCTGCCATGCAGACAATTCACAAAACATTAACTGTTATTTTCTCTGAAACATTTTTTTTTAAAGTGCTGTCTGCTGTAGTTGTAATTAGTGCTTTATAAAGCAGATGCATCTGGCATCCCCTAATTTCACTTTTGGTTGTATTGTGCTAAAAAAATGACATGTGGCTGACAAATCTAGTAGTGAAAACTCCACTGAAACTTTCCAAGTACTTACAGAGTTATTGAAATTTTAAGTTTTCACTCCTTTGATATCTCATTAATATTAATGAGGAACAAATAACATCATTTGTTCTTCTGTATAATTTTAAAATGTTTTAAAAACTTTTATTTTAAAACATTATGGGACTGTATGCAGAAAGAAACAAATCTATTCCATATTTATATGTAGGGCTGCAGTGCTTTAATATTTTCATAATCAATTTGATTTTTTAAATGAAATTTAACTTTAAAAAAATATACTTATACTAGACAAAGTGCCCAGTGGGGCACGTATACCCCGACCAGCACTACCGCCAGTTTTTAAAGAGCACAAAGTATGTAGCTTTGACTCTGGAGATGGCAGTTATATGCTTTATGTGATAACATTGAAAAACTTCAATCACACATAATATGAAGCCCTTGACCTCAAAGATCAGGCACAGGTGCAGGGATTGAGCTTTATAAAACTTTAGCCCTATAACTATCACCATATACTAGTGAAATCAATCAGTCTTTATAATATAAGCAAAAATGACATTTGTATGAAAAGTCTGTGACCTTGACTTAAAAGCCATGCCCCAGCTTGGGGATGGTGCCGAGAAAAACTTTAGACCTATGTATACCATCATGCTTAATATTAATGAAACCAACAAAAGGGTCTTCATAATATAGCTATATAAATTTTAATGAAAATTTTAAGGTCACCTGCCTACTCAATGCCCTCTACATATCGGTAAAGTATCACAAAAATATCTTAAAGAATTTTTAGAGTTATTGCCCGCACAAGATTTAAATAACCAAGGGAGAAAACTGCAGAATGGAGTCAGAAAGTCATTCTTGAATGTGATATGCCTACTCAATGTCCTATACATACTGGTGAAGTATCATGAAAATATCTTAACATGTTTTAAAGTTATGGTTTGCACAAAATTTTTACAATTCTGGAGACAAGGGGAGATAACTCATGGACCGTCAGTTAGAGTTGTCTTTCTTGTACCTGACACCCTACCAAATGCCCTCTACAACCTGACAGTTTCCTGAAAATAGCTCAAAGGGTAGTTAGGAGTTATGGGGTGCACAATAATGCATTTATGGACAGACAGATGGATGGATGGATGAATGGATGAATTCCATGCTGATAGCTATATCCCCTAAACCTCTCAGTAGGAGGATAACAAAATTCAACAAAAGGTCTTGATGGTATAGCTATATAAACTTAGATGCAAATATTTTTACTTTTATATGAAATTTCTAAGTCTGTGACCTTGACCTCAAGGTCATTGCCCAGGATGGGGATGATGCTGAGTAAAACTCTAGACCTATATCTACCAACATGTCAAATATAGATGAAATTCCTCAAAGGGTTTTGATGGTATAGCTATATAAACTTAAACACAAAAAACTTTGACTTTTTTATAAAAATTCTAAGTCTGTGACCTTGACCCCAAAGTCACCCCCGGGGTGGGGATGGTGCTGATAAAATCTTTAGATGTATATCTACCATCATGCCAAATATGAATGAAATCCATCAAAGGGTCTTCAAAATATGAGGTCTTATAAACTTTAACACAAAAACTCTGACCCAAAGACAAAAATAAAGTATGAACAAATAATACTTCAAAGGATGGACGGACAGACAAACAGATTTCTTGCTGATAGCTATATCTGCTCAACCGTTCAGTTAGGGAATAATGAAATTTAATAAAAGGTCCTGATGATATGGCTATCTAAACTTAAACGCAAAAATTTTTACTTTTATATGAAAATTCTAAGTTCGTGACCTTGATCTCGGTCACTTCCGTGTGGGGATCATGCTGAGTAAGAGGCTAGGCCAATATCTACCAACATGCCAAATATAAACGAAATTTCCTCAAGGGTCTTGATGATATGGCTATATTAACTTAAACACAAAAAACTTTTGACTTTTTTATGAAAATTCTAAGTCTGTGACCTTGACCCCAAGGTCATCCCCGGGGTGGGGATGGTGCTGATAAAAACTTAAGACCTATATCTACCATCATGCCAAATATGAATGAAATCCAAAGGGTCTTCAAAATATGAGGTCTTATAAACTTTAACGCAAAAACTTTGACCCTAAGACAAAAATAAAATATAAACGAATAATACTTCAACGGACTGACGGACAGACAAACAGATTCCTTGCTGATAGCTATATCAGCTCAACCTTTCAGTTTGGGGATAATGAAATTTAATAAAAGGTCTCGATGATATAGCTATATAAACTTAAACGCAAAAATTTTTACTTTTATATGAAAATTCTAAGTTCGTGACCTTGACCTCGGTCACATCCAGGGTGGGGATCATGCCGAGTAAGAAGCTATGCCGATATCTACCAACATGTCAAATATAAATGAAATTCCTCAAAGGGTCTTGATGATATAGCTATATAAACTTAAATACAAAAAACTTTGACTTTTTTCACAAAAATGAAGTTTTTTAAAAGTAAAACATATTTTAACGAGTAATACTTAACCTATAGATAATGTGCTATTCTATTCTGTTTTCACACCTTCCACAGAAAAAACGACCTTTCAGTCGTTAATTAAAGTCTTAAACCAGAAGGTCCCTTAGGCAGTTACCTGTGTGACGTAACTCTTCCCGCTCAATTGACCACGTGTCAGTTTCTTTTATGTGTAAAACAATAGACACAATTAGGAGAGATAAGCGAGGGTGGGCGGAGGGAGATAATTGATTATCTATAGGTTAAGTATTACTCGTTAAAATATGTTTTACTTTTAAAAAACTTCATTTTAACTTCATAATACATTAACCTATAGATAATGTGCTAGAATTTGCAGAATAGGAGGGAGGTGCTCTCCTAATTCTAACACCAATAATATCTCACCACTTCTGGTTAAGACTCAGGAAACTCAAAGGAATCAGATACATTCTAATTCTATATTTAATAGAAAGAATGATCTAGATTTACAAAATAGCATACTTTTAAGGTGTTATGATCTAACAACCTTATATATATTAGTAGACTCTAGAGGAAGCCAGTTCTTAAGTCTCAGAGACCTAACATTGCCCCCCCCCCCCCCCCCCCCCCCCTCTTTTTTTCTTTTTGGGAAACAACAATTGGCTTCAAAAAGAAAAAGGGAGTCATTGAGACATAACATAAATATTCCATCGCAAAGTAAGCTAGGAATATAGAAAAATTTTGAAAACAAAATTTGTAAAACAAAAAGCCAAGACCATACACTGTAAGTAGTCTATGTAGGATCTTGAATAAATAAGGAAAAGTCTACTCGGTGGAGTTTCCTATAGATAACTGACATATGTAGATATTTTGGATAAAATTCTAGATATGTGAAGCTATGTAATTGTAATAGTCTAAGCTATTAGAATTATAAACTAATTAAATTCTGTTAATTGGAGCGACAGGACAGTTTCCGATGAACAGACACAGACTTAAAATAACCATAATGTGTAATTATTTCCCTTGATCAAATTAAAGAAGGGGAGATAATAAAAGTAGATGGAGTTAACTTAACTATAACTAAGTTATCCATCAGAAGAAAAAAAGTATAGACAAACATAATGGTTAAAACTATTGCTAGACTAATTGTATAACGAATTTTTAGTCAAGCAATAAAATAATACAGAGTTTGCATATAACTGCTGGGAAGAAAAAAACAACCTAAACCATTGATAATTAGTTTTGTCATAGACATATAAAAGCGTTTGATGTCCTGACAAAAAAATAAAGAATAAACTGTCAACATCATAACTAAAGAGTTTGACAGAGAATAAGAGAGATAAGAATAAGGTTGATCGCAGCAAACTGTATGACGGTCATAGTTTGGCTAAATCTTACCGTATTGATAAGATTAAACAATAATAAATAAGCTGGATAGAATCTTTCTATACCAGAAGATTGCCATGAAAAGTACTCCTGAGTAAATAATCATGGAAATCAAGAAATGTTAAAAATCCACTTTGATACGAATCAAAATGTTCATAAAAAGAGAAGGACTCAGAGAAAAAGTAATAGTGTGATAATCTCTGAAGAAAGATTATACAATAATACTGATTATTAATCTCAAAAAACACTTAATTTAAAAGTTAAGAGATAGTATTACTATTCTATACGCATATTTAAGAATAGTAAGAAATATATTAATACTAAATAAAAATTATACTACTGAACAAAATTCCCGCTATAAATCATAGGTTAAGCGTAACTATTATTTAAGCAAGGAATTATTAAACATATAACTCTCTATAAAATTACTGCCCGGAAATTTTATAGATAAACATTCAATCAAATTTTTTAGAATTGAATATTAATAGAATAAAATCTATGTCTGCATAATTGGTAATTCCTGAAATATCAAATTACGTAATCGCAAATGAGTTCAGGAAGAAAATACATATATATACTCTCGAGATCTATGTGTAAACCATAGAGAGTAATAATATTTTTACCGCGATCCCTGACGGAAGGGTAAAAAAATGTATATGAAAGAGATAATAATTAATTTAACGTCATATAGGTTTAAGATAAAATTTGTTTAATCTTTAACCAATATGCAGCAACAGTGACTCGATATTCTGTATTCGTACGTAGAAAAGGAGTACTTAGTCATTAGAATTTTGAATGATTGAAATAGAGATAATGGGATCTAAAAGGATGTATCTCCATGAACTGAATCGAAGGATAATATCCATTCTAAAAAACTAGGGCTTGTTTTAGGCTTAGTTTAACAAGCGTAGAATTGAATTATTTTCAAGTATTCATGAAGTCGTTATGCTCTGAATACTGAGAAAAATGTTAAAATATTGTTTAGGAAATAAAAAAGTGACTGTTCCACAATGTTAGCTAGATTTAAACCTGGAACGTAGCGAGAAGGTCAATCTAATTTAAAAGTAAGATGAGAAAGATAAATAATGAAGACAGATATATAAATATCGGAATAATATATTATCTCCAACAATTATCAAATAATCTGAATGTTTAAAAGCATAAATACTACTCGAAAGTTTATTTACCGAATGTATAATCGGAGAAAACTTTCAGTATGTTCAAAAACGTATCACAAAAGTAAGATCTGACCAGGAACGTAGGTGCAGCACTTACTAAGTTGTGAAGTTAATATAAACATATTTTATATTATAAATTGAAGCAGTGCATTTCAAAATCATCGACATCTTGAAATGACTTATTGTGTGGAAAAATAAATAAATATCCAGTTTCGGAAAGATATTTATCTATATATATAGACCATTTTTGATGCGGACTGGAAATCAAGATATTAATCTTTGCATTATTCGCAAACTGAACTTGAACTCTTAGCGAGAATTACTATGATCCCTTTAACGAATGTAAACATAAAGGAGGGGTAAAGAGATAATTAAGAGTGTCTTAATTCTTTACCGGCTCGTATACTAATAATTAAGGATATTTTCCCTTTTGTCTAAGCCTAGACTATAGATTGATTAATATAATTATAATAATATCTGCTATTATGAGGTAAACTCTCGTTAATTAACCTCTAAGCATATATCAAAAATATATATCAACATAATCTAGAGCTTCGGTAAGTTTAGAGGAAGGAAATGATTGACTTTGGCAGTTTCTGAATAGTTACAAAGTCAATAAAACAAAATATCAAAAGGAAAGTATTGTATATAAAATCTAATTTAGGCAATAATAATCTGTCACGTACTGAATAATTAATGCCTTTACTAAATATGTATCCATTGTCAATACCAAAGTGCAAGAAAATTTTGATTGACATGGACTCTAGTTATAAATAAAATATTAGAGGTATAGAGCTAGTCGAAGCAAAACTATTCCTCAATAAGATAAAGTAGACCTATAATATACGAGGATTAATTGGGTCTAGAATTATAATCATAATAAAATTATTATTCCAATATGAAGAATCTTCAGCGTAATAGATTCTTACTGAGGCAAAAATATCTGGTATATTGCTATCGTAGTCTTAAATGATCCAGAAGAAAAAATAAAACAGGCAAAGTAAAGAACGTATCGAATTATATCTATGCCTAAATATAAGATTTTTTTCTTATTTATAGCAGAGTTTAGACAGAGCACGACTGACCTAGACTCTAATATAATCAATCAAAAGATAGTATAAAATAGAATAATAGCTTATCGGATCAACTATTTTCCATGTAGAAAAGGCAAAAGGAAAATATGTACCTCAACTAGAATTTTAAATCGTAGTAATCTAGAGAGGTAGCGAATAAATAAATAAACTGTTAATTTATTTATCTGGTTGGTGTAAATTTCCGATACCTTAAGAATGAAAAATTAATAGAAAGTAGAAAAGATCGATTGCTACTTTCTTGTCAATTTACTCCTTAGATTACATGCTGATTACATATCGGAGCATGTAGAAGAAAAAACAGGGGAGGAAAGAAGAAAATTTTTTATATTTCGTGTATATTTTTCTTCGTATAAATAACGATAGTTTTATAGTTCACCTTTGCCCTAGAGCCGAATAAGGTGAATATGTAAGAAGTTAATCTCTTTGTAGCGAATAAAAGAGATATAATTATAGCTGGAAGTATCTTCTACACTTAGTGAATGAATTGCGAATTTGATCGTAACCGATAATTCTTAATTCATTTTCAATAATAAATATATATATAGAATTTAAGTCAAGTTCAAAAGTGACTGGACAGAATTCAACAATATAAATGGCTACTAGGTATTAGAACCCATCGCTGTCATTCAATAACCTATAATCCAAGACTATACATGTCTATAGTGGTTATAAATGAATATATGTTGAGCGAGTACTAGTGACTACTACTCGCACACTAGTAATCCGACACAAGGTCTACGAAACTACTGCCCGGTGGAATTTCGTTAGAATGACCTGGCACTACTCTACGAAGTGCCTCCCGATGAAATTTTCATTAGAGCCGGAATTTAACCGCTTTCTAGCGAATTAAAGAGATAAAACATCATTTGAATGACCTGGCACTAGTCTACGAACTGCTGCCGGGTAAGAATTTTGTTATAGTCGGAAGTTTAACTCTTTCTAGCGGATAAAAGAGATAAAACATAAGTTAATTTAAAATATTAATGGAATTACACACCTATAATAAGTCAATGGAATATTAAAAATTCTAGTCTGATTTGGGAAAGACTGTACAGAATTTTTTTGTATAAAAAGTTATTATGTATTTCACTTAATAACCTATATCCATTGACTTAAACGTGAATGGAGCTCTATGAACGATAATAGATTGTTCGGGAATTAGTAATCATTATTTTGACACTACCCGACACAATGACCGAACACTAATATTCGTAACTGTTGCCCGGTAAAGTTACAAGTAATTTGACAAATTGATCGGATAGTAGTATTCGTAACTCTAGTCCGATGAAAAAGGGAGATTATATATGAAAACTGAGCGGGCACAAGTATTCGAAACTTTTTCCCGAAGATAATTAATTATTAGGCAAAAATTGACCAGACACTTTCTGTAAAAGTTTGCCTGGTGAAAAATCAGAAATAATATAATAATATGACCGGGTATAAGTATCAGAAATATTACTGATACTTTGCCCAGTGAAAATTTTTTTTAATAATTAGACATAATGACCGGAAGTTAGTATACGTGACTATTTTGTCCGGTGAAATATGTCAGAAATAAGTCTTTCCAGAAAATAATTAAATTATTGACTGGAGACAAGTTGACTGGTGCCTGGTTGATCGGTGACTGGTGACTGGGTGACTGGTGACTGGTGCCTGGTTGACTGGCACCTGGATGACTGGTGACTGGTGCCTGGTTGACTGGCACCTGATTGACTGGTGACTGGTGAAGCTGATTGACTGGTGCCTGGTTGACTGGTGACTGGTGACTGGTGGACTTAGACTTTATAGGATACTAAGTACCCAAAGATGCCACCTTGATGGGTCTTACCCCGGCAGTATAGCCATATGGGGTGGGGGTCCCATCAGTAAAGAATTGTCTTATAACCCATCAAGGGTTGACAAGTTCTTTACAATCAGCTTCTCCACCATGAGAATCTTTAGCCAACTGAAGATCTCTGCAAACAAAAGTCCAGGAAAAACATATCGTAATTGCTGAATAACCTGGAACGAAAAGAACAAAAATATTCTGCATATATAAACACGACTATCGAACCGATCGCGCACGAGCGTTGTGCCGAATAGCGAGAGTCGCCAAAACGCATGTGGAAAAAAAAACAGTCAAAAATACATGAAATCGAAAATTGAAAATTTTAAATAATAACACAGAAAGTGAAAGGAGTGATAAATAAACAAAAGAAACACAAGGATACATAAATTTATCTGTGAGGAAAGAAATAATCCAAATTTCTATCACAGGTAAATAATCCTTGTTGAATTTCTTTGTCCACAGAAAAGAAACTGACACGTGGTCAATTGAGCGGGAAGAGTTACGTCACACAGGTAACTGCCTAAGGGACCTTCTGGTTTAAGACTTTAATTAACGACTGAAAGGTTGTTTTTTCTGTGGAAGGTGTGAAAACAGAATAGAATAGCACATTATCTATAGGTTAATGTATTATGAAGTTAAAATTCTAAGTCCGTGACCTTGACCCCAAGGTCACCCCCGGGGTGGGGATGGTGCCGATAAAAACTTTAGACCTATATCTACCATCATGCCATATATGAACGAAATCATCCATCAACGGGTCTTCAAAATATGAGGTCTTATAAACTTTAACACAAAAACTTTGACCCTGTGACTTTTTTATGAAAATTCTAAGTCCAAGACCTTGACCCCAAGTTCACCCCCGGGCTAGGGATGGTGCTGATAAAAACTTTAGACCTATATCTACCATCATGCCAAATATGAACGAAATCCAAAGGATCTTCAAAATATGAGGTCTTATAAACTTAAACGCAAAAACTTTGACCCTGTGACGGAAAGACGAACGAACGAACAAACATACGAACGAAAGAACGAACGAACGTACGTACGTACGTATGTACGAACGAACAGACGAACGGAAAAGGGAAAACTATATACCCCACGTACTTCGTATGTCAGGGGTATAATAAAATTTTTTATTTGCGTTACATGGATTATTTTTTACTCTTTCAAATTATGGCAGCAACCCTTGTCTTTTTCCATCAATAATGGAGAAATAATCCTCAGAAACATTTCTAAGTGCTTTTGCCTGGGGTTGAACCCACGCCACGCAAACTCTGGCCAATGTGGCGATGGCGCCTAGCACTGCAGCGTCGGGAGTCTTTACCAATTGCAGCACCAAAACAACCCCAAAAAAGGTTGTTCAAATAGCGCATAAAGCCAACTGATGTTACAGTACACTTGATATTTGGGAGCTTAGTATTTTGCTATTTATTTGCGTTACATGGATTATTGTTTTCTCTCTCAATTATGGCAGCTACGCTCATCTTTTTCCATCCATAATGGAGAAATAATCCTCTGATGTCCAAAATGAACCCATAATTGGTAAAGATGCTAGATGCTGCAGTGCTAGGCGCCAGCCGCACTGGTCAGAGCTTGCATGGGGGTGGGTTCGACCCATGGCAAAAGCACTTAGAAATGTTTCCGAGGATTATTTCTCCATTATGGATGGAAAAAGACAAGTGTCACTGCCATAATTTTAGTGAGTAAAAAATAATCCTTATAATGCAAGTATATAACAAAATATAAAGCTCCTAAATATCAAGTTTACTGCAGTGTCAGTTGGCTTTATAAGCACTATTTGAACAATCTTTTTTATAATTGTCTTGGTAGCGCAAGTGGTAAAAACGCCGGACGCTGCAGTGGTAGGCGCCTTCACTGCATTGATCAGAGCTTGCATGGCGTGGGTTCAATCCCTGGCAAAAGCACTTTAAATTTTTTCAATTAATTTAAATTCCATCTTAAGTTATTTTACTGAAATTTTATATAATACAGCATATTGATCTACAATAGGCTCCATTTATTTCAGCATTAAAATAGTAAGTCCAGTTCGCATTTTTGGTAATTTGGGTTGTTTCAGTACTTTGATTACTGTACCAACTTGTAAGGTCATTTCAGTACACATGTCCTTTGAGCACTGTAAAGGATTGGTTCCAGGCTTATATGTAGACATACTGAAAGTGTTTTGCACAGCTGGGTCCCAGTGCAACAGCCTCTTTCTGACGACAGCTGATTGCTGCAGCAAGGAAAAAGTTTTCAGTCCAGTTTTTTGGCAAATTTTTCAACTTTTTGAACATTTCAAGCCCAATTTTGAGATTATCTTGGTGCCTCCATAATCATGCCACCTAGAAAGAGGGCTAGGAAGGGTCAGGCTAGGGGCCAAGCAAAACAAAATCAGCAACAAACAGCAGCAAATGAGCCATGCCCTCAACCGGGGGCAACAGGAACACCAGAAATTGTAAGGTTATGTGGTGATGGCGGGGTTCAACAGTCAGGTAACCAAGTGTCATACTCACCTGAGATTAATGCTACAGGGTCCAGTATGTTAAATACTTGGACTAGTGCTTTGGGGGTTCAGGGGACCCCTCTAGCACAAACAATTGCACAAAACACTCAGTCTGACTTTCAGATGCCGGATGTACGTTGTGCTGATGATGATATTGCGATGCATGTTCCGCAAGATATTTGTATTAAGATATGGAAAAATGAATATATAAATTTGGCTTCTCTGTTAAAGAAAAATCAAAAAAGGCGTGGGGAGGAATCTGGTAATTTATTTATAAATGAACATGGCCAAATTCAAACACGCCCTAAAGTATTAAAAGAAATAACCAATATCAGGGAGTGGACAGATGCTTTTTTAATATTCATGACTATATATTTGAAAAAGTATCAGGATAAAGTTTTTGAATTAATTCAGTACCTGAACACCATCAGAGAGGCTGAAAGCAGGTGTCAAAATTTAGCATGGCGAGAATATGATGCTGAATTTAGGACAAGGCAAGCTTTAAAACAGGAGCCGTGGAATAAAATTTATTCAGATTTGTGGCTTAAATTAATGACAAACACAAACAAGCTAGAAACAACTACCTTTCAATCTAAGCCTAGCTTTGCTGGCCACTCAAATCAGTCTCGTCTTGCACTTGGCGTATGTTTTGATTATAACAAAGGCAAATGCTATTTCAAAAATTGTAGATTTTCTCATGTTTGTTTGGCATGTAAGGGGGACCATTCTGAAAACCAATGTCCCAGACACAGTCAAAATTTACAACAGAATGCATTCACTGCAAATAAGAACACTGAAATAGATCACACTCAAAGGTCCTCCTTTCGTGGTCCATTCAAACGGAAATAAATTTGAGCTCGGCTCCACTCCTGTAGATTTATCTGCCTTTGAGAAGGAATTGCAAGAATATCCAGACAGACAAACAGCGGAAGAGTTGAAAAATGGGTTTAAAAATGGCTTTCACATTAACTTTGAAGGTCCTCGAAAATTGGTCATATCAAAAAATTTACCTTCAGCAAATAAAGCCCCTGATATTGTCAGGCAAAAAATCACGAAAGAATTGGAAGCAGGAAGAGTTGCTGGCCCTTTTCAAACTGTACCTTTCACTGATTTTAGGGTTTCTCCTCTGGGTTTGGTACCCAAAAAACAGCCAGGTGAATATCGTTTAATACACCATCTATCATATCCAGAGGGGGATTCAATCAATGACTATATTGACCCTGAATTTTGCAGTGTCCAATATACTAGATTTGATCAAGCTGTTAAAATGATTCAGAAATTGGGAAAAGGTGCTCTGCTAGGCAAGGCTGATATAAAAAATGCATTTCGCCTAATGATTATCTCCCCAGATGATTTTCCCCTGTTAGGTTTTATGTTTGATGGTCAATACTTCTTTGACCGTTGCTTACCTTTTGGACTTTCATATTCATGTGCATTATGGGAGAAATTTGCCCATTTCTTACATTATGCTGTAAGAGAATCATGCACAGTGGGTGAACTTGAACATTACTTGGATGATTTTTTGTTTGGGGGTGAAGCTGGCACAACTGACTGTCAAGAAATTATGACTTCCTTTTTCAAGACTTGTGGAAAAATGGGCGTGCCTGTTGCAGATGAAAAGACAGAAGGGCCTCAAACAATCATCATTTTCTTGGGATTTGAACTTGATTCAATTCTTATGGAGGTACGAATTCCAAAGGACAAAATTATGAAACTACAAAGTCTTATTGAAGAAATATTACATAAGTCCAGTATTACACTGGAGGTTATGCAGTCTCTTCTTGGCTCACTGAATTTCATGTGCCGGGCTATCGTTCCTGGTCGTCCTTTTTGCCGCCGGCTGATAAATGCTACAAGGGGTATTACAAAGCCTTATCATCATATTCGGATTTCCAAGGCAATGAGGTTAGATTTGCAAACATGGCTGACATTTTTCAAATCGTTTAATGGTGTCTCTGTCTTTCATGACAGGTTTTGGCTGTCAAATGCTGACTTATGTTTGTTTACGGACAGTTCAGCAAGTTATGGTAAAGGCTTTGGAGCTTATTTTCAGGGAAAATGGACATATGGTCTGTGGCCTGCTGAATGGTTTCACCGCGGTATTACTGATGACATTACAGTACTTGAATTGTTCCCCATTTTTGTTGCTCTTGAAATCTGGGGTCAGCATCTCAGCAACAAAAAGATTCTATTCAAATGTGACAATCAGGCAGTTGTTCATATCTTGAATTCGCAAACGTCAAAGGCAGAGTATGTCATGGTCTTGGTCAGAATCATTACATTAAAATGTTTGCAGCTGAATGTTGTTCTCAAAGCAGAACATTTATCAACTTCTCGGAATGCCGTGACGGACAGTTTATCTCGATTGCAGATGAATCGCTTTCGACAGTTGGCCCCAGAAGCCGAACCAGAGCCAGAGCCTGTTCCAGACCATCTTTGGAGCGTCTTCAATCAGGAGCCCACCAGCTTGTGACTGCAAGTTTGTCAGTTAATACCCGTCATGCATATGCTACTGCATTGGCAAACTTTTCAACTTTTAGATCTAATTATGCTCTCCCTTTGCAGTGGCCAGTACCTGAAACTCATATTCATGCTTATATTACTTATCTTTTCCACAATGGTTATGCCCCATCAACAGCTGCCATGCACATATCTGCTATTAGCTTTCAACATAAAATTAACCATAATTTTGATAACACTTCCACATTTGCCATTTCAAAAATGCTTGAAGGCTACAAGCGTCTTAGAGCCAATCCTGATAACCGTATGCCAATTATGTATAATACTCTGGTTGCTATTTGTAAAATTTTGGGGAATATCTGCATTTCTGAGTATGAAACACTTTTATTTAGAGCAGCTTACCGTTTGGCATTTTTTGGTTTGTTCCGTGTTAGTGAGTTGGTATTTACATCGTCACAGCAACCTGATCAACCATTGCAAGTATCTGATGTATTATGTACCACCAAAGCTGGGCAAAATATTTTACGAATCCGCCAGCGTAAGGCCAAATGCAATCAAACAGGAAAACCATATATAATTGACATTCCAGCTATTGAATCTACAGAATGTCCATTATTGGCCATGGAAGCGTTTCTCAAAATTAGACCTCACAAATCAGTATATCTTTTTTGTCATATTAATGGGCAACCTCTTACAAGATATCAATTTGGGGCAGTTTTAAATAAAGCTATAACTGCTCTGAATCTACCAACAACACATTTCAGAACGCATTCCTTCCGTATTGGGGCCGCTTCGTGGTTAGCCAGCAAAGGCGTATCGTATGAGACTATCAAGAAAATGGGCAGATGGCAGTCCAATTCATTTCTCAAGTACATAAGACTATAAAGCGGACTTGCTCATTGCTCCTTAGCCCTATTGATAATTTGCATCATAAATTTTGATTTCCAGATGTATGGTTGGTAGGGGACTCCTACATAAATAGATTAGCAGCCCGAGCCAGAACCAGGCAGCTTGAAAGTACGGTTGGCGCTTCCAAAGTTCAGAAAGTCAAGTGGATGGGTCAGGGCGGCATGAAATGGCAACAGCTTCTACCAAAGATTCAGTATGCTGCTCTCCATAATGCTGCTCCAAAGGCAATAGTGGTTCATGTTGGTTCCAATGACTTAGCTTATCAGAAAGGGGTGGTCTTGATCCATAATATGAAGGATGACTTAAGTAATCTAGTTCAAACATTCACTAGCAGTGCCATTTTCGTTTCTGCTATGTTGCCTCGTATTGTATGGTCAGGAACACAGGTTCCAGACAAAATGGAATCCAAACGAAAATTCATTAATAGAATGATTCGTCGCTTTATAAAATACAATGGTAGGGGGGTCTTTATTGATCATCCAGAAATTACATCTGACACACCGGACTTATATAAACCAGATGGCGTACATCTATCTGATATTGGTTCTGATATTTTAATGTTAGACATTCGGGAGGCTCTGCAGGATCAGTTGTGAACACCAGTTTTGTTTGCGGTGGAATTTTGGGGCAAACCAAATTATTGGTTTGTGTGGCGGAAAATTCCGAAGGGATGTGATTCTGACTGAAATCTTGTTATATATTTGGGAGCTGCTTTCTCATCCAACAGTTTGCTGGTAGATGTGTATGTACCATTTACTCAGCGGTGGTGTATATGATTTAGCGGGCATTCTGTGTACATACCGGAATGCTTTGCGGAGTTTTGTTTTGGCGGGTATCATGTGTCTGTACCGTGATACTTTGCGGTGTGCTGTTTAATAGCACAGCATGTGTATGTACCATGTTGTTTAGCAAGCATCATGTGTATACACCGTGTTGCTTTGCGGTGGTTTCTATGTAGAAACCAGTGGGATAAAAAGATGAGAAAGCATCTCCTTATTGATTGCATCTCTTCGAATTTCCAACCACTGATCTGCAACCTTTACGCCACAAATTATTTTATGTGTATGTTAAACACTGTGAATAGTTATTACTTTGTTAAAACACTCAGGAAGAGTTGATAAAGCTTATTTCAACATATTCTTTGTTCTTATTTTAACCGTCTTGAAATAATAACTTTTCAGAATGAAATTTTCAGCAACTTATTTATTCTTTGTAACTTTTTTTTTCTTCTTCTTCAACATAGTGATCTGTATCTAGCATCTTTAATATTGTAGCAAATGTTTTTAAAATTTTACTAAATCAGTTTTCATCATTTAATGAAAATGCTAGTGAAATATTAGTTCTAAATATTCAATAGTAATAGTATATTTACTATTTTTATCAAACTTAGCATTCTGGAAATAAAGTATGGGAATTTAGGCAAAATTTATATTCAAAGTAAAATTTAAAAACAACAAATGACATCACAGAATAGTGCATTGTGGGATTAGCAGCTCTTGATAAGGCACTTTTTTCAACCAAAACGTATCTATATTTTTCTTATTTCTCGATGAAAACATATGTTGTGGGTACCCATTAGAAGCACCTTGCTGAGGTGCTTTTAATGAGTACCCACAACATATGTTTTCGTCAAGAACTAAGAAAACTATTTACCTGATACCTACTCTTATCTAGACCTATGAATAACTGTCTATAGTTTTCTTATCTCCACAAAAACATGGGTACTCAGCGAGGCACTGCTAATGAGTACACCCATGTTACCATGGGAAAATTAGAAAAATCTCTATCTTGGGAGAAAAATCAGCACAAATCAAGAAATTTTACATTTTACGGAGTTATAATTTATAAAGTATCTATGAAAATTCCTGTCTAGACCTATGGCTATATACCAACCTTATTTTAAACAGCAAAGTTTGGAAAGGTCTATACATCTCTGACATACTTGTAGGATCCATATCTGGATTCAATGGACCTTCTGGGTAGATTAACAAGCCACTGAAAATAGAAAGATTCTTTTTAATTTGATCAAGCCTGGCTGCTGATTTCTAAAGTAAACTCTTCCATCTTTGAACCTGGACACATTCACTGTTACAAACAGGGTGATGTAAAAAATATGTGAAGATACCCAGGAAATGCCAGAGCCTTCCCAAGGCACCTAATGAAGGAGAGGAACAAATAATGACAAAACAAACATCACATGTGAAACCCCTGACATATAAACAAAGAAGAACTGCAAAGGAGGTACAGCCTTGGAATGACAGAAGTCATAAATCAAGAACAGAATATATAGCTCTAGATAAAAGGGGTATATAGATAATTATTTTTCTTATTTCGCTATTTTGCATAGCTACAGATATGATGGGGTATCCACATAATATGTTTCTTAATTCTCAACCAAAACGTATGTAGTGGGTTCTCATTAGAAGCGCCTCCTTGAGGCGCTTCTAATGAGTACCCACTACATATGTTTTCAGATAAAATTTCAATTCTGTCTGATGAGAATAGTGTCGTGTCTCAAACCATCAGAAGACTACTAGATCCTGATGAGACTGCTTAGTAATGTTTGTCTCGAGAGGGGTGGGGTGGTTGGGGGGGGGGGGGAGGTGGAGGGGGCGGGGAGGGAGGAGGATTGGCCCCTTATCCACCCTTATCCATATGGGCATAGTAAACTAAGTCCTGTAAAACTGAAGCAAGAAACAGGGAAAAGGGGAATGATCCATTATCCGTATGGTCATGGTAAACTTTGCCCTGTGGAGGAGTAAATTAGTAAATTCCTCGAGTATTGAAACACCACTTTTTGGATTCTGATTTGTCTTGCCAAAGCAAATAGTGTATATCCAGGTCAGATACTACAGAATAGAGCATCTGATCAGGGTCTACACTTCTTGCCACTTTCCCAGCAGATTTTAGACACAGCAACAGATAATAAACTGTGACCATTTGTTCAAAGCATTGTTAGCTTAACGAGCTCGTTAGTGGTCAAAATGTCAACTGTTCAAGTAACTTTTAAATCTAATTCACATGTATTTTTGCTGAAAAAAAATGCAAAAGCTAGTCACATTTTTTCAGTAAAAATATTAGCGTATATGCCATATTTAATGATCAAAGTTTTACTGATACATTAATTTAAGACATTGTTAGTTTTGAACAACTGGGTTTTGGAGTTGTTCAAATTTCAGAATAAGTATGGAAAGGAGTTAATGAGTTACTTTGTGTTCTTACGACATGAAAGTCGCAACAAAGGAATGAAGCATAGCTGAAAACATTTCCACGCCTGACATGGGAATCAAACCCTGTCCTCCAGGTTAAAAATCCAATGCTCTAACCACTGAGTCAAAGAGTCGACTCCCTGACGCAGTTGTCAGAGATTGAATATTTACTTAGAAGCTATGCGTATCTGCCAAGGCAGATAATCAAAGGTAGGAGTGCTCATGCGTAACACTCCGTCTTACGACATGAAAGTCATAACAAAGGAATGAAGCATAGCTGAAAAAATTTCCCGCCGATCGTGGGAATTGAACCTGGTCCTCCCGGTTAAAACTCCAATGCTCTAACCACTGAGCCAAAGAGTCGACTCCCTGATGCAGTTGTCAGAGATTGAATATTTACTTAGAAGCTATACGTATCTGCCAAGGCAGATAATCAAAGACAGGAGTGCCAAGGCAGATAATCAAAGACAGGAGTGCTCATGCGTAACACTCCCCCTTTTCAAGGAAATCATCATTTATGATGACGTGAAGCCATTTTCGGCATATAAAGTCCGATCCGGGACCAGCCTCCATCTTACGACATGAAAGATATAACAAAGGAATGAAGCATAGCTGAAAAACTTTCCCGCCAATCGTGGGAATTGAACGTGGTCCTCCCAGTTAAAAATCCAATGCTCTAACCACTGAGCCAAAGAGTCGACTCCCTGACGCAGTTGTCAGAGATTGAATATATACTTAGACGCTATGCGTAATCTGCCAAGGCAGATAATCGGTAGGAGTGCTCGTTCGTAACACTCCCTCTTTTCTCGGAAGTCATCATTTATGATGATGTGAAGCCATTTTCAGCATATATAGTCCTATTCCGGATGAGCCCCCATCTTACAACATGAAAGTCGTAACAAAGGAATGAAGCATAGCTGAAAAAAATTCCCGCCTATCGTGGGATTCAAACCCGGTCCTCCCGGTTAAACATCCAATGCTCTAACCACTGAGTCAAAGAGTCGACTCCCTGACGCAATTGTCAGAGATTGAATATTTACTTAGAAGCTATGCGTAATCTGCCAAGGCAGATAATCAAAGGTAGGAGTGCTCAGTCGTAACAGTGTAAATACCAGTGTAACATATTTATCCACCTTGCTCTTTTCAGGTATAAAACTGTTCCGATTACAGAGCAGCAAATTACTCACCAAACAATAGCCAGTCTTGGTATCGTAAACATGAGGGCAGGATCATAGTCATCTATCATTTCTTGAAATAACAGATCTTTGTGTAAAGCTCTGAAACAAATCAAAGACAGTTCTACATGTACAACCAGTTTTGTTAGAATGAGAAGCTCTGATCACTATCCCATAAATCTAATAATGATTTTTCATTGTAACAACTATGGCTCTGTACTCAATTGTCTGAATTTATACTTGCAAAGAAATGTAAGAAACAGCTTTCAAGGATGTCAAGTTTATACAAACTGGAATTCAGGTTATCTTATCAGAGTTATATATGAATGGGACTTAAGATTATGTTTCCAGCACAATGTTTGCAATTACTGTCAAAATATTCCTATAAACTTGCATTTCTTCTAGACAGATTATTTTTATTTACTACTGAAAAATACATTACAGTCTTGTAACAGTACAGTACACCCTCTTTACAACCACAGCACTTGTTCCCAAAGATGTTGCCGTTAAATGAATTTGCTGCTGTAAAGAATCTTTAAACGTAGCAGAATGACATATAAGGAAGTGCTTGTTTTATTACCATTTCTTCACAGAACATATGATTTGGATATTTGTTAGAATTGCCTCACTGAGGCAATTCTAACAAATATCCAAATCATATATTTCTTGAATTATTAAATACATTATTCTTACATAAAATCTGATTAATTGTCACCTTTTGAGCAAAGGTTTCGTGTCTATTAAATTATCATTAAAACTACATGTAGACCATGAAGTGAGCATATGCTCACTAATACCCCCGGCCATGGCCATCAGTGATAACATGGTTTCAATGTTTTGGCATTTGGTGATGTCTTGTGGGGAAAAAGGCTGAATCATTTGCTTGTTTATCCATTTGTGTTATGCTGTTTGTTCCTTATACTAAATTTCAAGTTTCTCGGTACAGTAGTTTTCAAGATATCTTTGACACAAAATAAATGTTACTCAGATAAATACATATCTGAATAGTCAGAATTACAAAAGGAAATAACTCTTAGAGAACTGGTCCCATGGCCTCTATTTTCTTTCTCACAATACAACTATTCATTCTTGTCAATGGTACCAAAAATCTTTGACACATAATAAATGTTATTAAGAAAAACATCTTCAATAGCACAAATTACAAAGGGAAATAACTCTAAGAGACCTGGCCCTATGGCCCCTACTTTCTTTCCACAATACAATTAGTCATACTTGTCACCCACAGTACATAAATGTGCATGTGTAAAACAAATTCAAACAAAATCTGGAAACAGGTATAGAAGTTATAAACAAAAACACATAATTAAATAGCCAAACAACAAAGGGAAATAACCCTGAAAGACTTGGACCCATGGCTCCTATTTCCTTTCCCACAATACAACTAGTCATACTTGTCATGTGTACTTAATTTCAAGTTTCTAGGTTTAGTAGTTCTTGAGAAATCTTTGACACAAAATAAATGTTAACTTACACACAAATAGCCAGAACAACAAAGGGAAATAACTCTAAGTGGCTGGTCCCATGGCCCCTATTTTCTTTCCCAAAATACAACTAGTCATACTCGTCATGTGTACTAAATTTCAAGTTTCTAGGTACAGTAGTTCTTGAGAAATCTTTGACACAAAATAAATGTTAACTCACACACAAATAGGCAGAAAACAAAGGTAAATAACTGTAAGGGCCTGGTCCTATGACCCCTATTTTCTTTCCCACAATACAACTAGTCATACTTGTCATGTGTACAAAATTTCAACATTCTAGGTACAGTAGTTCTTGAGAAATGTTTAACACAAAATAAATGTTTACTCACACACAAATAGTGAGAACAACAAAGAGAAATAACTCTAAGTGACCTGGCCCCACAGCCCCTATTTTCTTTCCCACAATACAACTAGTCATACTTGTCATGTGTACAAAATTTCAAGATTCTAGGTATAGTAGTTCTTGAGATATCTTTGACACAAAATAAATGTTAACTCACAGACAGACACACACACAGAAAAGACACACACTATATACCCCCTTAGCATACTTCGTATGCCGGGGGTATAATGAATTTTGTTGGTGTATCGAGTGTCAGTATAAAGAGGGCTGACTACTTGTAACAACAGTCTACATAGGTCTGGATAAGAGTGGGAATCAGGTTAATATTTTTCTTATTTCTCCACGAAAACGTATGTTGTGGGTACCCTCAGCAAGGCACTTCTAATGAGTACCCACAACATATGTTTTTGTGGAGAAATCAGAAAAATGTCATTACATTTGGTTAGAAAAAAAAAAAGCACCTTAACTACAGCTATGAGTCTCACCTCTGGACAGTTTCAGAGAAGAGTACTGTGACTTCCTGTAACATATCATACTCCTTCATCGTCTTTACAGGAACCATGGCACTCACATAGCTGAAAAAAGAAGAACAGAAAAGCATACTGAGAATTGAGTCCTTTGTAGCACTGTGCACACAAGAAATTCGCCAAATGGCTATATATGTCACGACTGCTGGTAGTGTTCAAGAAACAGAGCTAAAAGCACAGGCTAAAGTAACTGTTGCAGACAGTGGGCAGGGTGCATCATGGCAGATGTGTGTATGAAGTGTCATTAGCCTAGAAGCCTTAGTGTTTGTGAAATGGAGCTAAATGCAGACTTTCAAAACATTGTTGGCGCCGACAATGATGCCAATGCCTCCAGAAAGTCATCCCCATGTAGCTCCTGCTTGCTAAAGCAGTCACAACAATAAGGATAACAACTGCCCAACTGCCTGTACAGTCTGATAAGGACCGTAAATGTCTTCTTACAAATTTCATACTGGTTATCGTATTATATATCAAGGAAAAGATTTTCATTAACATAATGACCTTTCTCTCATGAAGGGATGCAAATACCATTCTGAGACATACAGAGAAATCCTAACAGAGTCCAAATCTGTCATCTCTACTTCACAAGAATTTCCTTTATTACTGGTATAAGAAAGTAATTTTTGGTAATTCTACCTCTTTAACGCTTAGCACTCTGGGTAAAATTTTCAGCAGACGACATTTTGAAATATTTTTCTTATTTTTCCCCGAAAACAGGATATGACATTTCATGCAAATTGTCTCTTAGGAGACAATTTGCATGAAATGTCATATCCCGTTTTCTGGGAAAAATAAGAAAAATATCATCAATTTGTCGTCTGCTGAAAATGCCTACAGAGTGATAAAGGTTAATATACATTTGGATTTTATGCATATAAAAAATTGTTGCTGTCCTATTTAAACTTTGTTTACAAAGTCCTTGATAAAGCCAAGGCAAATGTCAGATAAATAATATAAAGCTGGTTTGCATTGGTGTTGTCTACAACAAAAAAATTACTTTGTTATGTATAGAAACAGAAATACAGTCAAGTTCCTTTGCCATTTACACATGCTCTAAACTGCTCACTAAACAGTTATTGCATTCATTCCAAATGTTCTGATGGACAGGCATGAACAAACAGTGTATATACCATGGTCAAATCAAACTACTAGAGCAATTTGATCAGGATTAACATTGTTTGCTATTCTGTCACCAAATGAGGTAAAAAGTTAAGACCCTGACCAGACTATGCAGTTTACAGACTTAGGCATAATATGGCTCATGTCAAGAAATAAGGTGTTAATAAGCAAATCCAAAATGAGAAGATTCAGATCATTTCGTATATTTGCTGTATCATCAGGGCCTTTTGATACAATGTACAGTATCCAATGATTGTTTGTTTCTTTGTGTTGAGGTTTTACGGCCCAGTCAACCCAATGGGGTCATGTCCAGCCCTGTCAGTTTACCTACCCACACGTTTACTGGGTAGGCTTAGTCCTCTAAGCGGTTAACCAGTATTGTGCACATTCTTTCGTCAGAAAATCCAATGATTGTGTAAATGAAGTGAACAAGCCTTATTCAGAATGTATGGATATATTACTACCTGGGCCCAGTTGTTCAATGCATTGTTAGCTTAACGAGCTTGTTAGTTGTCAAAATGTTAACTATTCTAGTAAATACAATATCTAATTCACAGGTTTGTTTGTGTTAAGATTTTACGGCCCAGTCAACCCAATGGGGTCATGTCGAGTGTAGTCAGTTTACCTAACCACACGTTTACTGGGCAGACTTAGTCCTCTAAGTGGTTCACCAGTATTGTGCACATTCTTTCGCCAGGAACTGACAACTGCCCTTCTTGAATCAGCGGAAGGGAGAGAATGACCATAGAAAATATTTCACGATCAATCTCCACGAAAGAATGTTGCAGACCTCGGCGGGGGTTGAACCCGCGACCTCCTGGTCTCCAGTCAGACGACGCATCCAACTGAGCCACTGAGGCCGGCCTAATTCACAGGTGTTTTTGCTGAAAAAATGTGAGTAGCTTTTGCAAATGCAAACGCTACTCGCATTTTTTCAGCAAAAATATTAGTGTATATGCCATATTAAATAATTAGAGTTTCAATGATACGATAACTAATGACATTGTTAGTTTTAAACAACTTGGCCCAGATTGCTGTTCCACTTAATGTCCGAATACACCTTTTCATGCTTTACACTATGCACACACCTCATGTCCAACAGATTATAACAACACAAGATTCAGAGGCAGAAGCAAAGAAAATTGAACAAGGTTCTCATTAAACTCACCTCAATTCAAACTCTGCAAACAGCTTGTCGAAAATAACTAAAGCTTCCTGTATCTGGAAACAAATAAAATTATTTAATGCTTAACGTGCTGGGTAAAAATTTCAGCAGACATTTTGAAACATTTTTCAAATTTTCCCAGAAAGTAGGATTTGACTCCTCTGAAAAGCATACTTCACAATCCCCACATGGATAACAGTTAATTTTTCCTATTAAGACAAAAATTACAAGTTTACCTTTAAAAATATGCACATAAAAATCAGAATGCAAAGTTTGACTAGCCTTTATTGTAAAATTCAATCTGAGTTTTAGTCTTCAGCAGTAGTCAGCCATATCCGCAGAGGAGTCTATTACAAACTCAAATAAAGGACTCGCTGCTCTTGTCAAGACCAGTTTTTCTGATCAGCATGTACTGATCTTTATTTCACCATGAAATTGTATCAGCTGACAACAACAGTAGTATAACTGTCATTTTCTTAAATGTGGGAATGCTAAGGTTGAGTAATTAATTGATCCTTATAACGTTACCACAAAAACCGCATAATCTCAATCATTGTCTTCAGGTCTAAATCAGGTTTACTGAATATATCTGCAAGACTTTATTGAATATAGCTTTCATCATGTTTGAGTAATCACTGGAAAAGTCTTTGGAATATAGTGATTATCAAAAAATTTATATCTGGATCAAAAATAGCAAGAAAGAGTTGATAAGCATGGCTTATTAGATATCTCCCTCTTCATCCCAAAACAAAATGACAGATGGCTGGAAAGATGTGATAATAGTATACCCCCGCAAACTGTGTTTGTGTAGTGGTATAAGAAATAAATTAAATTGTCATCTCAAATATAAGCTTAACCTCAAATATAAGCTTATCTGGATCTATAAAACAGTTTATAATGGTATCCTATAGCAACAACATTCCGACATACTCTTTCTGTATATTCAGCAACATTTCGTAAGCTCTGATCTCGCAGAATACACCGCAAGCTGTCAAGATTCTTGGTCAAAGCTCTTGCAAGTGGTCTCATACTTGCACTCTCCACTTCACGATTTAATATACTCGACCCTGCAGCTAGACACTGTAATTATATGGAGAACTATGGTTAATCACAACTTATCAACAGGATCATGACTCCAGATAAGATCTGTTTAATTTCAACTAATGTGTTAATATTTTTCTTATTTCTTCACACTACATATGTTGTGTGTACTCATTAGAAGCACCTCATTAAGGTGCTTCTAATGAGTAACCACAAGATGTTTTCGTGGAGAAACAGTGCTCCAGCTAGCCCTATATGGAGGGATGGGCCGCCTCTCTTGCCCTCTTCTGCCGCCCCTCTGCCCTTCCTAAGCTGTCTCCTGTCTTATTTCTACTCCAGACATAAAACCCTACATTTTTATGAAAGTTTCATGAAAATCAGACAAAAATTAAAAAAGTTATCAGTGTTTAAAGGCCAGTTTTATATGTACTCTACTTTTGAGGTATTTTTGTGGAATGCGATTTTGTAACATGTCTTGATACTAAGCACATCAAATGACACACGGTGCCCTCATTCTTGTATGACTGCAAAAAGTGCCCGACCCTGCACCCCTCTGCCCTCAAATCCTAGCTGGAGCACTGAGAAATAAGAACAAGAGGCCAACAGACCACAATTCACTAAGTAAATCAGCCATTGCATATCTGCAGATGCCATGCAACATTCTTCTAGTATTGCCAGAGCAACTAGGACAAAAATTTGACTGTGCCATAAAAAGGTCAAAAGTCAACCTAGGGTCATCATTTGAACAAACTTGATAGACCTTTCTCGAGTCCCCAATGCTACATACCAAGATTCATCCTCAAAGCTTCAGGCCTCCTAGTGACCCACTTTGAAAATATAGGTTTTTATATAGGTTCTTCTTACTCAAAATATAGGTTATTTACAGGTTTTTCAATAAAAAATAAGGTTAAAAAAAGGTTCTTCCAAACTCACATAAAGATTTAAAACTGAAGAAAAAATATTTGATGAATTTTTGCGTCACAATTACCCAGATAAAGTTGATCTGAATTTTACAAAGTCCAAGCGAGCGAAGCGAGCGAGGAAAAAATTACGATTTCTTGACAGTTTTCATCACGTTTTTGGGACTAAAAAGTGAAAATAGTAGGGCATTTTGAAGAAAAGTTAGAATTCAGCTGCGAGAATGTTCAAAACGTGAAAAATATAGGTTTTTTCATGAAAATACAGGCTTTTTATAGGTTTTATGAACAAAATAAAGGTTTTATAGGTTTGACACAAAATTATAGGTTATTATAGGTTTTATAGGTTTTGCTAGGAGGCCTGAAGCTTTCTTGGTTCCAAGGAATAAGATTTTTTTAAGCGTTTTTTTTTTACCATATATGGGCATGGCGGCTATCTTACATAAAGGATTGACACCATTTGTAAAAACTTCCAATCCCCCTTTAACAGAAGGCTCCACATGAAGATTGAAGTGAAGAGGGCCATCATAAGAGGGCCATGATGGCCCTGTAGTGCTCACCTCAGTATCATAGCACTTAGTGAACCTGGCTTAGAAATGATCAAGGCAAACATTCTGACCAAAATTCAGGATGATTAAATTAACAAGTAAAACAATGTAGCATGTCTAATGGACTGTGAGATAGTCAATGTTAAATATGGATGACTGCACTCAAGAGGCCATGCTAAGATGTATGCATGCGCTAAGTATCACTGGCTGTAAGAGCAACATTTACTGAGAAACTGATCTAAACACAAACACTTAACAAAGTAAGTAGACTGTGAAATAGAGGTCGGGGTCAAAAATGGATGACTGCATTCAAGAGGCCATACTGAGATGTATGCAAGTGCCAAGTATCACTGCTGTTGAAGCAATAGTTACTGAGAAACTGACCTAAACAGACAAACTTAAGAAAGTCACTGAACAGTGAAATATAGGTCAAAACTGACCCAGTTCCAAACTTCACCTAGAAATCAAGACAAACATTTTGAGTAAAATTCATGATGATCACTTCAAAAATGTGACCTTTAGTGTTAGCAAGGTTTTCCTTTAAATTGGCCTGGTAACCTAGTTTCTGACTCCAAGTGACCCAGTTTTGAACTTGACCTAGAAATCATCATGACAAACATTTTGAGCAATATTCATGATGATTACTTCAAAAATGTGACCTCTGGAGTGTTAACAAGGTTTTTCTTAGATTTGGCCTGGTGACCTAGTTTTTTACCCCAAGTGACTCAGTTTCCAAATTATCCACACAAACATTTTGAGCAAGATTCATGATGATTGCTTCAAAAATGTGACATCTAGAGTGTTAACAATGTCTTCCTTTGATTTGACCTGGTGACCTAATTTCTGACCCCGAGTGAAGTAGTATTAAACTTGACCTAGAAATCATCAAGAAAAACATTTTGAGTGAGATTCATGATGACAGCTTCAAAAAAAGTGACCCCCACAGTGTTGGAAGGGCACTTCTAATGAGTAATCACATCATTTTTTATGGAGAAAATTAACCCTCAATTATCACCTAATGCTCCTCCTTAATAAGTCCTCTGAGTACTGACCATGCACTCTTTAAACTCACCTCCGCTCCAAACCAGAGCTGCCCAGCAAGGCTTTCTTGAAGGACATCATCAGGAAATTTGACACGAAAATCCCTGTTAGCTCGCTGTCCAGGAATAGCATCTTCCATGATCTTCTGGATCTCGTTTAGAACACGATCCTGACAGGCTCTTAACTGGTTCACTGTTATGTTTAAGAAATACATGTAAGAACATAGGTCAAGATATGAGAGGTATATGTATCTAAATATATTTTTCTTATTTCTCCATGAAAATATATGCTGTGGGTATTCATTAGATGTGCCTTTGTGACACACCTAAAATGAGTGCACACAACATATATGTTTTGAAGAGAAATGCTTTTCATTAAAACAAACTTATCTAGAGCTATGCAAATCATTTCAGCATAAGCTTTGACTTAGACTAATTAGTACTGTCTCTTGAGTTGTTTGAGTTAGTTTAACCATTACGCAGGGACATCATCCTGCAGTTTTGCCAAGGCTGATCAGGACTTTCATTGCCCCCCCCCCCCCTCCCCTTCAATAACCAATGGATATCGTAGTATATGTTGACGAGGATATCATAGTATATGTTGACGAACAGGAAATGTCCCACTCAGACTGCACGGATGTGCATCTGGTCCTTCACTGCTTGCATATGGCATAAGGACCTTTTTTCCACATTGTGAATCCATTCTTGAAGTAAAGGATCCTTGGTACCAACAGAGGACTGTCAATTTCTAATCTGACTGTGAGGATAAGCTGGATGATCTGAGTCTGATGGGTACACTATAGTGTCTGAAGGTACACTTTCTCTCACTGCAGCTCAGTGACTCAAGATCAGTTGACATTTTTTTTTTTTTTTTTTTTTGATTTGGGTTTTACAGCCCTTTCAAGAATATTTCACTGATATCAAGCCGATCAGTCATCCAAGGTGGGCGAAAACCAAAGAACCCAGGGAAAACCACCTAACCATCCATAAGCAAAACTTGGCTTTCCCACATGTGAACCGAGCGAAGCTCGAACCACAGCAGTGAGAAACCTAATAGATTAAGAGTCAACTCCTCTATCCACTAGGCTACGGGGGCCCACAAGATCAGATGACATTAAAGGGCTTTAGTGCATGCATGAAATGATGTATACAATGATGATGATGGTTTGATGTTTTACTTCCCTTTCAACATTATTTTAATCATATTGAGACAATGGAAGGGTGAAAATGAAAGGTTCTGTGTAATGAAGCGTCATACAGTCATGCATCTAGCGGGATTCTAACCCAGGACCATGTAATCTGAAGTTGGTAGTATAAACCACTCAGCAACCTGGATGCTTCAGTTTAGTATGCAAACATCAGGTTCAAAAATTGCAAATATATGTTCAGTCAACTTTAACCCTTCTCCTACTGAACCCATCTATACCCTGTCTTTGCAAACAGTGTAGATCCAGATCAGTTGGCTTCTGATCTGGAGCTGCACTGCCATTAAGTATGTGACTTTATTGCAACAATCCGGATCAAGTAATCTCACTGGCTGAAAATTAGAAGTGGGCGTAGCATCTTAATTTATTCAGTAGACAAGGGTTAATAACAGAAACTCAGGGGTGAAAAGTTTTAGCCAAATGCATATGAAATCTGTTTTATGCCCGAAACTCACCTAGTAATGTACATCGTTCTGGATCTTTTCGACCATCAAAACTATCCAGCTCAGCAGCAACTAGGTTGAGCTCCTCATCGGCAAAATAAAACTGAGCTAGTGAGGATGTGTCTGTTTTCTGTCAGAAAGCAAAATGCAGATAATTCATGACAAACTACTGCCGTTTTAAATACAGTCGACTCTCGTTATCTCGAATTCCAAGGGACTTTCTGAAACACTTCGAGATATCCATACCTCGAAATATCAGAGTTGCAGAAGTGAGGAAAACAATAAATTGAACAACCACATTTAACAAATGAATATGTACTTTGACTCCTGAAGTTAGAGACATATTGAAAATATTGTGGAAAAGAGGAGAAATTGCTCCTAAGGAGCAATTTCTCCTCTTTTCCACAATATTTTGTTACCTGTCCTTAGATTTCCATGTTAAAACAGGGACCAGAATTTCACTTCAAGATAAGGTGTTATTCGAGATAAGCGAGGTCGAGATAATGAGTCGACTGTATATTCAGCTGTCACGGTACAATGATGATACAGGAAGACAATTGTTTCAACATTATTGCTACAACAGGAAAATACATGAAAAAGTAAATTGTAAATGATGTTTCCAATTCCAGCACAAAGTCCCTAAGTGTATGAAAACACAAAACTAAATGTTACTACTGAACCTGAGTGGGTATGTAGAAATACTGGAACACATTGACATTTACTGGACCACACTTATATTTTTTTACTTTCTAATTATTAATGTTTGATTTTATGATTTAATTGCTGTTTATTTATGTTTAGCATGTTTTTAAGAGCAAATTAGATCTTTATGTTCTATAGTAAATAGTTAACCGCATTTTAGTGTTTTATATTAACGTGGTCTTGTCTGGTGGGCCTGATACATATATTACATCAAATTAATTTTATTCTTTGCACACATCTGAAAAATAAAACAACACTTGTAATTAATAAACCGATAAGCAAACAATAAATACTGATGATGAAACTAACCTTCATTCTTGGACTTTTTTTTTTGCTCAGTACATAGCTATGAATAGCTACTGAAATGCACTCAGTTCATCCAGTAGTCAATTTTGTTTGTGGTGAGGTTTTATGACCCAGTCAACCAAATGGGGTCATGTCGAGCGTGGTCAATTTACCTAACCACATGTTTACTGGACAGGCTTAGTCCTCTGGGTGGTTAACCAGTATTGTGCACATTCCTTCGCCAGAAACTGACAACTGCCCTTCTTGAATCAGAAGAAGGGAGAGAATGACCGTACAAAATATTTCATGATCAATCTCTACGAAAGAATGTTGCCGATCTCGGCGGGGGTCAAACCCGCGACCTCCTGGTCTCCAGTCGGACGCGCATCCAACTGAGCCACCAAGGCCAGTAGTCAAAAATTGCCCTTTGTTCATTTTGATCAAGACATGAAAGCTATCAAGACATATGTCATGATTTGCAACACTATTAATAACTTTTATAAACAAGACGCCCACGAGGCATGGCTTGGTCACGAGTGAAATAGCCACTGCAGATATGCACATGTTGTGCAATATTTTTTCAATCCTATAATTGCATCTTATAAAAGGATCATTATTTGAGCAGTTCTTGGTTTTGAAGAAGAAGAATGTGTTTTTTATTATTATTTTTTCCTTACAAATGCATATGGGCATGACAGTCAATGGAGCTTGACCATTTGAACAAACTCTCAATCCCGTTTCAACAGTAGGTGCAAAATGGCCAAGTGGTTTCCAAAGAATTTTTTAGCAATATCATGATTTTACAGCACATGGGCAGGGGATGAAAACTATCACAGAATAAAATTTTGATCCTAACTTAAAGCTTCTGCTTTATATTAAATCATATATTGTAAGTTTTAGATACTTCAGCTATTTTTGTCTTTGTGTATGTAAGGGTCTTACTTTTTTAATTTAATCTGTCTTTGCCAGAATGCAGGCAATCGCCAAGCTCTCATCTTTATTGAATAAGTAAAGAAATGATGGGAGAAGAGGTATTTCAATTGCATGTTGCCACTCCCATCTATGCTACACATCCTATGTCTCTTTATAAGGCATAAGACAAGCAGCCATTTCCCCATTATAAGTCTATGGGAGCTTTCTGTTGCCAAGACAATCAAACCAATAGACAGATCACCATAATCTTAGCTATTTTTAAATCCCCTAGCAAACAAGGTTGGTCGGTAAATACCAGTGGTGGGAATTCCCACTGGTATTTACCTGTAATTATCGTCCTGGGAAATACTCCAAATTTCAGCAAAAATGGGAAATAGTGGGAAATACGATTTTTTTTTTTTTTTTTTTTTTTGTGTGTGTGTGTTATTGCATTGAAAAGCACTATTAATATTTGTGTAATTCAATTGAAATAATGAACAATTAGCTATTTTGCAACATACCTCCCCATACATATATCTTGCAAATGAATGTAAGAGGTATGTTTCATCCCTGCCAGAAGACAGTGCAGAACCCAGATCAGACTGCTCCTTCAGGAGGGTTTGCCATTGGAACTATGTGTTTTGCATGCTTTAGTGTAATCATAAAACCACATTGTTCAAATTTCTGGAGAATTACAACAACTTTTTTGGATGTCTGAATTTTTAGGATGTTTATGCCAGCCCATGTTTCAATGAAAGGTTTGTTTGCAAGTTTGTCAAGTACGTAATTTGTGAATAGTACTCCTACTGCTAAAAGGTGTGAGAATTAATTTGTTTGTTTAAGACATGTATTAAAAGAACACAAGTAAGCCTAAAGGTTTCTTAAATGATCTACAGGTACTCTCCAAAGTATTTTTATTTTCAAATCAAGTCAAATAGCTGAAAGTTAAAAACTAATATACATACTATACATATAGACTCCCTGTACGGTTAAGACCTGAATCAAGGCACATGTCATAAGTTATTTAGTGTATTATATTTTTATTAAGTCGTACTTTGAAAGTATCAAAATTTCTGAAGTTTGCAATGAAAAAAAGAAAAAAAAATGAGTTCATGGGCTGACACAACGGCTTGTAGGTGTGGATGAGACCGTATCACTTGCCTGTCAGTCTATGTTCTCAAGCCGAAAGCCACAACTTTTGAATGTATCAAAATTTTTACATTGTGTATTATATATATATATATATATATATATATATATATATATATGTGTGTGCATGTGTATGTATGTGTGTATATATATATATATATATATATATATATATATATATATATATATATATATATATATATATATATATATATATGTATGTGTATGTGTATGTATATGTATGTGTAGGTATATATGTATAAGTATATGTATGCAGGTGGGTGAATGCATGCATGTACATAGGCATATAATTTTCAGCTATTAGCTAAAAGACAGACAGAGAGAGAGAGAGAGAGAGAGAGAGAGAGAGAGAGAGAGAGAGAGAGAGAGAGAGAGAGAGAAAGAGCATCATGTTAATCATGTTATTGTCAATCTCACGCAAACATTTCAAACTGCTAATTCTATGTGCACCTCTTATGCCAAATTCCGTATGGATGGAGTGAACTAAAGTTATTACCAAACAAACAGTATGTACACGGATTGGACGCCATAGAACGGCCTCAAATCAGGGTCTACATCTTTTGCATTTAATACAGGAATTGCTATAAAATATAGTAATACTTATATAACCTAACCAGACACCCCTTTTGTTGGAAGTGAACAGGTCCGAAGAATTAAGGTAGAGGAGTCCACTCGGCATAAATAGATTATACTATTCAAAGTTTAAAATTGCACCTCTCCCGAATACATTGGTATCGATTCTTATGGAAATTTTACTGTGTATAATGTATGTCCGCTATCCTGCATATCATGTATGTTGAAATTTGTATATGTGCTCATGGGCCATATGGCTTATTGCATGAATAAATTACTATTACTTACTTACTATATGAAGATAACAGACTATAGATCTTTCAGGTAATTCAATATGAACTTGAAATGATTTTGCTTTCAAATAGCTAGGTAGGTGATGTATATTAAGCAGAGGTAGGTGGGGTATATTAAGCAGTCTCAATTGGTACCATCTATGTAAATGTTTATTTCCCAGTATTTCCCAGGAATTCCCTGTATTTCCTGGGAATTCCCTGTATTTCCCACCATCCTGGGAAATGAGTATTCCCCGCTTTTTTGCCAACCCTGGCCAAGTAACCGGACAAAAAAGCAACCATACTAGGTCTGGGTCTAGAGCTCCAGTACTAAATCCTTACCATCTCTGGCCACTTGCTTTTTTATACCTGCAAAGCAAAGCGGGTCCAAAAGGCCGGCATTGAAGCATGTCTATAGATAACAAGTAGCATTTAAATAAAGTTCATTCAAATTTAGTTATTTATCCAACAAACTTAAAAACTTTGAACAACATGGCATCTTTCATAAACAGTGGTTGGCCCAGCATCAAATACGAGTTCTGATAACGCGTAAATAAAGCCGGAACACATTTTTGCCCATAAGCCTCTTCTCCATATTTCGAGAAGATTAAAATCTTATTTCGCATTTAAATTAATCATGATTATGCCAAATATTTTTCAAAGGTCCAAATTCCAAAATCACATGTCAAATGAAACGAGTTAAACAAATTTACATGGTACTGGAACAAAAAGATAAAACTTGCACGAGAAAGTTGGCATTACGTCACAACTTTGGAAATTCCGTGACATAGCTAAATGTTCCCTGGGGTTTTCCTGCAGCTGTTACCGTGTTTGTTTACACTGTTTTTGGATGTGTAAAGCACGTTTTTATGAAACCAGCATAGAGAGACAAGCTTTTAAGGTTATTTATTTATTCATCTATTCCAATATACCATAAATGTAGTTCATTGCTGGTAAAATTAGGTTTTACTGGAGGTGCCCTGTAGCGGATACAAGTGTGGATTTTGTTTCTTAGAAATAAAAAAGAATTAGTGCATTCACTTATAGATTGAAAATCGGAATGTTATGTAAATCTATGGTGATTATCATGATTATGGTGACTTTATTCTTGGAGAAACGCTGAAAAACTTTTCGTCCAGTGTAAAATTTGTTTTGATTAAATATAATATTTGAGCGCAGAGGCATCAAAGTCCAAGATGGCAATAAGGGTTAGGTCGTTGGAACTGAAATCCAGATGACATGAGTTAAAATCCCAGCCAATGCATTTTTTTTACTGCCAATAAGAGACTCTCCATGGCTTTCATAGACCTGGAGAAGGCATTTGATCGAGTACCTCGGAAGGTCATCTGGTGGGCACTGAGAAAACTTGAAGAAGTGGACTGTGCGAATGGTGCAGGGGATGTATGCAAATGCGCAGAGCCATGTCCGTTGGTGAGGGGTACAGTGAAGAGTTTGAAGTGAAGGTTGGTGTTCACCAAGGATCAGTACTCAGCCCGCTGCTCTTCATCATTGTGCTTGAAGCCTTTTCACGAGAGTTCCGCTCTGGGTCCCCTGGGAGGACCTCTATGCCGATGACCTTGTTATCATCGCTGAATCACTTGAGGAATGTATCAGGAGGCTCTTGACTTGGAAAGAAGCAATGGAGAAGAAAGGACTGAGAGTAAATGCAGGAAAGACAAAGATCATGATCTGCGGTACGGGACTGGACCTCCTGCAGAGTTCAGACAAGTTTCCATGCGCCGTCTGTCGCACTGGAATGGGTAGCAACAGCATCTTCTGCAATGGCTGCAAGTGTGAAAGCACTAGATGCACAAGAAATGCAGTGGGCTCAAGCGCTTGAAAAAGGACCCTGACTACAGATGTACACGGTGCCAGGGAACTGCACACCCCTTGGATGGCAGACCACAGAAGGAAGTCCAGGTCGGACCTGACAAGCTTGAGGTGGTAGCTTCCTTTTGCTACCTAGGAGACATGCCCTCAGC
This sequence comes from Anodontia alba, assembly GCA_964016985.1. Classification (NCBI taxonomy): domain Eukaryota; kingdom Metazoa; phylum Mollusca; class Bivalvia; order Lucinida; family Lucinidae; genus Anodontia; species Anodontia alba. The sequence goes on from OZ024821.1 coordinate 156,124,216, forward strand.
AACGAGTAGCTGTGAACTTTCAACCACAATACATGTGAAAACCGCCTGGAAGAAGTTCAAGGATCTGCTACCAGTCCTCCCTTCACGCCACCTCTCTTTCAGAACACTTGGCCGTGTGTACAGCTCTTGTGTGTAGAGTGCAATGCTCCATGCCAGCGAGACTTGGCCATTGACAAAGCTGAACCTCCAGCGCCTGCAGCGAAATGACAGGGCAATGATCAGACAGATCTGCAATGTCAGGTCGCAAGACATTGTCACCACCAGGTCCAATGAGCTACTTGTGCGGCTTGGCATTGAGGATCTGGACCTCATTCTGAAGGAGAGAAGACTCTGATGGTATGGACATGTGGAACGCTCCAATGGTGCAGTCAAGGCAGCCTTTGACATACAGATTGATGGAAAGCGTGGGCCTGGGAGGCCCAAAATGACATGGAAGCAGCTGACAGAGAGGGATTGTAGAGAGTGGAAGCTCTTGGCTATCAACCCTCATGATAGACGTACCTGGAGATCTGGTGTGAGATCTGCCATGTGTGCAGCAAGCCAGCTATCTGGAAGGGGGCCCACTGGTGTGGATGTTGCCCCTGTACCTGCACATTAATCAAAAATCTGATTATGATATGATGATGATATGTTTACTTTTTTTTTTAATTTTTTATTTTTAAGGTTTTCTGTCACAGTTTATTTCATGTAACACATTTTATTTTGCATAAATGATTAAAAAAAAAAAGAAAAAAAAAAGAGAAAAACTCTCTCTGCAGAAACATTTTTCTCCGCCAGTGGAGATTATTCCATTATCTACTGCCACTTATCTATATTCTTCTTCAGAGGCCAGGAGTTGGGTGATGAACATATCCCTGGGATTACTCAGCCAAATTATCCCATTTCTTAGAAATCTGATGGACCTCTTTGATTGAAAGGCAATAGCCTTGCCTTGTCTTATAACAGGGCCTGACAAATCCAAGTTTCAGCCACGCACGGCATTCCACAGCATCTTGAAAATGGCTCGGAATTACAATATTCCCTGTATATTCTATACATTTTTCTGGGCAAGTGAAATAAAAAATCACTTGCCCAGCCAAAATCTGGACTTGTCCCGGGCAGCTTGGCAATGGATTTGTCAGGTCCTGTAACTTATATACCTTTAGCTAAGAAGTCGAGAAGAAATGGTATTGTAACATTGGTGCCCATCTAGTTTTTGTGTTTTACTTATTCACTTCGGTAACATGCCTCTGCAAAGCAGGTATATGACATTAATTCAACACTGCCTCAATGTTTTGAATCTCAGAGAAGGATTTTCAAGATCAAATGACAAAATTTTTACTGTTTCAATGGAATTGCTATATACCGATAAAATTGCCAATGTGAATAAGTTTGCCAAAAGCTGCATGAAAAAGCCAACCCACTCCGAAGAAATGCCAGCTGAAAGTAAAAAAGGGCAGTTTTCACATCCATAAAAACTTCATTGCTATAAAGAGAAATACAACCCACAATGGTATATTTATATCTCACAATGCAACAATCAATTTAAAGGTGAAACTTCAAAAACATATTTTACATAGGATTTCATTTGATTTTATAGAAAAAAAAATCGAAAACGTTTACCAAGTTGTCCCTTTGAGGCTAGTAAAGGGGTTTTAGAGATGTGGTAGAATTGCCTTTTTACTTCAGAGGTATGGGATATTTGACATTTTACTACCAGGGATATGGTATACTTGAAACCTAGTATTGCTCTTTTCTGGCTATTTAAAAAATGGGGATATAGCACGGAATGTATAAAATGGTTATAGGATGCTTGTCTGCTTACTTTCAGGGATACAGGACATTGATGACCAATCCCACCCACTCCCAATACAAGCCTCACCTTTTCTCATGCAAGCAAATTATTATGCATGCTTTCTTACCTCTGGGCAACCAAACCTCTCTCATCCTATCAATGCCCTGGAGTCATGGGATCGGCCGAGAATTCTGCATGATTCCTGGGCTATGTATGGTCTTTAGTGAGGCCTTCCCAAGGGTTTTGGGGAAAGCGGGAACATGCTCATTTATTTTTAGGGAATAAGGGAACAGTGGCAAATACTTTATAAGGGAACAAAACTAGTTTTGGGGAACAAAGAAATTTTGGAAGTTACTATTTCATGTTGTTATTAGGAAGCAAGGGAACATGGCTATTTATCTTTTGGGAACATGGTACTCCTGGAAGGGCCTCCTTAGTGGGGTTGCTTTGCACGCATCCAGATAGTGCCGAATTTCATTTTATGCTATGAATTAGCCTGTTCTGTTACAAATGACTCTTAATAAATTGACTCATTCACAATGTCACGATTCAGTAAATATTTTGTAAACAAATTCAATACATCAGCACAAACACATGAATAATTCTTAAATAAAATTACTTTAGGCCTATAGAGCCATTTCCTTATGGAGTTCATCTCTGCCTCCTGTGTTCTGTGCTATCATCTAATTTAACTGTCATTCCAAATCTGATCAAACGAAGATCCTTTTCATTCTTTATATTCTTCATACACCTTCATCTCTTTCTGTATTTTCCTCTCTCATAATCTCGACAAGCGAAGTTCTGCGAGATTTGATTTCCCAACCTTATAGTCCGGTAATGGACCGAAATGAACGAACAGGGAAGCAAGTCAGAAATCAACACTGGTTTGATTAAAATATGACTCTTTGAAAATTAGTGAAAGCCACTCAGTATGGACATCCATAGAATCAACAGTCTCAGATGTTCGAAAAGGGATCACAAAATGTAGAATGTTTACTGGAACTTATCTGCTTGAATCGTCCAAACATAAATTTAATATGTCAACAGTCAGTGCTACCTGTAAATGTTGCGGAATAGCAGACGAAGACTTACCACATATGCTATTTGAATGCTCAGCTCTGATAAGTCAAAGAAAACTGTTTTATCCTAGGATTAAAACCCTAACTATTGACTGTGTTGGTCTTAGTCAGTGGAAAGAAAAATTTGCAAGCAGAGAAAATCTGGTCAAGTTAATACTAGATTGTACTGTCTACCCTGAAATAGCAGAGAAAAAACAGTGTAAAGAGATTCTACGATTGTCAACAGAATTGTGTCATAGGTTCCACCTAACGCGACTTAATAAACTGGGGTAGTGGCTTCAAACTAGACGTCAACAACCACCATCAGCCAACAGTGTTAGTGTGGTCCTCTTGTGTGTATATATGTACAGAGACTTTTGTGAATATATTCGTCCTGTGAGTTTTATTACAGGCCCTCTTATCTACGTTTTATGAACTTTTAAAAGTATAAGTACGCGTCTAAGAAGATACTTAAGAAGATTTCTACATGACCACGTCATGGTGTCCCTCAACTGGGAGTTAATGCAGAAATAAAGAAAGAAAGAAAGAAAGAACAGGGTTGTCAGATTAAGGCCTCCAGTTCAGTGACTAAATATTTCTCTCATAATCCTGTTTGATAATCCACTAAAATAAAACCAAAACAATATCATGACTATAAAGGCTGGTCTAGTGACCAGCCTCTATAGTCATGATATTATTTTCGTTTCATTTTAGTGGATTATTAAACAGGATTATAAGAAAAAAATTTAGTCACTGGAGACTGGAGCCATTCTAGTCGTCCGTCCGTACGCCCGTAAGCCTTCTGTTTGTATCATTATAATGTTTGGAGCTGCATTTGGAGATAAGAATGAGGTGTCTCGTGAGCAGAGCTGGTTTAAATTAAGGAAGTGGCCAGTCGTTAGTATATTAAAGTCTCCTGTTTCATATATATGGCTGCTTATCTCTGTATCTGTATCTGTATCTGTGCTTCTTAGAGACGACAATCACACTTGATCACTGTCTCTGTGGCGGTAGAAAAGGGAAAGAAGGAATATAGGATAGACAGAAATCAGCAGATAGAAAGGAAAGAAATAGAAAGTTTTCAGCATGTTTTCAGATCTTCTTTGGGTAATCAGACCAATCCGGCTACAAAAGCTGCCACTGGGTATGGTCGCCCAATCGGCACAGCTCCAAGAACCTTCCGACCCTATTGGCAGGCTGGCCCTACCTAACTTAAAATTTAAGAGAGAAAAGCTCCTGCTCGAAAGTTACCAAGTCAGGAGCCTCCGCCACACTGGCGGGTAAAGAATTCCAAGATGGGATAGTACGTGGGAAGAAGTTATATTTGAAGGCATCACAATTAAATGGATATTGTCTGTACTTCTTTGTATGATTGGCTCTCATCCTTGTGTTTGGCTGGTGTGAGACAGGCTGAGGCTGGTCTATCCATTAAGTCATTGATGACCTTGAATAGTAGGGTCGTTGGATTATGACTCTCCTGGAATCTAGGGATTCCCAGTCTCCACACGCCAACACCGTGTTGTGAAAAGAAAATCGTAAGAAGATCTTCCGGAGGTGGTTGCGGAGAGTCAGTATAGAACGCGTTTAAGGTGGGTGTAAGCTAATATAAGGCTGAAATTTTGGCACGATCGCCGATATCCAAAATCATCGTGCGATGTAATTCAACCACTTATTTAGTCTCCAATATAATCAGACCGGTATTGTAGTCCTTTAAGCGAATACGGAACAAATATTTGTTAACTCCCGATGCAAGGGTGGTCAGATTTTGCCGTTTTGGTGACAGGCAGGCATATAAAACTCCAGTGTTTGGAGAGATTATTATTATTTATTTATTTTTTATTTTTTGTGCATTTTATGGTAAAGTGGTAACATGGTCTGATGTTAAGTACAATGCTGGACCTATTGACCTTGTGTTCTTAAAATGATGCAACACCCCGCCTTTTTTTTAATTAAACTGACTGAGGCAGTACTACTAAAATCTGATTGGTTGCAATTATGTCAATCAAAAGAAATTACATCAGCTTCTCAATTTGTTCAAATTTTGGTGCAAACTGGTTGGTCAGCTGTAGTTTTGGTCATTATAATATACTCCGGACAGACTGTCTGGTTTTATGTGTTTTATTCAACAGAACTGAATGTGTCATTTTCAGCTCGCCTGGACGAAGTCCAGACAGAGCTATTGCACTACCCCCGGTGTCGGAGTCAGCGTTAGCGCCCGCGTCGGCGTCGGCGTCCACATTTACGGTTAAAAGTTTTTTAAGAGCTTATGTTTTCCAACCATTTGATAGATTTGGTCCAAATTTGGTATGATGATAGATATAGTTCCAGAGTTGTATTCAGCAATACCCCCAGCCCATTACTTCAAGGTCAAGGTCATGGACCAAGTCTAAGGTGATGCAGTTCTAACGAGTACCCACAATCTATGTTTTTAAGCAGAGATAAGAAAAATAATGTATACCTTCGTAAACCCCAGTTTGACTACATAAAAGTGGGGTTTAAGGGGGTCAAAAGTATATAGGCATGTTTTCGTGAAGATGCCTTTCTTCCCCAACCTGCCAAGAGAAATAAACAGTTAAACCTTATTGTTAGCAATTAACTCTGAAATCTGGTTCTAATAGGTCCTCATTGTATGGTTCTAGAATCACTGGGAACCAAAGCATATACTGAAAAATGATGGAGACCCTGATAAGAGCCCTGTTCAAATAAACAAGGAACAATTTACATTTTTGGTTGCAAGATCTGGCCCTTTGGCTCAAGCGACCTGAAAACTGAAGAAATAGCTCTAAAAACTGCATCTTATTTGACACTGACATACATTCTTCAGATATCCAGCATTTTCTAACATCTTCCCACTTACAAAACGCAAAACAAAATATTTCACAGCAGATATCAACTCAAGATATGCTCTTGGTTAATCTATAAATCAGTAGGTGAGGAGTGTATTGAAACCAACCTACCAAGACACTTTCTGACATGGATTCACAGGTTGTAACAACCCTAATTACCTTAAATATTTGGACACCCTAGACTAGCTCATAAATTTTGTTACAAGTCCATTTGGCTAGCCTGTGATATGCCTCAAGTGTTGCGATAGACTTGTAAACAATATAGACCTTAATCACAGTGAAAACCCAGATGAAACTGCTCCTAAATAGAGCAGTATGATCTGGGATTATATGTTTACTAAGGCCAGTCTCTCTGTTATAATACTTTAGGAGAATTATGACATGCATTCTAATTGTGGGAATATTTTCATGTGTTGTGACATTACCTTCAGCATTTCAGTCAGTTTTCAGTGTGATGGTCCACACAGAACATTTCTTTTCGAATATCTTTCATCACTTTAATAATAACTGATAATATATGTGTGCTTTTTTTTCAAATTTTGGGTTTGAGATGGAGTTTTATGGCCCAGTCAACTCTATTAAGGTCGTGTCAAGTCTGTAAGTTTTTCCACTCTTTTTTCTGGGCAGGCTTGGTACTTTATTCTATTAAAGGGCTTAAACGGTACTTTGTGCACATACTTTCGACAGTAACTGTCAAGTGCGCTTTAATGATCGATTTCCATGAGTTATGTGACTGATCTGGAATTTGAACTTGCAAACCCTTGATCTGCAGTCAGACGTGCAACCAACTGTGCTTTGAAGTCTGGCATGCTTTTTCCAAACAGTGAGATTAGCATGTAAAGCTACCAACCCCACCCCTACCACCAATTAGAAAAATCAAACCTTTTATTTCATTATTTAACCCATTAAAGACCGAATAAACTCTTACACACTATATATTGGAAGAGTTTATTTTCGATTTGAGGAATGTCAGGCTATATTATATAGGTATTCCTAAAGAAAAATGATTAATTCATTTCCAAACGTTGAAGACCCTGATCAGAGACTGCATTCTGTGGTGTCTGATCTGGGTCGGCACTGTTTACCAGTTATTAAGTGGGGGGTCTCCAGTCTTCAATGGGTTAAAAATGACATAAAAGGGAACTAACCTTGTCAGTGTCTTCTTTAAACTTTCTGAGATCTGCTGTAAATAACACCTAAGAAAAGAGGAAAAATCTACTTAACCATTATCACTCTCTAGACAATTTCAGCAGACAACAAACTGACAATGTTTTTCTTATTTTAACCAGAAAATAGGCTTAAACATTTCCTGCAAATTGGCTCCAGAGAAGAAAAAAAAATATCAAAATTTTGTCTGCCGAAATTTTTATCCAGCATTGTAAATGTTAAAGCTGAAAGTACATAAAACATCTTATGAAAAAAAGATATTTAAGAAATGAATTTTATTTTTTTTTTGAAGTTCATTGAGGTATGACCGCAGTGGGTCACGTGCAAAGTGAATACCTACTGCGGTCATACACTGTACCTCAATAAATTTCGAAAAAAAAAATCAAGTTCATTACTTATATTTACATTATTTTTCTCTCGTAAATATACCTTACAGAAAACTTCACATTGCAGGCTGCATTAAGGGCAGGCGGATTATATTTGGTAAGCTTAAGAGCGGTGACATCATTACAACAGTAGCAGCGTCCAATCAAATCTCCGAAAGCGTCAGTTGTTTTGACGTCACGTCACTTCGCGTGATCCATTGCGTTCATGGAAGAATGAACTACACCGGGTTCTATAGGTTTCTTGAAGAGTCTCAAATCAAAAATGTAAATATTTTGAAAATAAATTACTGCTGATTTCATGAAACAGATAAAATTACTTTGAGAATGCACCAGTCAAAGAGGAGAAAACAAAAATTAACTTCAGGTGACTGCTTTAAGGGTTAATTTTGTACTGGTATATAACAGATTCTATGACTCATTCATTTAAACATTTTAGTCTAGCATTCGTTTAGTTTTCTTTTATTTATTGATTGTCATGATTCAGAATTGGTATTGTGATTAACTGAAATGATAGAATACATAGCTCTTGATAAGATGTTTTTTGGTTTTTTTTTTAATCCAGAAGTATTGATATTTTTCTAATTTCTCCATAAAAACATATGTTGTGGAGAAATAAGAAACAATATTTACCAGATATCCACTTTTATCTAGATCTATAGAATATGTTTGAAATTAGTTCTGTGCCTATTAGCATAATATCATTTGGAAAATTGATCGCGTTGGGGTTTAACAACACGTCAACCCTTGTGGGTCATTTTGTGTCTTCTCCCAGAGAAAGGGAGAAAAGAGATAGATACGAGGGGTGTTCATTTAATGTTGTCATTAGGGTTCTACAGGCGCGTTATTAATCCCATTCACATTTCGTTTACTTCAACCCTTCTAAGTATTCTCCCTTCATGGAAACACACTTTTCAAATCTTGAAATCCATTCTCCTTAGGAGACAAATTTGTAAGAAATGTCAATGCCTATTTTCTGGTGGTGGGGGGGGGGGGGGGGGGGAGGGGGGGAAGGGGGGGTGAGGGAAGAAAAATATCATCAATTTGTCAACTGCTGAATTAGCACAGACAGTGGTAAAGGTTAAAGCATCTTTAAAAATTGTAGCAGATGATTTTTTAGTTTGAAAAAATAAGGCTTAGACTTAAATATATATATATATTAAAGTTTTTTAAGAGCTCATATTTTCCAAATCATATGACGGTATGATGATAGATACAGGTCCAAAGTTTTATTCAACAGTACCACCTCCCTATGCCCATGGCCTCAAGATTAAAGTTAAGAACTTAGGAATTTTATATTAAAGTGTTTTAAGAGCTCATATTTTCCAAACCATATGATAGATTTGGTTCATATTTGGGATGATAATAAATACAGGTCCACAGTTTTATTCATCATCACCCCGACCCATGCTTATGACCTCAAGGTCAAGGTCACAGAAATTTTATATTTGATCCCTGATGATGTCAAATTCATGACAAGATATGACCAAACCATAGCACAATAATTCCTATCAGGAGCTAAAATGTCATAATATTTCCACTTACCGTAATGATCCTAAGTATTGGGACAGATATGTCTCAGCAAACAGTGCAGACCCAGCTCAGACTGGTCTTACAGAACAGTCTGATCAGGGTCTACACTGTTTGCGATTCCGTCTGCATCTTTTGGACTCATTACTAGATCGTTAAAAAAAATGTCCAAATTTTAGGAGAATTACAGCAAGTGTTCAAGGTGTCCGAATTTTTAGGGGTTTTACTGTAAATCTTTCATATTAATCAGCTGACAACTTAAATCTCAAAATATTCCATCAAAGCCCCAAGTTATAGCTCCAGATTTCAGGCAAGCTATGCTGTCTGCTGACAGTTCTTGTTAATTAGAAAGTTGCTTAGGGCAGTAGTAATTTTGTTCCTCTTACCTTTACCACTCTCTGAGCAGTTTTAGCAGGCAATATATTTGATGATACTTTTCTTATTTTTTCCAGTCAACAGAATTTGACATTTCATGCAAACCGTCTGTGTTGGAGACAATTTGCATGAAATGTCAAATCCTATTTCCTGGGAAAAACAAGAAAATATTTCAAAATGTAATCTGCTGAAAATTGATGCTTAGCACACTCTGGACAATTTCAGCAGATAACATGTTGATGACACTTTTTATATTTATTTTTTCCAGAAACAATTTGACATTGGGAGACAATCTGCATAAAATGTCAAATCCTGTTTCCTTGAAAAAATAAGAAAATATTTCAAAATGTCGTCTGGTGAAAACTGATGCTTAGCACTCTGGGTAAAAAAAATCAGCATACAACATTGTGAAATATTTTTCTTATGTTCCCAAAAAACAAAAACCTGTTTTTACCTCGCTTAGGGAAGAGAGAGCTAATCTTAGTGCTTTTCGTACGTTTGTTCGATTTGCGCTTGTTTGGTTTTGTCTGTTTCCTCTTCCTCTTGGTGTCTGGGAAGGGCTGCGGTTTGTGATTGTGGCACTCCCTGGACTTTTCTCTTACCTTTTTGTCATCCATCATCTGCGGAATTTGCCCAGAGAGTGATAAAGGTTAAGGCGCCGTGATGCTAAAGTATACCTGTGAGATCTATAAATAAACCATGGGATAATTTTCAAAACTGAAACTTATCCCATGGTACAGCTATGGTATAATTGTCGGTATTTGAAAATTAACTATTTACATAGAGACAATGGAACATCCATTGGTTAAGCCTTAGTTATACCATGGTTCGTTCGCATGTTCGATGCGATACTGCACAAGCGTGAGCGAGTGCATTAGCGCACGTACATGCGTAGAAATATGGTATAACTGTTTTGTCACATTTGTATGCATTTAGATCATCTACATCGCGAGATATTTCATGCTAAATGTTGGGAATTTAGGCCACTGTGTGATAAATGTATGCTAAATATGGCCTCTAAATTCCAAATATAACTGACACTGTATAAAATATTTATAACATGATTCTTTTCGTTCGTTTGTAGCCATTTAAGTAAGGGATGCAACTAAATGAGATCTGTATAATTATTTTCGTATTATTATTCTTTGATTCCATTTCTGGTGTGATGCATTTCTATGCCTGCCAATTATGCATTTAACCTTTATGACACTCTCTTGGCTAATTCGGCAGACGACAAACTGATGACATTTCTATTTATTTTTTCCAGACATGGGAGACAAGTTGCATGAAATGTCAGAACCTGTTTTCTGGAAAAAAAAAATAAGAAAACTATTTCGAAATGTCGTCTGCTGAAAATTTTACCCATGTTGTTAAGTGTTAAAGAGAGAGAGAGAGAGAGAGGGAGAGAGAGAGAGAGGAGACCTGGCAAACGGACAGATCGATTTATCATGAGATGTAGGGTCGAAGATACAGGTTTATGTTAAGCCTTATGTTGAACACAGGAAGACATGTAGATGAATAACTGAATAGATAGATAGGGATTGATTAACTGATTGATGGATGGAGGGACAGGCTGATAAATGGATAGATAGATAAAAACAGACTGACGAATGAGTAGATAGGTAGGTACGGGGACGATGATAGATAGATAGATAGATGGATAGATGTGACATACCTCATTTGTCTTTTCCCAGTTCCGGATGACCTTCTTTCCGCCATGAATGCAGTGATACTAGATCTTGTAATACGTTAACTTGTCATTAAATGACTTATTTGGTGCCGCCGCCTTTGCGGCTTCTAATGGCCTCTTAAATAACTGCACATTTTCTAAATGTTGATAGTGCCTGATGGCACATTCAGAACCCCTAAAATTTGCAAATTGTTGTCCGATGTTGACCTTGTGAACCATCAGTGATGGAATGACATTAAATTTTGTTTCAACATATTAGTCCAGCATGATAGGAATAAAGAACTAGTAATTATCTTGTTAGTATGGCCAACCTTAAGGCAATTTAATTTCTTTAAAAATTTCAGAACAAGATGAATAGAGCAATTACTGCTTAACGGCCACTAGTTGTTTTTCGCGACTCTGTGATCAAACGATTTAAGAACCTTCATGCCGTGATTTACATGGAGAACGAATACAAAATTATACAAAATATTAAGTTACATTATTGAAAATAATAATATTATAAATAATAAACATGAACACAGCTTTTATTATCATAGGCTTTAAAAAACTACCGGACAACAAGCCATTTGCACGGGATTTGGCTAGTCGTCCGGTCCCGCACGAGCAGACTCTTTGGCTAGTCGTCCGGGACCGGACAACTAGCCACTGCCTTAAATTAAACGCCGCACCCCAACCCTAGTTGTTTTCCAGAGGCGGTTGCTCTGTTGCAGTTATTTTTTGTTTGTGCGTTGGTGGTTCCATATATGGCGTTTGTTTTGTCATTACTGTATTCTATCTAATTACCGCACTGTGCGCTTAAGTTTTTTTTTTTTTCAAAATTACTGGGAACACTACGTTGTGTTAAACTATGTATCGACCTACTAAGGATACATAATAATATTAAAAAAAGATCAGAGAGGGACTTATTTGATGATGATTGTACGATTTTCCTGATTTACTTTATAAAGGCATATGTTGTGAGTACCCACAATATATGCCTTTATAAAGAAGTAGACAAAAAGTACACTGACTGTAATCTGAAGACTATGGAATTGCTTGACTGTGCGCTGATAGGGGTATGTGCGGTAATTAGGTGGAACGGTATTTGGTTCTCATTTCTGCTTCATTTGATGCCATGGAAAGGCTGCGTTTCGTGATTGTGATTCCACTTATATTTTTATTGCTTGTTAGGTGGATCATGTCTGGCATTGTGATCACCTTGATGAAGAAAGAGTTTCGTTGTTGTTGTTGTTGTCGTTGTTGTTGTTGTTTTTGTTGCTGTTGTTGCTTTTCTATGATCTGGTGCATGTGTATGGTCTGTCGTGGTCCGTTTGTTCTTCCTACCATTGTCATTGGTAGGCTTAGTTCTGTGAATTTTGCTCTTGTCCAAAATTTAACAATATAACGAGTCTGAGGTCGACATACAAAAATTATATTTACGAAAAACATAGTCGACATGCACAAAGACAAAATAAGGAATGTTCAGACTGGCGGATATGGATAAAAAATAAATGAGGTGTAAACAGGCGTCCATGGAAAGTACGCATTACTTGTTAAGCATGTTTCGATCCCCCCGCCCCCACCCCTCCACCCCAACGCCGATCAGCCTAAGCAGACACAAAGACAAAATTAGGAATGTTCAGTCAGACAGACATAGACCCAAAATAAATAGGATGTAAACAGGCGTCCATGGAAAGCAAATATAACTTGGTTATCATGCATCGCCCACCATGCCTATCAGTCTGGCCAGATATTTAGGATATTTATGAAGGCAATGTCATAAGTGTGGCGGGGCTTCACCCTTATCTCTTGATGCAGCTCCTAACATTAAGACCTTACAAATAGAAACAAAACGGAAAACAAAATGGGTGGCCATTGAAGAAGATGTCCACAATGCTAGGATGTCAAAAAGAAAAACAGAAAGCAAAGTGGACAGCCTTACAGCGGGTGACAACAATGCTAGAATTACAGCAATGATGACCAGCATCAGAATATCTGCCTTGGAACGAATAGCAGAAAAGGTCACAAACACGAAACACAACCTTCCCGAGGCATCGAAAGAAGAGATGAGAAACAAAAAATGACAAGGCATACCGGCGCCGTTGCAATAACTGATATACAAAAATATAATAAAAACGTGAGGATACCCAGGACATGCCACAATCACAAAGTTAAGCCCTCCTGAGGCAGCAAAAAGAATGAGAGATGAGGAACAAATAATGAAAAAAGGAACGTCATGTATGAAATCAAACACCAACAACAAAAGCAAAAGCAACAAGAAAAACGCCTTGGAACGGCACGAAAATTACTGGGGGCTTAACCTTGTTTTACACAGTCAAAACCTCACTCTTACCCCTGAAGCATTTCCAGACATTAATACAAGACAACACAGCAAATTAAAGTACAAAACAGGAAGAAAACTGAAAACAAGAGTGGGCATTCATGGAAGACGATCACAATGCTAGCATGAGACAGGATAGTTCGGTCGCCAGAGCACCGAACGGTAATCTGAGGAGCCCAGGCTCGAGTCAGGTACGGCTGTTCACCTTTTTTTTTTTTTTTTTTCGTGAGAAAGGGACATCATAAAGTTTCTATCATAACAAAGCAGAGACAGATCTGCTATAAGGGGTGCACAATTTGTACCAAAAGGTATAAAAACAGTTTGCCATTTATATCATTTAGTACAAACCGAATAAATTTTATCAAGAAGAAACGAAAAATACTTCACAAGCTTTCTGACAAGACCACAAAATATAATGGTTATGATCTTCAGAAGTGAAAAAAGGCATGTTTTCATTAAAGCATGGTAAAGAGAATATTCTCTGAAGCAGATTATATCCAGTTAAATCAAGAATGTTTGTGCAGCAATGTTGTATTAAGCGTGGAAAACCATACGTAGATAAACTAGACACAGAGATACCGTCAATGGACGTAATTATTTGCCACTTTGTGATGTTACCATTCAAATCAGTGTATGTTTACATTTTCTAAAAGATTCTGTACTTTACCCTATAGAAGTAAAGTTTACGAAATATATATGAGGTTAAAGGTAAAAGACAAAAGCCATATACATATACACTGTAGTTTTGATGTGCTTTTTGCTCTTTAAGTAATGGAGCTGTCACTATTTATATATAAAGTTAACATAAATTCTCAAAATCAAATATTTCTGTCAGTGGTGACGTCGCTGAAAATGGGCATTATCTTTTTACTTTGATTTCAAAACGGTACTGCATAACAACTGAAATTACATGCATGCTTATTGTTTTTATCAATTTCCATACTTTTGGCATATTTTCATTACTTTAACCTTAATAATTTCAGAGTAGGAAGTCTTACAAAATAAATATGGAAATTGACAAACGGCGACGCCATAAAATGGCGAACTATTTATGTCCACTGGCTGTATAAAGATTTATTCAAAACCATACCAGATTTTTTGTTTTCATTATAGAAATGAATTTTATTTTAATGCATTTTATTTTAGAAATTCGTTTTATTTTTAAGGATTTTATCGATGTGTAATCTTGAATAAAGCTCGAATGGCTTATTGTTTAGTTTGTTAGTGATTCGCCTGCGTGTTCACATCGAGAAAATCCACAAAAATAATAATTTGCTCTTTATCATATTGCCGAAAAAATTCAGTCCCCGGTGGTTTGCTCTACCGACCGTTCTAAGGCGGTGGTCCCGGTGTTAGTTTTACTCTTTGTTGCTTTGTGGTTTATTCTACGAGGCGATTTGTTGTATGTCTTTCCGTGTGTCATTTTGTTTTTGTGTTTTTCAGTCCTTTTAGTATTGCGATTACCTCGCTTGGGGAAGAGAGAGCTAATCTTAGTGCTTTTCGTACGTTTGTTCGGTTTGTGCTTGTTTAGATTTGTCGGTTTCCTCTTCCTCTTGGGGTCTGGGAAGGGCTGCGGTTTGCGATTGTGGCACTCTCTGGACTTTTCTCTTACCTTTTTTAGAGACAGCGGAAGGAAAATGGATCCGACCGATTCTGGTTCTGGATGAAATTGAAGTGTATTTTTTCCCTTCAACCGATGAAATTAACCGAAATACGTATAAAGATGAGGAGTTGGAATCATCGATGTGTAAGCGCCAGCAAAAAAAATCACAGACTGAATAAATCCCAAAGAGATTTCTGTTACATGTAATTAAGTTTGTGAGTGATTCGCCGGAGTTTACACATCGATGAGATCCACAAAAATAATAATTAATTCATACTTTTTCTTGTCATCAGAATGTACAAATGTCGCCAAACTTTGTCTAAATGGGACATAAAAAAATTAGCTGTGTTTCCGCTAACCCGACCGACCCTGTTTCAAACACCCAATTCTGCTTTTTTTTTTCAGTAAAAATGCAAAGTAAAGAAAGGAAAAGCACCGACCATCAACAAAATACCTGTATTTTCATAAAATGACAGGCCCAACCCTGTTCTTTTCTAGAGAACAATATATATATATATATATATATATATATATATATATATATATATATATATATATATATATATATATATATATATATATATATATATATATATATATATATATATATATAAAGTTTCTCCTACCTACCGACCAAATTTTTTCCAGCATGCTCGGACCCATCAATACGATTGATGGATCCGAGCAGCATGTTAGCGGAAACTCAGCTATTTTTTTTACGCCTGGGTAGTTAAATGCTTGAGTTGTAAAGCTAAACCTAAATCAAAGAAACCAAACCGAAGATAAATTATTTCAAGGGATCTTTTCATTCATCACTGTGGTATACCGGACAGTGGCTTCAAACGGAACTTGCGACTCTGTCCGACGGGTAATCGCATACTTGGGGCTTGGATTTCAGGCAGGTTACTTGTTTATTTTATTTTTTTTTATTGTTTTTGATTACAGCCAGCCCGTTTGGATGTTAGCAGAAACGAGATTGGATAATAATTGTTCACTCGTAATAGCAAAGTGCTGGAGAAATGGCCTTTTAGTCGGGAGAGACTTTAAGACTCAATGGACGATCACGGCAAATATTGCGTTTTCACTTCGACTGAGCGTCAAGAAAATGTATTTTCCAATAATTATCTCAGTCAAATCAAAGACCTGTTAGACCCTTAGAATACGAAAACCATTTCCTTCGTCATATACATTCATTATTTAGCCCAGTTTCCCGGAAATATGATTTCCGACGGATAAACAGTATAACACTGTCTTAGAGATGACTGTCCGCAGTCTTGTCTTAGATGCTTTCTTGACTGTCCGCAAACTTGTGATTATAGCAGATACAAGTAGTGAGTATTTTTCAACTGGTTTTAACCCATTTATACTTAGTATCCCATAAAAGGGACAGTGGCAAACAGTGTAGACCCAGATCAGACACTACAGAACGCGGCGTCTAATCAGGGTCTACACTGTTTGCATTAAATACATTGTTATGAAACATACTACTTATAAAACTAACAAGACTCCTTTCTGCTGGAAATGGATCGGTCCAAAGAGATAAGGTAGAAGAGTCTATTTCAGCCATTTGTTTTATGGATACTGGTCTAGAAACATACCTCATGGCATTATCTCGTCAGAGTAACTACAAACGGGGATTAACTGGCATTTCTTCGTCTGTTTTGAAAAGGAGATCCTTTTGAAGCAAGGATATTAAATAAGATATGAATATACAAGGCTAGGTTTTATTGAGTGGTTATCAAAAGTAGTTGTCGGCGACAAGGTATATTCCAAATAATCAAAAATAAGTTATCCCAAGGGACCAGGAAATATTAACTGCACTATGGGAAGGTACTGATAGAGGTTTAAGGCCCCACACTGCACTGAACAACAGCTATATGTTCTGAAAATGATATCTTCTGTACAGCAAGTACACCAAACAAAATATATTCCACACTTTGTTGTACAGACTTCAGATCTCTCCCAAAAATGAAACTAAATATGAAGTTTGAATTGAGCCACGTCACGAGAAAATCTGTTTTGTCATAGGCGAACAGCAAAGGCGCAGATCAGTCCGCGCATCCGCCCAGTCTGATTAGCATATTAAAGAAGAGCGCAGTGTAAAATGTCTGTATGAATAGCTATAAATAACTTTTTTAAAACCATAAATAGTGATGCAAGATTGATCAAACTATTCGCTACGTAGAAAGTAAATACCTGTAACTGTTTTAAAAATTGAAACTTTGAAGACCCTAACTGCCTTCTGTCGCCTAGCAAACTGGTTTGAGTCTTACATAGTAACAAACCTCTGAAGCTGATGTTTTCTCATGGTTTTGCTGGATTATGTTATTTCAAGTTGTTGTTAATTTGATATATATCTCAACAGTCAGAGCTTGTCGCAATAAGTCATTACAGGATCGGTGTACACTGTGGTCAGTCTCGTTATGGCATCTGTGAGATATGGCCATATAGACTATTGTGACAAATAAGTAAGTGTATACTTTTAAATTAATAGAGTTGTTTGCTTTGTTTGTGTTGAGGTTTTACGGCCTAGTCAACCCAATTGGGTCATATCGAGTGCATACCTCTGTTGTTTACAGGTACATTAAATTGTTAAATTGTTCTTGGAGACCGGGAGGAGTTTAATTATGTACCTCCCTCGGATGCGTTCATTTTTTAAATCGGTATTAAAGTTATACCGTCTTTATCCCAAGTTTTGGGATACCTTGTCTACTTACCATAATTGTGAAATGGTCCGTCCACTCTACTACCTCTTGATGTTTCTGTAATAGTGCTGTGTGTATTGCAAACAATGTAGACCATGATCAGATGCCACGTACTGCGGCATCTGATCTGTGTCTACAATGTTAACAAACGTCTTTCTGTCCCAATACTTAGGGTTATTACGGTACTTACTTTCATTTCTAACAAATACTCATTGAATTTGAGAAAATCCTAATGTTATGCGCATTGCTTGATGAACATACAACAAACATCATAGTCTTGAGATTTCTTGCTACGCTCTTTTTTTTTTCTTTTTGTTTTTCTCTCTGTTATTTTACCTGTTGTTTTCAAATGGTTGAATGCTGGATAGAGAGGCTAAATGTATACTTCAAGAGTCATCTCTCTTATTCATTTACTTTCCTAAGAATCCTGATCCACTTGTGAAGCGTTTGGTACTTTTGTCATTTATTATATCATTGTTTAATTTAGTTTTACGGTCCAGTCAACACTGTCTACTCATCATACCATATAAGCACACCAAATCTCGTAAAACCCTACATTGGCTCAAATAGTTTTCGAGATATCTTACTGACAAGATTTAGTTATTATATTACAAGTGGCATAATTCCGTAAAAATCTGTGACAATTACATGCATATACAAAATTTACAACCGACTGCGTTAACTAGGCGCATTAGAGTGTCAATGTAATAGAAACGCTGTTCAACCAAATTTATGAATAGACTGAGCTATTTTGATAGTGGTGGGCAATGTCATTTGCTCACATTTAGGCCACGCCCGGCCTCCACGAAAAACATTCACTATATTCCTGTGATTTTACGGGTATTTCGGTAGTATTTCGGTAGTTCAGTAAGTCGTGTGACCGCCTATAAGACCTTCTAGAGCCGGGGTTTTGATTTTGCATTCATCACTCCTGGGAACAAGTGGAGCTACTTTCACTTTTTCTGTTGTTGGTTCGCTGTATATGAAACAACTATTGTTTTTTACAATAATAAGTGTCACAGGAAAATTCCGTGTTAACCAAATTGCGGCATTTGCCGAATCTTTTCCCACAAATTTTCTTATTTTCATTTCTTCATCCGGGTGTCTGATAATCCTGTGGTCAATTATCTCAGTAAATTGACCACAAGAAAATTCACACGTCTTGCACTTGTATTTGTTCACTAAGCTCATCGTGTAGTCGAAATCTGAAAACAGCGGAGGCAAACACAATAGGCATGTTTATAGCAAGCCATTTTACTATTTACTGTGCAAAATAGGTTACTTTTATATCTTATACCCTATATTAGATATCTTATATCCTATATAAGATATCTGAACAGTGGAGACAAATATTTTATAAGGCAAACACAATAGGCATGTTTATAGCGAGCCATTTTACTATTTACTGTGCAAAATAGATAACTTTTATATCTTATATCCTATATTAGATATCTTATATCCTATATAAGATAGCTGATATATCATATAAGATATCTGATTTACTAAATGAGATAGCTTATTTAATTGAATAAATGAAATATCCTCTTTACTTTATAATATATCTTATATCCTATATATGATATCTTATATACCAAATAAGATATCTTATATGTCAAACTAGATATCTTATATGGTATTTATCTTATACATTACACTATATTAATTATCTTATTTTCTATATCACATGTCATATATCAAATATAAGATATCTTATTTACTAAAGAAAACATCTTTTAAAATGTTATATTAGATATCTGATACGTTTAAGCAAGAGATATCTTAAAGGTTATATCACATATCTCATATAAATTTGAGGGAAAATAAAACCAACAGCAAACAATTATCCCCTCAAGGCGAAAATTTCGCAGAATTGGTCCACTCACAAATAACACAACATTTCCAAACCGGCCATACTCAGAAGAGAATGAATAAAACATTCAAATCCTTGGCACTCGTGTCTAAACAAAATTGAGATTCATTCGTTTCATGCATTCATGACGTAAACTTATCATTCACTTTCAAAGGAGATTTTATTGTTAATAAAGTTTAGCCTGCCTATAGTAAAATGTTCTGGTCGAGACCGTGGATACATTCATTTTCCTAATCGGTATTTAAGTTATACCGTATTTATCCTAAGTTTTCGGATGCTTCAACCTCTTACCATACTTGTTTAAAATTTGGAATAGTCTACCACCTCTTGATGCGTCTGTTATATTGCGTACTGTGGCGTCTGATCTGGGTCTACACTATTTACAAAGGCCTGTCTGTCTCAATACTTAGAGATTTTACAGTAATTACTTCATCTCAAACAAACACTCCTTGAATTTGAGTAAAGCCTATCTAAATGGCACTGACCATAATCTTATACGTATTGCTTGATGAACATACATCGGAATCTTTTAAAAGATTTTCTTGCTACGCTTCTTTTTCCTTCTGCAAATGGTAGAATGTCGGACTGAGAGGATACTTCAAGAGTCGTCTCTCCTGGGAGCGTATTCATTTACTTTCTCAAGATTCGTCGAGCCCCATTGGGAAGTGTTTTTGTACTTTTGTCATTTCCTTTAGATTTTTTGTTTGAGTTGGTTTAATGGTCCAGTCAACACTACTAGGGTCATGCCAGGCCGGTCGAGTAATCTACTAATCATATAAGCACACCAAGTTTCGGTTAGGCCCAGCTTTAGCTCAAATAGTTACCGAGATAGCTTGCTGACAACATTTCATAATCATTGTGTTACAAGCGGCATAACCCTGTTAAAATTTAGTTAACTGGGTAATTGACTCATCATTCCCAATCAGCATAGCAAGTGTCAAGGTTCTAAATCAAACCCGTTTCGAGATGTCTCGCTGATTAGAGTCTATTGGGTTGGTTAAAAAACTCAGGAACTACGTCAGACGGAAACCATACGAGTGTTGTTTTTTTTCTTTTTTCTGATTCTTTACACAAAATTTCAATATCCGATCTCTATGCAAAGTGTGTAGAACGAATGAAAGAACGAACAGACTACCCAAATACAATACACTCCTCCGACATCTTGTCATTCTTTCTGTCGTTCCTTTCTTTTATTTTCTTAATTGTGTAATTCATAGTTCTAATGGATGTCTAACTCTGAATGGAGTAGTCCTGAGCCCGAGCTCTGCGATAGGTGCTAAGACCGACACTATGTACATGAAATAATGTATTTCTAACAAAGAAGAATATCCCTAAAATCAGAAATGAGCTTGTCCAGTGTATAAGGAAGAAGATTTTATTTTGTAAATGCGGGTTAATCTATATTGTCGAGATCGACGATGAAAAATGTCGGACACATCTGTAACAAATGTATATACAAAATTTACAATGGACTGCGTCTACCGGACGTAGTCATTCATTGCGGGTATAATAACAGTTACAGTGCTCAGATTTAGGCCAAATTTAGCGAATAGTATTTTTTAACGTTTCCAAGGACTTCCGTATTCCTCGTCTTCTGCAGAAGAGATTATGCAAGAGAGACTGTTCTAGTTGTATATTAAATGGTAAAATAAATGTAAAGATAGAAAACTAAACAGCCTTTATTCCACAAAGGCTTTCTGCGCTATACATACAGCACACGAAATGTAAAGAATGCCGGACACATAGATAGATAGATAGATAGATAGATAGATAGATAAAAGGACGGACGGACGGACGGTGGATAGATAGATAGATAGATATGCCTATATATGTGGGTTGAAGGTCTTGTTGGACACATTCTCTTTCGCTGCTTCCAGGGACCGATATATTTGTATAAAGAGCTGCACATTACCAGCATTCTTGAGATTTGGTTATCACAGTGTTTCTAGATCATTGGTTCAAGACGGGCAATTTTAGCATATGGTCAATGGCCAAAGAATGGGTACTAAGTATTCGTAAACTGCCTGGTAGTCTTATGATGACAACTGACCACGCCCGAAATGACTTAAAATGGGTCAATGGGTCGTAGAACATCAACATAACAACAACAACAATATCTCAACAGATCTTTCAAGAAACATTTGTATTGAGGGGTAACTGGTCGAGCTAATTGAAGCAGTACCTCAGTACGGTCTTAAATCACTTATCATGTTAGTAACATGTGTTTTGAATATGTTTGAATGTAAATTCAATCTTTGTGATCGATAGTGTTTTCGGTACTTGAAATAAAGTGATACTGCATATTTGACTGAATAAAAGCATTTTTATTTAAATTTGATTTTATGTATTTAATTGTATTTCACCGACATTGCATTGTAGACGCGACTAACTATGTCTCTAGACGAGTATCCATAAGACTGCAGTCGCATAAGGCATTAAAATCAATTGAAAACTACTGACCGGCTGTAATTTTATAGTCGCAAATTTGCGGACAGTCAAAAAAGCACTGGTGGCAACTATTGATTACGTACAGTAGCAAGACTGCGGACAGTCGTGCCGAAGACAGTGTACAACTGTTTATTCATTGAAAATCATAAATCGGGGAAATTGTGCTACATAGTTGTTGTACAAGGCGAGGGATACAAATTTTGCTCTCAAAAGGTCAAATATCCTTTCTTTTGACTGGGATAATTATTAGAAAACACATTTTATTGACGCTCCCTTGAAGTGAAAAAGATATATTCGCCGTGATCGACCCAGACATCTTTGAGTCTCTCTCGTCTAAAAGACCCTTTCTCTCGCATTTAGCTATTATGAGGGAACAGTTATTACCTAATCTCGTTTCTGCTAGCATCCAAACAGGCTGGCTGTAATCAAAAACAATAAAATTAATAAACTAAACAAGTGACCTACCTGAAATCCAAACCCCAAGTATGCGATTACCCGTCGGACAGAGTCGCAAGTTCCGTTTGAAGCCACTGTCCGGTATACCACAGTGATTCATGCCCATAACAAATTAAGTCAACCCTATTTTACTTCTTATTTCATCTATTTCACTTATTTCCAGTAAAAAATCTGATCATTTACCGTGACGCGATAAGGAGTGTCCCGTTTTTCTAACAGGAAACACGGGACGGGGCGTATACTTTCCCTCACCGTGGTTCCCGTTAGAAAACCCGGGACAGGCTTATTAACGGAACGGGACAGGTTTTTTAACGAGAAAACCCGAGACAGACTTCTTTACGAGACGGGACGGATGTGTTCCGTTCTTTTAATGATCATTTACCGTGTACGGAATGGGATAGTTAGTGTCCCATTTTTCTTACGGGAATTCACGGTACTTCTTCTTCTTTTCTCGTAGTGTTCCCACGGTTATTTTACGTGGCACCTCCACTCTTATCGTGGAGTAGACAAAATGCACAGTTAACTTATATAAATGTCAGAGTTCAATTGTGGTCTTAACTTAACACTATGCTCTCTGGTATATCTCACTATTCAGTGTTCAGTAACCTAGCACGATTCAAATGTAACTCATAAATAAGTTCACGGCTGCGCAATTCTAGAATCTCCGTCTGCCTTTCTGTTATGTCCAAATGTAGAGCAACACTCGGATGACTTGAGTCTAGAAGAAGCTGTGTACACAACTCTGGATTCCTCAAGACGTGGTCGATATTTCTGGAACAACCAAATAAGTCTCTTATTTTCTTAATATAGGGAGATCTAATATCCTTCAACGTCTGACAAATGACGAGAAAATGCACCCTATTTTCAGGTTCTTGTTTACACAAGGGGCACTGAGGGTTTACACAAAACTGATTAAACCTCGCCCTAGTGGCCTGTAGTGTATATGTACCTGTCAGCAGTCTAGCCTTCATCTCAGCCCTCCTGATATCAAAAGTACTATTATTTACGTAGGCATAAACTTGATGAACTCTGCCCACCTTAACAGAATCTGGGTTAAGGTACCTTAGGGTTGACTTACTTTCAATGTCTTCTCTCCATAGGGTTTCGGTATATTGGTGAATACCTGATTTTACACATTTTTTCCACTGTTCTCTAGTAGGGGGGGGGGGGGGGGGGGGTTCAACCACAGAATATGCTGTGGGAAGAGAATACAGGTCTAGAATATTCCTCACCTTAGAGAAAAAGCTTGTATCATTTGGGGATTTTACAGCTAGCTGCCGCCTTGCGATGTCATATTCTATACACTGGGGGTCACGGACAACATTACAGAACAACGTCAGAACACACTTATTGATACACGCTTCAATGGGACACATACTATACGTCCCGTCCTAGGATATCCCGTCTTCAGAGATCCCGTCCCGTGTTTTTTTGTTGTTGTTTTTTTTTTTTTTGTTAGAAATCTCGCGACAAAAAACTGGACGAATGTATCCCGGTCTTTTAAATAGAAAACCTAGGACATGACAGTATTGTCTTGAATTAAAAAACGGGAAAGACTTTTTTTCTGTTCCGTCCTGTTGTCCCAGGTTTTAGTATCGAGCTTAAGATGGGGAGTTGGAATTATAGACCCAAAATTACCAGTTAGTGAAAAACAAACATCAGAGAGAGAGAGAGAGAGAGAGAGAGAGAGAGAGAGAGAGAAGACAAGGAGTTCCAGGAATCTCTGTCGATGCGATTAAGTTACATTGTATTTATTACTGCAGCATCGTAACAGTTGACGTCCGTTTGGGTTTATATGATTGAAGAAAGCCGAATATATCCGACATCCGGTTTGGAAAAACACACACACACAAAAAAAAAGCCTGAAAAATTATATTACGAAGTAAACCAAGTTACGTCAGTTGAAGATTTACTACTGAATATGTGGCAGTCAGCAAGAAAATACCCAGAGGGCTGGGACGACGATATAAAAATGACTGTCATGTTTTCTCCTTTTCGAGACCGCAATTTGAATCCAAAATCTTGGGATCAAAAAGTAAAGTTTTGGTCAGAACTGATTGTGGAAGAAAGCATACAGAATAAAAGTGCATTGTTTGATTCTACCGAATTAAAAGAGAAATTCAGGAGAAAGGGAAAGGCTCCTTATTGTTTAGAAACTGTGATCAATGAAATGATCAGGTAGTGTGCTAATCTGAGTCTTCTCCAATACTTCAGTGGCTTTTCTTTGTATTGATATTTGCCACAAACATCAGAGTAACTCCTATTGTGAAAATCAGGAATTTTCCTGTCCTGTCTTAAATGATGAGGGTTTTCACCAAAATAGAGGCATGAAAGTTAATGGGTAACTAGACTTACCAAAACAAAACCGAAATAGAAAACGGACTATTAAAAATATAGAGAAAGAGTCCAATTTACATTTATGGCACTGCCATGGTTTCTGGTTTCATTTTCGGTATTCTTAGTAATTGAAAGGTTTCGTTTTGGTATTCTGAGTAATTGAAACGCATATGTACATAAAAGAGACATTATGGTACTAATTTTAATAGACTGAAACAGAAAATAACGTTAACAAGGACACTAAGAGTTTTAATAGCATGTATCTATTATGTCAAACATTTGTACTTGGTATCAAACCAGAAAAGATAACATGTTTAATAGCACATTTTTTTTTATTATTATTAAATAGCAAGTTTTGACTCTTTATTTCATTTATTTTTCAACAAACAAACAGTGATTCAGCTTAACTACGAATTCTCACAAAACTCATGATGCAAATGACATAACATTAAAACATCAAGTCAGAAGCAAATCATCACATTAGCATGTCTGTGAGATAAATACTCATTATATTTATTTGACAAAATATTTTGTTATTCATACCGCCGCAAAATTATTGACTAACAGCATTTTTCCTATATTTTAATAGTCTGTTCCGGTATTTCAGAGGCGTCACATCAATGAGTTTTAATCATTTGTCATTAATTTCCTTCCGAATGCAGATTTTATACTGTATGTATGTTAATATATTATTTTTATTTAGGAAAATACTTTGTTATCCATTTCCCCCCAGCATTTATTTACTAACAGTATTTTCCCTATATTTTTAATAGTCCGTTTTGATATTTCGTTTTGGTAAATCTAGGTACTGAAAGTTAATGTGTAATGTAGATTGAATAATTGACAAATTGGCTTTTACTCTGTACAGTCTAAGTAACGAGGGTAGACTTTGACAGGTCTTGTGAAAAAGCTGGTTATGCAAGTTTCCAATGAAATAAATTATTTAATTTATTCGAAAATGGTTTCTTTTATTTATTCTAAAATTTGATGTTGCTATCTGCTGAATGATATTAAGAACTTTCCTTTCAAAGTGCCCAGCCAAGACTGGCTGGGAAAATTCTGCATTTCCGATAACTATGTAGCTCTGACGGTAAATGGTAAATATGAAAATAAAGAAAAGCCACTTAAACATCAGAGAAAACTTGGACTAATAATGTGCTTAAAGGCTAAAATTTACGGTTCATAGAAATAACGGAACACACCGAAATACCGGAACACACTAGTAATTACCGGAATGCACTTTCATTTATTACTTCTGTATTATTAATGTTTGCTTTTATGTCTAAATTGTTAATATCAGTGTAGTGACTAGGGCTAGGATGATTGATTGATAAAAGTCGATCAGGGAGCCCACGATACTGTATCCATATGGACCTCTCAAATGTATTGATGTTTCAAAGCGAAAGTAGTTTTCTAGACCAGTCTTGTAAATTAGTTTGTGTCACTTATAAAACCAGTTCCGGAAAGTTCTATAATACAAAACGCTATTACATTGGATTGGCCGGCCAAAACTCGGTGATTTTAGAAGTCACAAGACACCTACCGCTCAGTCATATGAGCAAAATTGGGTAGGTCACCGTTTGACGCAAAATGTAATTCCCGATCTGATGCAGTGTCAAATAAGCTGATTTCAAAACCATTTTTTTTTTCATCAAAAACTGCTTATATTACATCAAAAATGATTTTATTAAAAGAATAAAGTTATAACATTTGATTCATTCTAAAATAATCAATAAATTACTCGATGATGCATTTAAAACCCAAAGGAATGGATGACCTACTTCCAAAATTTCCAAGATGGCGGAAAATCTATGTAAACTTAGCGCAACAGGGCCTCGATTTCCGTTTTTTTTTTTTGTTTTTTGTTTTTTTTCATCCAATAAAAGGCGAGTTTTTCATTAACTAATGCATATTTATGAAGTTCAAAAGTCACCCTTGCATCTGATATTCAAATTATCATCAGGTCCTCTGTATACCTGTGTATGTGATTGGTTGAAAAAAATTCTATTTTTAGAGGGAAACTTCTCATGCTAAAAACACTGGAAAAGAGCCAGATGATAGATCTGTTCTTAGACTACACATATGTATTAAAAAACAAATTGTAGACATAAGCGCACATAACATACCACCCTCTCCATTGGAACCAGCGATCTTATTGATGTCAGAAAAACAAGTATTAGCTTTTCAATACAATATCCCAGGCAAATCTCACATCAGTGTTCAAGAAGCAGACAATTTGGAACACAGATTTCAAATTTTCTGTCCAATTTTATTTGATTCTAGTCATCATTGGAATAAATTAATGAGCAAATATCTTTGATTGTAAATAATTTTATTCAAAGACTTACTGATATACAGTACTGAGCCAGGGCAAAGCATTTCAAAATCACATTCCCAATGAAAATTCAGAATAAGCTCTAGAGCTATCCAAGCTCCCTGCAAAGATACTGATCAATTTCTGCTGATAAACAAGCTGATCTGAGGCTAACTGCACATGTAATTTTGTAGGAATGATACTACTTGCATTTGCTCTGTTTACATTTTACAAGGGTTTCAACGGAGATAAGATAGACAGGTATATAATTTATAACACCATTCAGATATACATAATCTGCAGAAATGATAGACTTGAAAGTATCGAGATATTTATTGTATCGTTATACCTGTATCATGATACGTACCGTATTGTGACATGAGCATATCCTCCCAGCCCTGGTAGTGATTTTCCATGCCATGCATTTGCGCAGTCTGATCAGTTTCAGAGAATTTTATTTATGAGTCACTACATAATTACAGTAACATTGATATTAACCCTTAGCACTCTGGGTAAAGATTTCAGCAGATGTCATTTTGAAATATTTTCCCCGGATAGTGGTTTTGAGACAATTTGCACGGGAAATGTGAAATCTTTTTTGTTGGAAAAATATAAAGTTAATAACAAATTCAATCTTAGTATATCATTTTGTCATCAGCTGAATTATAACAGAGAGTGGTAATGGTAAAATTGTATACGAAGATCAAATTTGTTATTAACAACATCCTACACACAAACAAACAGCAATAAAGTCATTAAAGCAAACATTATTAAAACAAAATAAAAAATGAAAGTGTGTTCCGGTAATTACCAGTGTCGTATGGTGTTTCAGTGTGTTTCGGTAATTCTGTGTACCCTAAAATTTGTATGTATTTGATGTTTGCCTTTCAGAATTAGCATACTTTAATGGTGACAGGATATACTACCAACATCTCAGATTATGGTTAAAATATTTAATTGATTTGCTGGACTGTCATGTTACTCTATATACAATATGTACACAATTATAGACTATTTCAAAGTTGCATTTACCAACTTATTTGCTGAAGGGTAAATTCAACCTATTGACCTTTTACAGTACAAAGGCCATCTGAAGCCTGAAAAACCTAACAAAACCTGGCACTCACTGCATACACCACCACTTAACTATCATTTGATTAGCACTATTCTAGACTGATATAAACATAACCCTTTTGGGTGGAAGTGGGTGGGTGACAATTAAGAGAAATTTTGCTCTTCTCAGCAATGAAGATGGCCTTCCACTTGGACTGAAAATGTCGATATAACAAAGACAGTGATTTTTGGCAGCATATTATAATATAACCAACCAATCTAGGATTTTTGGCGGCATATTATAATAACCGACCAATCTAGGCTATTCTTCAAGGCATTTCCCTGATGTCATCCAAAGGATGTTGTGTTTAATTTTAGCCGTGCGCCCGGACTGGTTCACCGTTTAATTGATAATGATGAAACATAATTTCCCCATCAATAGACATTCATTCACTGACAGGGCCAACGATTGCTTAGATAAGTCTCTAGATCTCACAAGTGATGTGAATCTAGTAACAGGGTCCTTAGAACTTTCAGCAGAGGATATTATAGATGCAGGGAGTGCATTCCAATCCCTAATGGTCTCTGGGAAGAAACTGCAAGTATGACATCAACTTCACCTAAGTTTGATCTATTCTTCATACAAATGTCAAAAAACTTTTGCTTCTATTATAAATACTCTGACTGATTAATCCCCAGCCATGAAGCGGATGGGGGATTATAGAAATGGCCTTCGTCTGTCCATCTGTCCGTCCGTCTGTCCTTCCGTAACACTTTCCTGTCCGCTCCATATCTCCTGAACCCTTTGAAAGATTTTCATTTAATTTTTGATAAATGTTTGCCTCAGTGATTCGATGTGCAGAACCCATAAGTCAACCATGCCAACTCAAGGTGTAGGTCACAGGTCAAGGTCATGGGTTTGAGCCTTGAATTTCGTGTCCGCTCCATATCTCCTGTACCCCTGGAAGGATTTTCTTTAAACTTTGGTCATATGTTTGCCTCAGTGAGACGATGTGCAGAACTCATAAGTCAACCATGCCAACTCAAGGTCAAGATCACAGGTCAAGGTCGTGGGTTTGAGCCTTGAATTTCATGTCCGCTCCATATCCCCTATCCCCTGGAAGGATTTTCTTTAAACTTCGGTCATATGTTGGCCTCAGTGAGACAATATGCAGAACTCATAACTCAACCATGCTGACACAAGGTCAAGGTCACAGGTTTGAGCCTTGAATTTCGTGTCTGCTCCATATCTCCTATACCAGTGGAAGGAATTTTTTTAAACTTTGGTCAAATGTTCACCTCAGTGGGACAATATGCAGAACCCATAACTCAGCCCTGCAAACTTAAGGTCAAGGTCACATTTGAAGGTCACGAGTTTGAGCTTTGAATTTGGTGTCGGCTCCATATCTCCTTTACCCCTGGAAGGATTTTCTTTTGTGAGACGATGTGCAGAATCAATAACTCAACCATGCTGACTCAAGGTCACAGTTCAAGATCATGGGTTTGAGCCTTGAATTTCGTGTCCTCTCTGTATCTCCTTTACCCCTGGGAGGATTTTCTCTAAACTTTGGTCAAATGTTCACCTGTGGGGCGATGTGCAGAACCCATTACTCAGCCAAAGGGACTCAAGGACAAGGTCACAGTTCAAGGTCACAAGTTTGAGCCCTGAATTTTGTGTCCACTCGATATCTCCTTTACCCCTGGAAGGATTTTCTTTTAATTTTTGTCAAATGTTTGCCTCAGTGAAATAATGTGCAGAACCCATAGCTCAATCATGCAGACTCACAAGGTCACAGTTCAAGGACAGGTTTGAGCCTTGAATTTTGTGTCCACTCTGTATCTTCTTAACCCCTGGTAGGATTTTCTCTAAACTTTGATCGAATGTTCACCTCAGTGGGACAATGTGCAGAACCTATAACTAAGCCCTGTGGACTTAAGGTCAAGGTACCAGTTGAAGGTCACGAGTTTGAGCCTTGAATTTGGTGTCGGCTTCATATCTCCTTTACCCCAGGAACAATTTTATTTAAACCTTGGTCAAATGTTTGCCTCAGTGAGATGATGTGCAGAACCCATAACTCAGCTATGCTGACTCAAGGTCAAGGTCACAGTTGAAGGTCACAAGTTTGTGCCTTGAATTTTCAGGCCGCTCCATTGCCATTTAGACTGCCTTGTTAAATTTGGGTCAAATGTTTGCCTTAGTGAGATGATGTATAGAACCTATAACTCAATGATACAGACTCAAGGTCAAGGTCACAATTGCAGGTCATTCATCTCTTTCTTGTTCGCTCCATATCTCCTGAACCCTTTGAAGATTTTCATGAAACGTTGGTCAAATGTTTGCTTTAGTAAACCGATGTCCAGAACCCATAACTCAAGCATGCCAACTCAAGGTCAAGGTCACAGTTAAAGGTCACGAATTTGAGTCTTGAATTTCATGTTCACTCCATATCTCCTGAACCTTTGAAAGATATTTATTAAATTTGGGTCAAATGTTCACCTTAGTGAGATGATGTGCAGAACCCATAACTCAACAATGCAAGGTCAAGGTCACAATTGAAGGCCACCAGTTTGAGCCTTGAATTTTGAGGCTGCTCCATTGTCATTCTGCGGTGAGGGGATAAAGATGTCCTTAGACTGCCTTGTTTCACTGGTAGGTCTAAAGTTTAATTTTAGCATACCTTACCTTTGAGGTCAAGGTCATGGGCTTCACATAATGTGTGATTAATTTCTTTCAATGTTGTTTTAATATAGCATATAACTGCCATTTCTAGAGTCAAAGCTACATACTTTTGCGCATGTTGAAAAGAGGCGGTAGCACTGGTCAGGGGTATGTGGCCCCACTGGGCACTTTGTCTAGTTCTGCCATCTGACTGGAGACCAGAAGGTCACGGGTTCAACCCCAGCCGAGGTCGGCAACATTCTTATATGGAGATTGATCATGAAATATTTTCTACGGTCATTCTCTCCCTTCCGCTAATTCAAGAAGGGCAGTTGTCAGTTTCTGGCGAAAGAATGTGCACAATACTGGTTAATCGCTTAGAGGACTAAGCCTGCCCAGTAAACTTGTGGCTAGGTAAACTGACTGCACTAGACATGACCCCATTGGATTGACTGGGCCGTAAAACCTCAACACAAACAAATTGTCTAGTTCTAAATAAGAAGGTGATCTATATAATTTGTTCTCATCAGGGCCCAGTTTTCAAAGCTAATGACGTCTTTAGTTAACGATTCGTTAAAATTTACATCGAGTGATACGCAAATATGCTGAAATTTTTTGCTGAAAAAATGTGAGTAGCTTTTGCAGTGCAAAAGGCAAAAGCTACTTATATTTTTTCAGCAAAAAATATCAGAATATTGTACATTGTATATTGAATCCGCTAAAACAGTTAATGAAATCATCCTTAACTAGCTCGTTAAGCTAACAATGCTTTGAACAACTTGATCCTGAAGAACTCTGGCAAGGCACACAGCATATTTGCATAGAGCAATAAGAAACCCATCAATACCTTTCAAGTAGAAACAAACTCCTCATCAGATCTAGAGGTATATTTCATGGAGAATCGAGGAATAAATACTTTTTATTGAAAAAAAAAAATTGTCTGAAACTTTTTTATTATATTTTAGAAATGGGCAGATTAAAAAGCTGTCTGATATGAAGCAGCCTGATAACAGTGGCTGGCTGTCCTGGGGCTACAATAAACTGGTGAAGGAACCCATTGGTTGGAGTTTGAAACTGTTACCTTGGCAACAGAAGGACACAAAAACAGAAGAACAGTATGTTGTGGTTGAAGTCATAAAGGTAGACACCAAAAAACTCCAAGAATACCATAACTTTAGATATGAAGGAATATCCAGATAAATAAGGCCAGCCTTAAAAATATTTTTGTTTTCCCTTACTCAGCATCAGAAATAGAAGGATCTGGCGGTTGGTGAATGTTGTTTTTAGCTCGCCTGTACGAAGTACAAGGAGAGCTATTGTAGTCACCCCGGTCGTCCGCGTTTGCGTTTGCGTTCCCGTCACACTGCGTTAAAGTTTTTCAAATGCTTATATCTCAACAGTCACTCCTCACAGAGGCATCAAATTTGGAACTTAGGTACCTTGGAGGGTCTTCTGAGATTCCAAGAGAATAAACCCCTGGGTTCATGCCCCTGGGTGGGGCTAGGGGTCAGAATCTAGGACACCTTTGTAATACTGTGTTAAAGTTTTTCAAATTCTTATATCTTGACTTTCACTCCTCATAGAGCATTCATATTTAGACTTTTGGTACCTGGAGGAGTCTTCTGAGATTCCAAAAGAACATACCCCTGGGTTCATACCTCAGGGTGGGCCTTGGAGTGGGGCTAGGGGTCAAAATCTAGGACACATTTGTAAAATCTTATATGCCTACAGGTTATAGACACAGCTGGTTATACATCAGCTAACTATGTGACATCGGTTTAAGTGTAAGAGAGTGAAGGTCATGGTGACCTACATTTTACGGTCCAGGTCACCTAGATTTCACGGTCCAGTGATTTTGCCTTATATCTTGAATACTATTTGTTGGATAAATGTCACACCTTGGATATTACTTCCATGTGACCCAATGAATGACCACTTACTATATCTAGGTCATTGTGACCTTTATTTCATGGTTCAGTGATTTTGCCTTATATCTTGAATACTATTTGTTGGATAAATGTCACACCTGGGATATTAGTTCCTTGTGACCCGATTATTGACGTCAAAATATATCTCTGTTGGTGTGACCTATATTTCATGGTTCAGTGATTTTGCCTTATATCTTGAATACTATTTTTTGGATAAATGTCACACCTGGGATATTAGTTCCATGTGACCCAATGAATGACCACTTTCTATATCTAGGTCATTGTGACCTATATTTCATGCTTCAGTGATTTTGCCTTTTATTTTTATTACTATTTCATGGAGAATTGTCATACCTGGATTATTATATCTATGTGACAAAATGATTTACATACAAATACATCTAGGTCAGTGTGACCTATATTATATGGTTGAATGATTTCGCCATATAACTTGAAAATTATTTCATAGAAATATGTCATACCCATTTGACTTAATCATTCTAGGACACTGTGACCTATATTTCATGTTCACTGATTTTCCCTTATAAAGGAAGACAGTGTGATGCAGAAATATCATACCTGGATTATAATTTCCATCTGACCCAAAGATTGTCTTCAATATAGTTCAGTTTGACCTATATTTCATGGTTCATTAATTTTTGTCCTTACTTTGAATACTATTTCATTGAGCAATACCATAAATCAAATATTAGTTCCATATGATCCTATGATTGACATCAAAATATATCTAGGTCAGTGTGACCTACATTTCATGATTCAGGGATTTTTGCCTTATATTTTGAAATTATTTGATCAGCAATTCCATTTGTCAATCTACTTCCATGTGATCCCAAGGGTTGACTTAAAAATATGTCAATGGTACATCTAACACAGAGATTTCCTTTAACATTTATAGAGGGAGAGACTCAAAACTTATTTCCCAACCTAATCACCGATTTGATTCATCTTTGGTATTATGATACATAGTAGTCCAAAATTTTGCACAGTACCATCCCCCCCAACTTAGGTCAAGGTCACAGACTTAGAGTTTTCATGTTAAAATTTTACGTCAAAGTTTTTAGGATCTCATTACTACTAAACTAAATGATGGATTTAGTTCCTATTTGGTATCATGATAGATACTGGTCAAAAGTTTTCGTCAGCACTCATGACTATGACCTTGAGGTCGAGGTCACAGACTTAGAATTTAAATGTTAATGTTTTCGTTAAAGTTTTTAAGACTTCATTAAATCCTAACCTTATCACAGATTTGATTCATCTTTTGTATGATGATACATATTGGTCCAAATTTTTACACAGTACCAATCCCCACCACCCTAGGTCATGTCAAGGTCAACGTCACAGACCTAGAATTTTGATGTTAAAAATTTACGCCAAAGTTTTTTAGGATCTCATTACTTCTAAACTACATGATGGATTTAGTTGCTATTTGGTATAAAGACAGATACTGCCACCCCCCCCCACCCCCCCCCTCTCTCTCTCTCCACCACACACGTCATGTCAAAATCAAGGTTACGGACTTAGAATTTTCCAGAAACAATATGTGCAATATCAGGCGAGCTATCCTGTCTGGCGACAGGTCTTGTTATAACACGATAGTGGCAGGCTATTATGGTATCAAGTTGGTTGTACATATGTCTGTCCGTCCGTCAGTCTGTCATCCGTCTGTCCGTATTTTGATTTCCAGATGATAACTTGAGTAAATGTCAATGGATTTTCACCAAACTTGGTGTGATCATTGATATTGTGGAGATCTGGGCCCAGTTGTTCAAAGCGTCGTTAGCTTAACGAGCTCGTTAAGGATCATTTCGGTAACTGTTTTAGCGGATTCAATATACAGTATTCTGATATTTTTTGCTGAAAAAAATGTGAGTAGCCTTTGCACTGCAAAAGCTACTCACATTTTTTCAGCAAAAAATTCAGTATATTTGCGTATCACTCGATGTAAATTTTAACGAATTGTTAACTAATGACATCGTTAGTTTCGAACAACTGGGCCCTTGTTTTGGATGGCTAATGGACATTTCATCAATTTTTACAGATTTATCTACCCTCGACACATCAATATTTTTGTTTCTGGATGATAACTTAAGTAAATTTTAGTGGATTTTCACCAAACTTGGAATGTGCATTGATATTTTGGAGATCATATTTGGGAATGCAGATGGGCAAATTTCATCAATTTTTGACAGAGTTATCTGCCTGTATCATTTCCGTATTTTCATTTCTGGACGATAATTTTAGTAAATATCAATGGAATTTAACCAAAGTTGCTATGTGCATTGATATTGTGGAGATCTAGTTTGGGATTGCTAATGGGCAAAGTTTGTCAGTTTTTCGCAGAGGTATCTGCCTGCAACACATCTGTATTTTGGTTTTAGGACAATAACTTGAATAAATCGCAATGTATTTTTACCAAATTTTATATGTGCATTGATATTGTGGAGATCTGGTTTGGGATTGCTCACTGGCAAATTTTGTCAAATTTTGATAGTGTTATCTGCCTGCGACATGATAATGGCAGATATTATCGTTTTATTTTTTTATTATATTCTTGGATGAATGAAAATGAATTCCAAACTTTGAGAAAAAATATTTTAAATGTGACTAATTGTTAAATGTGAAAAATGCTTCAGAATAGTGTTGGATTTAGAAATTCAGCAGAATAACATTAAAAATTCCAAAACAAAACAGAAAACTCTTCAAACATGTCAAATGGCAAAGTATAAATTTTGGTAAAGGAAAAAAATATTTTTCTTTTTCAGAACAAGAAACTTTTTGGGGGTCAGGCCATTTTTATGAGTTGATCTGGTAAGGGGAAACAAAAAAAAGAAAAAATAATAATTTTGGTCTAATTAAAACAACATATTAAACATAATTATCACAAATACCCTACATGTGTACAGTGAAGAAACTTTTGAGCCTTCCATTACGAAAACACGCCTATTCAAATATATTGAAAATTTCACCACCAGAAACTGAAAGTCTTTAGAAAAAAAAAATCTGATATTTTTCGTATTTCTGCTCAAAACATATTGTGGGTACTCATTAGAACCGCCTCAGCGAGTCAGTTCTAATGAGTACCCACAGTCTATATTTTGAGCAGAAATAAGAAAAATAATGTATACCCCTGTAAATGTGGGGTTTAAGGGGGTCAAAATTATATAGGTATGTTTTTGTGATATCTAATTATCACCCCATTACTGTTTATCCAGTTCTGGATAACAGGATGCTTTGTGGGTGCCAATTAGAATCACTCGCCTAGCAGATGATTGACTCATTTAGTTTGATTATATATTATTTCAAGTCAACTTGGTTAAGATTTCTGTAGTTATTTCAAGGTGAGAAAGTTCAGTTGACGGGTATTTGCCAGTACATGTATTTGCCACTTTAGGAGTATTTTCCAGACCGGTAAATACATGTACCAGTAAATACCAATAGTAAATTCCGATGGTGGAATTTACCGCCCAACCTTGGATGATTCACATAAAAAATCAAGCATTATTTTCTCTGAAAAATAGTTATAAAAAATTAGAGTGTTGTCTGCTACAATTTTGCTTGGCCATTAAGGATTAAATGAATATTGTATACTTTGAAGTGACCACAGTTAAATGAAACTCATTTCAGTTTGACCGCCTCTAGGTGGCAAAATTCTTTCATGAAGATTGATATGAAATATTTTCTATGGTCATTCTCTCCTTTCTGCTGATTCAAGAAGGGCAGTTGTCAGTTTCTTGCAAAAGAATGTGCACAATACTAGTTAACCCCTTAGAGGACTAAGTCTGTCCGGTAAAAGTGTGGCTAGGTAAAACAACCATGCTCTGCATGACCCTATTGGGTTGACTGGGCCATAAAACCTCAACACAAACAACATTTCAGAATTATGCATTTTATCTACTGGATTATTTGTAATTTTTTTGTATCAAGGATAATAACCCTTGTCCAGCAGACCCAGAATATACCCAGCCCTTGCAAACAGTGTAGATCCAGATCAATTGGCTTCTGAGGAAGCCAATTGATCTGGATCTGCACTGTTTGTCATTCAGTATGTGAATTTATGTCAACAAGTTGGATTAAGTAATCTGATTGGCTGTCAGTTAGAAACAGGCGTGGCATCCTTATTTATCCAGTATGACAAGGATTAAAGAGTCTCATTGTTGGTTATTCTTATCATCATGGCACCAGATAAGGCACTTTTTTTTTCAACAGCAAAATTTTTTTCTTATTTCTACACAAAAATATTGTGGGTGCTCATTAGAAGTGCTTCTCTGAGGCACTGCTTATGACTACTCGCAACATTGTTGAGAAATATCATCATGGTTGATACCATCACTTATCTGGAGTCATGTAATCATTCTTTCATTTATTTTTGTTTTATTCGGCAGAGAAAGGCAACAGAATTGGTAGAGATTCGACATAGACTGGTCCCCACCAATACCGTTGATATAGTAGACTACGATGATCTGAGACATCAGTGTCAGGAATTGTGTCCCACAGATACTGAGTTCAGTCTAGTGCTGCAACAAGTCTGTGAAAACAAACAGGCTGTGATACAAGAATCAGAAAACAATATAAAGGTACATGCAACTTGTCAAGTCAAACAAGGTTCACAGCTTCAGATAAGCAGAGGGTTTCCATATAATTTTTCTTTTTTCTCCAAGTAAACATAGATTGTTAGTTTTCATTAGAAGCCTTGACAAGGTGCTTCTATTAAGTACCCACAACATATGTTTTCATGAAGAAATAAGAAATCTGTCAGCTTTTCGATTGAAAAATGAGCCTTTCCTGGAGCTGTGGGAGCTTTAACCCTGTATGAGCAAATTTAGCAGAAAACGAATTTCAGAATACTTAAATACGCCCCCCCCCCCCCACCACCACTCACCCACCCACACCCCCACACACACACATACACACCTCTCTCCACCAAAAGCAAAATTGAGCATTTTAGACTAATTACAAAGACCTCAGTTAAATGATCAAACTCAACATTTCCTTTTATTACGTGTACATTGGGGTGGTCGGGTGGTGCGAAGGTGTCATGTAGTGGTGTACCGATGATCAAGCGCTCTCACAATCGATCATTGGCAAACTGATTGATGCTGCATGTTTCAATTAACCACTTGGGGTAACACAAACAGTTACCTGTTGATGTTCTCAGAGACTGTACTTGAGTATTCACGGAAGTGTTTTCACAGTGTATGAGGACATCTGTCACTGATTACACAACTCATTGACCATAAAGATTTGTGACAATAAGCCGCCGCTTTTGATTTACAAAACTACGCAGTAGAAGGCGGGGCAGAGCAAGTTTCTTTTATTGGCTAGTGTGTAGTTATGACGTGTCATTCAGATTCACCAAACCTGCCGACTGGTTCACGGTTGATTTGATGTAACAGAATCATTCTGTACAACAGTTGGGCAGAAATAATGTGTAAACTTTTAAAGTCAAATGTATTGATGTTCATGTTCCCTAAAATTAAGCTACCTGGTTCTATGACTCGCACAAATGTCCGTTTTGATGTATTTTTTGCCGCTAAAAATTTCTGAATGGAACAAATTCTTCAAAGTTTATTAATTAAAAGTGTCATAGCACTAGTAAAACAGCTTCAGCCTTTCAAACTAGTTTATCTGTCTTTTGTTGTTTTTTGTTGTTTTTTTCACCCAGTTTTTTCATTTAAAATCAATAAAGCAATGCTGAAATTTACCAATTGCACAATAGTACCTGACACTGGACTAGTAGCGGGACATTTTAATTTTAATTCTTCCTGAACCATACAGGTGGGTTGAAACTTATGCTATGTCTTAAACAGCATTTTAAAGCATCATAGATATGTTTTCTCTCTATGTTAAGTTTTTTATCCCCACGCTTTTTGGAAAAAGCGTCGGGGATATTGTTATCGCCTCCGTCCGTCTGTCCATCCATCCGTCCGTCCGTCTGTCCGTTATGCTATCTGCTCCCAAACCGCTGGACGGAATCCAACCAAATTTGGTGAGTGGCTTGCTTACACAAGTGGGGCATGCAAGAGCATGTTTATTTTTGGCCCCGCCCCCAGGGGCCCTGAGGAGGGGTCAAAAGGTCAAATATTAACAATTTCCAATTTCAAAGTCAATTTTTAAGATTTTTATGTGAAAATGTGCACATATACTCAGTAGTGCTAGATGTAAAACATATTGAACAGGATTTACTTTGCGACCCCAGGAACACCCTTTGGGGTGGGACGTGGGGTGGGGGGGTCAAAAATTAAGTTGATGGTTACAAACAATATCTTAGTACATCTTATCAGCAGAAAAGTTATTGACAAGTGAATTACTCTAAATTCCATAAAAATATTCCATTTTTTATATCTGGTTGCTTAAAACTAAGCTGTGTGGTACAAGGGCAATTTCTGCCAGAAGCGTGGGGATTTGCGATGGCGTGCCATCGACTGCCCGATCTAGTTTTTATTATAATTATTTGAATCTGCAAAAAAAAACAAAAAACAAAACAAAAAAAAAACAGTTTAAATTATTAATAACATGCTTAACATAGGCCACCAAATCTCTGAAAAATAGTACTGACAATTGCTTTGTAAATGTAGAGTTCAGTTGTTGTGCAGTACAGTTGGATGAACTTGTAAACACATGACCATGAACAAGGATTAACAGTGAAACATGCACGCCAAAGCGAATTATTCAGGAACCGATTATAATCGGAAAATCGCATCCGCAGCAGCAACCAATGCCAACCGATGATCGATTATGATTTCCAACCGATGTCCCTCGACTAGTGTCGTGTATCTTACGTAACCAGGGCATCCAACTGATATTGGCTTACAGTTGGACAAGGCCTGTTATCCTTGTAGCAGGTAAGGGTAGTGGGGGAATGTTTTTATTTCTTCTCTGTTTCTTCACTTTCATTTCTGTTCCTCTTTCTTCCCTGTCCCTCTCTTTCATCTCTTCTACTATCTCTTCTATCTCTTTTCACCCTTTCTCTGGGAGACGACACAGAATGACCCACAAGGGTTGACGTGTCGTTAAACCCCAACACAAACAATCATGGTTATCAGTGGTAGGATGGTGGTAAGTGTGTGTTCTACTTGCAGCTTCTTGGGGAAGGGGACATAGCATTTCTTCTGTTTCTGCACTATCATTCACTTTTGCTCTTGACACTTTAATAGCACTCTAGGTAAAAATTTTCAGCAGACGACATATTGTTATATTTTTCTTATTTTCCATGAAAACAGGATTTGACATTTCATGCAAATTGTCTCCAAAGGATACAATTTGCATGAAATATCAAATTCTGTTTTCTAGGAAAAATAAGAAAAATATCAGCATTTTGTCACCTGCTGAATTAGCCCAGAGAATGGTAAAGGTTAATATCCTCCTGTTTCTCCCTTTCCATTTATTATATCCCCGGCATACGAAGTATGCAATGGGGGTATACAGTTTTTGTCTTTTCTGTGTGTCTGTCAATCTGTTAACATTTATTTTGTGTCAAAGATATCTCAGGAACTACTTTACCTAGAAACTTGAAATTTTGTTCACTTGACAAGTATGACTAGTTGTATTGTGGGAAAGAAAATAAGGGCTAGGGGGCCAGGTCCCTTAGAGTTATTTCCCTTTGTTGTTCTGGCTTGTGGGTATATAGTTTTTGTCTTTTCTGTGTGTCGGTCAGTCTGTTAACATTTATTTTGTGTCAAAGATATCTCAGGAACTACTTTACCTAGAAACTTGAAACTTTGTACACATGACAAGTATGACTAGTTGTATTGTAGGAAAGAAAATAATGGCCATGGGGCCAGGTCCCTTAGAGTTATTTCCCTTTGTTGTTCTGGCTATACTGATGGCCATGGCATTTATTTGTGTCAAAGATATCTCAGGAACTACTTTACCTAGAAACTTGAAATTTTGTACACATGACAAGTATGACTAGTTGTATTGTGGGAAAGAAAATAAGGGCCATGGGGCCAGGTCCCTTAGAGTTATTTCCTTTTGTTGTTCTGACTATACTGATGGCCATGGCCGGGGGTATTAGTGAGCATATGCTCACTTCATAGTCTAGTCTGCTAGCTTTTCTGTCCATTTTCTCCCTTTCTTCGGGATACAGCACAAAATGACCCACAACAGACATGTCATTAAACAAAAACATAAACTCTCTTATTTAGATATATGTACACATGTATAAAAGCTACTACGGTGACATTTTAACCCTTTAAGTGCCAATCATAACTGCAGCAGACGACACTTTTAAATATATATACATTTTTTTTTTTTCATAGAAAATAAGTCTTGACATTTCATGTGAATCATCTGCCAAGCAGATGATTCACATGAAACATCAAGATGTATTTTCTATGAAAATTAAAAAAAAAAATAAAAAAATTGAATGTTGCCTACTACAAAGTTTGCTTGGAGTTTTTAAGAGTTAATATGACACCTATAGTATATCATACAGCTTCAGTTGATAAGTGCCGTATGCTTTCAGTTTACACTTGTGTACACTTACCACGTTTTCCCTAAGTATTTGAGTTCCTTACCATACTTAACCTAACATTTAAACTTTAGTCTGATTCAAAGCCTTTTTTATTTACACAAATTGTAGATGCTGTAGCTCTCTTGGAAAAATAAAGTTTTTCTAGCGAAAGAATTTGCACAAATTTGGTTAACCAGCTAGAGGACTGAGCCTGCCCAGTAATCGTGTGGTTAGGTAAATTGACTGTGCTCGACATGACCCCATTTGGTTGACTGGGCCGTAAAATTCCAATACAAACTAACATATAAAGTCTTTATCTGTAAAATTATTTTTATATTATCATACTTATAAACTATTTGCAAGTACTTGAATAATGTTACTTTTCAAAATGGTATCCTACAACATTGAAATTGCCATTCAAAAACAGTTTGGAAATTTTCTGAGTTTTGCCAGGAAATTGAAGAAATAGAAGCAAATTAAAAATATTATTTTCTCTTTTGTTTATATTAAAGTGGTAAATTTATGTGTTATTGAGAATCACATACTTTTTGCATAAGAAGCTGAAATACATGTGCATAAAAACAGTGAATTACCATAATGACACTAAGTATTGGGACAGATAGGCCTTTGCAAGCAGTGTAGACCTAGATCAGATACCGCAGAACACAGCATCTGATCAGGGTTTACACTGTTTGCCATACATCAGCAATATTTTAGACACATCAATAGGCAGTAGAATGGACTGTTTTGAATTTTAAGACAAGTATGGTAAGGAGATAAGGTGTCCTAATTAGGGTAAATATTGTAAACTATAGTCCCTTTTTAGCTTGCCTGTACAAAAGTACAGGAAGAGCTGTTGCACTACTCTCGGCGTTGGCATCGGCAGCGTCGGCATTAACAAAAATGTTAAAGTTTTACGTCAAAGTTTTTAAGACCTTATATTTTCTAAATCCTCAGATGGCTTTAGTTTATATTTGGTATAATTATAGATGTTGGTCCAAAATTTTATTGAGCCCTATCCACAACCCTGCTGATGACCTATAGGTCAAGGTCACGGACTTAGAAATTTTATGTTAAAGTTTTGCGTCAAAGTTTTTAAGATCACTTGATTTCTAAATATTTGCATGGATTTACTGTATATTTGGCATGATAATAGATATTGGTCCAAAATTTTATTTGGCACTATCCCCACCCCTGCTTATGACCTAAAGGTCAAGGTCACGGACTGAGAAATTTATGTTAAAGTTTTGCGTTAAAGTTTTTAAGATGACTTAATTTCTGAATCCTATGGGTTTACTTTATATTTAGCACGATTATACGTATTGGTCCAAAATTTTATTTGGCACTATCCCCACCCCTGCTTATGACATATAAGTCAAGGTCACGGACTTACAAATTTTATGTTAAAGTTTGCGTCAAAGGTTTTAAGTTTTTTTTGGATTTAGTTTATATTTGGTATAATTATAGATGTTGGTCCAAAATTTTATTGAGCCCTATCCACACCCCTACTGATGACCTATAGTTCAAGGTCACAGACTTAAAAGCTGGCCTCAGTAGCTCATTTGGATGCGCCGTCCAACTGGAGACCAGGAGGTCACGGGTTCAACCCCCGCCAAGGTCGGCAACATTCTTTCGTAGAGATTGATCATGAAATATTTTTTACGGTCATTCTCTCCCTTCTGCTGATTCAAGAAGGGCATTTGTCAGTTTCTGACAAAACAATGTGCACAATACTGGTTAACTGCTTAGAGGACTAAGCCTCCTCAGTAAACGTGTGGTTAGGTAAACTGACCACGCTTGACATGACCCCATTTGGTTGACTGGGCCGTAAAACCTCAACACAAACAAAACACAGACTTAGAAATTTTATGTTAAAGTTTTGCGTCAAAGTTTTTAAGATCTCTTAATTTCTAAATCCTTGCATGGATTTACTTTATGTTTGTCATGATTATAGATATTGGTCCAGTATTTTATTCAGCACTATCTCCGCCCTATGACCTAGGTGTCATGGTCATGGACTTTGAAATATTATGTAAAAGTTTTACTTCAAAGTTCTTAAGCTCTTGTAGTCACTCAACTACTTTT
This sequence comes from Anodontia alba, assembly GCA_964016985.1. Lineage (NCBI taxonomy): Eukaryota > Metazoa > Mollusca > Bivalvia > Lucinida > Lucinidae > Anodontia > Anodontia alba. Next base: position 156,167,296 of record OZ024821.1, read on the forward strand.
CAATCATACTATTTATATTTGATATACAGATAGCAACTATGGAAGATGTTCTTCATCCAAACTTATGACCAGTACCATGTCTTCCTTCTTCCATCCCCCCTCGCCCCTCCATCATCCCTCTCCCCTCCCCCCTCCCCACCCCCTCCTCCCCCCACCCACAACACACACATACACACTGTGATCTGGATTTTAAGGTCATAGTCTTACTTTTTTTATTTGATTGACAAGCGCGAGTTCAGGCGAGCATCCTGTCTGGCGACAGGTCTTGTACTACCTGCTGTATCTAAAAACTGCTGGATGGGTAGTAACAGTGACGACTATAATCATGTTCTTTGGCATCTGATCAGTGTCTATATTCAATAATGTATACCCAGGCCTAAATATTCAGACACCTTGCTATATTTGTCTTAAACTTTAAAAATCAATAGTCAGTTTACTATTTGTTGATATATCTTAAAGTGCTGGATAAGTGGCAACCTGTGTAGACTCTGATTAGCTATCACTAACTGTGCCATCTGGTCTGGGTCTGTACTGTTTGATATGCTCTATATTTTAGGATTATTTAGGTAAACTTGGTAATATTACTGTAAGAGTTCTATAATACGGTACTTAGAATTTGTATGCATTTTCAGCTGGTCAAATTTGCATCGCCAGAAGCAAAGAAGCCAACAGAAAACATAAATGAGCAAGATGTACATATACACAGGTAACTTTAAGTGTAAATTCCTTTAATACTGTTCTTTTGACATCTGTAGGAAAGATTTGCTTTGCTTAGCATTTTATTTTAAATGAAAATTACAAGTTGGCACTGACACTATCTTATCAGACGTACCATTTGTCTTTTGTTGTTTCAAACATTTACCTAGAATTATATTCACACCCAAACATGTTTCTAACCTTTGTTGGTTTCTTGAAAATGTTTAAAAGGCATTTTTTTTTATTTGTAATATTAATGTTGCAGAAAAAAAAGTTGCGAAAATGTCAGAAATTTTGAACAAGGGAAACTGTTCTAAACCTGCTTCCAAATCGTCTAACAGATCGATTGTTGTTATTTCTGGTTACAACTACTTGACCAGGCGTGATCTAAATGTGAGAAAATGACATTGCCTATCACTGTCAAAATGGCTCAGTCTATTCATAAATTTGGTTGAACAGCATTTCTATTATACCGGCTCTCTCACTGTTATTGCATTTGAAATGAATGACTATACCTGGCAGATGCAGTCTGTTGCATATGTATTTTTTAGCTCACCTGAGCTGTGCTCAGGATGAGCTATTGTGATCACTTTTTGTCCATCGTCCATCCGTCCGTTAACATTTTCAAACGACTTCTCTTCTGAAGCCACTGAGCCAATTTTGCTCAAATTTCATATGGAGCCTCTTTAGGTTGGGGGAACGAAAGATTGCTAAAATGGCCATGGTGCGTTGACCAAGACGACCGCCATATATGGTAAAAACCTTTAAAAATCTCCTTCTTCAGAACAGAGGATGCCTTGGGGCTGAATCTTTGCACAAATCATCAGGGACAGGAGGTCTATTAAAATTGCTAAAATGATGGTCGTACATTGACGTTTGACCTTTTTATGGCGAGGTCAAGTTTGCTTCCCAATGCATTTGTATGGGCACCATACATTTGTATGGGAAAAATGTTGAGAATTTCAAAAAACTTCTCCTCTGATGCCTCTGGGCCAATGTTGCTCAAATTTCATGTGGAGCCTCCTTAGATTGGGGGAACGAAAGATTGCTAAAATGGTTCTGGTTCATTGATCAAAATGGCTGCCATGCCCATATATGGTAAAAATCTTTAAAAATCTTCTTCTCCAGAACCAAATAAGCCCTGGGGCCTTATCTTTGCACAAATCCTCGGGAACAGGAGAGCTACCAAAATTGCTAAAATGATGGTCCTATGTTGACATTTGACCTTTTTACGGCAAGGTCAAATTTGCTTCCTATGCATTTGGATGGGCTCTGTACATTTATATGGGAAAATTGTTGAGAATTCATATTTTGGACATCTCCTCTATAATCCAGCTGAATCAAAACTTGATGATGAGCATTAGGGTGCTTATGAGACACAAAATAGCTAAATGAGCCTATAGAAAATCCAAGATGGCCACCACAGCCGCCATCTTAAAAATCAATTTTCGACATCTCTTCTCAAACCTTGGATCGCTTTGAGCCAAAACTTGCTCTTTAGCAACAGGATGACTTCTGGATCGAAACAAGCTAAAATTGTGTCAATCGAAAATCCAAGATGGCTGCAATGGTTCTGCTCCATTGAACAAGATGGCTGCCAGAGCTAAAAAATACAAACTCTTCAAACAACATCTCGTCCTTGGACAATGGCCTGATTTCAAAATATTTGCACAGAAGTATTCCACCAATGGCCCTTAGCCAAGATTACTAAAATGGCTCGGCTTGGCTGAACAAAATGGCGGTCAGAGCTAAAAATAGAAAAACCTTTAAAAGACATCTCCTCTACAGCCACTGTCCTGATTTCACAGAAGTGTTCCTCTAATGGCCCGTCACCAAAATTGCTAAAAAGCTCTGCTTGGCTGAACAAAATGGTCCCCAGAGCTAAAAATAGAAAAAAATCTTTAAGCATCTCCTCCTTGGCCAGTCTGATTTCAAAATGATTTCACAGAAATGTTCCTCTTATGCCCCTTTACCGAAATTGCCAAAATGGTTCTTCTCTGCTGAACAAAATGGTCACTAGAGCTAAAAATATAAAAACCGTTTAAAGACATCTCTGTGGCCAGTGGCAAGATTTCAAAATAATTTCACATCAATGTTCCTCTTATGCCCCTTTGCCAAAATTGCTAAAATGGTTCTGCTCTGCTGAACAAAATGGTTGCCAGAGCTAAAAATAGAAAAGAAAACCTTTAAAGGACAAGATAAGTAGATGAACCAAATGACTTCTGAAAAATATCTGATCTTTTTTTTACTTGTGGCATTTTGAAAATTTCAGCATTTTAACCTTGAAAGCAAGATATCTCAAAAACTGTTTAAGCCATTGCCTTGTTATAAGAGTATTGGAAAACTGTTGCATGCCCTCTGCATATCTGCAGTGGCGGTTTCACTCAGGTGAGCGAGTTGTGGCCCGTGGGCCTCTTGTTTGCAAATGTGGTGGACATTCTTCATCATTGACCATGACTATATATAGCTTAACCTACTTATACAAGTAAAGTCTTCTTCCTTATAGATTGGACGAGGCCATTTCTGATTTTAAGGGGTTTCTGTAGTTCATTTATGCTCTACACAGTGTTGGCCCTGGTTAAGTGTGTGCACAAAGTACTGGTTAACCGCTTGGAGGACTAAGCCTGCCCAGGAATTTATGAGTAGGTTGACTGACCGGCCAGACATGACCCTAACATAGTTGACTGGACCCTAAAAACCCAAATCAAACAGGCAAAGATTCTAAAAGGATGTACAAAGCTGCACGAGAGGATCCAGGGTTCTTGGGAAAGTAAATGAGAGAGATTACTCTTGAAGTGTACAATTATACTCAATTTCAAGGAATGTTTCTTAGGAGGTGAAAAGGCAATTATAATCTAAATTCCGATTTAAAAAAAAAAAATGAATGCATCCAGAGGAGGTACACAATTAAACTCCTCCCAGTCAGAAGGAAAAAAAAAATTATTATAGCTCGCTTGTATGAAAGTACAGATAGAACTATAGCAGTCACCCTGGTGTTGTCTTTGGCATTGGTGTTGGTTAAAGATTTTGGTCCTGAACCTCTGGATGGAAGTAGTTCATACTTGCCCTGATGTTAGATACTGGTCTGAAGTGTTATGCTGTGCCATCACACATGAGTGACCTTGAGGTGAAGGTCACAGACTTGGAAAAAATTTATGTTTTAAGTTTTTGGTTAAAGTTTTAGAGGCAAAGCGTCATTCAGATGAGCCACGCTGTCCTGCGACGGCTATTTTGCAACCATTTTTACTAGGGAAAAGATCAAAATACTCATGGAGATCTTTCTGAATGCCATATTTGGTTATTTTTCACAGCACTGGTCCTAAATTATGCACTATGTATTTTTAACCCTTGTCCTGCTGAACCCGGATACTTCTGAAGAAGCCAACTGATCTGGATCTGCACTGTTTGCCATTAAGTATGTGTTTATATCAACAACCTGGATCAAGTAATCTGATTGGCTGAAAATTAGAAATGGGTGTGGCATCTAAATTTATTCAGCAGGACAAGGGTTTATTGAGGTCCAATAATGCAGTGTAATAGATTTAATGAATGAAACATGTGACTAGCGTCACTGTATGTACATGTTGATTTTGCACTTTTGACATAGCGTGGCATCATATTGGACAATCCAGCTCTGCTGTTAATCAGGGCCCAGTTGTTCAAAGCTAACGACTTCGTTAGTTAACGATTCGTTAAAATTTACATCGAGTGATAAGCAAATATTCTGAATTTTTTCAGGTAAAAAATGTGAGTAGCTGCTACTCACATTTTTTGCTGAAAAAATTTCAGAATGTTGTGTATTGAATCCGCTAAAACAGTTAACGAAATTACCCTTAACGAGCTCGTTAAGCTAACGACGCTTTGAACAACTGGGCCCACTATTTGATATCTTAACGGTTTTTATAAGCAAACCACAAAGTCTGCATTTCATTTACTTGATTATTAGGCTCTCAATGGCAGACAGAATTTGCACCATTTGGATGTTTCCATTTGGCCACTTATATTACCACCCATCTAGTAACACTTCCCATAGCCAGTCAGGTCAGGATTCTAGTTCTTTGCACTAAGTGAGCCATTAGCATCTTTGAGTGGCCAGTCTGTAACATCTCCTTGTCACAACTTCTTACTGCAAATGAAGCCCTTGTCATTATGTAAATGAAATGCAAAGGTGAACATTTATTTAGGGGAAAAAAAGAACAGCATCAAAAACTGAGAAATCAAATACTGATTGATAGCAAACTTGGATTGTTCTGAACTGCTTCCTTCTTTTCTCTCTCCTCTTCTTCTGGAACATGGCTCAATGTGACTGAAATATGACTGACTGTGTTGTTCAATCTCAGCTCATCTCATCTAGTCCAACTGCACAAATGTGTCTTTGATTGGGCATTTGTTACTCACATCAGGCATAAGGGCCCTTATTTGTTATGGTCTCTAGTATGTCTCATTTATAATCTTGCTTTTTCATGTGCATATCTTTCTCAAAGTACTGTTGAACACCTGCATGCTGGGTAAAAATTCGGGCAGGTTACATTCTGGGCCCAGTTGTTCAAAGCGTCGTTAGCTTAACGAGCTCGTTAAGAGTCATTTTGTTAACTGTTTTAACGGATTCAATACACAATATTCTGATATTTTTTGCTGAAAAAATGTGAGTAGCTTTTGCACTGCAAAAGCTACTCACATTTTTTCAGCAAAAAAATTTCAGTGTATTTGCGTATCATTTGATATAAATTTTAATAAATCGTTAACTAACCACATCGTTAGCTTTGAACAACCGGGCCCTGAAGGAGACAATCTGCTTGAAACATCAAAGCTTATTTTCTGGGAAACATTAGATAAATGTTATCAATTTATTGCCTGCTGAATTAGCCCAGAGAGCGGTAAGGGCTAAGAATTCGTGAAAAACCATATTGTTATCTTTCTGAAAACTTCAGAATACATTGTTGCTTGCATCTTGTATGGTGACTTTTTCTTGCATTGCAAATACACCACAACCTCTTTATAACACTATTACTGGGTTCCAAAACAAAAACCTTGTTAGATAAACAGTTTATCCAAACAAAATGTATAGATTATATAGAAAAATGACCATTCATGGTCATTTTTCTATATAATCTATACACTTGTTTTTGGACACAACACTTTTGGGAAACCCTTTTAAACCATCTTATATCCGAAACTGTCTTATAAAAAGGTTCCTATGTACATTTGTCACTGTCTCTAGCATATTTATTTATAATCTTGCCGTCTCTTGTGTATTTCTTTTTTAGAATACGAAAAGCTCATGCAGCCGTGAAAAAGCAGATAGAAAAATTATCAGATGAAATTCAGATGTAAGTATTATAGTCTCATTGAGAAATGTACTTAAAACATAAACAAATTGCCATATTTACCCTAAATATTGGGACAGACCTGAGTAAATAGTGTAGACCCAACTTGTATGCTATAGAATGCAACATCTGATTAAGGTCTACACTGCCACTCATCCAGCAGTTTTATACACATCAACAGGGAGTAAAATTGTGTTTTTCAGGGCCCAGTTGTTCAAAGCTAACGATGTTGTTAGTTAACGATTCGTTAAAATTTACATCGAGTGATACGCAGATAAGTTGAAATGTTTTGCTGAAAAAATGTGAGTAGCTTTTGCTACTCACATTTTTTCAGCAAAAAATATCAGAATATTGTATATTGAATCTGCTAAAACAGTTAACGAAATGACCCTTAATGAGCTCGTTAAGCTAATGACGCTTTGAACAACTGGGCCCAGATTTTTAGTGTACCGTAATAACCCTAAGTATTGGGACACCTTATCTTCTTACCATACTTGCCCTAAAATTTGAAATAGTCCATTCATCTACCTCCTGATGTGTCTAGAATATTGCTGTATGTATGGCAAACATTGTAGACACTGGTCAGATGCCGCATTCTGCGGTATCTGATCAGGGTCTACACTGTTTACAAAGGCCTATCTGTCCCAATACTTAGGGTTATTACAGTAAATGTTGTCAGAAGTTCAAATTCAGGGTAACTTTTTCTTTTTTTAAATATTTTATGGATATATAAGAATTATCTGTCTTTTAATCTTACCTGAGGTACAGTCTGGTTACATTTTTTTAGCAAAATCAGACAAATATGGTGAATGCTATAAGGGAAAATCACTTTATAGAAATCTGTGACATTACTGCTGAAAGACAAAGCGAGGTAATACATGTAAATTAAATAAGTATTTTTATACCTAAATCTTTGTTTTAGTACAAATTCAAAAACTTTTCTAAAACTAAGACTGACTTGTCAAAATTACATGTATCTTAGCGGGTTTAGGATCCACTTTTTAGGCTTATTTTGCTTTCTGTATGTCTTGCTGCTTGCCAAGACATGCACATCATATGTTTCATTTCCAAACTTTTAGGGTTTAGCCACACTGATGAAGTTTAAATAACAGAAAGGCCTCTGAGGCACAAAATTAGGTATAGTTAAGCTCATATGGACATGGAGAAAGGTACAAATGAAATAAGTTGCCTGAAGCATTTGGGTTAAGTCAAGCCATGCTGACTACCGTATTCGACCTAATTACCGCACATACCCCTATAAGCGCACAGTCAAGCAATATTACTGCAAGTATATTTTCTCTCTACTTCTTTACAAAGGCATATGTTGTTGGTACTCATTTGAATTTCATCGACTTGTCGATGCAATTCAAATGAGTACCCACAACATATGCTTTTATAAAGAAAATCAGAAATAAAATCGAATAAGTATACTTAGACAAGTCTTTCGCTGATCTCTTTTTTAATGTACCCTTAATATAGGTGGGTACATATTTTTAAAGTTTTCCCAGTAGTTTTGAAAAACCTAAGCGCACAGTGTGGTAATTAGGTCGAATACCGTATATGCATTAAAGATTGAAAACAGCAGTAACAAAGCCATTTATGAGTCTGTTTGCTGACATTTTTTACATCAGTTACAATTCTTCATAGCTCTTGATAAGGTTCAATTTTCAACTAAAAAGTATTGATATTTTTCCATAGTTCCACTTTATATTTTTCTTATTTCTCCATGAAAACATATGTTGTGGGTACTCATTAGAAGCGCCTCAGAAGGCGCTTCTAATGAGTACCACAACATATGTGTTTTGTGGAGAAACATGAAAAATATTGGTACTTTTCAGCTTAAAGGCTCCATATTCCCCAAAAATTGACATTTTATTATCCAAGAAAAGTTTAATAAATTGATATATGGTATTTACACAATCATAAAACGTGACACCTGACAGCCTGTAAAATTTCAGTTAGTCTCTCATTCTTGAAATGAAATGATTTTTTATCGTATCTCAGAATTAATGTTGCCAACATTAATTCAGAGATACTATAAAAAGTCATTTCATTTTTTATCCAGTTCAAAAACGAGAGACTTACTGAAATTTTACAGGCTGTCAGAATCTTTAATAGATCAAAATAAAAAACAAAAGCCCAACTATTCAGACCTTTACTTTCTACGGTCATTCTCTTTCTTCCACTGATTCATGAAGGGTAGTTGTCAGCTTCTGGCGAAAGAATGTGCACGATACTGGTTAACTGCTTAGAGGACTAAGCCTGCCCAGTAAAAGTGTGGTTATGTAAACTGACCGTGCTTGACATGACCCTATTGGGTTGACTGGGCCGTAAAACCTCAACACAAACAAACTACTAGTCAAGTTTCAAGTGCAACAGCTCAGTGATGGCACTGATTTCAAAACCCTCATCAAAATGTCAAAACATATCAAAACTGTCAAAAAGTTCTTCTATATTTTCTGTATTTAAAATCTCTAAACAAATTGTCAATTTTGATGTGAAAAAGGGTACTTAAGAGGAATGGATACACCTTGAGGGGAAATAATGACATGGAAATATGAGCTTCCTTTCTTGTTTAGGGCTAATTTGGAGCAAATTCTTTCCCTTTAAAGCAGTTCCAATTTTGGAAAGCTTCATATGCTAGGAAGGTAACTTATTGTCAGCAAAATTTTTCTGCCTTTTCAGAATTATGGCAAAATTTTTCAGAAGATAAGCAAATCTTTTTCTGCAACAGAAATCTCCCTTTGAAAGGGAGGCAAAACATGTACAGTTTACAGTACTCTGTCATAACTGTGAATCTGTTCACTTTAATTTTAGACTAGGAGAAGAAGCTGTATCATTGAAGAAACAAGGGCTGCTGAAATCAGTAGGTACTCTTTAGATTCATTCACACTTCTTTTCTTTCTTTTCACTTATATTTCACCATAACATAATTATTCTCCCCCCCCCCCCACCCCACACCTCCCCCCAACCACCACCACCTCAGGTGAGAGGGACTTACTGTTTTTGGTGTGGATCCCATTGGCTTCACACTTTCTTGTCTGCACAATATCTTGTGAACCAGTGGTTGGTTTCTTGACCTAATTTTCAAGGTCACAGAAGTAGAAAACCAAATATTTGTGACACTTTCTTGTCTGCACAATATCTTTTGAATCAGTGGTTGGATTCCTACCAACTTTTCACAGTTGGGACATAACAAAGAACTGAATAGATTTTGATGACCATGACCTGATTTTCAAGGTAACACTAGTAGAAAAACTGAAAATTAACGGTGTGGGGACGTCTGTTTTCTCTAAAATACTGTTACTAGTTTTCTTTCTGGCAAAAACTAACTGCACCTTCCTTGGGCAGACTGTGTATATGCACTGTAGTCTGGGTAATAACCATATCTCCAGATTTAGGGAGTAATAAAAGAATCATTTCTGATATTTTCCCTTTAAAACATGTCTTGTGTACTCATTTAAATTGTCACACCAAGGCAAAAATAACAAGCGTTTTCATAAGTTGTTACTACAGTTATTGCCTTGTCCAAATCTAAGGTTAACCCTTCAAGTACCAAGCAAAATTGTAGCAAATGGCAAAAAATATATTTCAGAATGTTGTCTACTGCAGCTGTGATTTGCATTTAATGTGTTTATATTTCCTTTTTTAGCTCACCTGAGCACTACTATTGTGATCACCCTGTGTCTGTCATGTGTTGTCCGTCGTGCATTGTCCGTTGTCCACAATTAGCTTCAAATGACATCTCCATAATAACTGGGCAGATTTCAAGCAAAATTGATAGGTTTGTTCCTTGGGAGGTCCTCTTCCAAAATTGCTCAAATCGTTCCACACCACTGCACAAAATGGCCGCCAGAGCTAAAAATAGAAAAAACTTCAAACAACATCTCCGAACCATTCAGCTGATTTCAACAGAACTTGATAGGATTGTTCCTTGGGACGTCTTCTTCCAAAATTGCTCAAATTGTGTCACTCCACTGCACGAAATGGCCGCCAGAGCTAAAAAGAGAAAATACTTTAGATGACATCTCCTCTGTAACTGCTGGGCAGAGACTATGGCATTTAAATATAAAGATCAAGTCTTGCACTTAAAGCAGATGTTCTCAGGTGAGCTATTTCAGAGGCCAAGGCCGCTTTTCAATAAACTACTTGTTGAAAATGAAGTCTGGTCAAATGGTGCATGCTCTGAAACTACTCAAGTCTTTTCTGAGCTTTGTTGTTTGCTTTTTATTATACCCTTGACATATGAAGTATGTGGGGGTATATAGTTTTTGCTTTTCCGTTCGTCCGTTCATTGGTATGTACGTTCGTTCGTTTGTCTTTCCGTCACAGGGTCAAAGTTTTTGCGTTAAAGTTTATAAGACCTCATATTTTGAAGACCCTTTGATGGATTCCATTCATGTATGGCATGATGGTAGATATAGGTCTAAAGTTTTTATCCGCACCATCCCCACCCCCGGGGTGACCTTGGGGTCAAGGTCACGGACTTAGAATTTTCATAAAAAAGTCAAAGTTTTTTGTGTTTAAGTTTATATAGCTATATCATCAAGACCCTTGAGGAATTTCATTTATATTTGACATGTTGGTAGATATTGGCCTAGAGTCTTACTCAGCATGATCCCCACCCCGGGTATGACTGAGGTCAAGGTCACGAGCTTAGAATTTTCATATAAAAGTAAACATTTTTGCATTTAAGTTTATATAGCCATATCATCAAGACTTTTTGTTAAATTTCATTATCCCCTGATTGAAAGGTTGAGCTGATATAGATATCAGCAAGGAATTTGTTTGTCTGTCCGTCCATCCATTGAAGCATTATTCGTTCATACTTTATTTTTGTCTTAGGGTCGAAGTTTTTACGTTAAAGTTTATATTATGAAAACCCTTTAATGGATTTCATTCATGTTTGGTCTGATGGTAAATATAGGGCTTAAGTTTTTATCAGCACCAACCCTATCCCGGGGAATAACCTTGGGGTCAAGGTCACAGACTTGGAATTTTCATAAAAAAGTCAAAGTTTTTTGTGTTTAAGTTTATATAGCTGTATCATCAAGACCTTTGAGGAATTTCATTTATATTTGACATGTTGGTAGATATTGCCTAGAGTCTTACTCAGCATGATCCCCACCCTGGGTGTGACCGAGGTCAAGGTCACGAACTTAGAATTTTCATATAAAAGTAAAAATTATTGCATTTAAGTTTATATAGCCATATTGTTATATAACAGGGTGTTCAATTGTTTTAAACAACATGTTTACTATGTTTCCATAAATAGCTTTATTTACTATGTTTCCAAAAATAACTTTCTGGAATGTTCAACATGTATACAATAACATGATGTTTACGGCCTTGATTCTGGACTGAGTTGTTTTTGGAATGTCATGGAGGATTTAGAAGTTTCTTGATTGGAACTAGAAAATAAGAGATGCTTGTAGTAAATTCTTTTTCTAGAACCTTCTTTGATATTATATAAGGAGAAAAGATTTTCATCTGGGCATCTTTGTATACTTTCACTGGAAATTATTCTATACTGGATTACTTACTATTTTATTCATTCTGGACTTAAATTCTGAATTCAGGAACTTTAAATTGTGGGATCAGAAACTGATATTCAAAGGATTTGTTTTATAAATTCTCCTGGATTATTTCAGAGGGACTTAGTGACATAAACTTGAAAGGTACTGTTCACTTACATTCTTTTGTTTTGAATCTATCTTATTTTTTGTGAATAAATATTGTTAATAATTTAAAGCTTGTTGCTGGTTTCACTTTCATTTCTTTCTCGTTACGCCTGGCTCGTAACAATATCACCAAGACCATTTGTTAAATTTTATTATCCCCTAATTGAAAGGTTGAGTAGATATAGCTATCAGCAAGGAATTTGTTCGTCTGTCCGTCCATCCGTTGAAGCATCATTCGTTCATACTTTATTTTTGTCTTAGGGTCAAACTTTTTACGTTAAAGTTTATAAGACCTTATATTATGAAAACCCTTTAATGGATTTCATTCATGTTTGGTCTGATAGTAAATATAGGGCTTAAGTTTTTATCAGCACCAACCCTATCCCAGGGAATAACCTTAGGGTCAATCCCTGCACCTGTGCCTGACCTTTGAGGTCAAGGGCTTCATATTATGTGTGATTGATTTTTTTCAATGTTATAATATAATATAACATATAGCATACAACTGCCATCTCCAGAGTCAAAGCTACATACTTTGTGCTCTTTAAAAAGTGGCGGTAGCGCTGGTCGGGGGTATATGTGCCCCACTGGGCACTTTGTTTAGTTGAATTGGTGGCGGTTGACACAATTCATACAGAAACCTGTTGATACCCACAGTAGTGTTCTAAAAGGAAGAAAGTGAGATTGGGAGCCAAAATCAACTTTAAAAATCCCTAATTTTTATAGCTTTAGTGTCAGAAAACATACCTTTAGATATGTGCACACAGTGAAAATTCAAATCCGTCTGTGCATTCGTATAATCTGATCAGAATCTTTACTCGGTGCATTTTGGATAGCCAAGGACGGAACATTTCTACATGTAGACACTGAAGACTGATCAGACTGTCATAGGCCTAGATAAGGGAGGGTATCTACTTCTAATGAGTACCCACAACATATGTTTTTGTGGAGAAATAAGAAAAATATCAATACTTTTGGATTGAAAAAAAGCGACTTAACTAGTGCTATGGACTGTGCAGATGCATAAGCTGATTTGAGTTTCATTTGGTGCTCATTTTAGAAGGTACATTGTCTCAGGTTGGGGCTCATATATTGTAAATGTTTTGTTTGTTTGTTAAAATTTGCTAGAAAAGAGTTGGATGGTCAGAATCTTCTGATTATGATGTGTACATTTATTCTTGACTGTGAATGGTGTATTGGAGTAAGTTTGAACTGTAAATATCCAGGTCAACCAACAAAGCATAATCTTTTAAGGACTTTTACTTCTTTCGCCACTAGTGGCCACTTTTGTCGTCTGCTGATAACCTGTGCAAACACTTTTGACCCAGATCAGGCATAAGCAAAAATCTGATTACAATGAAACCTGTGTAAGAGAGCCACCTCTGAAACAGACTTTAAACACTGAGGGTTGATGTGGAAAGGTGGCTGTCTTATAAAGGTACTTGTCATGTAATTTTGCTAGCAAAATTACATGACATGTACCTTTATAAGACAGCCACCTTTCCACATCAACCAGCAAAGTCAGTCTCAAAGGTGGCTTTCTTACACAGGTTTCACTGTATTATATATTCAGGCCTGACAAAACTTCAGGCCTGGTCTGGATCGAAACTGTTTGACACTCTGATGGTATTCCTAAAATATGTTTTTGAAAAAGTTAATTTAAAAATAAAAATCCACAGATGACAAAAAAGCATGCAAAATTACTCAGCATTCAAAGAGTATGCCTATACATTATACACACTTTTTTCTATTCTGTAAGTGGGAAGTGTCTGGATGGTCAAGTGGTTAGTACTTCTAACTTCAGACTCAGATCATAACTGTACAGTGCTTTGTTTTGCAGAGCTTTTAATTATTGCCCTTCCATTATCTTAGTATGACATAAATAATATTGAAAGAGATGTAAAACACCAAACCATCATCAATATTGACATCATGAGCCTGTAACTGGACATCAAAGGCCAGGGAAAATCCATTAAGATATGTACACACCTGAAAAGTTTACCACCAATTTTCAAAGGGAGACAGTGTTTGCAGTTCTATAATTCATGAAGCTTTCCATGGAGGCCACCCACCTCCCCCTCCCTCACCACTCTAAATATTTTTGTATCTATTTCCTCCCTTTAAGAGTACATCCACTGAGAAAGGGCATAAATATTTTTGTATTAGAGTTATTTGCCTGGAAAGTGTGCCTGCAAATGGTGTGTTTTTCATTATTTGGCACAAGAAAGATACTTTCTGACTTCCTGTTTCTTTTCCTGTAGATCCATTTGAGAAGGTATGTACTTTAAAAGGAAAGAATTTGCACCATTGGAGCAAATTCTTTTCTTTTAGAGTCATAGCTACAGATAAGAGGGGGTATCCACATAATATTTTTAGCTCACCTGAGCAAAAGCTCAGGGTGAGCTATTGTCATCACCCTCTGTCTGTCGTCCGTCGTCGTCCGTCGTCAACAATTAGTTTGTTAACACTCTAGAGGTCACAGTTTTGACCCAATCTTGATGAAACTTGCTCAGAATGTTTGCCTTTATGAAATCTAGGTCAAGTTTGATACTGGGTTAGTTGGGATCAAAAACTAGGTCACCAGGTCAAATCAAAGGAAAAACTTGTTAACACTCTAGAGGTCACAGTTTTGACCCAATCTTGATGACACTTGCTCAGAATGTTTGCCTCTATGAAATCTAGGTCAAGTTTGATACTGGGTTACTTGGGGTCAAAAACTAGGTTACCAGGTCAAATCAAAGGAAAAACTTGTTAACACTCTAGAGGTCATAGTTTTGATCCAATCTTGATGAAACTTGCTCAAAATGTTTGCCTCTATTAAATCTAGGTCAAGTTCGAAACTGGGTCACTTGGGGTCAAAAACTAGGTCACAGGGCCAGATCAGCAGAAAACCTTGTTAACACTCTAGCGGTCACATTTTTGAAGCAATCATCATGAATCTTGCTCAATATGTTTGTCTTGATGAGTTCTAGGTCAGGTTCGAAACTGGGACACTTGGGGTCAAAAACTAGGTCACTGGGCCAAATCAGCAGAAAACCTTGTTTACACTCTAGCAGTCACATTTTTGAAGCAATCATCATGAATCTTGCTCAAAATGTTTGTCTTGATGATTTCTAGGTCAAGTTCGAAACTGGGTCACTTGGAGTCAAAAACTAGGTCACTGGGCCAAATCAGCAGAAAACCTTGTTGACACTCTAGCGGTCACATTTTTCAAGCAGTCATCATTAATCTTGCTCAAAATGTTTGTCTTGATGATTTCTAGGTCAGGTTTGAAACTGGGTCACATGGGGTCAAAAACTAGGTCATCAGGCCAAACCAGCAGAAAACCTTGTTAACACTCTAGCGGTCACATTTTTCAAGCAATCATCATGAATCTTTCTCAAAATGTTTGTCTTGATGAGTTCTAGGACATGTTTGAAACTGGGTCACGTGGGGTCAAAAACTAGGTCACCAGCCCAAATCAGCAGAAAACCTTGTTAACACTCTAGCGGTCAAATTTTTTAAGCAATCATCATGAATGTTGCTCAAAATGTTTGTCTTGATGATTTCTAGGTCAAGTTCAAAACCGGGTCACGTGGGATCAAAAACTAGGTCACATGGCCAAATCAGCGGAAAATCTTGTTATCACTCTAGCGGTCACATTTTTCAAGCAATTATCATGACTCTTGCTCAAAATGTTTGTCTTTATGATTTTTAGGTCAAGTTCGAAACTGGGTCAGTTGGGGTCAAAAACTAGGTCACCAGGCCAAACCAGCAGAAAACCTTGTTAACACTCAGGCGGTCACATTTTTGAAGCAGTCATCATGAATCTTGCTCAAAATGTTTGTCTTGATGATTTTTAGGTCAAGTTTGAAACTGGGTCACCTGGGATCAAAAACTAGGTCACCTGGCCAGATCAGCGGAAAACCTTGTTAACACTCTAGTGGTCACATTTTTCAAGCAATCATCATGAGTCTTGCTCAACATGTTTGTCTTGGTGATTTCTAGGTCTAATTTGAAACTGGGTCACTTGGGATCAAAAACTAGGTCACCTGGCCAAATCAGCAGAAAACCTTGTTAACACAGTAGCGATCACATTTTTGAAGCAATCATCATGAATGTTGCTCAAAATGTTTGTCTTGATGATTTCTAGGTCAAGTTCGAAACTTGGTCACATGGGGTCAAAAACTAGGTCACCAGGCCAAATCAGCAAAAAACTATTTACACTCCAGAGGTCACATTTTTGAAATAATCATCATAAATATTGCTCAAAATGTTTGTCTTGATGATTTCTAAGTCTAGTTTAAAACTGGGTCACTTGACGTCAGAAACCAGGTCACCTGGCCAAATCAAAGGAAAACAGTGTTGATGCCCTAGAGGTCACATTTTTGAAATGATCATCATGAATCTTGCTCAAAATGTTTGTCTTGATGATTTCTAGGTCTAGTTTAAAACTGGGTCACTTGATATCAAAAACTAGTTCACCTGGCCAAATCAAAGGAAAACCTTGTTGATGCTCTAGAGGTCACATTTTTTAAGTGATCATCATGAATCTTGCTCAAAATGTTTGTCTTGATGATTTCAAGATGATGTATAGTTTTCTGTCCAGTGACTCTCTTAAGTTTTTCCATTTAGGTCAGTTTCTCAGTAATTAATGGTCCTACAGAGTGATATTTGGTACTTGTGAAGTGTTTGTGTTTAGGTCAGTTTCTCAGTAACTATTGCTCTTACAGCCAGTGATACTTAGTACATGCATACATCTTAGCATGACCTCTTGAGTGCAGTCATCCATATTTGACCTTGACCTTTATTTCACAGTCCATTAGACATGCTACATTGTCTTACTTGTTAATATAATCATTTTGAACTTTGATCAGAATGTTTGCCTTGATCAGTTCTAGATCAGGCTCTCCAAAGTGCTATGTTGCTCAGGTGAGCGTTACAGGGCCATCATGGCCCTCTTGTTCTTATTTCTTGACAAAAACATATGTTGTGGGTACTCAGTAGAAGCGCCTCGGTGAGGCGCTTCTAATGAGTACCTACAACCTATGTTTTCGTCAAGAAATAAGAAAGATATCAGCATTTTTCGGATGAAAAAAGCGCCTTATCTGTTGCTATGAGAGTAGACCCCTTTTAAGAAGGGAGGCAGAAATAGTTTTGACAGTGTTGTCTCCCCAGTAAGTGTATTCATCTCTATTATAATGTTTTTATAC
Organism: Anodontia alba; assembly: GCA_964016985.1. NCBI lineage: Eukaryota > Metazoa > Mollusca > Bivalvia > Lucinida > Lucinidae > Anodontia > Anodontia alba. Next base: position 156,184,192 of record OZ024821.1, read on the forward strand.
TATTTTACAGGCACTGAGTACAATGAGGAAAAGAAAGTTAGCACAGAACAGAGTTGATAAACTGATGGGTTCAATGGATCTTTTGGAAGATGTTTTATACAGAATTGCACAGGCAGAATCCAATGAAATGGTTTGTCACATAACCCTTATTTGGCTGGTCATATGAAATAAGTAGATGACAAGACAGTGGTAGTTTTATAAACTGTGGTAGTTTTATATTTCCTAGAAGATAGGCCTTGATATTTTCTCCTGTCCAAAGGAAAGAATTTACATGAACTGTCAATAAATTCTGAGAAAATTAGATCCTTCGAAAGCAAAGAACACACTTTTAAAAGAAAACGAAAATTGTAGACTCAAGTTTTGTTGACAGTCCATACATGAATAGTACTGTAATTGACAACACTACTATTGCCTCCTAGGCCGCCAGCTTGAGGACTATTCTGTGTTCAAATTATTCAAAATGAGCTCAGGCAAACTGACAGACCTGTGAGTATAAACTACGTTATGATGAAGCAAAGGGAGATGTTTTGCTATAAATGCTATTTTCAGGGAATAAGAGAAATAGGGTTTAAATTTTGTCTAATTTTACTAAGTGTTAATTAAACATAATTTACAGGACTGATGTTTTAATATAAATGAAATCTTGAAAGTGGAAATTAGTGATAGAGTACACATAGCATTTGATAAAGCGCTTTTTTCCACCAAAAAGTATCTATAGTTTTCTTATTTTTCGACGAAAACATATGTTGTGGGGACTCATTAGAAGCTAATAAGTACCCACAACATATGTTTTCGTCGAGTAATAAGAAAACTATTTACTTGATACTCACTCTTATCTAGACCTATGAGTACATGTGAATATATGTGAGCTCAGTGTGAGCTATAGTAACCTTGTTCAGCCCTGAACAAATGCATAACTCCAGAAAAGACTTTTTTTCAACCAAAAATGTATTGGTGTCTTTTATTGTGATCACTTGCCATCCATCGTCAGTCATCGTCCATCCATCCGACATCTGTCCGTTCACACCTTTGGGCAACTTCTCTGAAACCCCTGGGCCAGTTTTCTTCAAACTTCATGTGGAGCATTCTGTTAAAGGGGGATTGAAAATTTGTACAAATGGTCACAGTTTTGTCAATTAAGATGGCTGCAGTGCTCATATATGGTAAAAACACCTAGAAAGCTTTGAGGCTGAATCCTGGTGTATAGCATCAGGGACACAAGGTCTACCAAGTTTGTTCAATTGATGATCGTAGGTTGACCTTTGACCTTTTTTACGACAAGGTTAGATTTTTGTCCTCGTACATCTGTAGGGGAAAAATGCTGAAAAATCAGTTTCTCAACATGTATGGCTGAACTTACAATGTATGATTGAAGTAGTAATACCTTCTAGTTACAATCAAAATTTCGTCCACAGGGGATTATCTGCCCTTGCTCCTGGGCAATATACATGTATAAAATGGTGTAATCTCCAAACATCTACTTCTCTGTAATCGCTTGACCAGTTTTTACCAGATTTCACATGGGGCCTGGTGTTGAAGGGATATTGAAAATTTGTTCAATGATTCAGCACCATTGAACAAGATGGCCACCATGCCCATATATGGTAAAAAAAAATAAAAATCTTATTCTCCAGAACCAAGAAAGCTTTGAGGCTGAATCTTGGTATATAGCATTGGCATTGGGGACTGAAGGTCTACCAAGTTTGTTCAAATGATGATCCTAGGATGATCTTTGACCCTTAACGACAAGGCCAAATTTGCATCCTATACATTTGTGCTGGGAAAAAGTTGAGAAATCATTTTTTTCAAAACATATTAAAGACTAATTGCTGAGACTTATAATGTATGATTAAAGTAGTAAAACTGTTTACTTACCATCAAAACTGCCCTTGCCCCTAGGCTATATACATGTATAAAATCATGTTATCTTTAAACGTCTTCTCTGAAACCCATTACAATTTTCACCAGATTTCACATGGGGCCTTCTGCCAAAGTGATGTTGACAATTGTACAAATGGTTCTGTACCATTGAACAAGATGGCTGCCATGCCCATATATAGTAAAAACACTTAAAAATCATCTTCTCCAGAACTAAAAAAAGCTTTGAAGCTGAATCTTGGTATACAGCATCAGGGACTCAAGGTCTACCCAATTTGTTCAAATAATGATACTAGGATGACCTTTGATCTTTTTACTGCACAGTCAAATTTCTGCCCTAGAAGAACACTAGAAGAATGTTGCATTGCATTTGCAGATATGCAATAGCTATTTTACTCAGGTGAGAGAATTGTGACCCTTGAGCCTCTTGTCTTATTTATCCACAGACATATGCAGAGGTGCTTCTAATGAGTACCACAACATACGGTGAATGAAGAAAAAATATCACTTAGATACCCTTTCCTATTTGGAGCTATGACGTGATTGGTCAACCTCATATTTCACTGTTTGCCTGTATTTCTACAAAATATATGTAATCCTGGAAGTGACCATAAAGGACTGGATCAGACAGAGTTGATGTGCAAGCTGATAAGGTTTTTCCCAGTTCTCAATAGATACTCACCAATGACAGATATTATATTCACCCACTGAGACAGTTTACTCTGAAGACTGCAACATGCATCTGTAGTAAATGTATATTCTCACTTACCATATGAACTCTAAATATTGGGACACTGTAAATCTTTACGATACTTGTCCTAAAATTTGAACAAGTTTATTTGCATACCTGTTGATATATAAAAAAAAGAGCTACTGGGTGAGTGGCTAACAGTGTAGGCTCGGACCAGATGCCACAAAATGGTCTACACTGTTTTCTTAGGTCTGTCTATCCAAATACTTTAAGAAATACAGTAACATTTCATGTTGAGACTAAATGTACTTTATGACACCTTTTGGCATTTGCATATGCCTAATTGTCTCTACTAACGGCATGGTTAATTTCAGATTTTGAGAGCGCTTGAAGGAGGAAGCTCAGTACTAAAGGATCTGACTGGAAAAACTACTGCTGAGGAAGTGGCTAATGTGATGGACAATCTTGCCGATGTGAGTTTGTTTTACATTATTTCACACTTTCTTCCTGTCTGAAATATTGTTGACAGGGCCATTACAGGTCAACTCAAGCAAACAGAAAAAACTTTTTTGTCTGTCCAAATTCTTGTCATTCAGTAGTTCATTAATACAATTAAATATGGATTTAATTGTTTACTTTCTTGATTTATGGCTATTGTTTACCACTTCTTTTTGTGCATACTGAAATACTTTTTCTTGTAATAATAGAGTTACAAAAGTCTAGCTGTAGCTTCAGATAAAATGAATATTTTGTTGATATTTGTAGGACATTGGAAAAGTTTTGTTGCTTTCAGACCCCAAGAAACATTGACACAGTACTAGGTCTGTGGGTTTGCATTTATAAACCTCAGTAGAAGTGCCTCAGCAAGGTGCTTCTGATGAGTACCCTCAACATAATTATGTTTTTGTGGAAACATTAGAAAAATATAAACACTTTTTGATTGAAAAAAAAAGCATCTTATCAAGAGCTATGAATATATTTTGTGAAATCCATGTGCTTCAAATGAGTACCCAAACATATGTTTTCATGGAAAAATATGAAAAATTTCAATACTTTTGGATTGAAAAAAGCATCTTATCAAGAGCTATGTTGACAAGTCCATTAAACCCAACTCAGACAAACAAATAAAAACACGTTATAAAAATCTAATATACAGTAGATAAACTTTAATAGAGAGAAAAAGATTACAGTTTGCATATTGAAAAGTACAGCTGTATTTGTTTAAACGTAACTGTCCTGAAAAAATAAAACACAACTAGAATGCACAGTCTATGGTGCGCCATCGCAAATCCTCATGCTCGCTAATGTTGCTATTAGCATGACTGATGGACAGATGGAGAGACTTGCTCTTTCAATCCCTTACCATGAGTGGAGGTCATGTAGCAAGTTTGGTTAAATTCCGCCGGGTCATTTAGGAGGAGACAGCACCCGGCAGGCACATGACGTAAATACAACATCCCCTCAACGTCGATGCAACGTCATGACGTTGCATCGACGTTGAGGCGACGTTATATTTTACGTCACGTGCCCACTGGGCATGATGGACAGATTGATGGAAGGCAGATGCATGAAAAAGTAATGTTGCAAGTTTGTTTAAATTCTGCCCAGTGGTTTAGGAGAATACAGTGTGACGGACAGATGGACAGACAGTGGATGCACGGAAAAATAATGTTGCTCATGCACACCCTTACCATGAGGGGAAGTGATGAAGCAAGTTTGGTTGAATTCGACCCAGTGGTTTAGGAGGAGATAGCATGATGGATAGATGGCTGGACGATGGATGCATGGACGGACAGACACACAGAAAAATAATGATGCTCTCACACACCCTTACTATGAAGGAAGGTGATGTAGCAAGTTTGGTTGAATTCCACCCAGTAGTTTAGGAGGAAATAACATGATGGACAGATGGACAGAATGGACACACAGAAGGAGGGATGCGCAGAAAAATAATGTTGCTCTCACACACCCTTACCATGAGGGGAAGTGATGTAGCAAGTTTGATAGAACTCGGCTCAGTGGTTTAGGAGGAGATAGCGTGTGAGGCAGAGGGATGCACACACTGACGCAAAGATGGACAGATGGTCAGATATTCTATTGAATTGTGGCTATATTTAATACAGATGGTAGTTATGTGGCTTTTGATAGCCACACAAGCCCTAAAAATTAGCCACACAAACCCATTTTGTCACATAAATCTTCAAACTTTAAATGTCTATGGAATAAATCCCATTCAAATACATGGAGATCAGTCCATGGAGTGTCCAAACCTTGTAGGTTCCTAAACCCATTTTCGTTTGCTCGGATGGATGGATGGACAGACAGACAGATGGAGGTGTTCACAATATCCCCTTGCTTTTTTCAAAAGCATCCAGGATAACTACAAAAAAGCTCCAGTTTGTTAAGGGCTGCTCCAGAAGCAACCTAGAAGCTTTTCAAAATGGAATAACAAAACATTTTATGTAATATTTAGAACTTTCGTATATTAGATATTTTTTTTATTTATGTAATTATTTATTTTATCTTTACATGCTTTGCTATAGGTATGCCCAGATAGGTTATAGGCATGCCCAGACAAAATTTCATTATTTTCACTGTAATTATAACAAGCACAGACATTATCATTAATTATTTGATATTGAATTTTTAAAAATCAATGACCTTTACAGTTCCTGACAGCTGACAAGCATTTTTATCTACTAAAGGATAGTAAGAGCTGTTACACTACCCTGGCACTGGCTTTGACTTTGGTATTGGCATCAACCTCCTAAACCCATTTTAGTCTGGATACTCACAAAAGTGTAACTGGCAAACAGTGTAGACCCAGATCAGATGCTGCAGAATGCAGCATCTGATCTGGGTCTGTACTGTTTGCAAATGGTTGACCCATTTTCTCGAGGAATATCTAAATCACATACCCTGACATATGTAAAATTGAAAAATTGGACGCTTCCAATATATAGTGTGGGGGAGTTTATTCAGTCTAAACTGGGTTAAATGTTAAAGTTTTATGTCAATTTTATATATGCACATGTATGTTCGACAAGCATGTTTAAAGGTGAGCTATCCTGTCCAATAGTAGGTCTTGTTTGATCACCATAGCTCAATGGAGTATCCTTTAATCTGTACAAACAAGCTTTTATCTATTTGCAGGTAACACAAGGCCAAGATGAACTGTCCCATGAACTGAGCACTGTATTTGCAAACACAGTAGAAGAGCCATCCCAGTCTGACCTGGAAGATGAACTCTCAGGTATTTTAGAAGATACATTCCCTCCTGTACCACAGACATTTTCATTGGAGAACAGTGACCTTGACTTAGAGAAGGAGTTGGATGACATATTGAAGGAAGACAGCTCCCAGGATATTTCAGGGCTCTCTGATTTGATGAATGGTATCATCTTTATTATGTAAAGACAAAGACAGCCTTTTATTAAAATTTTGAAAATCTTAACATTTTTAACCCGTAAAGCACCATACAGGTTTGCAGCAGATGACATTCTTAGTTGTTTTTTTTTTTGATTTTTCAGAGAAATTCAAAAACATTTCATGTGAATTAGCAGACAATTCACATGAAGTATCAGGTCTTATTTACTCTGAAAAATACCAAAAATAAAAACAAAAGAGCAGAATGTTGTCTGCTGCAGTTCTGATTGGTGCTTTAAGGGTTAAAACATATTTTGTAAGAGTTTAGGGCTGTTCCAAAAAAAAAAAAAAAGTGGGGGGGGGGGGAGGGGGGGGGGGGGGGAGTTGGGGGGGGGGGTCTTTGATGGCACTTTTTTTTACCCCCACTACCCATGAGATTAAATTTACTCACTAACCCCAAGATCAAATTATCCGCACACTCAAATTTTTCCAGACCCTCCCATCCATAGGATTGGAATAGTTTTCATAGGACCCTTGGCAACGGGAATGAATAACTCTTAAGAGGACCTCCATCCACAGGAATAAATAACTATGGCTAATGATTCAAGAAAAAGCTGGAGATTTGCAGTCTTGTTCCCATCTTGCATCTGATGAGTAGCCAGAGAAATCTGATTCATCAGGATTTCTGTTGTTCAGTCACTCAGGCTGGTCATTTGTTGCATTTTCCATTATTTTTCAGTGATCAAAACCACTTAAAAACAGTGCAAGTGAATTTGATTTTTTTTCCAAAAGGTGAAAGAAGAATTTCCAATTCCATGTGTAACAAGTATTTTCATTGGCTGAAAACATGCTGAGCTAGAAATTTACAAACCAATAAAATGCCACAACTTAACTTGGTGCTCGGAATACCAATAATTAAAAAAATGGGCCTCGTTAGTTTGGCTCAAGGGCTCAGTGAGTTAATAAAGAATGCATGCTCTGCAACAACTGCCACTTTCCATTGTTCTTGAGGATGCTTAACTGCAGAAATCGCAGGCTCATCCATTCTTTGTAAGATGCAGATTTCAGTATGGGTACCGTGCTTGCCTCTGTTTCCATTAATTGAGGGCACCTCATTTAGACACTTCCTTCGATTTCAGTATTGTTTATTTACTACCAGACAATCAGAATACATTTTTAGCTCGCCTGTACGAAGTACAAGGAGAGCTATTGTAGTCACCCCGGTCGTCCACGTTTGCGTTTGCGTTTGCGTTTGCGTTTGCGTTCCCGTTCCCGTCACACTGCGTTAAAGTTTTTCAAATGCTTATATCTCAACAGTCACTCCTCACAGAGGCATCAAATTTGGAACTTAGGTACCTTGGAGGGTCTTCTGAGATTCCAAGAGAATAAACCCCTGGGTTCATGCCCCTGGGTGGGGCTAGGGGTCAGAATCTAGGACACCTTTGTAATACTGTGTTAAAGTTTTTCAAATTCTTATATCTTGACTTTCACTCCTCATAGAGCATTCATATTTAGAATTTGGGTACCTGGACGAGTCTTCTGAGATTCCAAAAGAACATACCCCTGGGTTCATACCTCAGGGTGGGCCTTGGGGTGGGGCTAGAGGTCTAAATCTAGGACACATTTGTAAAATCTTATATGCCTACAGGTTATAGACACAACTGGTTATACATCAGCTAACTATGTGACATCGGTTTAAGTGTAAGAGAGTGAAGGTCATGGTGACCTACATTTTACGGTCCAGGTCACCTAGATTTCACGGTCCAGTGATTTTGCCTTGTATCTTGAATACTATTTGTTGGATAAATGTCACACCTGGGATATTACTTCCATGTGACCCAATGAATGACCACTTACTATATCTAGGTCATTGTGACCTATATTTCATGGTTCAGTGATTTTGCCTTATATCTTGAATACTATTTGTTGGTTAAATGTCACACCTGGGATATTACTTCCATGTGACCCAATGAATGACCACTTACTATATCTAGGTCATTGTGACCTATATTTCATGGTTCAGTGATTTTGCCTTATATCTTGAATACTATTTGTTGGTTAAATGTCACACCTGGGATATTAGTTCCTTGTGACCCGATTATTGACGTCAAAATATATCTCTGTTGATGTGACCTATATTTCATGGTTCAGTGATTTTGCCTTAAATCTTGAATACTATTTGTTAGATAAATGTCACACCTGGGATATTAGTTCCTTGTGATCCAATTATTGATGTCAAAATATATCTCTGTTGGTGTGACCTATATTTCATGGTTCAGTGATTTTGCCTTATATCTTGAATACTATTTGTTGGATAAATGTCACACCTGGGATATTAGTTCCATGTGACCCAATGAATGACCACTTACTATATCTAGGTCATTGTGACCTATATTTCATGCTTCAGTGATTTTGCCTTTTATTTTTATTACTATTTCATGGAGAATTGTCATACCTGGATTATTATATCTATGTGACAAAATGATTTACATACAAATACATCTAGGTCAGTGTGACCTATATTATATGGCTTAATGATAAAAATATTACAATATAAAATGTACCCAGCAGGCGAGCTCGCTGTCCTCCGACAGCTCTTGTTTTTAAATTCTTCTGGGTTATGCTAAAAGGACAACAACACACAGAACTGAATTTTTGAATACAAACATCTCCTACAAGATTACATTTTTATAAAAGCCAAGCACCCACAGGATTCAAATACAACTAACCCCGACTAACCCTACGAACACATAGTGCTTGTGGGGGTGGTCGGGTGGTGCGAAGGTGCTGTGTATCTTACATCACTGGGGCGTCCAACTGATATTGGCTTACAGTTGGGCAAGGCCTGCTATCCTTGTAGTGGGTAAGGGTAGAGGGGGAATGTTTTTATTTCTTCTGTTTCTTCACTTTCATTCCTGTTCCTCTTTCTTCCCTGTCCCTCTCTTTCATCTCCTCTACTCTCTCTTCTATCTCTTTTCTCCCTTTCCTTTCTCTGGGAGACGACACAAAATGACCCTCAAGGGTTGACGTGTCGTTAAACCCCAACACAATCAAAAAACATAGTGCTTGCCATCAAATATCATTCAGATAGTTTTGCTGGAACAGCCCTTAGCCATTAAGAAAACACGCCTATTCAAATATATATAAAATTTCACTTCCAAAAACTGAAAATTTTCAGATAAAAAACTCTGATATTTTTCGTATTTCTGCTCAAAACATAGATTGTGGGTACTCATTAGAACCGCCTTGGCAATTCTGCTCAAAACATAGATTGTGGGTACTCATTAGAACCGCCTTGCCAAGGCAGTTCTAATGAGTACCCACAATCTATGTTTTGAGCAGAAATAAGAAAAATAATGTATACCCCTGTGAACCCCAGTTTTACTGTATAAAAGTGGGGTTTAAGGGGGTCAAAATCATACAGGCATGTTTTCGTGATGTCTTTGAATGATATGCATTGCTTATATATATATAAGTGTGATTTACAGTGCTTTAGCTTTGAGGTTTTATATCTGCTGAGTTCACAGTCATCAGTGTTGTATAAATAAAAAATATAATCTGGATTGAAAGAGTAGATCTATTCAAATCCATGTGGATGGCTTACATTTGATTAGCATTACCTCAATCTGCACACAACTAAATAACAGGTGTATACATAGGCTGCACACTTAAAATGAAGAGGTTCCATAGCTGCCCTCATTTCAAAATATTAACCCTTGTCCTGCTGAACCCTGATATACCTTGCTTTTGCAAACAGTGCAGATCCAGATCAGTTACTGACTTGATCTACACTGTTTGCCATTCAGTATGTGAATTTATATGAATTTATATCAATAATCTGGATCAAGTAAACTGATTTGCTGAAAATTAGATCTTAATTTATCAGATCTTAATTTATTCAGCAGGACAAGGGTTAATTGGAGTAGTTTGGGTGTTAACCCTTCTCTTGTTGAACACGACATGCCCTGACTTAGCAAACAGTGTAGATCCAGATCAGTTGACTTTTGAAGAAGGGCATGGCATCTTAATTTATTCAGCAAGGCAAGGGTTAATATTGAATAAAAGAAAACTATTAATTGGGGAACCTTAGAGAAGAGACGTATTTTGGAATCAGAAAAAGTGAGTTCCAAATTTGGTCATATTATCAGTTGAGATTGCTATGCACAAAATAAACATTTCTACACACTTGAAATAAGTAATGTGCAAAATGGGGATAGGGCCCTTTGGTCATAAGTACAGTGAAGACCAAGATTAGACAGCACAGTTGGGTAGGCCTATCAGTCTTTGCAGTGTGCATATTATTTACATGTAATCCAGCCCATTTACATGTGTATAGATGAGCATGGCCATTCAAAACAGTTATGTATGGACATATGCTGACAGCTAAGTCCCAGATCAGATTGCCCATCTACTTAGGGTGTTTGCACAGGGGAGGGTCGGGTGTGGCAAAGATGTTGTGTATCTTGCGTCACCGAAGCATCCAACTGATATTGGCTTACAGTTGGGCAAGGCTTGCTATCCTTGTAGCAGGTTAGGGTAGAGGGGAATGCTTTTATTTCTTCTGTTTCTTCACTTTCATTCCTGTTCCTCTTTCTTCCATGTCCCTCTCTTTCATCTCTACTCTCTCTTCTATCTCTTTTCTCCCTTTCTCTGGGAGATGACACAAAATGACCCACAAGGGTTAACGTGTCATTAAACCCTAACACAATAAATCAGGGTGTTTGCTGTTTTGTTAAGGGGCATTAATATACTTTCAGGGGAGACAATCATTTGAAAAGTGTTGCCTTCCTTCTGGAAAGGGGTCTCCTCTTGGGAGTAAATTCTGTACTTTTAGATTAGATCCCTTTAAATTTTAGAAGGGGCTTGGTGTGCAGGAAAGCAAGCAGGAAGTCACAAAAGTTGCACCCCTTGGGAGTTAATTCTTTTCTTTTAGAGTAGATCCCTTTTCAGAAGAGGCGTTGATATGCAGGAAGGCAAACAGGAAATCACAAAAGTTGTCTCCCTTGTACAGATTTGTAGTAAATCTACCAAGTGTATCCATTTCCCATTACATGCTACTGTATGAACAAGGAGCAAAAGCCTTGGTGAGACTGTCAGTGTGCAAGGTAATCAGAATCCCTGCATCTTGGGTTTGGCTAAAAAACACCTATTTACCTGGGCCCAGTTGTTCAAAGCATCGTTAGCTTAATAAGCTTGTTAGTGGACAAAATGTTAACTGCTCTAGTAAGCACAATATCTAATTCACATGTTTTTTTTTGCTGAAAAAGTGTGAGAGTAGCTTTTGCAAATGCAAAAGCTGCTCTCATTTTTTGAGCAAAAATATTAGCGTATATGCCATAATAAATGATCAAAGATTTAACAATACGTTAACTAATGACAACTTTAGTTTTGAACAACTGGGCCCTGATGTGGATGTAATATTTGTTTCAGATTTACAGTTGCCAGATGTACCAAAGTTTTCTCCTGGACAAGCAAAAGGCAAGACAGAAAACACAAGACAAGCTGTTATGTCATGACATATTTCTAGTTTTATTTTATTGGACTTTTGACACTTATTGCTTAGCATTTAATATATAGCAAGCTACATAAAAAATTTCAGCAGACAGCATTTTGAAATACTTTTCTTATTTTTCCCAGAAAATAGACTTTGACATTCCATGCAAATTGTCCTTTAGGGGACAATTTGCATGGAATGGCTGCCTGTTTTGTTGGAAAAAAAAAGAAAAATATCATCAATTTGTTGTCTGCTGAATTTGCACACAGTGGTTATAGAGATTAAATATTGCTAGCAGCATTTTGAACTATTTTGCTTATTGTTCTTAGAAAACATTAACCCTTGTAGTCTGGAGACCCTTAAAAGGGTATTTGGCAAACAGTGCAGACCCAGATCAGATACAGCATCTGATCAGGGTCTCCACTGTATCTTCCAATATATAGTGTGGGGGAGTTCATTCAGTCCCATTTACAATGGCTTGCTGTTTCATGTGAATTTCTCTCTAATGTCCATAACATCTCTTTTTGGAAGACACTGTCTGTCAATTTTGTAATTACTTTTACCACTTTCTGGACAGACTCATAACATGACAAATTAATAATATTTTTCTTAAATTTTCTAGAAAATAGACTGACATTTTTGTGCAAGTTATCTCCTTAGGAGACAGTTTGCATAAAATGTCAAAGCCTATTTTATGAGGAAAATATTTAAAAATGTCCCAGCATGCTCAGCATTAAGTGTTAAACTGTCAAATGGCATTCAGGGCCCAGTTGTTCAAAGCGTCGTTAGCTTAACGAGCTCGTTAAGAGTCATTTCGTTAACTGTTTTAGCATATTCAATTTACAATATTCTGATATTTTTTGCTGAAAAAATGTGAGTAGCTTTTGCACTGCAAAAGCTACTCACATTTTTTCAGCAAAAAATTTCAGCATATTTGCATATCACTCGATGTAAATTTTAACGAATCGTTAATTAACGATGTCGTTAGCTTTGAACAACTGGGCCCAGAATTGTTGCAAATCACTTTCTAAAGTTTATATATTTTAATCTATTGTTTTTGAGAAAATGAGGCTTGACATTTCGTGTGCATCATCTGCCTAGCAATAGATTCACACTTAGTGGCATGCCCTATTTTCTTGTGAAAAAACCTCAGATAATATAGAACATAGATAAGGTTGTTGTATTGGCAATCACAACAATCTCGTCTACATCATTGGTGTTTTAAAAATTAATTATTTTATCATGGAAATAGGTTCCGCATTAAAATATATCTGCTTTCACATATGTACTAGTGCAAAAGTTAAACTCACAAGTTGCTTTCAATATGTATAATTGTCTTGTAAATGTAAAATGCCTACTTGATAGAATTTTGTGAAAAATAAATTCTCTTTTTCTTCTGAATTATCACTGTTGAGTGAAACAAACTTTATTGAATATGAAAATATGACTAGGTGGTTCTACAAACATAGGAAAAAGAAATGAGCCATAGTGTGAGATAATGTACAGTATGACATAGGCCCAGCAAAGATTCTGATCACTGTGCACATTCAAGTGTGAGATAATGTACAGTATGAGTGGGCCCAGCAAAGATTCTGATCAGTGTGTACATTCAAGTGTGAGATAATGTACAGTATGACATAGCAGCAAAGATTCAGATCAGTGTGCACATTCAAGTGTGAGATAATGTACTGTATGAGTGGGCCCAGCAAAGATTCTGATCAGTGTGCACATTCAAGTGTGAGATAATGTACAGTATGACATAGCAGCAAAGATTCAGATCAGTGTGCACATTCAAGTGTGAGATAATGTACTGTATGAGTGGGCCCAGCAAAGATTCAGATCAGTGTGCACATTCAAGTATGAGATACTGTACTGTATGAGTGGGCCCAACAGAGATTCAGATCAGTGCCCACATTCGAGTGTGAGATAATGTACTGTATGAGTGGGCCCAGCAAAGGTTCATATCAGTGTGCACATTCAAATGTGAGATAATGTACAGTATGATTGGGCCCAGTAAGAATTCAGATCAATGTGCACATTCAAGTGTGAGATAATGTACTGTATGAGTGGGCCCAGCAAAGATTCAGATCAGTGTGCATATTCAAGTGTGAGAGAATGTACAGTATGAGTGGGCCCAGCAAAGTTTCTGATCATTGTGCACATTCAAGTGTGAGATAATGTACAGTATAAGTGGGCCCAGCAAAGATTCAGATCAGTGTGCATATTCAAGTGTGAGATAATGTACAGTATGAGTGGGCCCAGCAAAGTTTCTGATCAGTGTGCACATTCAAGTGTGAGATAATGTACTGTATGAGTGGGCCCAGCAAAGATTCAGATCAGTGTGCATATTCAAGTGTGAGATAATGTACAGTATGAGTGGGCCCAGCAAAGATTCTGATCAGTGTGCACATTCAAGTGTGAGAGAATGTACAGTATGAGTGGTCCCAGCAAAGATTCAGAGCAGTGTGCACATTCAAGTGTAAGACATTGTACGGTATGAGTGGGCCCATCAAAGATTCAGATCAGTGTGCACATTCAAGTGTGAGATAATGTACTGTATGAGTGGGCCCATCAAAGATTCAGATCAGTGTGCACGTTCAAGTGTGAGATAATGTACTGTATGACATAGGCCCAGCAAAGATTCAGATCAGTGTGCACATTCAAGTGAGAGATAATGTACAGTATGAGTGGCCCAGCAAAGGTTCAGATCAGTGTGCACATTCAAGTGTGAGATAATGTACTGTATGACATAGGCCCAGCAAAGATTCAGATCAGTGTGCATATTCAAGTGTGAGATAATGTTAAGTATGAGTGGGCCCAGCAAAGATTCAGATCAGTGTGCGCATTGAAGTGTGAGATAATGTACTGTATGACATAGGCCAGCAAAGATTCAGATCAGTGTGCAAATTCATGTGTGAGATAATGTACAGTATGTGGGCCCAGCAAAGATTCAGATCAGTGTGCACATTTAAGTGTGAAATAATGTACAGTATGAGTGGGCCCAGCAAAGATTTAGATCAATGTGCACATTCAAGTCTTTGCTGGACACTCTGTGGATCTGATCAGTTTATGCTGGGCACTCTATCCATGGTGTCCAAAGGCAGACAGACTGAGACAGTGAAGACTGGGGTTGAGGTACATTTTCTTAGTCTTGGGCTCAAATTATCAGAACGTGTATATGGCTTCTAGTAGTTTAATTCTTAGCATGCTGGATAAAAATCTTCAGCAGACAACATTTTGAAATACATGTATTGTTCTTATTTTCCCAGAAAGTAGTATTTGGTATTTCATGCAAATTGTCTCTGTAGGAGACAATTTGCTTGAAATATCAAATCTCATTTTCTTAAAACGTGAACAAATACCAGCAATTTTTCATCTGCTGAATTTGCCCATAGCATGCTAAGTGTTAGCATTGTTCAAACTGCTGTTTTTAAACTTTTAAAAATTTTATTCTGCGTAAAGAGTGTGAGAAATGTTTTAATTTCAGTTTGAGCTACAGTGTGAGGGAGAGTACCTGATTACATAGCTCCAGTTAAGATACATCTTTTCAACTGAAATGTACACATATTTTTCTTATTTCTGCACAAAAGTATATGTTGTTTGTACTCATTAGAAGTGCCTCAGCGAGGCACTTCTAATGAGTACTCACAACATAAGAAAAATATTTATCTGATAACCCCTCTTCTCAGGAGTTGAGCTCATGTCAGCCTATGCATCCATATACTGTGATCAGAGATTTCACTGGTTGCTCTGTGCATGACCACAGAATCAAGGCTCCTGTAGGTGTACTGGGAAGCCTCTAATTAGATTCATAGCTCCAGATAAGAGGGGATATTCAGATAATATTTTTCTTATTTCTGCTCCATAACATATATTGTGGGTACTCATTAGACTATAATATGTTTCTTATTTCTGCATGAAAACATATGTTGTGGTACTCATTAGAAGATAATATTTTTCTCATTTCTACATGAAAATATATGTTAAAGGTACTAAAAAGAAACACCTTGGCAAGGCGCTTTTAATGAGTAGCCAAAATGTTTTCCTGCAGAAATAAGAAAAATATCAATACATTGTACTTTTCGATTGAAAAAGGTGCTTTATCTGGAGCTATGAGACCGCACCAATACACAGACTGATCAGATTCTTCACAGGAAATTCTGGCTGATTCCCAACACTAGTACGGTCAGTCTTGTACAAGACTGATGGTACTAGTGTTGGGAATCAGCCAGAATTTCATAATTGATCATCGGTTTTGTAAAACAGACTGATCATCAATTAATAAACGACTTGTAGAAAATATATTCACTCTTAATTATCCCCTTTTATTAGTACTTAGTCATTGCTCCAGATCAATAAGAGAGGTATCCAGATAATATTTTGCTTATTTCTCCATGGAAACATGTTGTGGCTACTCATTAGAAGTGCCTCCAGGCGCTTCTAAGGAGTACCCACAACATATGTTTCATGGAGAAATAAGAAAAATATCAGTACTTTTGGGTCGACTTTGAAAGGCGCCATATTCCTCAAAATAGACAATTTTTTGTCCAAGGAAAGTTTGAAGAACTGATATTTAATAATAAAAATAATAATAATAATCGACTTTATTTATAGAGGGTAACACATTTAGTAATCTAGTACTAATCTTCCATGTGGCCCTCTTTTTTCCTGGGTAGAAACCAGTACTAAGCAATGTGGATAAAGTCTCTTGCTCAAGGAAACAACACTTGCAGTTAGTGGGGATCGAACCCGGTACCTCTCGATCTCGAGTCCGACGCTTTACCACTGCACCACAGCGCTCCACGCTCCTATTAGTATTAATAGATCATAAAATGTGATGGCATCTGACTGTCTATAAAATTTCAGTTAGTCTCTTGTTTTTGAACTGGATAAAAAATGAAATGATTTTTATCATATCTCTGAATTAATGTTTGCAGCATTAATTCAGATACAGTAAAAAATCATTTCATTTCAAAAACGAGAGACTATTAAACTGAAATTTTACAGGCTGTCAGGTGCCATATTTTATGATTGTATTAATATCATATATCAATTTATTAAACCTTTTTTTGGAGAATAAAATGTCTGTTTTTGAGGAATATGGAGCCTTTAAAGCTATTTTATAAAATTTTTCACTTTTATTGACCACAAATCTAGAATGTCCCAAATAAACAGCTTTGAATTTCATTTCTTTATAACTTGCCTATAAAAATAAAACGTGAGAAAAATATATTTCTTAAAAGAGAATTTCTGATCAGTCGACTATAAAAAGTCTTTCCGGTCATCAGTCACATGAGGCAAAAGTGACTGATGATCGATTATAATCGATCATCAGTGGCAACACTAGAAGGTGCATTTTCTGATGTTGCAGCTAAATTAAATTGATCATCTAAGATGTTTCTGTGCATGTGAATGAAAACCATGAAGATTTCAAGAAATAAAGAAGTTGTATTTTAATATCTTGTATGTTTTTTTGCAATTATTAGGCTAATATTTCACAAATCTTATCATAGTAATTGCATAGGAAATTCCTTTGTTCAGTTCGGAGGATTGATCCTTGCCTTTCTGAATAAATTAAGATGCCATGCCCACTTCTAATTTTCAGCCAATCAGATTACTTGATCCAGGTTGTTGATACAAATTCACTCACTTAATGACAAACAATGCAGATCCAGAGCAGTTGGCTTCATCTACACTGTTTGCAAAGGCAGGGCATATCCAGGTTCAGCAGAAACGGGTTTGAGTGTCCTCAGCATATGTGAAAAAGCTCCGCCTCTTTGTTTATGTGTCAAACCTCAGGTTGTAGCTTGGAAATCATGATAGGGGACATCTCCTTTTTAAATACAGGCTTTCAAGCTGGCCCTACTTTTCCTACTATTCCAACTTTTCCCTACTTTTTTTTGTGTTCCTACTTTTCCCTACCTTTTTTTTCTGAAAATGCCCTACTTTTTAGTCCAAAAATGTTTGAAGTGACCAAAAATTGTAATTTTTTTCCTCGCTTGCTCGAAGGTTGTAAAAATTGGATCAACTTAATCTGAGCAGTCAGGATGCAAAAGTTTATGAAATATTTTTACTTCAGTTGTAACTCCTTTTTTGGAACATTTATTTAGGCATTTCCTTACCATGGTGATATAGTGTTATTGTTGAGAGAACACTGTTTTCTTATTTTATCTATTTCTAAGTCTGAAAACACTCAGAACATCCCTACTATACCTATTTTTCATGATTTAAATTCCTACTTTTGCCCTACTTTTTCAAAATTTTGAGCCCTACTTTATCCCTTCTTTTTCACTGGAGGGCACTTGAAAGCCTGTAAATATTAAAACCTATTTTCAGATCTTTCTTTTTAACAGTCATGTTCCAGAATGCTTTCTTAAGGGAACTAGGTAAACAAAGAACATTGTCTGCCATTTTTTCTCAAGGGAGATACATTTTGTAAGTTCCTGTTTGCTTTCCTGCACAACAAGCTCCGTCTGAAAGGGGGTCTACTCCAAAAGATAAGAATTTGTTTCCATTGGATGCAAATTCATTCCCTTTTAGAGTAAATCCTGTTCCACAAGGCAACAAAACAAAAATTAACAGACATCTCCCTTGAAAGTGTATTAGTTCCCCTTAAGTGTATTTATCAATAATTGCGATGTCCATGGATGTTTCATTGCATTGACAGTCATTTTCCTTGTTACACTGTGGTCTATCTACACCGGCAGTTTCTGTTTTTTTGCTGAAACTGGTGCTATGGTAAATAAAAGGAGTCCTGAATGTTTTCTGATGTCTTAATCTTGTTCGGTTTGACTACATATTATCTATTATTTGATATTTTTTAATTGAACACTAGATTTTTTTTATTTTATCAGCTTCCTCAATTAGAAACTAAGGGTTTTGGTTTCCTTACCTACCTGTCATGAATATTTTTACATCAACACTGATTTCAGCAGTGAAACAGAAATTACTGGTAATAGACCACAGTGTATTAGAGATTCACATACTTGATAACCTACACTGTCATTTTATGAGGTTGATATGAACCGTATCTCACATTAGATAGCAAAGTATTACACAAGACTGATTGGACTGTGAAATTATCATAGCTCCAGATAAGGCACTTTTTTTCAACCAAAAAATGTTGATATTTTTGGGGCAACATCCACATCGATAGGCCCCCTTCTTGGTAGTTGGCTTGCTGCATGCTTGGCAGATCTCACACCAGATCTCCAGGTGTGTCTCTGAGGATGGATATATAGCAGAGAGCTTCCACTCTCTGCAATCCCTCTCATTCAGCTGCTTCCATGGCATCTTGGACCTCCCAGGCCCCGCCCCCCCTCACCCCCTCCATCAACCTGTATGTCACAGGCTGTCTTGACTGCATGGTTGGAGCGTTCCACCTTTCCATACCAGCGAAGCCTTCTCGTCTTCAGGATGAGGTCCAGATCCTAAATGCCAAGCTGTGCAAGTACTCATTAGAAGAGCTTTTAGCAAGGGGCTTCTAATGGGAACCTACTACACATGTTTTCATGGGGAAACAAGAAAGTATTTTCTTAATACCCCATCTTATCTGGAGTTAGGTGCATAGGTTGATCTTAGTCTTCACTAGTTTTAATTATGTCAATACTTACATTGCTATCATACTAACATATATTTTTAGCTTGTTTTGTTTCAGACAAAATAAATGTTTTAACATACTGGATTTGTTGTTTTCTTTATTCTTGGATATACAGTAAAATTTCGCTATTAAGACCACTCCAAATTTAGACCACTCCTTTGTCAAGGGCAGCTTTTGCCAAAATGGTTTCATCACGAAAACATACCTATATAATTTTTACCCCCTTAAACCCCACTTTTATAAAGTAAAACTCAGGTTAACAGGGGTATACATTATTTTTCTTATTTCTGCTCAAAAAAATAGATTGTGGGTACTGGTTAGAACGGTTCTAACGAGTACACACAATGTATGTTTTGAGCAGAAATGTGAAAAGTAGAGTTTTTTATCTGAAAATTTTCAGTTTTTGGAGGTGAAATTTTCTATATATTTGAATAGGTGTGTTTTCTTAATGCTTTTTATTCTATATTCAGTAAGACCACCCACTAATAAGACCTTTTTTATGCAGTCCCAAAGTAATAGTTGAATATTTTACTGTATTCCAAGCCCTACTGTTTTTTTTAATATTTTTTTTTTTCTATGAATACCTATTGCATATAAATTCTGTATATGCTCGATTTTTTAGATTGAATATGCCACAGCTACTCTGATTATCAGCCAGGTGGCAAGAGCAAAAAGTGTAGACCCAGATCAGATGCTGAAAAAATATTTGCCACTCATCCAGCAGTTTATAGGCACATACCGTATTCGACCTAATTACCGCACTGTGCGCTTAGGTTTTTCAAACTTACAGGACACACTCATTTGTGGTCAAATATGTATCTATCTACTAAGGACACACTATAAAAAGATCAGAAAAGGACTTATTTAATGATGACTATGCGAATTTTTCTGACTTTCTTTACAAAGGCATATGTTGTGGGTACTCATTTGAATTGCATCGACTTGTCGATGCAATTCAAATGAGTACCCACAACATATGCCTTTGTAAAGAAGTAAAGAAAAAAGTACACTGGTTGTAATCTGAAGACTACGGAATTTCTTGACTGTGTGCTTATAGGGGTATGTGCGGTAATTAGGTCGAATACGGTAATCAGAATAGTAATATAATTTACTACTGTGCTTTTGACAATACTTGGGAAAGTAATTTTTGCTTGGTGTTTTATTCTGGATGCAAAAAGAAAAAAATGTGAGTGACGATTTCTAATCAGAAATTATCATTTCTGTTTCTGTACTGGTTCTCAAATATTTGCCCAAACATTCACTGACAGTTCTATGTGCAAATTCAGCAGACAACAAATTGATTATATTTTTTCTTATTTTTCCCAGAAAATAGGATTTGATATTTCATGCAAACGTCTCCTAAGAAGATACACAGTTTGCATGAAATATCAAATCTTATTATCTGGGTAGTCCAGAAAATAGGATTTGACATTTCATGCGGACTGTCTCCAAGGAATAGTCTGCATTAAATGTCAAATCCTATTTTTTGGGAAAAATAAGAAAAATATTACAAAATGTCGTCTGCTGATTTTTTTAGCCAGCATGCTAAGCATACAGCTTAACCCTAAATTGTACACTGAATACCAAATAGACTAGCTCAAACGCGTTAACCCCACAAAAACCCCCATTCACAACAGCAACAGACTAGATTCTGGGCCCAGTTTCCTGTAATAATTTGGCATTTTAATGGCACTACAGTTCATCCATACCTTAACCTATCTGTAAACAAATATCAAGACCCTTGTTCAAAGGGTTTTCCTGAAATCAAATCGCCTCGGCGAGATTGCATTTTATTTTATGAAAAAAGCATAACTGCATAAGCAGAAGTCTGACAAAACATCACGAAAACATACCTATATAATTTTGAACCCCACTTTTATATAGTAAAACGGGTTTACAGGGGATATACATTATATTTCTTATTTCTGCTCAAAAACATAGATTGTGGGTACTCGTTAGAACCGCCTCGCTGAGGCGGTTCTAACGAGTACCCACAATCTATGTTTTGAGCAGAAATATGAAAAATTTGAGTTTTTTTTTATCTGAAAATTTTCTGTTTTTGGCGGTACAATTTTCTATATATTTGAATAGGCATGTTTTCATAATGAATATGTTTTCTACTGTGTGTTCATGGTCACGCCAGTCACTTTACTCGTTTTTTTAAAGTTACAGTTATCTTTTATGGATGTACGGCCCAAATTAATGAACGGCTTAGCCAGAAAGTAATTGTTTTTACCGCATTCAAGAAAAAATATATGTAAAGGTATGCCTGTTTATCGCTTCCAAAATGGGCTTACTTTTAAAGGAAAGAATTTAAGGGAGCAGACTCATTCCTTTAAGGGGAGCCCCTATTAAAAAGGAGGAAATAT
This sequence comes from Anodontia alba, assembly GCA_964016985.1. Classification (NCBI taxonomy): domain Eukaryota; kingdom Metazoa; phylum Mollusca; class Bivalvia; order Lucinida; family Lucinidae; genus Anodontia; species Anodontia alba. The sequence goes on from OZ024821.1 coordinate 156,205,590, forward strand.
ATTTTTAGGTCATCTGACTTTATTGCAAATAATTTTTCCTTACGCACATGCATAATATGCGCAATGGCCGGCCTCGTGGCTCAGTTGGATGCGTCGTCCGACTGGAGAACAGGAGGTCGCGGGTTCAGCCCCCGCCGAGGTCGGCAACATTCTTACGTGGAGATTGATCATGAAATATTTTCTACGGTCATTCTCTCCCTTCCGCTGTTTCAAGAAGGGCAGTTGTCAGTTTCTGGCGACAGAATGTGCACAATACTGGATAACCGCTTAGAGGACTAAGCCTGCCCAGTAAATGTGTGGTTAGGTAAACTGACCGCGCTCGACATGACCCCATTGGGTTGACTGGGCCGTAAAACCTCAACACAAACATAATGTGCGCAATGAGCGCTATATATACTAGGCATAAATGGACGTATGGAATTTTGTGTCCTAAAGAATGGCCATTCTATATAACAACCAGTGCTAGTGGCTCATTAGGCAGAACTTCCTCCTTCAGAGGTTGTGGATTCGTTCGCATCGTAATGCTTACGACTTAAATTTGTGTTAGCTGCTCTTTCACTCGGCACTAGAGAAAAGAGCTAGGACTGCTTGCATCATCAACAGTAGTATGCTAGTGTGTGTGGGGCAAGAAAATGAAAGGAAGCACTATAAAAGGATAATATTAATTTCCACCATCATATCCACTCTCACCTCATGACTGAAGGATTTTTGCCAATGATGTTATACCTTAACCCATTGTAGACTGAATAGACTTCCCCATACTATATATTGGAATCCAATTTTAATTTTAGGTGCGCCCGGCTGTTAGATTTAGATATAGAGCGCGGCGTCTGATCTGGGTCTGCACTGTTTGACAATTACTCTATTAGGGATCTCAAAACTACAAAGGGTTTACTCGAACAAATACATAATACCGGTTAGGTATCTCGAAAACGAATGGTGCTTCTTTTATACCTTACATGGATATGAACTCTGCAAAGTTTTATGGAAGCTTAATATCTGCAAAGGAGGTTTACTGTCATGAACAAAGAAGATTCTTCAAAGTTTTATGAAAGCTTCATACATGTATCTGCAAAGGAGGTTTACTGCCAAGAACAAAAAAGAGCAAGCGTTGACAAAATTTTCATGAATCTGGATGTACCACAAGATATATCAATAAACTGATTCAAACGAAAGCTTGTACTTTCTGGTCCTTTGTGATAATTGAGCCCATTCTGGACTTCTGTCATCAGTCCAGAAAACTTGATACTTTTGCGGTTTTCAGTTGTGTGTGGTCATTGCTTTTAAGGGTCATTCATTTTAAAGTCTGTTCTGTTAAGAGGAATAGAAACCTGTATTAGATAATTTTCCGACATGTAAATACTTGTCTCTATTCTCTTTGCAAACTCATGTTAAAGCGGGAAACACATTTTCACTTGGAGAAATTCTTTTTCTGAAATTCCAAAAAAGAGTGAAGACAACTGTTTGCAAAATTTCTCGCTTTGAAAAATGGCAGCGACATGGCCCAAAGTTGTAAATCACAATTAGAAATTACTGCAGGTTAGTTTTTATAAAGTTTATTTTTAACAGTGGTGTAAAAAGGAAAACTAAATCAACCAAACAAAATTGTAACAAGCACAGCTTAGTAACACACATAACAATAAAAAATAATAAATTAACTACGTAGGCAGGATTTGTGTTCCTTTGTCGACTTCAGAGGCTTCAAAATTGACAGATGAGTTTTGGGTCCATTCTACATAAAATAAACGCCAATGTGCTATCATTGTTGTTTTGAATTTTCACAAACAGGAAAAAACTCTTTAATCATCTGCTCATCACGAAAACATATCTATATAATTTTGACCCCCTTAAACCCCACTTTTATAAACTGGGGTTTACAGGGGTATATATTATTTTTCTTATTTCTGCTCAAAAACATAGATTGTTGGTACTCGTTAGAATCGCCTCGCCGAGGCGGTTCTAACGAGTACCCACAATCTATGTTTTGAGCAGAAATATGAAAAATATCAGTTTTTTTTATCTGAAAATTTTCCGTTTTTGGAGGTGAAATTTTCTGTATATTTGAATAGGCGTGTTTTCGTAATCTATTTTAACATTGTATGAATTAGGTTGAGCCGCAACGTACAAAGCGTACCTTCTGGCATGTGCGTCCAACGAAGACTCAACTCAAACTGTGCATACGCACAGAAAGTCCTCGTTGTCTGCACGGGGAAACTTTACATCATTGGCTATCCAAAATGCGCCCAGTGAATATTCTGATCAGGCTGTGCAAATACGCAGGCTGATCTTAATCTTCGCTGAGCGCATATGTCCGAATGTACGTTTTCTGAGGTTGGGACACATTTAATGATATATTTACCGTATTTACTCTAAGTGTTCGGACAGACAGTCTTGAGAAAACAGTCTAAACCAAGATCTGACGCCACTCCAGATCAGACGCCATAGAACGCAGCGCCGGTCAGGATCTACACGGTCTAGCAGTTGTTCACACATCAAAATATGGTCCAACGGACCAGTTCAAACTTTAGGACAAGTATGGTAAGAAGTCAACGTATCCGAATATTTAAGGTAAAGATAGTACTGCCTAGCGGCCAAGTGACGAAATAAAACTGGAAGAGTACAATACACTTTAGTAGGTCTGCCATATTGTAGTGGCAGTCACATAATTATACATTACGAAAACACGCCTATTCAAATATAATGAAAATTTTACCACCAAAAAATGAAAATTTTCAGATAAAAAATTCTGATATTTTTTTCATGTTTCTGCTCAAAACATAGATTTTGGGTACTCGTTAGAACCGCCTCGACGAGGCGGTTCTAACGAGTACCCACAATCTATGTTTTTAAGCAGAAATAAGAGAAATAATGCATACCCCTGTAAACCCCAGTTTTACTATATAAAAGTGGGGTTTAAGGGAGTCAAAATTATATAGCCGTGTTTTCGTGATGTATTTAGGCGCAAATATGTTCCCAGCAAGCATTTCTACTATAGACTTTATCGGACCATTTTCGGCCCGACAGAAATCCTGTTGGACCGATATAAATTTTATTAGAATGCTATCTTGGTTATTATGTTTTATACGTATACTACTGTCCATGTCATCTGTATTTACAAGTCCGCCGTCAATTTGTCTGTAACTGCTCTGCGGTACATAAAATAATACTAACACCACAAGTAATATTGTAGTGTATTGATAGTTTTTCAGTTATTGTGCATGCGTTTCTTTCTTTCTTTATTCATTTTTGCCATGTTCACACCTAGGTTTATTTGGGGAGGCTTATAGCGCCCGTCATGTCATCGATTAGCCTCTCTCCTATGTAGTACCTTTTCTGAGGACTCAAATTTAATGGCTCTTTTCGGCTGTATTATATGCTGGAAACAATCCTCACGTAATTAAACAGCTGTTTTCTTCCTTATTTGTTTCTTACTTTGCAAGGCCGGTACACACAACACTGGTCTGAAGGCATTCTTCTGTTTTCTTCCTCAGTTTTATTTTCTTTGTCTTCGTCTTGTTCTAAAATTGCAACATTAGCTTTGCTTCAGTCATGCGGCTCAGTGGTCCGCTTGTGGTGCGTTATGTCATCTTGAAACATTGCCAGTTTCTTTATTGTTAGTTTCTTTTGCTTTTAGTTATTTTTTTATTCGCCCACATTTTATACCTGACCGCCATCATCTCTCCTTATTTATGTCGTGTTTATTTTAAGGTCTTTATAAGGCAACCGTCGTACTCTCTGTTCTTTTTCGGCTCTCCGGTATAACCTGGTGAATGTTTACTGTGGCTATGGCATATCTTGGGATTCCCACATTTTGTATAGAAATGTCTGCATTCCCCATGTTGCTTTATAGTCATTAAACATTCATCGATTTATATATATAATGTTGAACCTAATCACAAGGATTTTGAAAACAAAATATGCAAAGAAAGCAATCTGCTTGAGTCACTGATGCCCTAATATCAAGCCAGGTGTGAAGTGCCCCATATTAAGAATTAGTGAAAGTCATAATGAAAGATATGAGCCAGCGAATCGCAAAATCAACGAAATGACTGGGCGCCCAGGGAAGAATCAGATCAGCATGAGCATTCGCCTAGACTGATCAGTTATTGCTATGTACTCAATCGGTTGCCAAAGACCCAAAGCTTCAACGTGCGGACAGTGAAGACTGATCAGACTGTTCAGATGCCCAGGCTGATCCGAGTCGACGCTGGGCTGATAGGTCATTTTGCTGAGTTTGCCATGCAGCAGCTCACATATAGTTATTGTACTATGTCTTGTTTACCAACCGTATATTTGGTCTCAGCAACCGCCCGTATCTTTCGAAGATAGGAACTTTTGGAGCGATAATCTGTATCATCTGTATTTTCGCTTTGCCTCTCTCCTACTTTATAGAACGGCACAGATTTAACTGCTCTTTTACGATTGTTTTCAGCGTCAGGTAGACCAGTATCCGTTTCCGTGTTAGTATTAGGTCGGTGTGTGTGTCTACCCGTCTTAGCTGTATCTATATTCTCCGATACGACAGCATGCGAAAAGTTCGTTCTTCGTTTGGCCCAAGTCTGCTTTGTTCCCTGCTCTGCAGTTTTCGGGACTTTTTCCATTTTGATCTCTCCAAGCTTTTCTAGGTGTGCAAACACGTTTGTAAGATCACTTTTTACAAACTTTATCTTCATTTCAGTCGTAGCTTCATCTAATTCATCGAAAGATTTCTGTAGTTTTTCCCTCTCACCTTGCGTTCTGTGAAAGGAAAGAAACAATGCAGCTTCATTATTCTGCTCTTTTAGTCTTTCGACTGTTTTTAGCTTTTTTTCGATTGTTGTTTTAAGTGCTTCACATTTCACCTGATTATCTTTAAGAGCTAACTCCTCTTTCTTGATGAAATGATTAAGTTCTTTCCTCATATTTTCTTCATATTTATCAAGAGCGTTAGTTACCTTTTGTCTGATTTTATTGATTTCTTGCAATATATCGGCACAACTCATGGTGAAATCATCTATTTCTTTTTGTCGCAACTTCCTATATTTTTCGCATTTGATTCGAATAGCTCTCAATTCTTTCATCTCGTTTCTGAATTCTCTCGAGACGGTAAAGTCCTTGGAAATATTCGCAATATCTGCAAAACGACAACTTCTGTGAGTATGTAGTTTACATGTCTTACAAATTAAGCAGTTGTGATCCTTACAATAGAATTTAACAACGCCAAACTTGCAGCTGCATCGTTCATAGTTGTCCTCAAAGTCATTGCTTGCAAAACGTGGCATTGCTTTCCCTTGTAAAATATTATGTGCATGGGTTCGCAGAATTCTGCCCTGTTTGTGTGTTTCAACGCAGTTGCTACACAGATATTCGAAACAGTCCTCACAGAATCCAACAGCTTCTTGTTGCTTCTTTATTTTTACCCTGCAAGGTTCACACAATATTGGTCTGACAGTTTTCTTCTCAGCAGCATTTTCCTTGTTCTCTGTTTCTTGTTCTTTTGGTTCTTTTGCAGTACTAGCTTTATTTTGGTCTTGTTCTCTAGCCTGAGTGTGCTGTGTAATGTAAACTTTTATCTTTGCCATTCTCTCTTCTGTTAGCTTGTTCGTTTTAATAATTTGTTTATTCGCAGCCATTGTATACCTGAAAATTATTAGAAAAGTATCAGAGTTTTAAATCTTATTAGGATAATGATCAGGTCAAAAATACTGCTAGATTTTAGCATGTGTCATATCCTCTGAGTAAACGTTCCGCTAAAATTACATGTACTTCCCACTGTCTTATTGAAAGGCCAAAATTGCAGCCGAGCTAGTTAAAGTTAAAGAAAATAATTTCCTGATGAATTAAAGCAATCAAAAGCAAAGCGAATTTGCTGCATCTTTGCATTAACCCATTGTTGACTGACTAGACTCTCCCACACTATATATTGGAAGAGTCCAATTTCAATTTTAGGTACGTCCGGCTATGAGATTTACATATTATTATGAAAAATAGCTAAACTATTTGCAAATAGTGGAGATCCTGATCAGACGCCGCGTTCTGCGGCGTCTGATCTGGGTCTGCACTGTTTGCCAAGTACCCTTTTACGGGTCTCCCGACTACAATGGGTTAAATAATTAACGATATTTGAAACTACTAGTCAGAGCAACAGCATTGTATTTCATGAATCTAAGAATTCTAGAGTTTTCTAAATGAATAAGTCCGTTGTATTCGTTTATGAAGCAAATATAAAGCACATCGATTAAAGCAAAGAAAAGAAAGTATTTAAAAGTAAAATGCATTCAATATTCATTAAATTCAACAGCGTGTGAAAAAATGACCCATATAATATTGAAAAAAAAAATGTAACTATATACAGTGAAACCTGTGTAAGAAAGCCGCCTTTGACAGACTGACTGGTTGATGTGGAAAGGTGGCTGTCTTATAAAGGTACATGCCATGTAATTTTGCTAGCATGACATGTACTTTTATAACACATCCACCTTTCCACATCAGTCACTATTTAAGGTCAGTCTCAAAGTTGGCTATCTTACATAGGTTTCACTGTATTTTCAATACTTACAATACTAGTTAGCCGGTTTTTAAATTTGGGTCTGTCAAATGTCTTCTTGTTAACTGCAACACCTTTGAAACAATGAATTGTAATCTTTCAAACATATCAGGTAAAATAAGTAAAGGTTTATAAATGACGTTGACACTTGCTCCAGCAATTTTGTATGGACAACTGAGATTCGATTTCAAAATTATGTTTTACTTGGTTTAGGTTGGCACGGTATGAATGTGAAAGCGTCAGATTAAACGAGAGCGAGACCAGTTTGAGCTAAATGCGTGTTTTTTATTCTTTAAATGAATAAAAGAACCTGTCGGTATTGACGGATCTATAAGCTCCTGGTGCTGTCGTATTTGTCCAAAATATTCGGACACTTTTATCCTTTCGTAGCCTTAATCTGAGATTTGAGCCTCTATTCTAAAATCTGATCATTTGTCTAGAAACTGCTAGATACGTGCTGGATATTTGTGTTATGTGGCGTCTGATCTGGGTCTACACTGTTTGATCAGGTACATCTGTCCGAATACTTAGGGTAAATGCGATAATTTGGGTAACAGCACCAACATGCGTGATTTTAGACTGACCTTGACCTAAACCCTGCTATATTAACACAAGTTTCTTATACTGTTACTTATACTTATACCTGTTAATTTTGTCTTCAGTTTAAGTACGATTGGGATTCATTTTAGAGCAAAAACTATTTCTATGTAACGACAGTATTGCACGACCCATAGTAAAGTCATCCGAATGTGTATTCCCCATGGTGTGTGTGTGTGTGTGTGTGTGGGAGGGGGGGGGGGGGGAGGGGAGGTGTGAGTCTCCGGTTTTCGGCCCTTTTTTGTTCTTTGTTTCCAACGGCAACCTTTATGATTTTTATTAAACAGGACAAAACACAAAAACTGCTTGGCACGAGCAGCAGCCACAAGCACTCACAAAATACGGACAATACTACAATCACTGCCTTGGATCTGTGTGTGTGTGTGTTTGTTTGTGTGTTGGAAGATGTAAATCAATTTTTCTAGCACCAGCTCTTCACTCAAAGCTCGAATGTTTTAAAAATACAAAAAAAAAAAAAAAAAACTTCTTTGCATTGCACATTGGCTCCCTTACTCGATCAGTGAAATCACAGAATATATATATAAGTTATATTGCATCACTGTGATGAATGTTGATCACGGCCCGCTATAGATTTATAAGGAATGCTTACTGGGATAACATCAGGCATTAACCCTCTGATGCTTCTGATACCCGACCCATTGCCGGGCAATTAACGACGAAAGTATAGGTAGCAACCTTAATTAGATTTGAAAAAAAGTATCCGTTCATCCTAGGTCACTATTTATTTATTTTGGTCTTATAACGAGGTAAGCATTCTTTCTAAATCTAAAGCGGGCCCTTATCGGCCCGTCAGGGTAGCTGGCGGGCCGGTAACGGCCTGTTATAGATTTATAAAGAATGCTAGCTGGGTATGTGCTTCTAATGGCTATTGTTTCATCAGTGTTAAGCAAATAATCTTACAGTGACATCCTTTAGAATTATAGACTAAACGATAAACAAGAAAATAGCAGACCCGGTTGCACTGAGACTTTTGAAGACTCTTGCAAAACCGCTGCATCCATCGCGTCCAATACCGGGGCTGTTATGTTTTAAGTTAAGTTACGTATATTGTGCTTTTGTGTTGATGTATTGATGAGCTAGGGGAGTCCCTACACAGTGCCTACAATTGTTAAGCCGGAACTGTATCAAGATTAAGGACGAAGGTTCAGCACTCATAAAACTAGATTTAAGCCCTGACAGTTTTGCTGTACATGTATTTCTGTTGCGGTATTTCCTCTTCATTCTGTTTCCGAGGAAGGGTTTTGTGAGTGCGTATCAAAAAAAAAAAAAAAAGAAAAAAAAAAAAAAAAAAAAAAAAAAAAAAAAAAAGAAAGAAAAGAAAAAAGAAAAAAAGAAAAAGAAAAAAACACACAAAAAACAACCTTATCCTATACCTTGGGAGGGCTGTATTGTGACTTTGAAATTTCCTGAGCATTGTTTATCAAAGTAGGTGTACACGCAACGCTGGTACGATAAGACATTGACTGAATATAAGATAAATAAGTTTCATTTGAGCTGAAGTAGGCCTTGAACCGTTGCACCCAGAGAATTTCGTCTTTTCCAGACGAGCACAAAGCATTTGATCAGAAAGTTGCCCTTCCAGCGACTTGTTCGTGAAATTGCCCAGGACTTAAGGGAGCAAAACATAAAGCAATGATAACCGACGAAAGAAAGAGGACTGCTTTCAATAAAGCAAATCACTCCCAAAAGTTTTTCAAAAACTATTTTGAATCTTCTGAACGATTTTTGTAAATCTGTCTTATGTGACCTCAAATTAGAGATTAGCCATTATTCTCGTTGACGAGACTTGATGATCGAATAAATTATGTCATTAATTATTAATTCTATAAGAATGTATAATAAAGAAAAAGTTATGAGAAAAGTCCAGGGAGTGCCACAATCACAAACCGCAGCCCTTCCCAGACCCAAAGAGGAAGAGGAAACCGACAAATCCAAACAAATGTCAAGCCCGTTAACATATATTTGTTACGAACAAGCATGCAAAAAATTTATTCGCATAAGATGCCATCTTGGTTGTTCCAAAAGAGAGCTTGAGAGTAGTTTGCAGATATTCACTGCCGTTCACCGAAAACTGTCACAAATGAATGAAAAGCTTGCTATAGTTTGGGTGTAACCGCGAACTTTTCGTTTAACTGGAGATAGCCCAGGCCAATTTGTGTATCCATCCAGTTTATTCGGGACAATCGCTGTTCGCTTGGCTGTTACAGCACACAATCACCTCTGTGCCCTGTACGAATTCTGAGTCGGTTTGGTTTTGTTGAGTCCTCATCTTTGCTTCATTATAGGCTTTCTCTGCGATTTATTTGTTGTCCGTAATGATTCTTGGATGAGTTAGAAGACCTCCACATGGACCGAACACATATGCACTTTTATCACTAAGGAATCCCGTAAAGCTATCTTAAGCGCCCTCCCCACCCCCCTCCCCCCCCCCCCAACACACACACACCAACCCCCAACACCCCACCCCCAGTTATTCATTACTGACCACTCCAAGGCGGTGCTTTCAATGTGGTACTTAACCACTTACTTAAGAAATAAATTATTCCGAACCGTGCTCAAATGCCTAAGATAAAGCACAGTTGAGTTTGGGTTGTACCCATTTGGGCATGAGCGAGCGCAGCGAGCGAGTGCTCAAATGGATACAACCCAAACTCAACTGTGCTTTATCTGGGGCATTTGAGCACGGTTCAGAATAATTTATTTCTTTTCTAGCACCTCTCATTGAGCGAATTTTGCATAAACAATTTTTTTTTATTGATTTTCATTATTATTTTTATTACCTGACTTCCCCTTTGGTAATTGACAATACCTCTTAAGCATTACGTCACGCGGTTACGTAGTTACAAGGTTCGATGACGAATATTCAAAATGGCGGATAACTTATGCGAATCAGCTGACGATGCAAAATATAAATAAACGATGTATTAATATAAAAACTTGAATCCTGTGTTCATGAAAGAATTGCAAAACTTATGAAATTTGAGTTGTGCGATGGCCTTAAGAAGGACAGATATAAAACAGCAAATAAGAATGTTAACCGACTTACGAATATGTCGGAAACAAGAGGAAATCAAAGGACTGATAGTCCTAAGGGTCTGCTAGCTTTTAAAGTACTGATGGAGTGCTGTGTCTCTTCTATGCAATGCCCAAAGAAGATAGGTGGCATTCCAATGCTACCAATACTACACCATAAGATGGAGCTCTATGGAATATATCGGGTATTGTACTTCCTGAAAAGAAGACTTTCTTTAAAAACTCTATTAAATGTACGTCAAGCGAAGACTGCATATAGGTTGAATGAGAAAGTCATAGCGAGTGTTGTCTCTAAATTAAGGAAAGGATACTCCACTGAGGATATGATGTTTATTTATTTATCTATTTTTTTCACTTTCCAGTGATAATGCTGGTTGTCAAGTGAAAAATAAGATGGCAAATCACATAGCTCTAAATAGTCATGATATGTCTTGGAATTCTTTTTTGCATACTTGTATAATTTATCTCCTGCAAACAGAATTTCATTCATGTTGTTAACATTCCACATGTTGGTACAGATCCTTTTCTGAACAGCTTTCACCAAAAATACTAAACAACATGGTAGGCATTGACACCCTCTTGAATCAGGACTAAATATCTCATCTCCTTGCAATAATACAGATGCATTTTCTTGTAGATTTATATGATTTGATGGACCTGGATTTTGCTCTATATCCATATTTTCACACTTGCTTACAACCAGTGGCTTTATCCAATATTAAATTTACATTCAGAGACAAGGCTTTGTGAGAAAATTTACTATTCCTTGAAAAACAACCAACATGAACACTCTGTACTACATGCTCTCACTATCAATTTCTCAAAATCAGTCAGATGGAAATGCATTCTACTTGTTTTAGTGTATAAATAAGAATGGGTCTTTACTGAGGCATCTGTGTGAAACAGATATACATAAATAATCTAACCATGTACTGAAAAACTAAATACAATTATTTCTCTTCTGTTTTGTTTCTTTCTTCACAAAAAAATCCATTTTATTATCTGCATATATAGGCCAATGCAGTGATTGGAGTAATGAACCTCTTTATTTTCCAATGAAGTTGATCACCTGATTATTCCAAATGAGTGTATCTCCAGCAGCAATTCCCAATTTCTAGAATTAATTATTAAAGTTCAACTCTAGATATGCTCCAGTTCATACAAATTCAACACCTGATGTAGCTCCACGATTATTCTAGTGCAATTTTATAAATTTACGCTATCTTTATCAACTTATTATTAAAACAAAAGCAGATTAAATAAATTTGAAATGGCTATGTTCAGTCCAGATTAGCTGTAATAACTGATTGTCATTTGCTAGTGCTTCACCTAAGCATCAACAGATTAGCCCGACCAGCTATGCCTACCCTTTTCAAGAGATTTTCAGATGTCCAAAAAAGAAGGGTCATAAACCTATAAATGGGTCAGCAGTCGTAAAACAACTCCGTGTCACTGAGGTGTGAATAAAGTTATTTCATGTAGAAGGAATGAATTAAGTGCCTGATTTCTTGCTATATTCAATATCGAATTAAGTAGATTCTGATTATGTAAATACTGATACCTTTTTTTTTTCGTTCAGCTTCCGTTGCTAAGCACAACATCAAAAATGGCGAGCGGTACTACTAATCATTCCATGGCACCCCACGGTACCCCATGGCAGCCCACAGCATCAAACCAAATGGATATTTATCATAAAATATGTTATAGATGGACAAGTATACTTTTGCAATACTCTTCATCTTAATAAACAGAGATTTATATTGATGATGATGTCTTGTGTTTGATTTAAAATATTATGTCAAAAACTCTCGTAATTTTTTGCGCCCCATGGCATCAAAATATATGTATATTTACCATAAAATATGTTTTAGACGGCCAGTAAAAGTTTTGTAATACTTGTCTCTATCTAAATAAACAGAGTATTTATATTGATGACTTGTGTTTGAACTTGAATATAAAATGTAATTTTAAGTTAAAAGTTATTTTTGATAGACTATCAACTTACACCATTGGTCTCTTTTCTATATTTTAGCGTCAGTTTGAATCCTAGTGTTTAGGCGCCCCGAGATAATCGCTTGAAGTAAGGCTAATGTCTTAAACTATCACAAAAACAAATTTGGATACATAAAACTAATAACCCTGGTGTAATTTCAGCATTCAGTTAATAAATACAATGAAATACTTTAGTGCCGTGGGGTGCATTGGGATGCCGTGGGGTGCCATGGGGTGATTAGTAGGACCCCGTGCCGAGTTAACGCCTTGACAAAAGTAGCTACACCGAATTTTGAAGTCTATGTTTCAAATTGCATTATCTAAATCGATTTCAGTTACAGTTATGTTAGCGAAATAAAAAAGGCATACATAATTCCGCTGCTCACATTCATTTCACCGTAATAGTGCCGCATTGCGTCTGATTAAGAAGTAGTGCGCGTATAAAAAAACCCATGCGATTGCAAAGAGCCTGCTAGCTGTCGCTAGCAGACTCAAAAACGTACTTGTTTGAATGGTATAACCTATAGAGAAATTCATCAAGTAAAAAAAAAAAAAAAAAAAAAAAAAAAAAACGTCAAAGAACTGCAATGCTCATAGATCATTTTCTGTCTTAATACATAATATACCAATATTGTAAGCTAGTTACCAGGGGACGAAACTTCCGCAAATACGATTGGTTTCCCGTCGATACCGCGCGACGAAATTCCTGTGCTCAAATACCTTAGATAAAGCATGGCTAGAAATGTAAAGACAAATAAGGAACAACACGTGCAGGGGTGTTAGAAATATGTTTAAGGTATAGTCAGTTAAGTTTGGTTGGTAACAGAGTTGCCACCTTTTTGGGAGCGAGTTGCCAACTCTGCCATCTGTTCATTTTGTGGCTGCGTAATTTTATTTGTCTGGGCCCAGTTGTTCAAAGCTAGCGACGTCGTTAGTTAACGATTCGTTAAAATTTACATCGAGTGATACGCAAATATACTGGAATTTTTTGCTGAAAAAAAATGTGAGTAGCTTTTGCAGTGCAAAAGCTACTCACATTTTTTCAGCAAAAAATATCAGAATATTGTGTATTGAATCAGCTAAAACAGTTAACGAAATGACCCTTAACGACGTCGTTAAGCTAACGACGCTTTGAACAACTGGGCCCTGGTTTTCCCTTTGGTGGTGGGGCTTGATGTGGATATGACTGAATCAGTTTCTGAGTTCAGTTTTTTTTTTTTTTTTTTTTTTTTCAATTTGCTGCACTCATTTGCTGTTTTACAGTTTTTGGAGTACAACTTATATTTCAGAATTTAAACAAAATGATTACTCTTATATTGTACAGTAAGGTTTAATCGTTCAGTCTCACGGATGTCTTTCAAGACTGTCATTTGTATTTTCGTCTCACAGAACAAGGATAAGCCGTCTTTTGATATAGTAGCGGTTAGAGAAGAGATCCTATATTCAATGCTCTTTTGGCAAAAGCTCGTGCTTTATGTCTTCGAACGTATTTGAAAAGTTAACGTTTTATAAAACTATACAGACATACTGCTGAAATAATTTTATTCCTAAAGCTCTTAAAGTTTCTAAAAAAAAAGAAGGCTTTTTCGAAGTTCAGCTACGATTGGCGTGTACTTTTGTTAAGGTAAATGACGCATTTCTGCCATATTGTCGTTTTGTCAGACAGGTATGTTTTAAGCCAAATCAAATACTTACTTGAATAATGGATTTCTACAGCCGACGAATGTCGTATGAGTATGTGTGCTCGAACAAAAACATAAAATTTGTGATACACAGACAAACCAGAATTTCGCATATAGCCCTCCCAAAACACCAAAAGACAAATAGAACAGAAAGGTTTTGAGTCATAAATCGAGAAAACAAAAATAACACGTCCTCGAAAAACTGATCGAACAAACGAATAGGAATCTCATGAGAAAAACAGCTTTAGGACGGTCAACAGGAAGACTGATGTGTTTATCTGTGTGTGGGAGTATGAGAAGGCGCTGCGTAAACATGTTTACGCATGCGCAACCCTCTACATATACTAAATCTCGATACTGTCTCAACTACACAGAATTGTCTGGTCCGTAGAGGCGTTCGCTAGCTCTTCAGTTATCAATATAGAATAGGCATACAGATAAACAGATCAAGTGTCTAAAACAAAGATGAAGGGTCCGCTACAAATTGAAATTAGAAAACACTTATAGAACCACTGAGCTTAATCAGAGACATGTTACAAGTAAGATCAGAACCTGCTAGAACCGTTTTAGGTCTAAGGTAAATAGGAGAACCCGGAAATTGATATAATTGGATCCATAACAGATCCACATCAAAGGGAAAGACACCAAGAGGAAGAGATAATAAGCATCAACGGACAGCACCAACACCCAAAACACAACGACCAACAAAGCACACAACCCCCTACCCGCCACCCCAACCCCAACAACGTCAGACAACACCCATCAAACACAACAACAAGACAACAAATAGAACAAAACACATAAATAACTCTGCCGTGTAATAACTCTAAAAGGATGAACCAAAACCAGAACCCAGAAACACCGCCCTAAAACGGTCAGCAGCAACAAAAACTGGGACCCATATTAATCCTACCGGGACAAAATCTTTACCCTAGGTTCAAAATTTTGACCATACAAGACAAATAAAAATTAGTTTAAGTCGCTCTCAGTAGTTTGTTTTCTGCTGACCGTTTTCAAAGGGGTTCATCTGTTGTAGTTCTTCTTTGTTTGTATTTAGGTTTATTGCAACTATTCCGTTGAGTCTTCTTGTTTATTCCTCATCTCGTCTTCTTCCCAGCAGGCACACAACGTTGAAACAACGTCGATTCAACGTTGATTCAACGTCTTGACGTTGAATAAACGTCGAATCGACATTGTTTCAACGTTGTGTGCCTACTGGATTGCCGTGCTTAGAGACGGCTATACTTCGTGACTGTGGCCTTACCTGGACAACTTCATTTATAAGTTTGGGATCTCACTGCTTTAGTCATAACCTATCAATCCTTTAAAAACAGAAAATCATCGTTCTACTTTCATGATGTCAAAGTCATTTTTAGAATAAGAAGGATAGCAAACAACAATAATAATGGTGCCCACATCACGTTTCTTCAAGAAAACACTACGCATATTGAAAATGTTGTACATTTCTAAGTACGCTACATACAGGTTATATAACGAAAACTGAAATAAAATTGGCAAATTATCAGATCATAGGAGAAACGGAAATTAACGCATATGTCTTCGAAGATAAAAGCATGGTTTGGTCTGGAATAGTTAAGAAGGACAGCAAACAACAATGATGACCGTCCTATGTCACGCATCTTCTGGAAAACGCTATGCATTTTGAAACTGTTAAACATCCTAAATACACTAAAAACAGGTTTAGTACTGCAGCTGGCGTTAGTGCCGTGTGGCGGCGGTTGAACGTCTCCCCGTACTCGTACATCACCTAAGTGCAAATTATTTTTCATTGCCTTTGGGATCATTGGACCCATTTTGATATATTTGAAAATGGAGTTCTGCCCATGTATACGCTAGAAGGTGTAAGCAGTGTTGCAAACTTCATTACTGCTTATGAAGAGTCTAAATAAAACCGAGACTCCCATTTTCTAACCTGTAGTGTGTTCTTTGTTTCCAAAGGCAATCCTTATGACTTTTATTATAACGAAAACGAAGATAATGCAAAGGTACTTGGCAAAATGTCAAATCATATGAGAAATGGAAATTAGCGTATATGTCTTTGAAGGAAAGTGCATGATCTTGTCTGGATCGTTGCTGTTTGCATATATAAGAGCAGCAAAGTTCCAGACCAAACCGTGCATTTTTGATTTTGCTTTACGCTGAATATAGACGAACTCTTGTTACTGCGGAAGTTGGCATGAGTGTAAAATACAGTCGACTCTCGTTATCTCGAACTCCAAGGGACTCTTTGAAATACTTCGAGATATCCGTACTTCGACATATCAGAGTTGCGGAACTGAGGAAAACAATTAATCGAACAACCACCTTTAACAGAATGAATATGTAATTTGACTCCTAAGTTAAAGATATATTGAAAATCTTGTGGAAAAGAGGAGAAATTGCTCCTAAGGAGCAATTTCTCCTCTTTTCCACAATATTTTGTTGCCTGTTGGTAGATCTCTGTGTTAATACAGGGACCAGATTTTCACTTCGAGATAAGCGGTTATTCGAGATAAGCGAGTTCGAGATAACGAGAGTCAACTGTATATGTTTCAGATATGAGAACAATTCGTTTCTCCATGGCCAGTTGCTTGTTTTATTTTGATGTGTTGCTTTCTTGTTTTGGTGTAGCGCAATGTGCTTTAGTAAAGATGTTTTTCGTTTTGAGAAAAATAACAATGATCATACATAACTTGACATACGTAACTTGACATGAGATATTTTCCATGAGTTATCACAGCAAAAATATTCTGTAGATGTCAGGACAGACGATTCAAACGGAACTTATTAAAATATTAATAAAACACTCCACCACGTGTTCTATAATTTTCCATTACCGCCTTTCTTTTCGCATGCAAATGAGTTCTTTTTGAGGTATACTGACTCTTGTGTTGGGCGGGTTTGTGCTTTGTTTCATCATCTTCTTTTTGATTCGGTGGTCCTGATTTAACTAATCGCTTTGGTGCGTTTCTTACTGCTGTCAGTGGCGCACTTTTTAATCCTTCCTTGGCTTTAGCTTTTGGTATATTAGTCTCTCGTTGCAACTTAACTTTCTCACTGGCTATATTATCTGACATCATGTCAGGAGACCAAAGTGATCTCCGTTTATTAGTCCAAAGAGGCTTAACTTCTTTCTCAGGTTCCGGTTTCGTGATCTTTTCACATGATAGTTCTCCTAATGTTTCTAGCTGTAAGAACATATCAATTACGTTACTTCTAGTAAATGATATAGCTATTTCATGTTTGTCTTTTTGAATTGTATTGAACGAATCTTGAAGTTTTTTAGTTTCTCCCTGAGTTTTATGAAATGAAACAAACACTTCAACATCATTATTTTGTTCTTTCAGTTTTTCCACTGCGCTAATCTTTTTATCAGCGGAGGACTTCAGTAACTCACACTTAGTTTTCTTGTCATTTATACGCTTCTCTTCCCTGGCGTAAACGCGATTTAACTCTCTTTTAATATCGTCTTCAAATTTATCAATCGCAGCTGTTATCTTTCTTCTGATTTGATTTATTTCATCAAGTATTTCTGAAAATTTTGCGCTTATCATATTGATGTCCTGCTGACATGATTTTCTGACTTTATCACATTTATTTCGAATTAAGTGTAATTCTTTCATTTCAGTTCTGAATTGTTTAGAATCCACAAAATCTTCTGCTACATCCAGTAGACCTGCAATATGACATCTTTTATGTGTATACATTTTGCATGTCTTACATATAACACATTTGTGGTCTTTACAAAAGAACTTAATAAATCCAGACATGCATTTACATACTTCTTGAGTAAAGGTATCAGTTTCAGTTTCTTTTGGCATTTCGTTTCCTTCTAGAATACTGTGCGCATGTGTGCGAAGTAATTTGCCATTTTTGTGCGTTTCGATACAATTACTGCACAAAAACTCCAAACATATCTCACAGAACCCAATGGCTTCTTGGCGAATTTTCTTTACTCTACATGGTTCACACAAAAATGGAATGATTTTATCGTCCGCACTATCCGTGTCTTTGCCGAATTCCGTGTTGGTTGCTTTTTCCTCTTTCTTTGTCTGCTTCTTCTTCGAATCCTGACTCTGTTGTTCTTTAGACTCGGTACTTCTGGACTGAGCTTTAATCCTTGCCATTCTTTCTTCAGTAAGTCTGTTAGTCCTCGAAATCTGTTGAAATTTTCCCATCTTTCATTTAAGCTTAAATATAAAAGCAAGAAATAGAAATTATCCCATTTATGACTGGCGTCTCATAAAAAAAGACAATAGCAAATAGTGAAGACCTAGATCAGACGCCGCAGACGTTTGCATTAAGCACAGGAATTCTATAATAACTGATAATAATTAATAAAACAAACAGAAGACACACCTTTAATTGGACATGGACCTGCCTTATAAATGAGGTAGAAGAGTCCACTTGACGTTCATGTCATTACGCACAGATACATGTATACATATACAGTTGTATTCCCAGTAAACAGTCTTTATAAATCTATAGCGAGCCATTCTAGGCCCGTCAGGGTAGCTGACGGGCCGATAACGGCCCGCTATAGATTTATAAAGAATGCTAGCTGGGTTACTTGTTTGCAATTTTAATCTGTACATGTAATACAATTGAAAACAAAATAAACTTGTATCGCAATTTTACTAGTTAATTAAGAACACATTGCACCATTTACTTTTTGTATATATATGGAAATGGGTAAAACTTAACATGACAGTGGTTTAAACATACGCTGCGAAACGCAGTCTTTGAACGGGTCCGGACATGAATCTTTTTACTTGTACACCGCTGAATAAAACTTAAGGTGAAATTATGCACACCTCGATCGTTCAACACGATAGGAAACATTATTTTGTTCTCAAGAAATGTTACCAGTTTTAACCCATTTATGCCTAGTGTCCCATAAAAAGGGACATTGCCAAAAGTGTAGACCTAGATCAGATCAGACGCCACATTATGCGGTGTCTGATCAGGGTCTACCTGTTTGCATTAAACACATGATTGTTTCGTTAACATAATAAGACATTAAAGAAATCATGAATGATGCATTCATCTGGTGAATTGATTCATCATCGTATACTTCCTTCAGGAGGATTTGTATTATAATAAAATAAATCGGACACCACGTAGCTTGGACGTGGCCCTTTGCGAAGAGCGGAATAGAAATACATGTATCTACTCGTCATAAATGGGTTAACATTGACGGATCAAGATAGACGTAAAGACAACAACAACAACAGCAGCAGCAGCAACTACAACAATAATAATAATAAAAGAGGTAGAATGATAATAATAAAGTGAACTTACATATCTTTAGTAGTTGATTAGAAGGTTATAACCTCTCTGTCTTCACTAGGTTGTTTAGTAGCAGCATAGTAAGTAATATTAAGGAGATAGTTTACATTAATGTAAAATGATCTTACAGCTTTTCTTTTCTGTTTTGACGCTCTTTCAACCAGTCAAAAGGCTTACATGAAGACTGAAAAGAAATTAATTTACCGATATAAACTTTTGTTTCAAATACTAGCTAAAAATCGAACTAAACCATTAATATCTTGTTTTCCAGAACAGGGAAGTCGGCAAGAGTATAGACCTAGATATGTCGCCGCAAAACGCGCGATCTCACATCAGGGTTTCATTGTCTGCATGAAACATAAGAACTTCGGTAAGAGAAACAACCCAGCAGACACATAACGTTGGAACAATGTTGATTCAACGTTGAATCTACGTCTTAGCGTTGAATCAACAACAAATCGACATTGTTTCAACGTTATGTGCCTGTTGAGAAGATGTGTCAATAAGCATGTCTGATAAGCTACCCCAAGGTAGCTACGCAAGGTAATGACTGTTTGCAATGCAAAGTGTCGGACTGAATTATAACAATGCAAAGTGTCGGATTGAATTAACAAATACTGTGGGTCGAGTTGTTTTCACTATACATGTACTGTATGGACCACGCCAAGCGAAAAAATGCCTTTAAGCATGCGCAAAATTCGCATTCAGATCATCCTGGGCATGCGCAAAGTATCCGGGCCTTTGCTCTCCATTTATACGTTCTGTAATAATATCCAATGATTCCGTTAGCGGACTGTGAAGGCCCTGATCAGACTGCACGAATGCGCAGGCTGATCTGGGCCTTCGCTGTTCGCATATGCCCGAAGACACGTATTCGCATGGCGCAGGCCGTAAAAGTGCTATCAATCTATTGATCAAGAACTGCACAAAAATGGCAAGGTTCACAGAGCTGTCATTTGTTTTTCAGCATCAAAATTCTTCATGCACATGTTCAACATGCCTATAATAATAAAGCAAGATATCACATTGTTTTTGAACAAAACTACGGGACGTGTTGATTTATTATCTAGATTCAAATCAAAGCAGTCTTTCAAAGATAAGAAGGGGCAATAACTCTAAAAGTACTGAATCCAGGACTCTTCTTTTTCTGTTACAGCAACACCTCATCGGTATCAATATTTATGCCAAAGGCGATAATATTCCTTATATTATTAGGCAAGACATGTAACAAAAAGCATGGACATTTTTAAGGATTACAAAGAAGTTTTGTATACGGGACTCTATTTTTCTGTTACACCAACGCCTAATCTGTATAAACAGCTATGCAAAAGATGATAAAATTTCTTTAAATATAAGGTAAGATACACAGAAAAAGCAAAGTATTACGGACAGACAGACGGACAGACACCGTGAAATTTAGTATACTCCACACAAACAGTTTGCGTGTGGTAGTATAATAGTGAAATAAATAAAACATACTCCCCTTAAATTGAAAATGTAATTGTGTAACGAGTGTAACGGTAGAAGAGGCCACTGTGCATTATGAGTCAAAAGCGGCATGGGAAACATATGATATGAGGAATCCATTATAGATGTTGGTACAGAGTCCCGTGTGTCGGCGAGTGGCGGTTTCATATGCTAACAGAGAAGTTTCTACTGTCCTTTCGACATCTCTTGGAAAGACGTTTTTTGCTTGGCGTTTTATTTTAAATAAAAATATTTTGTTCTGGTTGACCATATCTTGTCAGAAACAATTTGTCTTTAATGTTTCTGTGCTTTGTTCTCAAATATTTACACAAAAAATTAAAGTTACGGCCAAAAGTTGGTCTGACCTATACTATTTCTATAGTAAAGTGATTTTTTGGAATTTTTGTCAAAGAAAATATTTTTTACTTTTCTTTGCTGAATTTAAATTATTGACATTTTACAACAATATTGTGAAAATTTCAGAAAAATTGAACAAGTGGAACTTGTTGAAAATTTGGCTCCAAGTCACCTACCCTACAGATTTCTGCATGATTTGGCTTCAGTTTTACTATGGGAAAAAGTGAAAATATTTGATTTTTTAAAAACCAATAACTAGAATAAAACTTTTTGTACATAGGTAGTTACGACAAATGGTTTTGCATTAAATCATGACAAAAATTTGCAAATTTACTTCTTCTGTGTAAAGCGCCAAGCAAAAAACGACTTTCTGAAAGATGTCGAAAGCACAGTAGCTGTGTCTTCTCTCATCATGGACACAATATTTGAAGACAGTAAACACTAAAGACTCTTTTAGCATAAGCTGATAAGCAAGAAGCCAAAGTTTTCATTAGTAGTTGGTTTGCTCACTATTTTAGTAACAAATTGCCCCAAAATATCTCGCATATATCAGCGCCTGGATATAGCCCCAGTGAGACTGGGAAACAATACTACAGAGGACTTGTTAAAAAAGGAGAATTCCGAGGTAATTTACTCCAGTTCTCCATAAAAAAACAACAACAACAACAACAACAGAAAAAAAAAAACTACAAAAAAAAAAAAAAAAAAAAAACAACAACAAAAAAAACGTATATTGTTGGTACTCAGTAGAAGCGCCTCAGCGAGGCGCTTCTACTGAGTACCCATAACATATGTTTTTATGGAGATATAAGAAATTTTCCCAGGATTGTCATCAAATACTCAACCGTAACATGTCTTCGCAATCAAGAGAAATAACCTCTTTGTTACGCACTATAAATAGTGAAGTATTTGCTCCCTTAGGAAATATTAGGACTACAATACTGTCACATTGTAGTCGCTGTCGAAGAGAAATAACCTACCTGCAATTTGTTTTCTCCCTTAGGAAAGAACTAAGTAAGCAGTGGTAACTTTTTGGATGATCACATATTAAAGCATTCAGCCATATTGTCACATACGTGCATAGAACACTGATCCAGTGAGCGATTAACACATAACAATTGGACAGGATACATCTGTTAGATTTTCTCCGCAATGGTTTTCAAAGAAGATAATTGTTATGACTTTTTCTATGCTTTCCTGCATGCCAAGCCGCTCCTCAAAGGGGTTCTTCTCTAAAAGGAAGAATTTGCTCCCAAGACGCGGTAGGAGCAAATATTAAATTATTTCCGTTTTTAGTCCTCTTTTCAGAAGTGAGGGGTCTACTGTAAAAAGAAGACTTTGCTAAACTCTGAAGCAAATAGTTTCCTTTTAGTGTAGACCTCATTGGATGCAAACTCTTTCCCTTTAGAGAAGACCTCTTTTCAGAAGGGAGGGGTCTACTCTAAGGAAGAATTTGCTACCCTTTAGAACCCCCAAATACTTTCCATTTACAATAGACAACTTGAGAGCAAATTCTTTCTTTTTAGAGTATACCCCTTTTCAGAATGGGGACAAAACAATTTTAACTGAGTTTCCTCCGTCTTAAAATTTATCCTTAATAAATTCAAAGCTGCACGTTATTATGAAACGACACTGGAAAATTTTGGGAAACCAATATCAATTTTGATAACTACCACAGTTCTTTTGTCCAAGAATTTGGACACCTTAACTTATCCTACAAGCTGAACAAATCAGTTTACTACCTGTTGATGTGAATACAAATGCTGAATGAATGACAAATAGTGTAGATTGTGTTTTGCGGCGTCAGATATGGGTCTACACTGTTCGCTCAAATATATCTGAGCCACAACGTGAGAAAACGTACCTTGGATATGTGTCCCAGCGAAGATTCAGATCAGCCTACGCATTCGCGCAGTCTGATCAGAACCATCACTGCGCATATTTTGGATAGCCAAGGATGCAGTTTCCTCATGCGGACAACGAAGACTCTGAGTAGAGTGCGCGGATGCACAGCATCTGAGTCTTCGATGGACGCACATATCGGAAGGAACGTTTTTTTCATGGCTCATGTGTCCGAGTATTAGGAAAAATACAGTAGCTTATAAACCGGATATCTACACACGACGGACCTCAACGCATCTTTATTCACATTCACGGAGAAACAGCCACTTACTGCCGGTCTTCCTTTGTGTTCCTTCTGTAAATAAACCAGGTGGATAGATTTCTGCCTATTAGATTAGATAAACTGCATAACTTAAAGCAGTCTCCTTCATAATATTAAACTGCATTTGAATACGGTAGAAGTTGAATTTTAATGGGTTTCAAATTAAATTACATAGCTGTCAAAGATTGCATTCTACGCACGTCTGTCGTTTTATTCTCAAGACAACCAATTTCGTCCGCTTCACAAAAATTATTCTTCCATAAAAAAGCTTCTCATCTTTAAGCTTCAAATTCTGGAGACGAGACAAGCGAATAATGGTGTATCATAAACAATAATTTAATTTGGACTCATATTGAATTTTTATTGGTCATTACCACGCACGCGCCGTTTGATGGTATTTAAAATAGTTCACGTATGAACTGACTTTCGACAGGTCCGTTGTCCGAGTTTAAACTTTATTACTATCATTGTCCTCGTGTTAAGTGATAGTTCCTCAGTACACTACTATAAGTTTAAAGCTGAGCTGTAGAAAATTCAGCAGGTGACATTTTCATATATATATATATATATATATATATATATATATATATATATATATATATATATATATATATATATATATATATATATATATATATATATATATATATTATATATATATTTCATATTTTTCCCAGAAAATAGACTGTGACATTTCATTCAAATTGTCTAGGAGACAAATTGCATTGAATGTCAAATTCTATTTTCTGGGAAATATAAGAAAAAAAGTCGTCAATTTGTCGTCTGCTGATTTAGCCCAGAAATTGGTGGAGGTTAAGTAAGTAGATACACCTGAAGAACCGTCAGTTTGCAAACGACAGAAAATTGCCCCCATACTTTTGAAACTTTTCAAAAATGAGTTTATTTCAAAAGGAAAGAATTTGTTCCCGGAAGAGACAAATTCTTTCCTTTTAGAGTAGATCCCTTTTTCAGAAAGGGTCTCATATGCAAACAGGAAGTCACAAATGTTCCCTCCTTTGTACAAAATAGCGGATTCGAGGCAGTAATGTAATGTTTGACAAACAATTTAATGTTTTCTGTGACACATGCTGATAAGACTAGTTACAGTAAGAAAGGATGTAAATGATTCAAAACAGACCTGTTGCCCTTGAAGGTGTATGCATTTCCATTAACAGAAAAAATAAGTGCGCCAATGGCGTTGAACGGAGTTTTAGGAAATACGTACAGCGAATATATCACTGGCATTCGCTTATCGACGGTCGAGAGCTACAGTATCCGGTTACCCTGCAAGGGGTGAGACAATACGAGTATGCATTTTGATCTTGGCCCTCGCTCTCCGCACAATGTCCAGAACATTCTTTCTTTCTCATACTGGTTTACAGTCTTATGTCTAATACAAAACAAGGCATGCATTAAAAAGAGTCTGTGTAATATTTCATACAGTTACGTGACCTTGTAGAATATATAAACCGAAATGCTATAGATCTTGATCAGATTACGTAGATGCACAAAGATATCGCCCATCTCTCACTCTCTCTCTCTCTCTCTCTCTCGCTCTCTCTCTCTCTGTGATTGTCAACAATCTACCTGTAATTTCAGCTTAACATATTGTCTTCAAATGCATCCACATCCCTAAGGCTGACGAACGAGGCCAGACCATTTTGGACGGTCTTGGTCTACATTCGTCTAGCAATTGTCAGAATAATTAAGTCCTGCAGCATACATGCTCCGTGGAGTCTTTGTAACACTTCGTGTTTCCGGCATGATAACACCAAATCCAATCTCCAGCGAAAAAAAAAAAAAAAAAAAAAAAAAACGCGTTTGCAGCTGATCATTAGGTATTTGGCGGCAGCCCTTCTTAATCATTTCACCCCTGTTTTTCTGGAGTAAACTCTTCCGTCTTTGATTTTGGATATCCAGTGTTACCGAAGGGGGTGTGATTCAACATCCAAAACCGAATGGCAAACAGTGTAGATCCCGATGAGACGGCTCATGACGAGCCGTCTCATCTGGATCTACACTGTTTGCAAAGGTACATTATTTGGTCTACAGGGTTGGAAGAGAGAAGAAAAGTATAATGAATATGTATAGTTGTGAGCCAAAGTCTATACAGACCAGCCCATCACGAGACTGGCATTTCAAATAAATAGATAAATAAAACATAAATAATCATGTCTAACTGTAAACCGAATTGAATCCATTTCAGACAGATGTTGTGAAGGACGTATTACTTTACACAAAATATTTTGATTACAATTATCATTCCCAATTACTTACAGTAATCTGCCATACATCAGCAATAGTAATAATAATGATGCAATATATAATGTAAACCAACTTGGGAATTAATGAAATCAGTTAGAAGGACAATAAAGAATTGCTTAAATGCATGTACATATCTCTTTGCAAGGTATACCCATCATTATTTTCTTACATTTATGATATAAAGTTACAATAATTAGAAGGAATCGTATCAAAACTAAGGGACCTTCGGAATTTATTTATTTTATTTATACAATATTTCAAGAGGGTAGCACATTTAGCTGTCAAGCCATTCTACCATGTGGCCCTCTGTAAAAATTAGATACGTAAAACAAGCACATACATTATATACAGAATATACAAATTAACAGGAATATTATAACCTGCACCAAAGGCATAGATCAACCTGGGCTGATGCTAAGAACAACCTGCGTAACCGTGCAATCTCATCGAGACTTCTGTTCTTTGCTAGGGGTGTTGAGTGAACCGACGTAAACGTCGGATCTGTCTACAAGAATAGGCAGCTTGAGCTGGGCCTTCGCTGTTTGTATAAGTGTTGAGGTGGTTCCTGTTCGACTCGGCACCAATCATTATAATGAAAATGATATAACTATCGCATTTAGGCATTTAAGTAATATTAGAGCCAGCGCTAGAAAAAACCTACAATAAGACCTGTGTGACCAGCAAAAACTCAGATCAGCCTGTACATCCACCCAGTATTGTAAGGGTTCTCGTTTATCCCTCTTTGGATAGTAAGGAAGCTGTACGCGGCACATGCGATCAGCAAAGACTCTGATCAGCCTGCGAAGATGCTGGTTGCACAAGTCTTATTGTAGGTTTTGTCGTGTGCTGGCTCATTTAGACCACTGCCAAATCAACAATTACGCTTGTAAGAACAGCGAAGGATATAGTCATCTTAAAGTCAGACTGATCCGGCAGCTTTTTTTTTTTTTTTTTTTTGTGCTCTTTCCAATCTAGCCTACATTATATACTCTGCATAACGCACATGTTAATCTGAGTCTTATCTATTTGCAAACGTCATAACATAGGTTTATCACTTAAAAGATCGTTTTCCGCCATTTAACAAGGAATACAACTTTTGTGACTTCTTGTTGGCCTACCTGCACACCAAACCCCTTTTGAAAGGGGTCTGCTAAAAAGGAAAGCACCTTCACCTTTAAATTCTTTACTTTAAGAGCAGATCCCTTTTCATAAGGAAATAAAAAAAAGAATTTTGACAGAGATTGCATCTGTTACCCTTTAGCTGTTTATACTACAGCATCACAAAACGACGTCTTCAATTCTGCCGATAATGTAGCTGTTTATACTACAGCATCACAAAACGACGTCTTCAATTCTGCCGATAATGTAGCTGTTTATGCTACAGCATCACAAAACGACGTCTTCAATTCTGCCGATAATGTAGCTGTTTATGCTACAGCCTCACAAAACGACGTCTTCAATTCTGCCGATAATGTAGCTGTTTATGCTACAGCCTCAGCCTCACAAAACGACGTCTTCAATTCTGCCGATAATATAGCTGTTTATGCTACAGCAGCACAATACTTCTTCAATTCTGCTGATAAAGTAGCTGTTTATGTAGACTGGCTCCAGTCGTTTTTGTTTTATATCTATTTCTCTCTTTCTCTACTATATTCTTTTTATCATGATCCTCTTTAATCCAACTTCAAGTTACCTTTGGGTGAACAAAAATCAAGGGACTGAAGTAAACAAAAATTAAACAAGCTATATTTGTGTTGTATCCCCTCAAAAAAAAAAAAAAAAAAAAAAAAAAAAAGAAGAAGAAGAAGAAAAAAAAGAAAGAAAAGAAAAATAAAGAAAGGGTCTGGG
This sequence comes from Anodontia alba, assembly GCA_964016985.1. NCBI lineage: Eukaryota > Metazoa > Mollusca > Bivalvia > Lucinida > Lucinidae > Anodontia > Anodontia alba. The sequence continues at coordinate 156,232,831 of OZ024821.1, forward strand.
CCAGACTACTATTTATGCTACAGCCTCACGTCTTCAGTTCTGCTGATAATGTAGCTGTTTATGCTACAGCCTCACAAAATGTCTTCAATTCTGCGTTTATGCTACAGCCTCACAAAACGTTTTCAGTCCTGCTGATAAGGACAAGTGACACTGCTCAGCGCCTCATCACAAAATTTCTTTTTCCCAAATGAGACCTTCTTATGAAATATGATATATTTCTTGCTTAGAAATTCAGACTCGTTCTTAAACTCGGCCGAGTTCTGGCGCAGAGATGTTGTCCTCATTACTGAATTCTGTATGTTTATTGCTCGGTGAGCGGTATCATGAAATGCTGTTAAAGGACTCACTGTTAGCTGTCGTATTGTGTTGGATGATGGACTGGGTGGGGTTCTGAACTTTGAAATGATACAAATACTTTACCGTAGCTAGGTTATCCATTGCACAGAGCCGATGACGTCACTAAATGATTCTGGTGTGTCCCTATTGTTAATCATCTATCTAACCATCTTCAAAATAGGCGTCAAATTGAAATACTTTCATACAACATTACACATCAATCAAGTTTTACATTAAAGTAACTCTGACCCAACAAATGATATATTTCAAATAATATAATCTAAATTTCTATAAACTTTTGTGAGGCATTTAAGGAGAATAGATACACGTTCAGGGAGGCAACTACAAATTAGTTCACATGCCTTCTAAAAATAGGGTGTACTCTAGCAGAAAAGAATTCGTCCCCTTGGGAGCAAATTCTTTCCTTTTAGATTAGACCCCTTTTTAGAAGGGGGTTGATGTGCAGAAAAACAAACATGAAATCATAAAGTTTTCTCCCTTGTAAAACATCGCTTAAAATCTACCAAGTGCATGTTATTAAAATGTCTCCCTTGTAAAACAGAATGCATCACGAAAAACTATATAATTTTGACCCCTTAAACCCAACTTTTATATAATAAAACTGAGGTTTACAGGGGTATACATTGTTTTTTCTTATTTCTGCTCAAAATCATATGTTGTGGGCACTCGTTAGAGGCGGTTCTAACGAGACCCATAATCTATGTTTTGAGCAAAAATATGGAAAATATCAGAATTTGTATCAGAAAACTTTCAGTTTTTGGTGGTGAAATTTTCAATATATTTTGAATAGGCGTGTTTTCATAATGGGAAAACCAAATGAATCCAGGTCCCTTAAAATCTGAATTTCTATTACCGTTTGTAAAGCATTTAAGTAAAAATCAATTTCGAGGCTGCGAAGTAATATGGCTGACAAACGATTCAATTCATTTTGTGACACATGCTGATAGAAAGAAAAGCAATTTATTTCACTGTGTAATTACGTGTAAAATTGGGGACGAATTGGATATTCTGAACCTCCTATGAACTATCTTGTCCTGGATGAAACTATTTAATAAAGTTTAGAAATTGACAAATGTAGCCTCCATATCTACTACAGAATGATGAGACGTTTCACCTTTCAGTCAATGATCAAAAGAAATTATTGGTAGTTACTGAAGATCGTATGTGATAAAAGAAGAGAACAGATTCTTCTCTCAGATCATACATATATATAGCATATGAGGAAATTACAAATTTGTTTCTCATGACGGCTCGTGACAGATAATCTTCAATAAATAGTTATAAATTTATTACACCCCATATGTTATTTTAACAGGGGATGTCAACATCGATTTTCTTTATTTGACTAATTCACAACTTCTCGCTTCTTTAATGCTTTTAATTTAATAAATGTCATAGAAGAGACGACAAGAATAACTTCCAATGCAGCAACACTAATAGATCCCGTTTTAGTAAGTGGCTTTTGCAAAGTTTTGATTCTGGAACTCTTAACGTTGATGGCTTTGTTAGTGACCATAAAGCCACATATGTTTCTGTCAGAATTAATGTGTCTGTCAACGTCTTAAAATGCTAATTACACGACTGTTAATAATCTAATAGAAGAATTTAACTAGGTGAATATTATTGATAAGTCTTCTTCTGCTGACGAAGCTTGTGACAATTGTACCTTTATGGAATTTTGTAAAGCATGCATTACGTCCAGAAACGTTGTAATTTGTAGTTTACCTCAGAAATACGGTATATTATTCGTTTGCGTGACCGACTAAGGGATTGTCTTTTAAATCATGTAGAATTGCTGATCAATTGTCTTCTGCACCAGTCCCATAATGAAAACATGCCTATTCAAATGTATAGAAATTTTCATCTCCAAAACATAAACTTTTCAAATAAAAAAATCTTATATTTTCCATATTTCTGCTCAAAACATAGATTGTGGGTACTCGTTAGAACCGCCTTGTCGAGGCGGTTCTAACGAGTACCCACAATCTATGTTTTGAGCAGAAATAACAAAAATAATGTATACCCCTGTAAACTCCAGTTTTACTATGTAAAAGTGGGGTTTAAGGGGGTCAAAATTATATAGGTGCGTTTTCGTGATGCTTTGAAATTCCGGCCACTGATGGGCGGGGGAGAGCGGGAATATAGCGTGGTTTAAGTGCCGTGAATTAATTTCCGATGAGTCCTGGCAGTACCATAGATATGTCGGGTATCAATTTCCCGCCAGAATGCTTCGCATATATAAATTAGAGCCACATCAACCTCAAACTTTAGTTTTCTAATAACCTGGCTCATACTGTCAATGACTTAGCTGTATCGAGTAAACCAGATCTGAATCTATGTTATCTTAAATAAGATTTTCTGAATCAAAAGCAGAAGATATCTTAGTACTCTTAAAGTTAAACCGGTCCAGACGGCTAAAGTAACACAATGTTGAAGTATACTAGCAAATCAATAGCCAAACTTTTAACAAAACCTTTTTTTTTTTAATTTATCACCAGAACAAAGTGTATATCCAAATTCGTGGAAAACTGCTTCTGTCCTGCCATTTTTCAAACAAGGAGAAGAAATCGGACGTTAGCAATTACAGACCAATTTAACCGATAAGCTGTGTAGGAAAGTCTTTGAAAGAACTGTATATAAACATATTTATAACCATATTGTTGCCAATTCTCTATTATACAAATATCAGTCTGGGTTTCTGCCTGTCCATTCAACCGTTCATCACCTTATTGAGTTAATACACCATATATGCCTTGCCATAGAAAAATGTTAGACAATTTGTCATGTATTTGTGATATATCGAAAGCATTCGATAGAGTTTGGCATAGAGGTTTGATACATAAACTTAAAAAATATGGAATCTCAGGAGACGTTTTAGGCTGGATTCAAAGCTATCTGCATATGCGGAATCAATGAGTATTTGTTAACGTGACTTTCTCGTTTCTAAAGTTTATTCTCGCTGGAGTTACACGAGGGTCCTGGGTCCCCAATGTTCTTGATTTATTTAAATGACATAGCTGTTTACCTACATGTACATGGTACGGGCAGACGACACAGACTATTTGCAGATGACACCTCTCTAAGCTTTTCATGCAATAATTTGGCATTTATTGAACATGTTCTTTATACCGATCTAGTAAAAGTAAAGGACTGGGCACAGCAATTGTTAATGAAATTGAATCCACTGAAAACAGAAGTAATGGTAATTTCTAATTTACATAACGATTATGACATAGAATTAAAGTACGATGAAAATATTCTTATAATTGTCGATCACCGCAAATACATCGGAGATACCTTATCGTCGAATAATAAATTGTCAAAGCATATAGACTCTATAATTAATTCAGCTTCAAAGAAAAATATCATAACTTCGAAAACTAAAGTTTCAATTTCCTAAACGTACCCACAATAAGCTGTATTATACGCCTTTTATTATGCCCCCAACTTCAAAGAAGTTGGAGGGGCATATTGCTTCTGGGTTGTTCGTCCGTCCGTCCGTCCGTCCTTCCGTCCGTCCGTCCGTCCGTTCGTCACGCTTTTTGATGCATAGCATAACTTTAAAACCGTGAATGCTACTGTTTTGAAATTTCATATATGGGTTCCTCATGAAAAAATAGCTGACACGTATTTTTTTTCTTGACAGGATTATGCCCCTTTTCTGAGTTATGGTCCTTTGAAAAAATATGGATGCAATCTTGTCAGCAAAATATCTAAAAAACTATTAAAGCTAGAGCCTTGAAACTTGATGAATAGACTGGTAGTGATGAGTAGACAATCTGATTAACTTTTGAAGAAATTTTGAAATATACTTCTTGAGTTATGGCCCTTTGTAATTTTGGGCAATTTTACCTTGTCAGCAAAATCTCTCAAAAAGTGTTAGAGCTAGAGCCTTGAAACTTAGTAAATGGATTTGTAGTGATGAGTAGATGACCTGATTAACTTTTGAAGAAATTCTGAAAAATACTTCATGAGTTATGGCCCTTTGTAATTTTGGGCATTTTTATCTTGTCAGCAAAATATCTCAAAAACCGTTGGAGCGAGAGCCTTGAAACTTAATGAATAGACTGGTAGTGATGAGTAGACAACTTGATCAACTTTTGAAGAAATTTTGAAAAATGCCTTTTGAGTTATGGCCCTTTGTAATTTTGGGCATTTTTACCTTGTCAGCAAAATATCTCAGAAACTATTAAAGCTTGAGCCTTGAAACTTAGTAAATGGATTTGTAGTGATGTGTAGATGACCTGATTAACTTTTGAAGAAATTCTGAAAAACACTTCATGAGTTATGGCCCTTTGTAATTTAGGGCATTTTTATCTTGTCAGCAAATATCTCAAAAACTATTGAAGCTAGAGCCTTGAAACTTGATGAATAGACTGGTAGTGATGAGTAGACAACCTGATAAACTTTTGAAGAAATTTTGAAATATACTTCTTGAGTTATGCCCCTTTGTAATTTTAGGCATTTTTATCTTGTCAGCAAAATATCTCAAAAACTATTAGAGCTAGAGCCTTGAAACTTAGTAAATGGATTTGTAGTGATGAGTAGATGACCTGATTAATTTTTGAAGAAATTCTGAAAAATACTTCATGAGTTATGGCCCTTTGTAATTTTGGGCAATTTTACCTTGTCAGCAAAATATCTAAAAAAAACTGTTGGAACTAGAGCCTTGACACTTGATGAATAGACTGGTAGTGATGAGTAGACAACCTGATTAACTTTTGAAGAAATTTTGAAATATACTTCTTGAGTTATGCCCCTTTGTTATTTTGGGCATTTTTATCTTGTCAGCAAAATATCTCAAAAACTATTAGAGCTAGAGACTTGAAACTTGGTGAATTGATTGGTAATGATGAGTAGATGACCTGATTAATTTTTTTGTAAATTCTGAAAAATATTTCATAAGTAATGGCCCTTTGTAAATTTGGGCATGTTTCCATTGTGAACAAAATATCTCAAAAACTATTGAAGCTGGAGCCTTGAAACTTGATGAATAGATTGGTAGCGATAAGTAGATGACCTGATTATGCCCCCAGTTTCGAATGAAATTGATGGGGCATATTATTTTGCCTTCATTTGTCCATCCGACTGTGTGTCCGTTCATCAAGCTTTTTTTGTGCATGCCATATCTTAAGAACCCTGCACGCTAGGGTTTTGAAATTTTATATTTGGGTTCCCAATGAAAAAATAGCCGACCCGTATTTTGTTTCTTGTCTAGCATGTTTATTTAAAGTTATGCCCCTTTGAAAAAAATCATAATTAACTCTTGTGAGCAAGATATCTTGAAAAGTATTTAAGCTGGGTTCTTGAAATTTGATACAGGCAGGGAGTGGGAATGATGTGTACATTACCCGATTATATTTTGAGAGAATTCCATGAAAATATTGATAAAGTTACGGCCCTTTGCAGTTCTGCTCATTTTGACCTTGTCAGCAAGATTTCTCGAAAAGCACTTAAGCTAGGGTCTTGAAATATTATATGCTGATTGGGGATGATGTGGAGATTACCTGGTTTGTTTTTTAGGGAATTCCATGAAACATTGATGTACTTATGGCCCTTTGTAGTTCTAGGCATTTTGACTTTTTCAGCAAGATATCTCAAAAAGTATTTAAGCTAGAGCCATGATATTTGGTATACTGATTGGGATTGAGGAGGAGATCACCTGAATAAATTTTGAACCAATTAAATGAAATGTTGGAGTTATGGCCCTTCGCAATTTCGGGCCATTTAATGTCGTTGCTTTATTGTGTATAGCATAAGTTTAGAACCATGTATGCTAATGTTTTGAAATTTCATGTTTTGATTCCTCATGAAAAAATAGGTGATCCGTATTTTTTTCTTATCCCAATCATCTCCTATTTTAGAGTTATTTCCCTTTGATAAAATAACATTGAAATCATATATTTGTACTGTTGTTACCGTCATGGCTAAGCAGTGTTGGAGTCAAACAGTGTTAGAGTCAGGCAGTTGGGGGCATAGTGTTTTACAAACACCAGCTCTAGTTAGAATACGCTTCTGAAGTATGGGATGGTTGTAACCTGTCAGAAACAAACAGATTAGAGCAAGAGCAGCTGAATGCGACTCGTATACCGAGTTACCGATATTCTCTTTACTTAGATTATTATATCTAGAAACCAGTTGGAAAACGCTAGCTGAAAGAAGGAAAACAAAAACGTTAATTAATTCGTATGCACAAAATAGTTAATGATGAAACTCCCAGTTATTTGATGATCTGCTTCCAAGTTTAATAAAAGATGTAAGCAATTATAATCGTAGAAACAATATCAATTACGATTTACATTTTTGTAGGTTATGCTTATATGAAATGTCTTTTTTTTCATCCACCCCGAAATTATGGAATGATCTTAACACCGAAACTCGTAATATCCCAACATTATTACAATTCAAATCATCTCTCCAACATCATCTGTTCAAAATAGGTGAACATTTATCAGTCGGTGAAAGGAATTACAACATTATTTTAACCATAATAAGGCATAGGTGCAGCAATTTAAATGCAGACCTTTTAAAGTTATCATAATTTCTTATTCAAATTGCAGTTGTGGTATTCTATTCGAAAACGCCAATCACTATTTCCTCGAATGCAACCTTTACCACACCCAAAGGCGAAGATTATTGCAAACAATACACCAAATTCAAAACGTTCCTAATGTAAGTTTTGTTTTTTAACAAACAGCTGTTCGTTATACGACTTTGAAACTAATTAAACTAATCATACAAGCAGTTTTAAAATTCATAAAAGACACCAACTGGTTTGACTAATTCTCCCATCGTGTGTGCTAGTATTCCAAAAATTTCGACATTGTTCTTGCTAAGCGGTAATATCAGCATATCGAAAAGTTTACACTGACAAGGACCGCAACTTTGCTTTTCCAAATTTGTTCTTCTGTTTTGTTATGTAAAATGGTTGTTTGCACCGTTCTTTAAATGAATGTATTTCATGCTGTAGGGAGAGGACATCCCTTTGTTTATTATGCAATACAATGTGATTAATCTAATTAATAGATATAACTTGTGTGTAACAGAGAAAGTATAGGAGTAGGAGAGACAAAAAGAAAATTTATAATCAGGTCTCACTGAGGTTATATCGAAGAAATGCAAACCAATACTTGTATCCAAGTTTAATGGCATTGGGGAGCAGAAAATAAGGAATGAAAATAATAAACAAGATAAACATGAGAAGAAGACAGCGGATACCTTCATCCGTAACTTAAGAACTAAATACAATTTGGCAGATAACAGTTAGAAACAATACGGGACAGCTATAGTCAACATACAAGGTTTTACACCGTTTAATTAAAGTAAATAAATAAATTCCGATATCGGTATCACCGGCCACCGCAGCAAGGTTCTGGCCCACATCATACATATGTACGTAACTTTTCTTTCTCTTCACCCTTGAGGGTGAGAAAACCGAAGAAAAGTGAAATGTATAAGCAAGGGCACGGCCGCGACAGTTTCCCACATGTATTGAAAAGAAATTACCACTTAGCACTCTGTGTAAAATGTTTAGCAGATGACATATTGAAATATTTTCTTGATTTTCCTAGAAAACAGGTTTTGACATTTCATGCAGGTTGTCTCCAGTTGATACAATTAGCATGATGTGTCAAAGCATGTTTTCTGGGAAAAATGAGAAAATATACGTAAACAATTTGTCGTCTGCTAAATTTGCTAAGAGAGTGGTAAAGGTCACTAGTGGTTACTGAAGATCCTACGATAACTTTACCAACAATGCTACCGGGATTAACAGCTCTGCTAACTTTTGCTACCAAATAGATGCCTGGGCCCAATTGTTCAAAGCATCTTTAGCTTAATGAACTCGTTAGTGGTCAAAATGTTAACTGTTCTAGCAAGTACGTAAAAGCTACTCACATTTTTTTCAGCAAATATATTAGCGTATATGCCATATTTAATGATCAAAGTTTTAACGATACGTTAACTAACGACATCGTTAGTTTAGAACAATTTAGCCTTGGTTTTCTCTTCAAACTCGTAAATGTAATTGCATAAAATTTCTTCAGAACAACTTGTATTAATTCCGTCACATAATTGAGATTTCACAGAAAAAAATAATCTGGCCTAAGAATACAATGCAGCCAGTGGGAACTTTGTATTAGTTACAATAAGCAACGATATTTAAGCGACCGAAGGGAGAGTAAAATTTTGCTGTTTAATTGCTCCAGCTGCTGGAATGCTCTAACTTACTTAGAGTTAAGTCAAATTATTCAATCAGTAAGTTACCAAAATCAAACTAAATTCAACCATGTTTCCTATTTTAATTTTGTCGGCATCATACGTTTCCGAAAGATCTGCCTCTTCGTGAACGTGTATGAATTCCAGTTTAACCCTTAAAGCGCCAAGAAAAACTGCATCTGAAAATGTCGTCTGTTTATGTCGTCTGCTGAATATTCTTGCAAACTTTTCAAACCTATTTTTGCATACAGGTAAACAGTGTGGACCCTCAAGGAGCAGTCTGATCTGGGTCCACACTGTATGCAAAAATGACTTTTAAAATCACAAGCAGATGACAAAGCAGACGACAATAGTTGTGATTGGCGCTTTAAGGGTTAAACGAGTCTACCAGTATAGTTTGAGTGTCAAAAACGTATGCTTTCAAACAAACACGAGACAATTTGCGTGAAATGTCAAAACCTGTTTTCTGGGGAAAATACAAAAAATGTTTCAAAATGCCGTCTGGTGATTTTTTTTACCCAAAATGTCGCGCTTTACCGTTAACTCTATTACAACATAAAATGATGTCATACCTCAAGTTATCATTGGGGCTGAATATTAAGGTAGCATTTACGACTTTGCTAAAGCAAGAAAATAAGTACCTGTCGAAATATGGGCTATACCAATAATAAATATTCAAACACCTCAATTTGGGCCTTTGTTTCCGTGTAATATCTTAAATTACAATGTAATTGTCCCTCTAACTACCAGCATTAGACCTATTCAGAATGAAAGATCTTCCAATTACCATGAAACTATTGGGGGAAACACATAAACACCTTTCATGATGAATGTCAGTAGCTCGGATTTCAAGAAATTGCTGCCTGTTTTTCAACTAATCTGTCAGTTTGAAGGTTAAATAGAAATCGTGGACTTCTTTTTTGAATATTCTAAAACATTTTTATCAGACATTCTACGTTACGTTAGGATAATTAATAGGTTTTGTCAAAACGTTTCATCGAGGCTGGTGTGATATTTTTTCGGTAATTGCTACCTCTAGAAAACTATTTCCTATGCATTGCGGGGTGCAAAGCCATCTTGTACACATTCCCTGACTTTGATAGATGAAATTCACCGCAGCCGGAGTATATTAGAAAATTAGACAAATTGCCCCGGGGATTCTGTTTTATTCGTTTTTGTTTGCTAATGCCTTTTATCGTCTCTCTCTTGCTCTGTCTGTCTTTCTCTCTCCCTCTCTCTGTCTGCCTGTGTCTCTCTCTCTCTCACTCACACACGCACGCACGCACACACACAGAGAGAGAGAGAGAGAGAGAGAGAGAGAGATTCTCTTGGTTTATCGGCACAATCGCAAGGCAGTTGTTGCTAAAGGGAGCCTTCCTCCTAATTTTCTTAACCCATTGCATTCGGGGAAACGTTGTTTGCAAATGCAGTTTGAAATACTTTTGTTACGTTTGTCACAAACTGGGTCTCAGCCACGCATGTGAATTGTCTCCTCAGGAGACAATTAACATGTTGTGCTGAATCCTGTGCATCCCATCTTCAAACTACACCTCACAGAATGCAATGGGTTAAATGCTTCTCTTGCACACAGGTCCTCTCCATCACTACTGTCGTCACCAACACAATAGCAATTGTATGCTGCACAACTCCAACAAATCATCTTGAAGGCCGGAATACTCTTTGTCTATTCTGCACCTTGTCCTTTTAATTTGACTGTGATGTATATTATTAGTAACACATATGTAGCCAATTCCGCCATTTATTTCACAAGTGGGCAACTTTTATGACTTCCTATTTACTTTCAAGCACACCAAGACACGTCTAATACTCTGAAAGGAAAGCATTTGCTCCCATTTTTAGAAGTGAGGCCAAACAATTTTGACAGACTTACAACCCTCTTAAAGCGTATCAGTTCCCCTTAAATTATTTAAGCATAAATATACCAACTTCAGGCGCTGTCCCTATGAGATTCAGTTGCCTGGTATCATTAAAAGTCTGATCGATTGATTGATTTATACCAAATTTAGTGTGCTGGGCGCTCGCATTGTTTCTGAAGTAAAATTCTAATCTATAACAATCACAAATGTTTCAAAGAAAACTATGGAGTTCAAGTGTCAACAAACACTTGGAACAGCAAACATATATCAACCACCATGACTCGCGGTAATCATCATCCCGGAGATTCCTGCGCAGAAGAAGCGAGAAGCCGACATCCTCAGCCGAGTATCCCAGTAAACACACAATATAGTAACACGTCGTTCCGATGACGTCGCAGCGACATCGGAACGACGTTGTTACGCTATTATGTGCATGCTGGGATACCTCAACCGCCATGATTGGCAAAACAAGGCGATAACGAATATCAACGCTTAGCATGCAGGGTAAAATTTTCAGCAGACCATATATAGAACTGTTTTTCTTCATTTTTCCCATAAAACAGGTTTTGACATTTCATGCAAATTGTCTCCGCTGGAGACAATTTGTATGAAATGTCAAATCCTGTTTTCTGGAAAAAAATACGAAAAAAAATATCATCCACTTTTCGTCTGCTGAATATTAGCCCAGGGAGTCTGGTAAAAAGATAAGAAAAATACTGAATTGTCGTCTGTTGAATTAGCCCAGAGAATGATAAAACTTAATGGATCTTAAGATAAAGAAGTAATTTCTGTATAAATATTAGCATCTTTAAATTAATTAAAATCTACGGGTCCATTAATTAATTGGCCGTCACATATGCCTTTACAATGTGTTTGCATAGGCGTTTCACATATTGTTTGATACAGTTTAATTGACCATGGCCTTGATTTCACATGTTTTGGTCCATCTTGAAAGGAATACCCCGGCTATTCGTAGCATCTTTTTCGTGGCTTAGGTGTCATTTCAACTTTGTAAAGGCCTTGCCAAATTTGCATGCAACTGTTGCAGTTTCAGATTGCCGCCGATAAACGTGTCAGTTGCATATCTCTGAAATTTTAATGGGCATTAAGGGATGAAGCTATAAACTGGTCACTAAAATGATCTCAAGTGACCGTAATAGGATGTCACCATTTGATATAATTAATGAGTTTTCTTGATAAGATCTGCAATGTATCATCTTTTAATTGATTCGCACCCTCGCTATCTCATGGTTCGTGCACAGAAAGATAGGAATACCCAACAATGCATCAACCCTGGTCAATCTCCATGTAATAAGTAACCCTGAGCAAAAGTTAAAATAGTAACACACGACATTCTGTTGTTTTGTTTCTTCATATAAGGCTTAACAGTTCATATGAATCGTATACAGACGATTCACATGAAATGCCAAGCCATATTTTCTCTGAAACATTCAAACAAAACATACTATAAGGACGTCTGTTATAATTTTGAAAGGCGCCTAAAGGATTTAACGACAGTAAACTTTTTCGAATGTAGACTATTCCTAAGCTGCCATTGAAATTGTTTGCCTCTCTTCTTAAAAAGTGGTCTACTGTAAAAGGAAATAACTTATTCCATTTTGAGAATTAAGAGTCTGTTCCCCTTGGAATTTAAAGACACTCGGATTCCAATAATAATACATATATTTTACGAACGTCATTATATAATGACGTTCGTAAAATATATGTATTATTATAGGAATCCGAGTGTCTTTAATATATTTGTGCAGATTATGATATTCTGCTTCCATGTCAGCAGTATCACAGAAGACACATCGTTTTTCGTTTTCAATAAGTCGCTGACTATACAATGGATTCTAAAAGAAAGACCATTGACAGCATTGAACACACATACGAAGGGAAAATAGTTGAAGTGTCTACGTGTTCTGGACCATATGAGTTAGATTCGGCCAATTAGGCCTAATCAGTGATCGTCAAATAATTTTTCAAAACGCACGGAGTGGGCTCAACAGACTTCAAATCTACAAAACCTGAATTAATCGGAAAAATCTAAACTCTTCAGGAGGGATTGGTGTGTAGAACAGCAAACAGTCAGTTACAAAAAGATTGCCTTCCTCGTATCAAATGTCTCTGTGCGATTAAAGTTGGTTTAAGCTCCCCTCACCCCACCACCACAGAAGTTTTTCTACTGACCATTCAAAGGCAGTTACTGTGTTGCAGTTCTTCTCTGTTCGTCGGTGGTGTCTAGCTGTAAAAGTGGCTAGTTGTAAAAGTGCTTTAAACCCCCGGTAGTTTATTCTACTGGCCGTTCTAAGGCGGTGGTCCTGGTGTTGTTCTTACTCTTTGTACTGTTTTTTCTATATGTGTTGTGATGCTAGCATTGTGGTCACCGACTTCAATAGCTGCCCACTTTGCTTTCTGTTTTACTAGTTGTGTTGTGATGCTAGCAGTTTGGTCACTTCAGCAGCTGCCCATTTTGCTTTCTGTTTTACTGTTTGTGATTAAGAGTGGCATCGGGACCCAGGGTGAAGTTGGCTACCTGTAAAAGTGCTTTAAACCCACGGTGGTTTACTCTGCTGACCGTTCTAAAGCGGTGATCCCGGTGTTAATCTTACACTTTGTTGCTTTGTGGTTTATTTTTCGAGGCGATTTGTTTTATGTCTTACCTTGTGTTATTTTGTTCTTGTGTTTTCAGTCCTTTTAGCATTGCTATTACCTCGCTTAGAGAGCTAATCTTAGTGCTTTTCGTACGTTTGTTCGATTTGTGTTTGTTTGGTTTTGTCGGTTTCCTCTTCCTCTTGGTGTCTGGGAAGGACTGCGGTTTGTGACTGTGGCACTCCCTGGACTTTTCTCTTACCTTTTGTTTTCATATGTGGCGTTTGTTTTGACATTGTTTGTTCCTCAGCGCTCCTTCTTTTCGTGCCTCGGGAAGGCTGCGCTTCGTGAGTGTAACATTTCCTGGGTATCCGTACTCATATTTTTATTTCCACAGAATCACTTGCCAGTGGTCAACATTCAATAAAATGTCTTCATGATAAAAGCCTATTGCCGAAGGATCATTAACTATTTCAAATTTGTAGCACCGCTGAGACAGAAAATCGGACAACTTTATTGACTGTCTAGATTTTTATGGTCAAAAATAATGAATTTACCCTTATCGCTACATCAACAGCATAGAAACTGATATCATGTTACCAGCTTGTCATGCTATTAGAGGATTATATTGTTGCGCGGTCTCATGTTGCAAAAGAAGGATATACAGACTGTCAATTCATGACTTCCGGTACAGTAACAATGTGACAAAAACAAACGGGCATACAGTGATACAGAAAAAACACTGTTCCTTTGTGTTGCATTTTAAGATGATTTGACTGAGTACTATAGTAAATAGTATAGTGAAATATAATAAAAACGAAAATTATACAAAATAAACATACATGTATTTAGAAGATCATACCACCAGTTTCATATTCACGCATGTAGACACCGCTTTGATTTATTAATTATTGTGTTTCGACATCCCTCGGAAAGACGTTTTTCGCTTAGCGTTTTATGGTAAATAGAAACAATCATTTCTGATCAGAAACCGTTTGCCGTTCTGTTTCTGTGTTTTGTTCTCAAATATTTATCCTAAAATTAAATATACGACCAAAATTTGGTTTGACCTATGCAATTTCTATAGTAAAGTGATTCTTTGGAATTTTTGTCCAAGACAATATGTTTTACTTTTCTTTGTTACATTTAAATTATTGATGTTTCACAACAATGATTTAAAAAATTTAGAAGAATTGAACAAGCGGAATTTGTTGAAAATCTGCCTTGAAGTTAGCAACCCTACTGATTTCTGCATAACTTGAATTCGTTTTTACTATGGGAAAAAGTGAAAATAGTTGATTATACAAATGGCTAGAATAAAATAAAACTTTTCTTGCATACGTAAATTCAACAACAAAAACAAAAATGGTTTTGCATTTAATCATGACAAAAGTTTGCAAATACCTCTGTGTAAAGCGCCAAGCAAAAAAATGTCTTTCTGAAAGATGTCGAAAGCACAGTAATTGATTATCAATTATAAGACAGATGATATATTGAAGCCATCATCATATGTACTTGTTTTTATATGAGCCCTTATTATTCTACTGGTATTTTAAATAAGAATAAATACATTTTCAAGGGTGACAACTATGTCAAAATTGGTTTCGCTCCCTTGTAAAAAGAGTATATTCTAAATGAAAAATAGTGCTCCCACTGGGAGCAAATTCTTACCGTTTAGAGTAGACCCTTCTCAGAAGGGGATCGCTGAACAGGGCAGAAAACAAGAAGTCACAAAAGTTGACTTCCTTGTCAGAAATGGCGGCAAATCTATCATTTGTAGCCATTCATCTTAAACTATCTGACAGTTTCCAGGAAATCTTTAAACCGGGCAGCAACATTCGGACTAATTGTGGTTTTACAAGTGGTTTTCTTCATCTCTGACTTTCAATTTGTGGTCAAGCCCTCATAGTGTTGAGAAGTTAATTTATAAGTTTTCTATGCATTGATCCAGTAATGACTTGGGTAACTTCTATGCGGACGGAACAATTATGTATAGCTGTATAACTGTATGAGGATTAAGGACGAGAACCCAGGTTTAAGTCTCCCAACAGTGTTGCTGTTGAATATTCCAAGGCGGTATTTCTGTTGCAGTTTCTTCTAGGTTATCCATTGCTGTTTTTGTTGGTGCCGGTTTATGAAGTCGTTTCATGTCATTCAGCCGTTCTTCGATGGATTTGGAAGGTCGCGTTCCGTTACTGTGTCTTTTCCTGGGTATGTACATATTTACTTTTAAAGAAAACATCTGCTTCTACCCATAGTATCCATACAGACACCGTCATATATATGCCTTACGAAAAAATAACATAGGGCCTAAACAAGACTATATAAACAGTGTGATGTAATGGCTGCCCGACTGTCTCAGTGGATGTGGACAGGTCAATAGTAGGCGATTGATTACAGGCCCGCCCTGTATGTCAAGAGCAGGTGTGGATACAATGGTTAATCATGGCACAGTGAATGGTGCAACATTGTGTTCGTCTTTCAAGTATTGTCTGGCGTCTGTAAATTACACCTTTAACAATGTGTGAATAATGCAACGGTGACACATCCCTTTACAACAAAATTAAGAAAAACAAAATGGAAGAACAGAAATAAAAGACACACTAAGTCTTGCATTTTATTGTAGTGTACACAATTACTGTATCCATGTGTTTTCGGATAATACTAACTAGCCCTCTTACAACAATGTCAGTGCCAAACCCAGGATAACGCGGGGAATTCCGATAGCTCAAAGTATGATAGGAGATCAAAAAATGGATAATCTTGTAAACAGGAAAACGAATGATACATCGATTTAATCTATTGATGGTGTATTTTGGAAGTCAAAATGATTATCCAGTCGGACATTTTTAAGTTCAGCCGAACATTCCGTGTATATCAGCTATCCATTCTGGTATATTGCTTCTGGCTTTTGTGATCTTGTTTTTATCATAATCATATTACATTTAAACTTTTAATCGTCTCTTCGCAAAATTCAGACCTGTCGAGTTTATATAAACTCAGATCTATCTCAGTATACAGAAAACCAGGGGAAGTGAAAGCCATCTTCACAGAGTTAAACCTGGCAAACAGCAATAGTAGCGTCACACTTCATCCTCTATGAAGAGGCGGATGGGGGAAAGAGAGAGGCGGGTTAAAGGAGTTTTAATCCGACACAGCAGATAAAAATGCTAATGATTAAGGTCGTCGTTGTTGTTGACAAATTACAAAGGCCATTACAAAGACGTTTGACTCCGACACACAAGGTAAAATAGCAATGCGAACACGCGTCCCTCTTTCTGGGCAAAACATTTCAAAACTTTTGTTTTAATAAAACCTTACTTCGCGTCCGTAATTTTTGCCTCAAATTTGAAGATTCCATAAGAAACGCACCCGTTTTCTGCGACCCTCATCCATATTTGGAAGTCTCCTTATTGGTCTGTTCAATTTCAAAGGTTTTGTGTTCTCAGTTTTGTTTTCGTACTGCTTTCTTCAAAGACTACCCAATGTATGCGACATTCAGAAGATTGACCAAAGTGTAATATATACTTCGATTACGAGCACATTATTGCTACCCAACAGAACATGTCGCGAACGTGCGACGACATTAAACGACGTTTTTACATACAATCCCTATGCAGAGGCGTATATCTGATTGAAGGCAGATTCATGTATTGTTTCAACATGGGTTTCGCTTCAAATCCACAAAACTTATCTGGTCCTGTTTACGGTTTTCTTGTGTTATGGCTTCAAATCGCGACTGAGCTCTTTGCTGTCTTTCATCATAATGTTTGTGACTCTATGTGTTTAACTGTGATGTTACACAGACGAGGTAGAAGACACTTATGAGGACCGAACATAGGTTTGTAATTTGGAGCTGTATCAGAATTAAGGTCGAGATTTCGCGCGAATAAAATTGGTAGTTACCGCAGTAATTTTGCTACTGAAAGTTTCAAGGCGGTTCCTCTGTTGCAGTTCTTCTTTGTTTGTCCGTCAGTGTTTCATATGTTTTGTCATTATTTGTTCCTCATCTCTCCTTCTTTTGATGCCTCGGGAAGGCTGTGCTTCGTGATTGTCATCACGAAAACATGCCTATATAATGTTGACCCCCTTAAACCCCACTTTTATATAGTAAAACTGGGGTTTCATTTCTGCTAAAAAACATAGATTGTGGGTACTCATTAGAACCGCCTCATAGGCGGTTCTAACGAGTACCCACAATCTATATTTTGAGCAGAATCTATGTTTTGAAAAGAAATATGAAAAAAATATAAGAATTTTTATCTGAAAATTTTCATTTTTAGGTGGTAAAATTTTCAGTATATTTGAATAGGCTTGTTTTCGTAATGGTGTCATTTCCTGGGTATCTTCATTTATGTTTTTTTTTTATTGTTTACGTAAAGGTACGTGACATAAAGTTGACGGCTGGTCTAAACTTGTTATAATGTCAACGACATTTTTGTTTTTGCGGAATATACAACTACTGAATGTAACGATTGTTAGAGCTATTCGATGAGATTTTTATTTGGTATCGTTCAAAGATGCAAGGATAGCGATCGCATACAGTTTCACTGTGTTAACGTTTGCTGGTTCATATCGGAAGATACTTGACAGCGGCAATGCATTCAAATAACTTCCTAGGTGCATGCGTATGTTATATTGCATGAAAACATGTGTGATTCCTCCACTCATGCAACGTTGCCAGTTTGCTTGATACCAGCGGTACCCAGTAAGCATTTTTTTATAAATCAGTAGCGGTCCGTTATCGGCCCGTCAGCTACCCTGACAGGCCGAAAATGGCCCGCTATAGATTTATAAAGAATGCTAGCTGGGTATCTACTTTGGACAAGAGGGCCTAGTCGAATAGAGGCATTCCAAAAGTTATACTAGTTAAAGAGATAACTGAAAATATCGTTACGAGCCGTCTCATCCGGATCTACACTGTTTGCAAATATATTTATTTGTATGCAAGACTGAAAGGAATAATTCAAAGTTATGCACTGAGTTATTGGTTTACATGTTGCTAAAGCTGTTAACATCCAAAAGTCACACTCAACATGTGTCAAGAACTGCTGTGGGCTTTCAAACCTTAGGACTTTTGTGTTTGGAAGTCACAACTGTCCATTCTCTTGATAAGCGCCCAAAACTGTCACGGGGTGATTGGGATTTCATCAATATTTTCACTTCAAAAGCAAAGGAGCGAAAATAAATGGCTAATTATTACTCATTATGGGTTAAAGATCGTCTCAATGTTCCAGTCACATGCTGGCTTTAGAGAACAACGTCCCCACTCATGTCATGGTCGCTTAAGGGTAATATTACTTGATACACAATAACTTTAAAATAAACAGAATAAAAAGTTTAATTTTGAATTGAAATTAGTCAAGAATTCGATACTGAGGCTATTTCCTGTGTTTGAAAGATGCTTAGTAATATTGAATAGGGGCTTAATAAGAGTTTATCCTTGCTTGATGCCTCTAACTCTGCCAAATGAAGTGTACAAGAGAGCTATTCATGTGAAATGTAGCTGAAACTGAGGCGGGAGACTGTTTTGATAACGAAAATGTCATTCGTATTATGCTCCTTTGATTAGGTCTTGACCTTTCAAAAGTATTATATAATATCATTTGGTCGTACATTTAAGGGAACCAGATACACTTTCAGAGGAGACAACTTTGTCAAATTGTTTTTGTTTCCCTTCTGAAAAGGGATCTACTCTAAAAGGAAAGAATTTGCTCCCGATGGAAGCAAATTCTTTCCTTTAAAGTAGACCCATTTTAGAAGGGGATTGGTGTACAGGAAAGCAAACACATCACGAAAACACGCCTATATAATTTTGACCCCCTTATACCCCACTTTTACACAGTAAAATTGGGGTTTCTAGGGGTATACATTATTTTTCTTATTTCTGCTCAAAAACATAGATTGTGGGTACTCGTTAGAACCGCCTCGCCGAGGCCGTTCTAACGAGTACCCACAATCTATGTGTTAACCAGAAGTATGAGAAATATCCGAATTTTTATCTGAAAATTTTCATTTTTTGGTGGTTAAACTGTTCAGTATATTTGAATAGGCTTGTTTTCGTAATGGTAAGTCACTAAAGTTGCCTCCCTTTTAAACAAGAAGTCTACCAAGTGCATTAAGTCCCCATAACTGCACTTTCATATAACTCCTGACAGATAATTACTAAGAAACTATGACAAAGAAAGGAAAAAATGTTTTATTGTATTCATATTATTGTAAATAATAAATAAACAGATTGGTAACGTTCAAATAGCATTAAGGCAGCCAGTCTAAAAAGTAAAAATTTTGAGAGCAAAAGATTAGTTATTGCTCCAAGTATCGTGTGTGATTAATTTGTGACGTCAACCAATCAATGAGTAGACCTATCTTTCTAGGTCCACAGGAAGGAAGAAGCATCTTCCAAAAAGAAGATAAGCAACATAGAATATAGTAGACATATTTTTTTTTTTTTTTTTTTTTTTGCACTTTGGTAGGTGCTGGGGCTGATCATGTAAGATGGTTAGATGAGGTAATACGAATTACCCAAATTATGATGCGTCTAAACACCAAATGACACTGACAACATCAAAATCACAGACTTCATTCTCCAGTTATTGGGACTTTTTCACGTTAAACAGAGATAAATGGCGGGAAGTGTACTTCGTAGTAAACTTAGCTCTTTTAAGCATCATTACACTCCAATGCATTATTTAATAACGCAAAAAAGAAGACTTTCTAATTTTTTTAATAACCTTGTTTCTTTTTAGAAAGTTGAGCATTTTCGACGAAGTCGGTTAAAATCATTGACTGACCCATGAATGAATATATATATGGAAAATAGTATATGTCGTGAGATATCCATATTTTGGGTTAATGGTGTTTTTTTTTTTGTTGTTTTTTTTTCGTGTTTTTTTTTTTTTTTTTTTTTTTCATATTATTTAAATCTGCTTTCTTAACCTAGTGCATTGTTTTGGGATAGTTGATATCTGGTTTTTAACTTAGCTCTGTAAATGGTAGTAAAAATATGAAACAAAACTACAGAAGATAGAACTAACTGTTTGGTAAGCTTCACTTTAGCTTCAGATATATATATATATATATATATATATATATATATATATATATATATATATATATATATATATATATATATATATATATATATATATATATAATTGCATTAACATCAGCCGATTTCAGACTTTAATCTTTCCTCGTAATTAGCTGTATCACAGGTTTATCTAATGGTCTAAAACTCTCATATATATATATATATATATATATATATATATATATATATATATATATATATATATATATATATATATATATATATATATATATATTAGGCGTCAAATTTCATCAGGTGTTGGGACTTAAGTTTATAGCTAAATGAAAGCCATAACAAACCAAATGCAACAGAAAAATAGTTGTTTGAAACCTTTTTTAAGTGTGTTTCTGGACAAATAGTAAATTGGAAAAAATGCTTAGATAAGCCTGATATAATTTATATACTTTCCAGCTTTCCACAAAATTGATCTGAAATAGCACGGAAAGATATAGGTACGATAACTACGGGTATTATTTGAACAATTTACATTCGAAGAAATAGTGTTCTGCATTTTCGTTTCATCGTTTAAAAGATATTTAAGGGGAATGGTTACACTTTCAGGGGAAGTGACTCTGATAAAAGTGTCCCCTTTCGAAAAAGCGTCTACTCTAAAAGAAATGAATTTGCTCCCAGGGGATCTGTTCTAAAAGAAAAGAAGTTGCTCTCTCCGAGAGCAAATTCTTTTCTTTTAGAGGAGACCTTTCTCAGAAGAAATTTAGTGTGCAGAGAAGCAAACAAGAAGCAACAAAAGCTGTCTTTCTTGGTAAATAAAAAAGGCGAAAAATTTACAAAGTTTATTCGGTCCCCTTAACACTGTATTTGAATTTGTAGCAATGCCCTAAATACGCGAACTCATTGGTTCAAAATATTTCTACTTCCGCTCATAATTTTGTGGAAAGAGTTGTCATTAACACAGTGCGATCCTTGCTAATTCCAGCATTGTTACATGGTTCTGCTCATCAAATTGTCATCGAGCGACCTCTAGTGGACAAACAAACTCTTTATTACACCTTTTTCGTTTTTATCCTCTCGCATTTAATTTGGATTACTAAAATAGGATAGTTCAACAAAAGCCAGCATGAATTTAGAAATCAAATTGTAATTACATTCAATTACTTTGAGGCAGGTACAATGCCAGTTCCTAAGTTGTGGCTAGGACTCTTGATTTTATAAAGTCATCTTGTTCGAGCTAATTAAAGTTTGAAGTTAACCAACAGATGTGTGTCTAATGCTTGTTCTTAGTGAAGACATGAGAATCGCTGAGCTTTATTGCTCATGTACATATACAACTCTTCTGGTATATACTAGGGGCGCACAGTATGCCGTTAGCCTTTAAGGTACATTTTATGATATGGTTTCGAAAAAAAGGTTGGGGAATGGGTAACACTGGGTTTCAGTTGACCCGTATGCTTATGCGGACCGAACGTATACTGTTTGTAATTTGGAGTTGTTGATGAGCCAGCGGTGTTGTTTAGTTACAGTTGTGGGAGATTTCAATGTCGGAGATATGGTTGTTGGCTTTTCTTCTTTATGATCAAAGACTGATCAGACTGCGCGTACGCGAAGGCTGATTGAAGCCTTCGTTAGGTGCACATGTCCTACGTTTTCTCACGTTGCGGTACAACAGAATAAAGGTTACATAAATGACAAAGAAGAACAAGCTTGGGTATCCCAGTTTTTGATAGCTATGGCTTTTTCGATCTAACAAATGGGTCTGGGTTTTTTTTGGTGTGTAGTTCCTACACGTTGTGTGTGTGTGTGTGTGTGTGTGTGTGTGTGTGTGTGTGTGTGTGTGTGTGTGTGTAGTTCCTACACTATGTGAATATCTGGACGAAACATTTAAGGTGAACAGGGTACATTTTCAGGGCAGGCAACTGTCAAAACTGTTTTGCGTCCCTTCTAAAAAGGGATCAGCTTTTAAAGGAAAGAATTTGCTCCCCTTGGGAGCAAATTCTTTCCTTTTAGAGCAGATCCCTTTCCAGAAGGGTAATGATGTGCAGGAAGGCAAACAGGAAATCAAAAATGGCGAAAAATTCTACCAAGTGTATCAAGTCTCCTGAAGGCTAAATGTTGTGACCAGATTGCTACTCCGGTTATTCCAATTCATCACTTATCTGCCCATGATGTATCTGAAATGGGACTTTTGGCTTGTATGTCCTTTACTACTTATGTTTTTTAGCTGAAATTTCACAGATATACAGCATAGTAATGTCTGTGGAGATCTAAAGTTGCATAATGTTGGCAAGGACCATAACCTTGGTTGTCCCATTCCTAAGCGTATCTTCTCAAATATCTGAAAAAAAGTAGTTCTTTTGTCCGTAGTGTCGGTGTATCTTGCAATTTTTGCGATACTTTTATTCTTTTTGTCCCATCACTTTACATGAAAATTTCACTAACACAATGGTTCAGTTGGTAGAGCCTCTACTTTTTGTCTGGAAGGTAGTGGGTTGGATTCTCGGGTGGGTCAAACCAAATACTCGGGATAAAAAAAACCAAAACATGCATATTTTTGTCATTATATTCTAAGCAATTATAGAAGATAGAATCTTTAAAATTTATATATAGCTCGACTTTCAGGTGTCATGGATTGAAAATCGGGCTTATGTCTCTTATTATCCCCTCGCACAACGAAGTGGCGAGGGAATATAGGGTTTGTCCAATACGTAAGTATGTACGTATGTTCACCTTTTGTCATCGCTCTAGCGCTTACATTTGTTGATGGATTTTAATACAACCACACAAATGCTGGGTTTCAGGGTCCTGGGCTCAAGGTCAAGGCCACTGTAGTTAGTTTTAGAAAACATCTTGTCATCGCTCTGGCTCCTACATTTATTGATGGATTTTAATGTAACCACACAAATGTTGGGTATGATAATATCTCGAGCAAGTACGACTTTAGCCTGTGCATTTATCAATGGATTTCAATATATCGTCACACAACTGTTGGGTATCATTATATTTCGAGTAAGTTCAACTTTTTGGTTGCTGAGCTTAAGTTTAAGGTAACTGTGGCTATTTTTAGAAAAAAAGAAAAAAAAAACACAACTTTGTCATCGCTCTTGCCTCTGCATTTATCAATGGATTTTTAATATATCTTCACACATTTGTGAGTATGATAATATCTCGAGCAAATCTTCGACTTTCAGGGTCCTGGGCTCATGGTTAAGGTTGACATGACTGAAATATTTTCTATCATGTGTGTTCTAATCCCTTCAGTTCTGAATGTTTACAATACTGTACCTTAATGTCAAGGTCAAAAATGACATTTACATTAAAGTCACAGGCTTTTTGTTTCTTCATTCACATAACTATTATATGTCATGAAATTCCCCAGTTCAGTGTTTGCCTACACCAAGTAGTCTTGTGCGAGGGGATTTGTATCGCCTGCGATACCTTGTTTTTCACTTTGTCTTTTTTCTGCCGTTTTCATTCAGTTTCATTTCTTGGATGGTTTGTGTATTGTAGACCGACGGAATTAATCGCGGGCAAGCTGGAACAGTTAGCCTTTAAAAACGCCAAACAAAATTTGTAGCAGACGACATTCTTTTTGTTTTTTCCTTTTTCAAAGAAATGAGACTTTACATGTCATTTGACTTGTCTTCTTGGCAGACGATTCACATGGACTTATTTTCTTTGAAATAATAATAATAAAAAGAAAACAAAACAAATATATGAAAATGTCGCCTGCTGCAGTTAAGGGTTAAAGAAAATATTAGACAGACAGTATGATAAATATTTATTGACATTGAATAAATACAATAACAAATGTAAATCTGATCAAAATAAACAATTGTAAAATATATACATCAGACACAAAATAACAATTATACACAATTTGATTTTATAAGCACGGTGCATCTGCTTCGTACAATCCCCATTTTCCTTAAATTTGAACAACTCTAAAACACCACTGGATGTGTGGTAAACACTGTAGACCCTGATCAGACGTCGCGTTGTCACTCACCAGGGTCTACATTGATCAGCGTCTACAGTGTTTGCTAAGGCATGTATGTCTCAATATTCAGGATTATTACAGTTCAAAGGCTTATTTTCGCAATATAACGAAAACACGCCTATTCAAATATATTGAAAATTTCACCACAAAAAACTGAAAGGTTTCAGATACAAATTAAAGTGGCGTTTAAGGGGATCAGTATTATATAGGTATATTTTCGTAATGAATAACGACACTTTGACTGTATAAAATGTTCCTCGAGATCGTTTTCTAAACGCTTTGCTATCCTGGGAAGTTTTCATATCTCTCAAACAGCATATACATAACTGAATCGGAGCACAGCAGTTCTTACAAGATTCGCAGAGTCATCTGAGTCTTCACAATGCATTCTATGGGTAACCAAGGATCCAAAGCGTCTACAAGCGGACGCCGAATACTCTAATCAGCCTGTGTGTGGATGCACATGTAGTTCCGAGTTTTCGCTGGACGCACATGTAATTTTGTAGGACATACTGTGCCCCGGCTCAGTACATGTGACATCAAGTCAGTTATGCCTGCACGTACATATTGGGTCGCATGCACATTTCTGCAAGAATTAGAACAATGTATACCTAGATTCAACTGCTAGTAAGTGAGCATTCGACCCGGGGCTGCACATATTGCCAAAAAGCCACGCTTTTCCAAACATGTCCAGGGCCCAGTTGTTCAAAGCGTCGTTAGCTTAACGAGCTCGTTAAGGGTCATTTTGTTAACTGTTTTAGCGGATTCAATACACAATATTCTGATATTTTTTGCTGAAAAAATGTGAGTAGCTTTTGCACTGCAAAAGCTACTCACATGTTTTCAGCAAAAACATTTCAGCATATTTGCGTATCACTCAATGTAAATTTTAACGAATCGTTAACTAACGACGTCGTTAGCTTTGAACAACTGGGCCCAGATATATAAACGTCCATGTACATTCTGATAAAAACAGATGTAATGAAGACTATGATGTCAATAAGCCTGAATTGTGAAATATGAAAAGGGAACTTCATACATCACACTTTTGAAGAGTGAAATATGAAGATATAAAGTGTAACATATGAAAGTAGAATTGTTAAATGAAAATAAGCTTCATACTGCACTCTTTTGAAGAGAGAAGCGTGGGACTTTACTAAAGCAGCTATGACGTGAAGCCTAAATTGAGAACTACGATATGTGAACTTCATACATCACACTTTTAAAGAGTGAAATATGAAGTTGTGACACGTGACACAAGAAGGCAGACTTGTTAAACGAAATGTGAACCTCATACCGCACTCTTTTGAAGAGGGAAGCATGGAGTTATAACTAAGATATGTAAAGTTGTAAAACGTGAAGCTGAAAATGTTAACCGTATCAACAGGGTCAACAACCTACGTCATCAACAGGGTGATATGCTCATAGCTCCGACTGTATCATTTGCTCGAATTTATGCAAACATCACGAAGTGTGCACAGTGCATTGAGAAATCATTGCTAGCACCAAAAAATGTCCATGTAAGTACTATTTTTCACCTAAACCGCAACCTCCATACACATTCTCATTATCGTAAATTCTGCGAACGACTGTCTTCAAAGTGTATGTGTTACTAAACATAAACATAAGTTGTCAAAGTGTCTGAATATCCCATGTGTTTCAGAAGCCCATTTTTTTTTTCAAAACACAGACAGTCCATATATTACTGAATTTTGTGCCCTAAATGAATTTTCTGATTTTCATAAAATCAAAATTATTTTAACGAGATTCCGAAAAACTAGTTACTGGTAAAACTAAGGATCCTCACATCATTTTTATGACGTAGGTTGTTAGGTGTGATCAATGTCTCTGTCAGATATTGGTAATTTGCATAGAATTACTGCCATGTTGTATATGTACCTTGTTTACCCTAAGTATTGGGGTAGGCAGCCTGAGCAAACAGTGTGGACCCAGATCAGACGCCGTGTTCTGCGGCGTCTGATCTGGGTCCACATTGTTTGCCACTCATCCATCAGTTTTACACAGATCAACATGGAGTAAAATTGACTTGTTCAAATTTTAGGATAAGCATGATAAAAAATTAAGGCGTCCCAATATTTATGATAAATAGGGCCAACTGTCACATGTCTCCTCTCTCGTCTTTGAACACATTTTAGTTGAGCTGCAACGGTCCTAACCGAGCTAGCATTCTACGTAAATCTACATCGGGCCGTCATCGGCCCGTCAGCTACCCTGACGTGCCGATGACGGCCCGATATAGATTTACGTAGAATGCTGACTGGGACGGTCCTAAGAATCACGGCATTTTGTACAGTCGCCCACGTCTATGGTGCTTCCTATGATCTGGATGTCTTTGGTGTTTTTGAAGCAATGATATCAAAGACGTTTTTGGTTTATTCTCTTTCTGTTGGTTTTCTGGTAAAACTATTGAATTTGGCGTCGTCTTGGACGAGTTGTTGTCATGATGGCTGCAGTCAGTGTCTGTAAAATATAAAGCATTAACCATTACTTATTTCTAAGCAAACTCAGCAGATGACAAATCGATGATACATATTCTGATTTTTTTTCTTCAGAAAACATGGTTTGATCTTTCATGCAAATAGTCTCCCAGGAGACAGTTTGCAAGAAAAACCCAAAGCCTATTTTCTGGGAAAAACAAGAAAACAGAAAATAACTTCAAATAACTGTCCGCTGAAAGTAGCAACAAACATGCCATAGTTTTCTCTTTTTTTGTGATAAACATGCTTGCATATGGGCCTGATGACAAAAAGTTATGACATTGTTTTATTTGTCCGAGCAAATAAAGCTTGACACGAGTCTTGTTTGAATGAAATATCCATCCGTCTTTTCTGGGATACTCAAGAAAATTGTTCAACTGTTGTAAATGCTATGTGCGATCAGAAAATATCTAAATATGGAATGCCATAATTGTCTTACGAGCATGAAATTGATTATTTTGGGTGCTTTCCTTTTATATGATGTTGTCTAAGCATTACATGGAGTGGTTAATCCGATATATGTACTAGAAACTTCATTATATCCTGTGGTGAAATAATGGTAATACGATGTAGTATTTTTATTACATGCACTGTAAAACATTCCCGTAGATTTTACGTTGAATACTGGCAACTGGCTGCCAGCTGTCAGCATTATGAAAACACGCCTATTCAAATATATTGAAAATTTCACCAACAAAAAACTGAAAGTTTTCTGATAAAAATTCGGATATTTTATATATTCTGCTCAAAACATAGATTGTGGGTACTCGTTAGAACCGCCTCGCCGAGGCAGTTCTAACGTGTACCCACAATCTTTGTTTTTGAGCAGAAATAAGGAAAATAATGTTTGCCCCTGTAAACCCCAGTTTTACTGTATAAGAGTGGGGTTTAAGGGGGTCAAAATTACGTAAGTATGTTTTCGTGATGAGCGCCTTAAGCGTAATGTTTTACGGGGCCCGTAGAACTTTTGCAGGAGTTACCTCACAGGTAAGGATGTGTAAGCTTCAGATACGGTGCGTTAGCTCACATCCCTACTATGACCTTTACGTTACCTACCTTGCCCTGCACTGCCCTATTATGAGTAATTATTACTATAAGTAAAATTTACGGTACTGGTATCCAGTTGCCAGTATTTACCGTAAAAACTACAGGATCTTTTTACAGTGTGCTGTGGTCTCAGTATTATATGCTGTGCCTTTTCCATTAAGTGTGGTAGATAAATTTTATGACCACATGTGACAGCATATAATAGGAAAGCACCCAAAAATAATCAATTTTATGCTCGAAAGATAGTTATGGTGTACCATAAGATAAGTTTTAATGGAAACTAGTAACAGTATTTTCAGAGAAAACAGATGTCCCCCACCGTGAATTTTTAGGGCTTTTTTTTTTCTACTGCTGTGACCTTGAGAATTAGATCAAGGTCACCAAAATCTAAACAGTTCTTTGTTTTGTCCTAATTATATGGTCATGAAAATTAGGTAAGAATCCAACCAATGGTTCAAAAGATATTGTGTAGACAAGAATGTGTCACACAATTTTCAGGCGTTTCTTTACTGCTATGACTGAAAATTAGGTCAAAGTTTATGTCCCCTTCATCTGATATGGGGGAGGGGCGGGTGTAGGACATAATAAAGGGAGGAACAAGTCTGACATGCAAAACTTTGTCTTCCGTCTAAGGGGAATATTGATTGTGTTGGGGTTTAACGACACGTCAACCCTTGTGGGTCAATTTGTGTTGTCTCCCAGAGAAAGGGAGATGAGAGACAGAAGAGATAGTAGATGAGATGAAAGAGAGAGACTGGGGAGAAAGAGGAAAATGAATGAAAGTGAAGACACAGAAGAAATAAAAATATCCCCCCTCTACCCATATCTGCTGCAAGGACAGCAGGCCTTTCCCAACTGTAAGCCAATATCAGTTGGACGCCCCGGTGATGCAAGATACACGACACCTTTGCCTCACCAAACCATCCCTTTAAGGGGAATAATTTGCTCCGTAGGCGTAACGTAGCCCTCTTTTTGAAAGGTTCCGGATTCTAAGGCGGCAAGTTCCTGATTTTATTTTTGTCAAATAGCAAAAAAAAAAAAAAGGGGGTATACTACAACCGATTTTTATATTGCTCATAAACTGTAAACCCGTTCTTATATATATATTTTAATCTATATCCTTACTTTCCAAATATGTCCGGGACTCTAAGGAAAATATAGTAATGCGTTAATGTGTGCATGTGTGCCATGTATATTCCACTTGCGTGTTGTATGACAAATATGTATTTGAATGACATTTCTTGAATGTTATAAACAGTGCTGGTGTCACATATGAAAAGCACAGTTCGACTAGTAACTTTCTGAGTGATTTGAGCGAGACATCGTGTAGCTTTCTTTGACGGTTTTGTTACTATAACACTGTAGCCATTTAGATGTTTAACATTTTAAGCTGCGCATAAAAACATAACCTTACCTGGTGACTCCCAGAATTCCACAGACAGTAGGGTGTGTCCGGAAATAAAGTCACGTGCTTTGTAGAAACCATTGCAATCCCAGAGTGCAACATGTCCTTTAGGTTGGTTATCATGTTGAGTGTATGTGATAACTCTCATTATTCCTTGTTTATTTTGGAAACTTTCTTTTGTTTTCACCGGATCGAATAAATGAAGTTTTGAAACAGTTGGATAACCATACTTGTCAGCTAAATAAGGGCCAAATGCCAGCGGGTGAAAAATATATTGCAATCCGTATCTTCCTTTGACACTGTCTGTCCCATACTTTGACAATCGAATGACGTCACTGCCAAGAGAATGCTGGTTCCCGATTCTGTTTAGTGTGTATGATAGTCGCAAGGCACTTGTGTCGTGAAGAAGGAGATCAGTGCTGTCCTGAATTTGTAACAGACGAATAATGTCATGATTATGATACAGGCCGCCATTATTGTGAAACCCAAGATAGTGTCGCTTCATTTCTGAGAATGGTGGCAAAGAAATCTGAAAATTAAAAACCAAAACATTAGACCTATCAGATCATTTAAAACGGAATACTACAGTAGACGTGTATAAATTGTTGACAGGTCGTCTCCCTGGTTCCTGCGTCCAGTCGCAAATCATCACGAAAACATGCCTATATAAACTTGACCCCCTTAAACCCCACTTTTATACAGTAAAACTGGGGTTTACAGGGGTATACATTATTTTTCATATTTCTGCTCAAAACACAGATGTGGGTATTCGTTAGAACCGCCTCGCCGAGGCGGTTCTAACGAGTACCCACAATCTATGTTTTGAGCAAAAATATGAAAAAAAGTTTTTATATCTGAAAATTTTCAGTTTTTGGAGGTGAATTTTCTATATATTTGAATAGGCGTGTTTTTGTAATGTGATAAGACCACAAACCATTTTAGTAGTTACATCTTTCTTTTTGTATCTTGCATAATTATACTGATCTAAATTCCTCGAGTCTGACTTCTGCTCAGTCATAATTATCATGACTGTATTTGTTTTCTCGCACAGAGAAATGGAAATGTAGCTGTTCTGGTACTGTTTCCATGAGCCACCTAGGACCATTTACATGAGACCCAAAATGACACAAAAGGTCCCTCATATAATATGGATATGAATCGATGTTTTCCCATTGTTCTAAACAATAAACAATGCTTCATTCTGTATGTCTGTTTAATTAATAATAAGTAGACATTGATACATTTTCAACAGAGATTTCCATTTCTTTGCTTTTCAACAACAATTCTTGAATTTCGTTTGCGGTAGGGCCAAAGCGAACAAATATAAAGAACACAAATATACCCAACTCGAATGGGAGGTCAAACGCAAAACGATCCAAATAGTGTTTGTACATGAACAGTTTCTTCACATGCGATCGAAACAAAAGCAATGTTTTAGCCCAAACTTAGCTTGTTTTTTATTATTATTATTATTATTTTTTGATGATTTGATAAATACGAGTAAACAAACAAAGGCGTTTTCAGAGGTTTTTGTTTTTTATTTATTTATTTTTTTTTTTTTTTTTTTTTTTTTTTTTTTTACCAAAACACTGCTATGTGTTGTAACAATAAAACTGGTATTTGCTGTAACTGTGTAACAGTATCACCCACCCCTTAGATGCAAATTCATTATTAATCACCGCATTAATTACCGGTGTATCGGATTTACTCTAAATATTCGGACATCTTAACTCCTCACTATACTTATCCTAAAATTTCAGCAAGTCCATTTTACTACCTGTTGATGTGTCTAAATTTGCTGGAAGAGTGGCAAACAGAGTAGACCCTGATCAGACGCTGCGTTCTGCGGCGTCTGATCTGGGTCTACACTGTTTGCCTAGGCATGACAGTCTATTTTACTTAGACAAAACGAATATGCTATTGCGTTGCGTTTTCCTGAAATTGAAGTAACTTACAATATAATGGACCAGTTTTAACACATTCGTAGTAGAAGATTTGTTTCACTTGTGCGTTTTCGCGTATAATAGAACCGGCTCATTTCCCTGTAAAATACACTATTATTTGTAGATGCCCATACAAAGAATACAGTGTTTATGGCTTAATCAAAAATCTTCCCTGAACTTGTTCATATTTTATCTCAATCATCTGCAGTAGTCTTCAATTTCAGTGACATTTCAACCCAGGAAATACATAATGGAAACTTTCACAGTAAAAAGAAAAGTGATACCTCGAGGACCGAAGCATAGAAATGCTGTATAACGTATTTACCCTGAGTATTGGGACCGATAGGTCAGAGTAAACAGTGTTGCCCCAGATCGGACGCCACAGAGCGCAGTTAACAATGTTTTACACTCATCCATTAGTTTTAGAATTTATCCTGAGACAGACAGGTCTAAGCAAACAGTGTAGACCCAGATCAGACGCCGCAGAATGCGGCGTCTGATCAGGGTTTACACTATTTGCCACACATCCAGTACTTTCCGGTACATCAACAGGAAGCAAAAAGGAATTGTTCAAATCTTAGGACAAGTATGATAAAGACATACAGTGACACCTGTGTGACCTCAATTATTTCTGCGCAACATCACACCGGACTGCATTAATGTCCTTATAACTTACAATCCTCTAAGCGCTGAAGTAGTTGTTCGCGGACAGTCCTGACTGCACGGAGGGGTTTTCTGACCAGGGTCATTGCCATTCGCGGGTTTAACCATCAATGCGCATGATATGTGTGAATATTATGTGTATGAAATGATTTTATTTATGTTTTTGTGCTGTCGAACATGTCGAAAATATAGAGATAGAATTTTTGCGCAACATATTTAGGTTACAAAAATAACTTTAGAAACACAAATTTGCATTTTTGTCTGTTCATCTGTGAAAACGATTTTCGATTTTCTTCATTGCACCGTCTATTCATACTGGAAGGAAACGATTAACAGTGAGTGGCCAGTATGACTGACCGTCTTAACCTCAAGAAATACATCACGCTATCAAATTATCAGATCATAAACTTCGACCTGCCCAATTTAACACATAAAGTGACAATTTTTGTAACCTCAAGGTCAAAACTTCTCAGGAGTCTGGGCTTCAAAATGTCAAATATTTTACAGTGTGTGAAACTATAGTCATTTAAACTTGTTTCATTTATTTTTATTTTATTTTACATTTATGGGTTTGTTTGTTTCGTAGCTTGCGATTCAAATCCCAAAACGAAGGGCAGAAAATGCCGTCTACCGTTTTGACCCTATGTATTGAGGCATACAAACAAGAGCAAACTGTGCAGATCCAGATCAGACGCCGCAGAACGCGGCGTCTGATCTGGGTCTACACTGTTTGCCATTGATCCAGTAGTATTGAAGTCTCCACAACATGTTGCTCACATTTTAAGAACACGTCTGATAAGGAGATCGCGTGTCGGAATATTTAGTGTAGAAGCGGTATCAAATATATATATATAAATAAATAAATAAATAAATAGATAAATAAAAAGTAATAAAAAAACTAAATAAAAAAACTAAATTAAGTAGATGTACTACCAAAAGAAAGGAAAATTGTACGAAATTGTCAATACCCAGCTTTTCTTTTATACCCTAGCATATCTTAATTACAACTGTACTTAAACAATGGTGACGCGGCAAACCTGAATAATTTTTCGTTGCGTATTTGAGCAAAAAGTGATCTTAGAACGTATGTGAGCATTTCACGCCAAGACTGACCAAAGAATCTGCGCAGTTCGAACAGGGTCTTACTCATTTGTAGTATCTTCTATGTGATACAAGTCTACTAAAGAACATCGAAGATTCCGAGACTGTGCAGTTTGTTTGTCTGATCTGGGCCTCCGCCGTTCTCTTGTGTCATGTGTTTTCGCTTGATGCGGCCCAAAATTTTAGCCTACAAGTTTTCACGCGATTAATGTAGGCTATAGTAAATTTATCAAGACTAACACAATTTTTTACATTGTTCATATTCAATAATTGTCCGCGAAAACAATAAGGAATTGTCTCACGAAAAACCAGACATAGATATAGTCTTTTGAACCAATGCTATTTTTCTCTAATCATTCCATACATCAAATATTTGGAAACTCATCGTTAGATAAGCGTTTTATATAAACTCAAATCAAGTGCAATGAATTATGAATGAAGATGAGGTGAGAAACTGTTCAAGGTTCTTTTGACTTAAATCGCAAAGCTTAAAATCTCCAATATAATATTTATCTTTTGCAAGATTGGATTCAGAGTTTTGGAAGCGGGATTCACTTTCAAAAATGGGGTAAAAGTAGTATAGAGTGCCACTATGGCTACCCTATACTACTGGTAAAAGATTGATGATATATTTGTTTTCTTCAAGAAACCAAAAAAAAAAAAAAAAAAAAGAAAAAAAAAAAAAAGACAAAACAAAGGGAACAGGTCCTAAAATGAATGACCATTGCGGGTAACGCACATACTCACACAAAATATCAAAATACGGAAGTCAAGTTTTATAGGCCAGACTAGTCAGTTTCGGCCAATTAGACCTCATCAGTGACCCTCATAGAGGATCTAGGCTCAATGATCACAAAGGAAAGAAAATATATACATTGTACAGGGAGACGTAAATTTAACGACCGCCACACGCCACTGACACTGCAGTGAAAATAATAGATTCAAAAAAGGAATGATTCTTGCGAGCAACGAACACACTCACACAAAATATCGAAAATTTCTGGGCCAGAAACCTTTACAACTATTGAAGAAAGACTGATGGCGTAAAAGCCCAAAAACATTGGATAGAGTATGACGCACGTGCACAATCGACACTCCATTTAAATAATGCATTCCAAGAATTTGGGTGGTGTTTGCTTTCGTGTTTCTTCCCTTCATTGGCTCTCTCTCTCTCTCTCTCTCTCTCTCTCTCTCTCTGTCTGTGTGTGTGTGTGTGTGTGTGTGTGTGTGTGTGTGTGTGTGTGTGTGTGTGTGTGTGTGGTTACTGAAAAAGGAAACGCGATGTATAGTATATTAGATCTGTATTATATATCAAAATTGACGTCATACAGTTGATTTTTAAAATCTTGTTAGTCAGATTAATACAAAACTGAAGTAACAAAATATTATTAAAATAATTAAACAATATTTGAAGTGGTTTGTCATTTTACGTGTAATATTTTCAGTTTCAAACTTGTTATCAACATTTCAATGTATAATGCCAATAACATGTCACAGGTTTTCAGTTATCCTAACAGACGACAGGCAGTGTCACCCAAAAAAGGACTCTAATACGTGCGAACAGCAAAGGAACGATCTTGCCTGAGTGTCTGCTGTCTGGTGAGCATTACGAAAACACGCCTATTCAAATACACTGAAAACTTTACCACCAAAAAATGAAAAATTTCAGATAAAAAATTCTGATATTTTTCATATTTCTGCTCAAACCATAGATTGTGGGTACCCGTTAGAACCGCCTTAGCGAGGCGGTTCTAATGAGTACCCACAGTCTATGTTTTTGAGCAGAAATAAGGAAAATAATGTATACCTCTGTAAACCCCAGTTTTACTATATAAAAGTGGGGTTAAAGGGGGTCAAAATTATATAGGCATGTTTTTGTGATGGGATTTTCAATTTTAAAAAAGCCAGTATTTCTCCATGCCATCAGAGAAGCCCTGATCAGACTGTGCAGATGCGTAGTATGATCAAGGCCTTCTCTGTTCGCATATGCTACACGGTTCCACTTTATGTGATGAACCATCCAATGTTTTAAATAAAGAAAGTGACACAAATAGAAAAGAAGTGGGAAAACACTAGACAAACATTTATCGCAAGTTCTGAATGTGAAAAACAATATTTGAGTTGGGGCGCGAAGTCGACCTTTCTTTCATAAAAGTCTTATTGGTTAAATAATACACATTGAAAGCTGCCTGGCTGTATATATTGAAATTATTTTTCATAATTATATAATGCTCATGAAATCAATTTGTCCCAGGCGTACTGTACTGACAGATACCATCCAATAATACCCCAGTTTGCATTTTACCTGGATCTAAGACTGCGCCGTTTGTAAAGGATTCCTGCTTGGGAGTTGGGACGCTTAAACATCCATGGGTTAATGATGTAGGCTGACGACAAGTGGCCTGTCTGAGACAGGGAAGATATCATTTTTAGAGTTATAACCATTGCAAATAACAATAATTTTAAAGTTTAATTAACTAGTTTATACAAAAGAAAAAGAGGACATCCTTTCAAGACAAGAAGGAAACATAGTATTTTCATATTTTGTTCTTTAATCTTTACTGAGCACCTGTCGTTGTGTTATGATGCGTATGCCTGCGTAAAATATTAAGGACATGAGCCTATTCTAAGTAGTCATTAACCTTTACCACTCTCTAGGCTGTTTCAGCAGACGACAAATTAAAGATTCATTTCTTATTTTTCTCAGAAAACAAGTTTTGACATTACATGCAATTTGTCTCCAATGGAGACAAACTGCATGAAATGTCAAAACTTGTTTTCTTGGAAAAGAAAGAAAATATTTTAATATTTCGTCTGCTGAAATTTTATCCAGGGTGTTAAGAGTTAAAGGTGGGTAAGTCGGTACTAACACGCGTCAAGCAGATACAATACCGTTAATTAAAATATGAAGGATACAACTGAGCAGTCTGAAGATAGTTTTTAATGAATGAAATGTTCACGTGACTTGGCAACAATGTATCGGACGCCATGACACAGTACGCCCATACGCCAAGAAGGCTGAGATAAGATGATAAGAAACTGACAAACAGATATTATTAACTTCTTAACAACAGAAAGATAGTGAAACGCTGCATGGGATTAAGAATGAATGTGAAAATGGGGATTAGACGTCTGACGATAATCCCCGCAGAGACCAAAAATGTAACGTTCGTTACCAACGTTCGTTACCAGCATTACATATAATCATCGCCCACAAGTAGCTGGTCTATGGGTAACTTTCTTTACCAACGTTCTTACCAGCATTACATGTAATCATTACCCATAAGCAGCAGATCATCAGAGGAAAGGTAACGTTCGTTACCAATGTACGTTACCAGCATTACATTTCATCACTAGCAGGTCTACGTTGTTGTCAATACGTTCAGGTTAGAGACCATCAGTATACATATATGAACCACAAGAAGTCTTGGATACTTGGCTATCCACAAAACACCCAATGAAGACTCAGATTAGCCTGTGCATAGCTTATAGTATGATGACAGTTTTAATGATACTTCGGTTTTTGCAGAGTTGTTTGTATTAATAGAGTTTCGGGAGTCCCTGTTTAAGGTAAAAACAATCTACCACCTCGTTCCCATCGCACCTCCAAACTCACTGCCGCCGCTACAAATTTTGTCCCATTTTCGATACGTACATGAACTTCGAGGGGTTGGGAGGACAAGTGTGCGAAATGATATTATGTGGAAACCTATATTTGATCACTGACAGTCGATCAAGTCAATCACTAGTACAAAGGCATTTACCGAATGTCGATCACTGGTCATGTCGATCGCTTCATTCAGCAAAGGTTGCTCATTGGCTGTTAGACCTGTTTCCATTTCCAATTTTTTTGCATAATTTCAGATTAAAGTGTGCGGAAGCAGAAGTTGTGTCCCTGCTGACACATGACGTCTATACAATGTCGTCTCAACGTCGATGCAACGTCATGACGTTGCATCGACGTTGAGACGACGTTGTATAGACGTCATGTGCCCGCTGAGGTGCGACTTTTCGATGTTTTCAAGTTTCCATTACGAAGACATGCCTACTCAAATATACTGAAAATTTTACAACCAAAAAAGGAAAGTTTCCAAATAAAAAATTCTGATATTTCTCATATTTCTGCTCAATACATAGATTGTGGGTACTCATTAGAACCGCCTCGGAGAGGCGGTTCTAACGAGTACCTACAATCTATGTTTTTAGCAAAATAAGAAAAATAATGTACACCCCTGTAAACCCCAGTTTTACTACATAAAAGTGGGGTTTAAGGGGATCAGAATTTGTTTGTTTGTGTTGAGGTTTTACGGCCCAGTTAACCCAATGGGGTCATGTCGAGCGCGGTCAGTTTACTTAACCACACGTTTACTGGGCAGGCTTAGTCCTCTAAGTGGTTAATCAGTATTGTGCACATTCTTTCGCCAGAAACTGACAACTGCCCTTCTTGAATCAGCGGAAGGATGATCAGAATTTTCGTGATGATATTTTCTTTCCGCCCACTGACCTTATTCACCTTTGTACAGTGAATTTGCTAGCTCAACTTTCTTCCATATTATCTTTGAGCCTCTTATACTATGCCAGTTTATGACGTTTTATTTTTTGACGTTCATGTATGTTAGAGAAGATATCAAAGTGTACTGGCAGTTTAAAACCTTACAAAATTACAAAAAAATGACACTGGGTTTATCTGATTTCAGTTATAGTTACTTTGGTGACAATTTCCTGGGTGACTGGTCGCTAATTGACATAAAAATATGTTTCTCTAACAAAACGTAACCGTACTCTAACCGAATTGTACCGGGGCACAGCAAATTTTAGAATATGACCTGTCTACCAGCGGAGACTCAGATCAGCCTGCGCATCCGCGCAGCCTGACCAGAGTTTTCGCTGTGCGCATGAAGAAATTTAGGATTCTTGGCTCTCCATGCAGCGCACAGCGAAGACTCTGACCAGACTTGCGCAAGCACAGACTGATCTGTCTCTTTGCTGGGTGCACATGTCATTTTGTAGGAAACACCGGCTCACATAAACAGATTTTAACTATCAGATAAAGACCAAATAAAAGATTTGTTGTAATTGAAAAAACAAGTTGTTAGGAGAAAAATCCTTTGAATGATGAGATGAATAGACAGTCTTTTGTAAGAAATTGGAGTAAATTGGTTGAAAGATATAAGTGTTAGATGATTGCCCAATGATCTGATTAGATATCGGTAATTTTATTACTACCAACGATTATTATGTTGTAAAATCATAATTTTCTTGAATAAGTCATGACAAAATTTTGATAATTTAACTAATCTTAAATCATTTAAGATTGTACGATAGAATAAGTGTCTTAGCACAAAAGGCGAATTACTCTTTAATTTTTGTCAAGTGGTGATGCAGAAATAAAATGATAATGAATTTACATCTGGGAAAATTGGGTGTCTCATATGTTCAGATTGCAAAGACCCTGATCAGCCTGCGCAGTCGCTCAGACTACATGTAGGTGTAAACATTTCCCTTTTGTCAAAACAAGGTTTACTGAAAAGGAAAGTGATGTCCCTCACCAGATTGGGCAAATGCGCAGGCTGGCCTGTGCCTGTATATACAACAGTTTTGCAAGATACGATTTTAATTGACCCGAGGTTCGTAAACAAGATGGGAGACCCCCTTCTGTTCAATAAATAGCGAAAAATTGAAGACCCAACCGGTCAGTCCACCCACCATCATGAAAACATACCTATATAATTTGACCCCCTTAAACCCCACTTTTATATAGTAAAACTGGGGTATACAGAGGTATACATTATTTTTCTTATTTCTGCTCAAAAACATAGATTATGGGTACTCGATAGAATCGCCTCTAACGAGTACCCACAATCTATGTTTTGAGCAGAAATATGAAAAATATCAGAATATTTATCTGAAAACTTTCAGATTTTGGTGGTGAAATTTTCAATATATTTGAATAGGCGTGTTTTCGTAATGCATACTGTATTTACTGTAAAATATTCGGGCAACTTCGGACAAATAAAAACATATGTATGTTTAGGGTAACCCTATCCTACCAAACTTTCCTAAAAAAAAAAAAAAAAAGGTGTTGCTGGGATGAAATATTTATGCTAAAATTAAGACACGTAGGTCTGAGCAAACAGTGCAGATCCAGATCAAACTAATTTGTCATTCGATCAATACTTTTTGGACACATCAAAGAGTATTCATACAGACATGGTAAAATGTTATGTGAATTATACAAAAAGGTAAAACAAGAAAAAAATAATCTCTACCTACTCTACCTATTTTTTTTTCAAACATTTTACCCAAAACACACATAATTTTATTTGGCCACAACTCCTTGCTACACTTTTCCTAAAAACACGTCGTTTTACTGCTGGTTGACGCTCTGTGGCGTCTGTCCACGTATTTTCCTGTAGCTGAAAGGCGAAATATCGCAATATTCGTTTGGCCACAAATAATTTCACCTCCCCGAAGATAATATGTACGAGTAAAGACAGACAGATTACAATGTTTGATCCAACTTGTTCAAGCAACGAAGTTGTGCTGTAGACATGCACACCCGTCATAAAAAGTGTGGGAAAAGGACCCAAAGACTTACATCGTATAAATGCGAACAGCCAAAGTCCAGATCAGAGGCGGATCGAATAGGGTTTGGCGGTTGCAGTCGAACCCCATCCCCTTAGACTCAAAAATGCTATTTTAATTGGGCATTTTGGATAAATTTGATAAGTTGGGATACTGCATATATCCTAAATATATGCGTCATATGTTTTATCGTATACTTTCCTTAAAATTTCAGCAGTTCCATTTTATTACCTGTGAATGTGTCTGCCGGATGAATAGCAAACAGTGTAGGGCGTGAGTTTTTCAAACAAAGCGTTTCTAAAAAAAACACGATTGATTCACAACGCACGAAAAGGGCCCTTATGTAATTTGCGGACAACGCAGGCCCAGATCAGCCTGCGCATTCGCGCAGGCTGATCAGGGCCTTCGTTGTCCGCTGACAGAATCAATGGCTACTGAAGTATATGTCGACGAACAGAGAATGCTCAGATCAGACTGCAAGGATGCGCATGTTGATCAGGACCTTCGCTGTTCGCATATGACGTAAGAGCCATTTTCCCACATTGTGCGTCACTTAATTATGTGCCTCTTCAAATATAAACCGCCCTTTAGACATGCGATGAACGAAGACACGGATCAGTCTGCGCATCCTTGAAGTTTTCTTAGAGTCTACACAGGTCTATAACATTATGTACATAATGTATGAACTTTACACTCTTTGCCAGTCATCCAGTGGTATTTAGACACATCAGCACGCTCGCACGCACGTACACACACACGTACACACACACACACACACACACACACACACATTAGTTTGTTGACACCGTTCGGAAACTCCAATGACGTCGTGTTTACCTTCATTGGAGAAAGAAAGAAAGAAGCGAAGAAAGAAAGAAGCGAAGAAAGAAAAAAGTTTTATTTTCCTTTCAAAACTTACTGTATTCGAATAAACAGCAGAACAAAAACTGGCGACCAAAATGCTTCGCAAGACTGTCATTCTGTCCATTTGTTATAACAAGTCAATAATTTGTAAATAAAAAAAATATAAGTCTATATATAAATCACTATATTCCTCCTGTCGATCGTAATAAGTTTTACATTGATTCACAAATTTATTATACTTCATTTATACTGATATATGCACATTTATAAATATTTCTATACATTCCTCAACACACAATGTGCAAAGTTTGATTCAGTGATTTAAAATCCCAGATAACTATTGCGTACACTAATCTTCCATCTTTCTTGAACCATGTATAAAATACTACTGGCGATTTTTTATGTAAATTTACACAGGTAGGCACGTGGGAAAAATCTACATGTTTATACTGTCACCAATAGACCGCTAATAAGCTCGCGACTTCAGTTCTTGAACAGCCAATCAAAGAGTAGTCAGGTAGTTAGGCTGCGCATGCCAAATACTGATGGGCGGAGCTTCTTGAACCTTCTGATAAAAGGGGTATTTTTGAGAAAAATGTTCTGCTTAAAAAAAAAAGAAGAAGAAGAAGAAGATAACGTTTGAACAAAGACTAAAATTGCTAAATTATTCCATTGTGTTTGATATTTGTCATCGAAAACTTAAACTGTCAGCTCGACAGACCGTTCTATTCAGGTCAGCCATTTTCAAATACCTTTTAGGGAAATAGTCAAAATGAACCTTTAACCTGTTGGACTTCAGCACACAACACTGAATTTGGCGAATGTTTTTTCTTTCCTCATAGGTAGAGGTTTCAATCCTAATTTTATGAAATAATAAAAGTATGTTGAATAGTTTGCCGTCTGCTGATTTTGACTAGAAAGTGCTAAAGGTCAATATAATATGCCGGGTACATATGCGTGCTAATCTTCATTATAAAAAAAGAAAAAATAGGCAATAACCTTCGCTTACCCTGACCCTTACTAGAATGTGTATATGTAAAGATGCATCTACCCCAGTCCTATCCCTTTCAGCCATATTTTTTGTGCAAACAGTGTAGATTCTGATGAGCCGTCTCATCAGAATCTACACAGTTTGCCATTCTGTTTTGATTTTTGACTGAGAGCCCTATTTGGAACAATGGTTCTGACCAAATTTAAAGATGGAAGATTCCACTTCCATTACGAAAACACTCCTGTTCAAATACATAGAACATTTCTCCTCCCAAAACTGTAAATTTACAGATAAAAAAAAAAACTGATATTTTTCACATTTCTCCTCAAAACATATATTGTGGGTACTCGTTAGAACCGCCTCGGTTTTTGAACAGAAATAAGAAAATAATGTATACCCCTGTAAATCCCGGTTTTACTATATAAAGTGGTGTTTCAGGGGGTCAAAACTATATAGGTATGTTTTCATGATGAGAAACTCAGTGAAGAAATGGTTAACATGGCTGAATTCATGCCTATTGTGGGCGCATGGTGGTGTTTTTCCACAAAAAAAAAAAAAAAAAAAAAAAAAATGGAGCGAGGGATGCACGAATAAATAATCCTTCTGAATATTTCGGATTAGCACAGTCTAGACAAACTCGGCAGATTACTACACACCTGTGTCATTTAAGATCGTATGAACCCTTAAAGCGTTAATCATAACATTTAAATTTTTTATCAGGGAAAATAAGACGATATTTCATGTGAATCGCCTGCAGATGATTCACATGAAATGCCAAGTTTTATTTTCTCTGAAAACGAATAATAAAAATAGAATGCCGAATGCAACAACTTTGTGTAGAGCTTTACGGATTAAGTGGGCAATAAAAAAAAGAAGCTTGATTAAAAAAAAAAAAAGATATGTATTGAAGGCACACTTTGTAACGTGACTTGCGATTTCTGCCCCATTTTTCAACAGGTCAAAAACTTGTACGCCTATGTATTTTAATTTCTGTCATACGGATACATTCTGTCATACTGATAAAAAGCGCTCGGTTCAGTTACATCGGGATTTCCCAAGTGTGTGTACGCACACATTGCAGAATTTGTGAAATTGTGAGTTGATTCACTGGCAATTTCTTTCCAATTGGCAAAAGGTCCAAAGTCCAAAAAATGTTTACGACGAGGATGGGATTCGAACCAACGCGGGGAGACCCCAATGGGTTAGCAGTCCATCGTACACATTGCAGAATTTGTGAAATTGTGAGTTGATTCACCGGCAATTTCTTTCCAATTTGCAAAAGGTCCAAAGTCCAAAAAATTTTACGACGAGGATGGGATTCGAACCCACGCGGGGAGACCCCAATGGATTAGCAGTCCATCGCCTTAACCACTCGGCCACCTCGTCTTACACTAATTGAAATATATATTTGATATGTCACAGATCCACTGTTCGAACTAGGTATTGCAAATGATTTCATCATAATAATAAATTTATCATAGGTTATATATTCTCTGTATGAGTCTAAACTTGAGAACATGTAACCAGCGAAGACTCAGATCAGATTTTTATTTGTATCAGCCTGTGCATGCGGACAGTCTGATCAGAGTCCTCGCTGTCCACGTGAAGAAACCTATATTATCCTTGGCTATCTACAGATCAGTTTGTTGGGCGCAATTGTGATAAGGTACGTTTTCTCATGTAGCGGCTCCATTACAAGAGTGACCAATGAAAAGTCCTTATTTCAAACGTATGGGGCAAAACAATATACAGAAACTGAATAATAATAATAATAATAATAATAATAATAATAATAATAATTAACCCTTGTCCTGCTAAATAAATTACGATGCTATGCCCATTTCCAATTTTCAGCCAATCAGATTACTTGATCCAGGTTGTTGATATAAATTCAAATACTGAATGGCAAACAGAGCAGATCCAGATCAATTGGCTTCTTCAGAAGCCAACTGATCTGGATCTACACTGTTTGCAAAGGCAGGGTATATCCGGGTTCAGCAGGACAAGGGTTAAAATACAAATGTGTAAGTAACAAAACTAAATAAACTAGATCTACTGTGATAAATTTTAAACGGGTTAGAATTAAGTGTATACGATAATGGAATATAGACAAATAACCGGGTAATGTCTCACCCAAACAT
This sequence comes from Anodontia alba, assembly GCA_964016985.1. NCBI lineage: Eukaryota > Metazoa > Mollusca > Bivalvia > Lucinida > Lucinidae > Anodontia > Anodontia alba. Next base: position 156,276,163 of record OZ024821.1, read on the forward strand.
ATTGTACCAAGTTCCCATCCCTTCTCACTGTCTTCAAAATATATATCGACGAGGATGGGATTCGAACCCACGCGGGGAGACCCCAATGGATTAGCAGTCCATCGCCTTAACCACTCGGCCACCTCGTCTTACTTTTACGTATAAATTACATTTGGTATATCACATATCTATTGTTCGAACTAGTTATTGCAAATGATTTCATCATAAAGTGATCATAGGTTATTCTCTGCACGAATCTAAACGCAAGAACATTTATCTTATAACGTGCGACCAGTATAGACTCAGATCAGATTTTTATTGTATCAGCCTGTGCATGCGGACAGTCTGATCAGAATCGTCGCTGTCCGCGTGAAGAAGCTATCCACAGATTAAAGTTTGTTGGGCGCAATTGTGATAAGATACATTTTCTCATGTTGCGGTTCCATAACAAGAGTGACCAATAAAAAGTCCTTATTTCGAACGTAGGGGGTAAAACAATATACAGAAACTGAATAATAATATCTCTTAAGCGCACAATATTTTTACACATATATTTTTGCACAGTTTATTTCACAAATCTCAACGTTTCGGCTGATTAAAGCCTTTTTCAAGAGAGTTAAAAGTTCTTTCAATGCTTCACCATCTTCTCATCAATACTGTCAACCATTTTAAATACCAACATATTTAAAATGGTTGACAGTATTGATGAGAAGATGGTGTAGCATTGAAAGAACTTAACTCTCTTGAAAAAGGCTTTAATCAGCCGAAACGTTGAGATTTGTGAAATAAACTGTGCAAAAATATATGAATAATAATAATAATAACAACAACAATGACTTAAAATCCACAAATGTGTACGTAATAAACCTTAAATACTGTGATAAATTTTGAACGATTAGATATTAGTATTATACCGTAATGGTATTAGTAAACAGATATACAGAAATATAGACAAATAACTGGGCAAAAAATCTTTTGGGGAGTGGGAAGGCCTCCCGATCCATCTCACTGTCTTCAAAATATATATCGACGAGGATGGGATTCGAACCCACGCGGGGAGACCCCAATGGATTAGCAGTCCATCGCCTTAACCACTCGGCCACCTCGTCTTATGAACCTACGTCTTTGTAAACGCATACCATAATTTACAAAACAGACTGGATGAAAACAGAATTTACATTACGAAAACATGCCTATTCGAATATACTGAAAATTTTACCATCAAAAAATGAAATTTTTCCGATAAAAAAAATCTGATATTTTTCATATTTCTGCTCAAAACATAGACTGTGGATACTCGTTAGAACCGCCTCGACGAGGCGGTTCTAACGAGTACCCACAATCTATGCTTTTGAGCAGAAATAAGAAAAATAACGTATACCCCTGTAAACCCCACTTTTACTATATAAAAGTGGGGTTTAAGGGGGTCAAAATTATATAGGCATGTTTTCGTGATGAAAAGAAGGCGCTCTTCATATGCTGCCCTTTAAGTAAATGAATACACTTTCAAGGAAGGCAACTCTGTCAAACGTGACTTGTCTCCCTGCTCAAATTTCTTAAACTCTGGAACTAGCTCATTTGGCTACTTGATAACGTGTCTAAATTGCTGGATAATTGCCAAACAGTGTAGACCCTGATCAGACGCCGCGTTCTGCGGCGTCTGATCAGGGTCTATACTGTTTGCTTAGGTCAGTCTGTCCGAATATTCAGGGTAAATACAAATGTACAAAATACAAACATGAATATGCGTAAATTTAATATGCATTCAACTGCATGGGTGGTATTAAAAGAAAGGAAACAATTTGAAGCGAACTCATGTTTTATCTAAGTATCGAACTAAGAAACACAATACTTCCTATAACAATAGTTTTCTCCCAACAAATTTTCTGTATTTCTTTCATTTTGTGGTCAGTTTGTCCTGAGGGCGGGTCCTGATCACTCGCAGTAGCTCAGGTCAGAATCCGGTGCATAAAACCTATTTCACCCCAGGATGGTGGTTTTTATGCAGAGTTTAAAGTCGTTTATGAAAAATTAATTTATCATAAAACGCTAGTTGAAAAGAGTTCATGCGGTTTTAAGTATTTTGTTTATAGTTGGATGGACATTAAAGAAAAGTTATTAACAGATTATTCCGGGTCAAATTTCAAACAATAAATATTTGATATCCGTCACACCTCCATCGATTTTTTTCACCGTTTTTAAAGCAGAAAGGGGACAACAAAATGTGCCCGCGCAAGGAAAGAAAAGAAATGAAAAAAGATTATTTAAAGCTCGTCAAACTATGAATATCCTATCCTGACTGACAGGCCTGAGCAAACAATACTGAACGCGGCGTCCGATCAGGATCTGTACCGTGTTTGTCACTCATCCGCAGTTTTTTAGAGACGTCCACAAGTGGCAACATCAACATGTTAAATTTAGGAGTTGGAATTGAAATTTTACGGCCCAGTCAACGTTAAAGTCATGTCTAGCCGGTCAGTTATGCTATTCACACTTTTTCTGGGCAAGCTTAGTCCTCTAAGCGGTTACTTGTGCTTCTGCGCATACTTACACCAATAACTGACATTACGTCTTTAACTCTGCGGAAGGGGAGAATGTCCATAAAAACTTTTTCATGATCAATCTCCACGGAAGCAATGTGATCGAGCTGTGATTCGAACTTACTATCCCTGGATCTGCAGTTAGACGCGCTACTGATTGCGTTATGGAGCTTGGCATTAAATTTAGAACAAGTATTGTAAGGAGATGAGGTATTCGAATATTTAGGGTATTTACGGCACACATTTTGCTGTCTAGTCATTCCATGGGGCTTCAGAGAAGACATCATTCAACACCTTCTACAAGATACACGGTAAGCGGAAACGCAGATAACGAGAACCAACAGGAGGGTCATGAATAAGACGTATGAGCCGGGGCACAGCATTTCCTATCAGATTGCATGTGCGCCTAGCGAAGGCTCAGATCAGTCTGCGCATTCGCACAGTCTGGCCAGAGTCTTCGCAGGGCACACAATGGATAGTCAAGGACTCAAAGCATCTTCAAGTGGACAGCGATGACTCTGATCAGACTGCGCGGATGCGCAGTCTGATCAGGGTCATCGTTCTCCACCTGAGTCTTCGCTGGGAGCACAACAATTTTGTAATAGGCTGTTTCCCGGCTCAGTTATGATACACTCAAGCTTGCACGGGTACAGAATAATACTTCATGACATAATAGAACTGCGCTGAGCTCCCTATCATATAAGACACGTGATTCTCAGACATGTTAAATGAATAGGGAACTGAAAAAAACCCTGCAGATGTTGCTGTCATTTTTTAACATAAGAGACATCTATTTTACTTCCTGTTTGCTTCCCTACACACTAAGCTCCTTTTGAAAAGAGCCTGCTCTAAAAGGAAAGAATTTGCTCTGACAGGATGAGAATTCTTTCCTTTGATAGGGAGGCAAAACAGTTTTGACAGAGTCGCCGTCCCTGAAGATAATTCCCTATGGCAGTGAATTATTCCCCTTTAGAGTAGATCCCTTTTCAGAAGGGAGGCAAAAGCACTTTGGATAGAGCTGCCTCCCCTACAAGTAGCTTTCTGTGGGATTGAACTTCTTTCTAGAGTAGAACCCTTTTCAAAAGGTGACCAATCTCAGAGGACCGGACAATTTTGCTATCCCTGAAAGTAGCTCCATGTGGGAGCGACTTCTTTCCTTTAGCGTAGACCTCTTTTTAATAGGGAGAAAACAATTTTGACAGGGTTTATTCCTCTGTGAGAGCGATTTCTTTCCTCAGAAGGGAAGTAAAACAATATTGACGGAATCGCCTCCCCTGAGCATATATCCACCTCCTTAACTTATCGTAATTATTGTGACACCTTATCTTCTTACTATACTTTCATATTTTGAACAATACCATTGTACTCACTGGTGATGTATCTTAAATGTCGCTAATGACCTGCAAATAACGCAGATCTTGATAAAATTATTATTTAGGAACAGTTTTATCTGATTCTGCAGTGTTTGCTGAGGCATGTCTGTTAATACAAGTGGTAGTCTGCCTCTGAGTTTCAACAATTGGCGAAAGACAGGGTTTCCGAAAGGAAGTCAGAGTCAATCATTATGAAAACATGCCTATTCAAATATATAGAAAATTCCACCTTCAAAAAGTGAAAAAATTCAGATAAAAATCTCTGATATTTTTCACATTTCTGCTCAAAACATAAATTGTAGGTACTCGTTAGAACCGCCTCACCGAGGCGGCTCTAACGAGTACCCACAATCTATGTTTTGAGTAGAAGAAAAGTAAACTAAAGTATACCCCTGTAAACCCTAGTTTTACTATATAAAAGTGGGGTTTCAGGGGGTCAAAATTATATAGGCGTGTTTTCGTGATGGTACTGTGTGAAATGAACATTGTATACAAAGGCGTAGCTCTCAGCACATATGTGCATAATGAAAATATTTGCAATAGAGATCATTAACATTAACTAGTTTTCTCCTTTATCATAGGGACTGCTCTTAAAGTAAAGATTTTGCTCCCCCTCCCCGACCCCGCCCCCCGCACCCCCCTCCCTGAGAGCACATTCTTTCCTTCACTTTACAAACGATACTAGGGAGTTTTGTCTCTAGGTTTCTTCCTGGTTGTGCGTAAAAATATTCCGTTCAGACTGCGTCACTGGTATATATAGTTTGATGCGTAGTTTCAGTCCTGGTCCGTATCGCCGGTCCTCTGAGATGGGTCATCTGTCAAACAGAGAGAAAGCTGAACAAACCTTATGTTTTATGATAATATTCATAAACTAATTTCAAGGGCTTTCTTATTATTCCATTCACCAATACAACGACTGTCAGATAAACTTCAATGAGTTCATTATGCTGACAAAAGATGACACTTGAACATGTAAATTTCCTCTTAAAAAGGACTTCTTATCTCTAGGAAAGCTTCTCCTATCGGTATGAATCTATAAAATACTCATTTTTATATAAAATGGAGCACATTCATCAACTTCTATGAATTTCCATTTTAATGTGCATTAAGAGACTTAACTGGGAATAATATGTGTAAATGGCACATCACGGCGAACAAAAAAGTATGATTTATCTGGTCTAATCCTTTATCGGACGGCTGAATTATACCAAACCGTGTTTTGAAAACGGAGCTGTAAGGACAGGTGAGTTATAAACAATGTTCAAAAGCCAAGCGAACATCCTAATAAATAAAGGTATTATAGTGGTATTATAGTATAAAATGTTCACAAGAAGCACTGACACAGATCGTTCAAGGCCAGAGAAGATTGTCGTGATATTCAGGCGCTCAAAAAAAAGAATGTCCTTCGGCGCTATGTTCGCGTCTGTACGGGAGCATTGCACAAACAGTTAATCTCTGACCATGCTCGTTCTAGAAACAGAATTTCGCACCACCTCTTAATCGAGATCACCAAGAACAAAAGTGGCAGCAAAGTGATGATGGAAGGGTTTGCCCGAAATATCAACTAAATCGCGTTGCTTAACGTTTTGCAATAAGTTCAATTCAGTCCCTTAACCTTGATGGTCGTTGGGGCACCTTTGATGATGTTGCAACAATTCTTTCTACATTGCCCTGTCTTCCGCTGCCTTGAGCGAATAATTAACCCCAAAATATGTCAATTCCTTCTTGTTGTCTTCTCATTGCTTCCTCTACCTTCATTTTCTTCTTGCCCCTTTCACGGCTTCCTGCAGAATCATCCTAGATATACCAAAGGATCTTGAGACGTGACCATACCTTCCAAAGTTCCACATCTTCACCATGACGAGAAAATCGTTATGCACTCCAATTGCATCCCGGATCGTGTTGTGAATTTGCTCCCCATTCGTCACATCGTCTTTTTAGGAGCTATTCAGACTTCTCCAATTTGGCATCATATCTCAAGATCTTGGATTCTTCTTTCAAGTTCTGCTGTTAGTACACAGCTTTCACAGACATAAAGGAAGATGGAAATGATTAATAACTGTATCAGCTTATCATTCAAGGCAAGAGTTTCTCGTCTTTCCATATGGCTTTAGTTTGGGAAGAGCTGTTGTTATCTGGCCAATCCTGGAAAGGATCTCTGGTTTGGGCCTCTCGGTAGATATGTTTGATCCAAGATATTTGAAGTTATCCACTGCTTCAAGTCTCTGACCTTTTATCTGGATCTCTCTTTGGAAGCTGTCATGGTTCTTTGGCATCATTTTCCCTTTTTGTCAGGACCAATCTCCATTTTGTATATTTTGGCGATTTATTTCGAATACACGCCTATTCAAATATACTGAAAGTTTTACCACCAAAAAATGAAAATTTTCAGATAAAAAATTCTGATATTTTTCATATTTCTGCTCAAAACATAGATTGTGGGTACTCGTTAGAACCGCCTCGGCGAGGCGGTTCTAACGAGCACACACAATCTATGTTTTTGAGCAGAAATAAGAAAAATAATGTATACCCCTGTAAGCCCCAGTTTTCCTATATAAAATGGGGTTTATGGGGGTCAAAATTATATAGGCATGTTTTCGTGATGGTATCAAGACTATTTGCCAGAACATCAGGGCCCAGTTGTTCAAAGCGTCGTTAGCTTAACGAGCTCGTTAAGGGTCATTTCGTTAACTGTTTTAGCAGATTCAATACACAATATTCTGAGATTTTTTGCTGAGAAAATGTGAGTAGCTTTTGTATGCAAAAGCTACTCACATTTTTTCAGCAAAAAATTTCAGCATATTTGCGTATCAATCGATGTAAATTTTAATGAATCGTTAACTAACGATATCGTTAGTTTTGAATAACTGGGCCCAGACTTTTTCCTCCTCTTCAGCATTTACAACAATGTAATCTGCAAAACATATGTTGGTAATAAGTCGTCTTCCGATACTGACACCACCTTCATGGTCTTGCAGTGTCCATTATGAAAACACGCCTATTCAAAATATATTGAAAATTTTACCACCAAAACAACTGAAAGTTGAAAGATAAAAAATCTGATATGTTTCATATTTCTGCTCAAAACATATATTGTGGGTACTCGTTAGAACCGCCTCGATGAGGCGGTTCTAACGAGTACCAACAATCTATGTTTTGAGCAGAAATAAGAAAAATAATGTATACCCCTGTAAACCCCAGTTTTTCTATATAAAAGTGAGGTTTAAGGGGGTCAAAATTATATAGGTGTGTTTTCGTGATGTTTGTCGTGCTGCCTTTGGATACTGCAATCTCTGCCTTGTCATACAATGGTTTTGATGACTCGTGTGAAGTTGGCATTTATAGTGTACTGTTGAACAATTGCCCATAGGACTTCTTGCTATACTCTGTCGAAAGCCTTCTTAAAATCTATGAAGACGTGGTAAAGGTTTTACTATTAATGTTCCCGGTACTTCGCATAGAGGTTCCATAAGTTGAATATCTGCTCTGTGGTGCTCTTTCCTGCTCTGAACCCCACTTGCTAATTTGCAATGATCTCCTTAGCTTGTGGCTGTCTCTAAGATGATATTCAGTATAACTTTACTAGGATGGCATATAAGGCTGATGGTTCTATAGTTTTGGCATGGTTGCAAGTTTCCTTACTTGGTGAGTGCACCGATAAAGGAATAAATCCATGTAGATGGCCAATTTCCTGTCTTCCATGTTTTGTTGCAAACTGAGCTAAGATTTCTATAATGGCTCCTCCTCCTGTTTGAACTAGTTCTGTTGATATGTTGTCTACTCCAGCTGTTTTTGCCATCTTCATCTCTGACTGCCGCCTCCATCTCTACCTATAAAATGGTCTCCGTCTAGTATCTGTGGTCAGTCAAGTAAAGCTGGGACCCAATCCGTCTCATAGTCGTAAAAAATTGAGTAGTATTCTGTCCACCTGCTAAGGATTTGATGCTCCTCTGTAAGACACTTTCTAGATTTGTCTTGTATGACTGTAGATATATCTTGTTTCTCTGTTGTCAAATCTTTGAGTAGATGACATGCTTTCTTGTTGTTATTCTGTCTGAGGCATGCTACCATTTCTTGGCCCTGACCCTCCATCCATGTCTCTTTTTCATTTTAATTTATTTATTGACCTTTCTTTTGATCTCTATAATATTTGTCTTCTTTAAGCTCACTTCTCGTTTTCTTCAGATCTCGTCTTTCGTCACAAAAATCAAGGATTCTTGTTTTGTGATAAATTTTCATTTTCATAGCACGATTCTCTCTATTTAAATGGCATATTAATTTCATTGCGTTATACGTATGTTGCAAGTGGCGTACGCATTATTTGTTCAAATTACTAGGGTGTAAATCCTTTCCTTTCAGAGCAGACTCCTTTTTAGCTGGGACCTAGTGTGCAGTGAAGCAAACAGGAAGTTACAAAAGTTGTCTCCCTTAGCAGAAATGGCGGAAAATGTATCAAGTGTTGTATCCAATCCCCTTAAATACCATTGTTCAGCACAAATATTTCGCCTGTATCTGCTGCAGGTCTGTCTGAATTGTGCCTTCTGAACAAAGTAGAAATACATGTTGAGAAACATCTCAAAAGGAGGAGTAACGCTTTGGTCTATTAATCCATTTATGCCGAGTAGGCTCTTCTTCTTTTACTCTTTGTACCAGTCCATTTCCAATCCGTTCTACGGCGTCTACACTGTTTGCAAATATCCGTTTTATGGTTTTATATAGAACTAAACTCACGTCCCAAGAGGTTTACATGTACTCAGTATTCCGAAACATCATGGTTTTATTTGTTTGAATAAAATATGTTAAGGTGACAGGATACTTTTAAACCCATTTACGTCAAGTGGACTCTTCTAATACAAGTCTTTGGACCGGTCTATTTCCAGTAGCAGGGTGTCTGGTTAGTTTTTATAATTATTACGTTTTAAAGAAATTCCAGTATTCAATGCAAACAGTGTAAACTTTGTCAGACGTCGCGTCTGATCTGGATCTGTACAGTTTGCCAATATAACCCTTTTTCGGGGTCTCCAAACTAAAACGGGTGAAAAGATTTTGACACCATTAGAAACCGTTCAAAAATGGGAGCTTTTCTTAACCCTTGTCCTGCTGAACCCGGATATACCCTGCCTTTGCAAACAGTGTAGATCCAGATCAGTTGGCTTCTGATCTGGATCTACACTGTTCGCCATTAAGTATGTGAATTTAAATCAACCAACTGGATCAAGTAATCTGATTGGCTGAAAATTAGAAATGGGTGTGGCATCTTAATTTATTCAGCAGGACAAGGGTTAAGAAGCAGGAGAAAATTATTTCCTGTTTTTAAAATAGTAGCCAAAGTGAGAAGGGTGATAAATAATTCACCTTTAGTGGTAAGTTTACAGGATCAGTGCGGCATCTGGACGGGTTGTACGCTATGTGCATAAAGCTGTTTTGTATGACTACTTTGGGTAAATAAGTACAACCTTGCATAGCAGTTCATCGACCAAAGTGTTAGGGGGGCGGGGGGGGGGGGGGGGGAGGGTTTCGAGGGCGTTCAGTCAAACTCCACTTTGACTCAAAATTTCTTTTTCACGGAAAATTTTGGATAAATTCGATAAATTTTGGACACTTTTACTTCAACAAGTCTTGTGAATGTGGGTAAAATTGCTGGGTGAGTGGCAAACAATGTAGAACCTGATCAGACGCCGCGTTCTGCGGCGTCTGATCTGGGTCTACATTGTTTGCTCAGGCATGTCTGTCCGAATACGTAGAGTAAGTACGGTAATATGATTAAATCGAACCCCTTCAGAAGTGCTCCTGGATTCGTCCCCGAATGTTTATGTTCACCGAATTTATCTACAACTTAGTAGAAATTACTGTTGTCGCTTTTCAAAGCAATGTACTAAAGGTATAAACACCCTTTTATACACCATGGCAGACTCCCTTTATTCTGTACATAGTGTTTCATTATCTCATTAATTTTCTGATAACAGATCTTGACCATTGTGCCATCCTATTATCAAAACATAATTAAATCTCTAACCAAATATATTATTAAACTCGGTGATAGATTTATAGCCATTGGTCATTTATCCAAGTGCTTTTGTAGCTGGCTAAATATGTGTGCTGTCAGAGCGATGTTCATTTCACTTTGTCTCCAATTTATGAAGAAAGTTGAACAAACGGTTGTGGGATGTTATTAACCATTTATTAAGCAAGATTTATGAGGCTGAACATCCATTTTCTCAAAGTATTAAAATGAAGGTCGTTAAAATAAATGCACCCATGCAATGTGTTTACAACAAGATGCCTTCTAGAAACATTAAAGGTACACCTCCAAGGGTATTATGGCTTCAGACTACCACTGAATTTTCCCTTATATATTTTATACATTTTTGTAAATTTTGTATGTTCTATAGCCCATGTTTTTTTTTAGTTCACAAGGTCACATAGTACTTACCTGACAGCTGTCCCTCAAAAATCTTCAAAACAGGCAACATAGTGTTACTGCATGTAATGACCTTATGCCACTTCGAAGACATTGAAAAAACTCTTGGAAGAGTTCACGTTAGGTGTTTGTGTAAATTATACCCCCGATTATTTTCTGCTTTCATATTCTAAGCAACCAACTAAAATATACAATTTGCTAATATCTTCTATAGAATTGTCTCAATTATACATTTGACCAATTCTAGCATTAAAGCAGATAAAGACAATTTAGAAACAGGCAAAAAGATATTGTAACTATTTAACCCATTGTAGAACGGGTAATTAGCAAAAAGTGCAGACCCAGATCAGACGCCGCAGAACGCGGCGTCTGATCAGGGTCTCCAATGTATGCAAATAGTTTAGCCTTTTTTCTAAAGGAATATCTAAATCTCATAGCTAGACGTTCCTAAAACTGAAATTGGGCTCTTCCAATATATAGTGTTGGAGATTCTATTCAGTATATAATGGGTTAATACGGCACTATATTCGTATGGAACCGACCCGGTGCTCTGTACCAGTTCTTGACCATATAACTCTGACACTCAAATATTGGCTTTGATCCTCAATTGGGGATATCCATAAAGTGTTTAAAGAATTTGCTACCTATGGTAGCATGTTTCCTTAAAGAGTAACTCTAATTTGAAAAATGTTCCAAATACTGAGAGAAACATCGCGTCTGCTTAAGCTGTAACGCTTTTCAAAACTGCGAAAAAATCGTTTAGGTATGTCCATTCATCTTGAATTTCCACGAAATGGTACCACATGGTATATCGGAGCAGAAAAGACGCAAAACAACTACATAGCGAAATCTCTTCAGCGTGTTTTCTGCTCGCCAACACAAAGTAAACAGTTTATGAAATGTTTACAGTAAATAGTAAAGATCACCAAATGCATTTTCTTGAAAAAAAAAAAAAAAAAAAAAAAAAAAAAAAACATTCATTGACCCATGAAATAACATCCCCATATCACTGATGCAATATTTACATGCTAGGAAGATTAGCCCTTATCTGTATAAATCACACCTCAACGACTTCGTAATGCTTAAAAGTCAGGTTAGTTTAGATTGAGGAGAGTTATAGAAGCTTCAAAACGTTGCCTCTTATTATTCTTCAGAAATGACTGAAGTACTGATGATGGGACATCAACAATCAAACATCAAATTTCTTAACTATTTAACAATAATTTCAAAACAATTGTATCCATTTAATGAATAACAAACGATTTGGAAGGTTTCCATATGTTATAATTTTCGCAGCTTTAGGCATGTACGAATTCTCGGCCCTTGTACTTTGGGAATGACCAAGAGCAGAAATTGTGCCATTATTTGTCAATATAATAATATTTGCTTAGATGCACTTTCCTCAAAGCCACTTTATGTAAAGACACCTGGGCCTGGTTGTTCAAAGCGTCGTTAGCTTAACGAGCTCGTTAAGGGTCATTTCGTTAACTGTTTTAGCGGATTCAATACACAATATTCTGATATTTTTTGCTGAAAAAATGTGAGTAGCTTTTGCACTGCAAAAGCTACTCACATTTTTTCAGCAAAAAATATCAGAATATTTGCGTATCACTCGATGTAAATTTTAACGAATCGTTAACTAACGACATCGTTAGCTTTACACAACTGGGCCCAGTTCATTTCAGGACTTGTAGTATTTGTAATTCATAAGAAATTGAAAATTAATTTCATTTTATGTGTGTTTTTGATAAATATAATGATCTTAGAAAAGTGTTTTTGATGAGATTGCGAAAGTTATTGTCAACTTTGATACAATATCTTTAGATGATAAGTTACTGTTGCTACTTGGTTCACAGCAAAAAGATATTAATTCATTGTTAATAATTTTTTTCAGTAAATGTTTTGAAATCCGAGCCATGCATCATGAGCAGTAACAGAATCATACATTTTTTCAATCAGGTGTTGTTTTGCTTCTTGATACAAAGCATTATCTGTTTACTATGATTTGATAAAAAAAAAACATATGATGGTTATATAATGATAGTTTAAGAATTGTCAGCAGTGTTGTACTTGTAATATGTTATATGCATCTGTTACGATCCTATTTGTTTTGGGTTAATTGTAGAGTAAAGTTTGAATCTTTGAACATTTCTCCAACGCTGTTCCAGTTTGCTTATCTCTTTAAAATAGAATCCTTCTTCCTGGTCCCCCAAGTATTCATCAAAAGCATCTATAACGCCTTCATTGCTTCAAAATTCCTACCATGAAAGTTAGTTTTCAGACTTGGAAATCTTAGTGCTTTTTGTTCGATTTTTGCTTGTTTGGATTTGTCGCTCTTCCTCTTGGGGTCTGGGAAGGGCTGCGGTTTGTGATTGTGGCACTCCCTGGCCTTTTCTCTTACCCTTTTTTTGGAAACATATAGAAGCCCGAAGGTGCTAAATCTTGAGAATACAGGGGATGAGGAAGGACCTCGAAGCTGCATTAAATCGCAGCAACCATAGTGACTTGAGAAGTGTGGGCATTAGCTTGCAAGATCAGAACATTTCGAGTCAACTTTCCTCTTCTTTTCTTCACCATCTCCTGACGCAGCATAATATGTACCATTTATCGTGATAACTTCCCTGCTGAGGAAACTCTTCCAAGCTAGCATTCTACATAAATCTATAGCGGGCCGTTATCGGCCCGTCAGCTACCCTGACGGGCCGATAACAGCCCGCTATAGATTTATGTAGAATGCTTACTGAGTTTTAAAATTCTTAGAAAGGGGTGAACCAGGGTGCACCCATTGCATACTATACTTCTGGCCTTAGGATATAAAGTGATGGGCCCAAGTCTGGTCACGACTCGATGCATAAATTCCTCAGGGTCATCTTCACAGAGAGACAGCAGATACTTATCAAGCCTGTTCTTCTTCTGATCTTAGATCAACACACTGGGGATCCATCTATATGTTTGTTTGTTTGTTTGTGTTGAGGTTTTACGGCCCAGTCAACCCAATGGGGTCATGTCGAGCGCGGTCAGTTTACCTTGCCACACGTTTACTGGGCAGGCTTAGTCCTCTAAGCGGTTTACCAATATTGTGCACATCAGTTTACCTTACCACACGTTTACTGTGCAGGCTTAGTCCTCTAAGCGGTTTACCAGTATTGTGTACATTCTTTCGCCAGAAACTGACAACTGCCCTTCTTGAATCAGCGGAAGTGAGAGAATGACCGTAGAAAATATTTCTTGATTAATCTCCACGAAAGAATGTTGCCGACCTCGGCGGGGGTTGAACCCGCGACCTCCTGGTCTCCAGTCGGACGGCGCATCCAACTGAGCCACCGAGGCGGCCCATTTATATGTAGCTAAGACCTTGGACATCCCTAAGGTATCGGTCAAGATAGACTGAACTGCCCCTAAACTTATGCCTATTTGTCTAGCTGTCTCATGCAGGCTTCTTCTCCTGTCACACATGATCAGACTGTGCTTAAGCTGAACGGTCCGTCTGTAGTAGCGCGCCCAGACCGTTCATAATCCTCCACGCTCTCCTTCTCTTAAACTGAGCAGCCCATTTCTTCATCATGAACTTCCTTCGGGGACATGCCCTTCCTGCAGAAAATATTTTATGACAACTCGCTAACTTCAACTTTGTCCATTTTCTCAGTATAACACACATTTCCCATGTTTGCAGCGAATTTCTACTGAAAGCAATAGCTTTGAAAATCTATTCTTTCTACCAAAGATGTTGGTTGAATAAGATAAAATTATTATATGATCGGGGGTTCGTTATATCGGGCCGAGAGCTTCTTGGTCGTACCTCGTACATGTATATACATGTACATCATTGATCCAGCTTAGGTAGTTTGAACAGTGTCCGTGCTGGCTAATTAAATTCATACGTATGACCCCCCCCCCCACCCCCCTTATCTAGTGAATAGATTTGTGCCACTCCTCAACTGGAAAGTGTCAACAGTCAGTAAAATTCGGGAAATACCACCAATTCCAGCAGAAAAGGGTTTCGTAAAGCAATTTCAGCAACGCCAAGTCTTAATTCCAAAATATAAAATAGCACCGACGAGGATGGGATTCGAACCCACGCGGGGAGACCCCAATGGATTAGCAGTCCATCGCCTTAACCACTCGGCCACCTCGTCTTACATTAACGTAAAATCACATTTGATATGTCACATATCTACTGTTCGAGCTAGCTAATCATAAAAGTTATCCTAGGTTATTCTCTGTAGAGAACATGTACTTTATAGACTCAGATCAGCTTTATACTTGTATCAGCCGGTCTGATCAGAGTCATCGCTGTCCGCGTGAAGAAGCTATTCACAGATCAGAGTTTGTTGGGCGCAATTCTGATAAGATACATTTTCTCATGTTGCGGTTCCATAACAAGAGTGACCAATGAAAAACGTCCTTGTTTCGAACGTACGGGGTAAATCAATATACAAAAACTGATGTAATAATAATAATGATAATAATGAAAATTAAAATACAAATGTGTAATTAACAAAACTAAATTTTAAACGGAATAGATATATAAGTATGTACGATAATGGTATTAGTAAATAGATATACAGAAGTACAGACAAATGACCGGGTAAATCTCTCGCCCAAACATATACGAAGTGGGAAGGCCTCCCATCCCCTCTCACTGTCTTCAAAATATATATCGACGAGGATGGGATTCGAACCCACGCGGGGAGACCCCAATGGATTAGCAGTCCATCGCCTTAACCACTCGGCCACCTCGTCTTACTCTAAGGTGACTTTACATCCAAAATATCAATATGTTATTATTTGAACTATTGCAAATAATTTCATCATAAAGTTAATATCATGTTGTCTTCTGCGAGTTCAAACATCAGGGTTGATAAGGTATTGCGTATTTCTGCAAAAGCCAAGGTAAACCATTCATATGTGTCTGTGTGTGCGTGCGCACGCGCATCGCGCGCCAGCGTGTACTGATAAGACGAGGTGGTCGAGTGGTTAAGGCGATGGACTGCTAATCAATTTGGGTTCCCTCGCATGGGTTCGAATCCAATCCTCGTCGTTTTGAAGACTGTATGGCCTCCCAACTTTGGTTCAAATACCATTCTGATTCGAGTCCCATTCTCGTCCAAATTTCTTTTGGTGAGAGTTCCCGTTGTTTGGCTATTAAAGTACTTACATGTCCACTACAGTATAAAGTGTATACTCTCTGATCTATATCCCAGTGGGCACATGTCGTTTATACAACGTCGCATCATCGTCGATGCAACGACGTTGCATTGACGTTGGTGTGGCGTTGTTTAAACGCCATGACGTTGCATCGACGTTGGTACGACGTTGTATAAACGTCATGACGTTGCATCGACGTTGGTACGACGTTGTATAAATGTCATGACGTTTATACAACTTCGAACCAACGTCGATGCAACGTCATGACGTTTCATTGACATTGATGCGACGTTAGTGCGACGCTGTATAAACGTCATGACCGTTATACAACGTCGATGCAACGTCATGACGTTGTCCGCTAGGGTATTGTCCGCTAGGGTAGTGTTTTAGTTTCTGTTATTGATCAATCCCATACATATGTACGTTTGCGTTCGAAATAAAGAGTTTCTTGTTTTATTTATTTTATCTATTTATTTTTGCCACCTGTCAATTGTTATAGAATCGCAACTTGAGAAAATGTACCTGGTGCCCAGCAAAGACTATCAATGGATAGCAAACGATAATGGTATTCTTCTTGCGGACAGCGAAGACAGGTTAGACTGTCTAGATGGACAGGCTGATACAATACAAATCTGATCTGAGCCTTCACTGGTCTCATGTCATAAAGTACATTTTCTCACGTTTAGACTCATGCATAATAACTTGCAACAGCTACTTCCAATAACGAATCTCTGACATATCACATGTAAATTTATGTTATTGTAAGACGAGGTGGCCGAGTGGTTAAGGCGATGGACTGCTAATCCATTGGGGTTTCCCCGCGTGGGTTCGAATCCCATCCTCGTCGATTGTATTTTGTACTTTGTTAATATTTTCAGTAGAAAAACAGATATTTTGTAATTTATTGATGTTTTAATGCGATGATTGTCATACGAGCAGGGTAGTCTGTTTCTTTTTTTTTTCTTATTTTGTGAAACAGCCCAGCGGGCACACGACGTTTATACAACGTCACATTAACGTCGATGCATGATGTTGCATCGACGTTATTGCGAAGTTATTTAAACGTCATGTACCCGCTGGGTGGTGAAGTGGAGGCAGTCGTATGTAATATAACCCAGCTAGCATTCTACATAAATCTATAGCGGGCCGTTATCGGACCGTCAGCTACCCTGACGGGCTGATAACGTCCCGCTATAGATTTATGTAGAATGCTTATTTGGAAAGTTAGTATTTTCCCAGCGGGCAAATAAAGTTTATACAACGTCGTATTGACGTCGATGCAACGTCATGAGATTACATCGACGTTAATGCGACGTTGTTCAAACATCATGACTTTGCATCGACATTGATGTGACGTTGTATAAGCGTCATACCGTCGTATCGACGTTAATGCGACGTTGTATATTAAACGACATTGGCCCGCGTCCCAGCCAACACATGACGTCTATACAACGTCGCCTCAACGTCGATGCAACGTCAGGACGTTGCATCGACGTTGAGACGACGTTGTAAAGACGTCATGTGCCCACTGGGTTGATTGCGCCTCATGTGATATGGAGATGTAATAGCTCGTATAGAAATTTAGGGTAAATACCGTACGAATTTCTCAATTTTTTAGATGACGGACTTTTTCTTTGGTTGCAAGCTACCGCGAAACCACTTCTGTTGCTACTAATCTTGTTGCAGCTATTATTCCCGGTCGACTGTAATCATATTACCATTAATGACAGGCATTTTATAGTCAATTTTGACAACTTCTAGATGGCCTTTGAAAATGAAATTACGCGTATTTTGACAGAATAAGGAGTACGAAACCCTGGCCATATCGCATGCGAATAGTAAAGACACTGACCTGAATCGCACAGACCGACGGTATCGTTATAGTTAACACAAACAAAATACAAATCTTTCATAAGTTAATACATCCCTGAAGCCGCTGACAAGTCTATATGAATGTGCAAACTGGTGTTAGCCGTCAGTGTTGCCTGTGCCACAGGTTCATTTTCGCATGATCCTAGCTATTTTCTGATTAGCATTGTTACACACCGGATCCAATCATGCTACAATTATAAACCTGTAATTGACTTCGGGCTGGAGCGAAGGGGAAGAAATGAAAGGACAAAAAGGTCAAGTTTTCACGTACCACCTGTGGATCCTCTTGGTTGCGGAAGTGGAGACAGATCTGAGTAGAACTTTTATTTTAAGAATACACTAGGTAAGTTATAATAGGACGAATGGGTGTGATAGAACGCATTACGAAAACACGCCTATTCAAATATATTGAAAATTTCACCACCAAAAACCTGAAAGTTTTCAGATAGAAATTCGGATAGTTTTCATATAATTACTCAAAACATAGATTGTGGGTACTCGTTAGAACCGCCTCGCCGAGGCGGTTCTAACGAGTACCCACAATCTATATTTTTGCGCAGAAATAAGAAAAATAATGTGTACCCCTGTAAACCCCAGTTTTACTCTATAAAAGTGGGGTTTTAGGGGGTCAAAATTATTTAGGTATGTTTTCGTGATGGGATGGGTGTGGAAGGAATATTTTCAGGCACATGTGTAGGCTAAACAGCTGATCACTTTGATGAAGAAACACTTTCCGGCAGATTATCTTGTTTTGTTTTCCTTTCTATATATAATTCAAAATTTCTTATCTTGCGTACATTCGTTTTATCGCAGATATATCTTTGAGGGGCAGTTCAAACTATATTCTTGAATATCAGAGATGTATAGTTTCGATTCCCTGTGTGACCATTTTTACCATTCCTTTTATTTCTTTTTTTTTTTAAATCGTATAACCACGTAACTGTTTTATGGCCTGTAACATAATTCTCCGGGGAGCCTTTTTTCATTTACAACCAGACTCTCATTATATAATAATATTTCTACAAAATGTAAAATGGTGCTAAAAGAAAATCAATTTTATGTGAGTTCATGCGATATAAAAAGGACAGCGCTAATACTTATAATGACAAATGAAGGTAAAAGTTTGCCCAACTGGTATTTGTCTTGGTCCAGAATATATTTAGGACTCGTGTGCTATTACTGATAGACCGGCACGGTGGCTCAGCTGGTAGGCGTCCGCTTTGTGACCGGGAGGTTGCGGGTTCGATCCCCGGCCGAGTCATACCAAAGACTTTAAAAATGGTACTAGCTGCTCTTTCGCTTGGCGCTCAGCATTAAGAAAGTAGAGCTAGGAATCGGAACTGGTCAGCTCAGTGTTAGTATAATTTGACTGGGTGGAATATCATGTCAAGTGTCTGGGGCGTGATATTAAAGTGAGGCAGCACTCTCAAAGTGAGCATTGAGCTCCCTGCCACATTCGGACACCGTCGCGATATGACTGAACGATTGTTGAAAGTGACGTAAAGCCCGAAAACAAACAAACCAGGAATTATTGATAACATTAGTTTATTAACATTAACCCTATCATGTCTAATGGAATCTTCCATATCTCTTTGGACACGTCCGTTTCCAATTTAGGGGTGTCTGTTTTGTTTTTAGTATTATCATTTATTAAAGAAATTCCTGTACTTAATGCAAACAGTGTGGACCCTGATCAGACGCCGCATTCTGCGGCGTCTGATCGGGGTCTTCACTGTTTGTTAATGTCCATTTTATAGAACGCTAGGCATATATGGGTCAGACATATCATTAGAATATAATCGTTATTTAAAAGAGAATAAAATGTTTTAAACAAAGATCTAAGGTGATCAGTTTTCTTTTCTCTTCATGATCTTCCAAGCTCTATGACTACCGTGTTTACCCTAAATATTCAGACATCTTAATACTCTTACCATACTGAGTCTAAAATTTGAACTATTTATCACTCTATATCCGCGGACTCCGAGGATAATTCACCACTCCATATCAAAAACGAATAGTGAATGTTGCACCAGTGCTTTGGTAGAAAACAGACATGACCAATCCATGACTGCAAGATGCCGCGTTTGAAATACGTTTTCTTCTTGTTCCCCAAAAAACAGGGTTTCGCATTTCATGCAAATTGTCTCCTCCAATTTGCACGAAATATCAAACCCATTCAAAATACATGTAATAAAATAAGATCATGAACTGGTCATCTGCTGAATTAGCCTAGACAGTGCTACAGGCTAAACTCGCTTATTGACAATTTGCTTGTTTGATAAAGCAGGATGTATTAAAAACACACATAAAATCGAGCTGTTCTCTAAATCTGCCAAGTCACAGCATCCTTAGCGTTAACGCTTAGCACTAGCACTCTGGGTAAAATTTTCAGTAGACGACACACACACACACACACACACACACACACACACACACACACACACACACACACACATATATATATATATATATATATATATATATATATATATATATATATATATATATATATATATATATATATATATATATATATATATATATATATATATATATATATATATATATGAAGAAAACAGGATTTGACTTTTCTTGCAAATTGTCTCCAATCAAAAGGAGACAATTTGCAAGAAATATCAAATCGTGTTTCTGGGACTATAAGAAACATATCATCAGTTTGTTATATGCTGAATACGCCCAGTGGGTGGTTAACGTCAAATTGGCTCCGCCAGGTAAAAATAGGAACTCTGGGTAAAATTTACAGGAACAATTTCCCTAAAATGTCAAATGTCATGTTTCAGGGGAATATACGAAAAATGTCACCAGTTTGTCTGAAATGTCAAAAATAGTTTTCAGGGAAAAATAAGAAAAATGTCACCAGTCTGCTAAATTAACCCAGAGGGTGGTTAAGGTCAAATGAGTTCCGCCAGGTAAAAATGGGTATTCAGGGTATGGATAAACAGCGGATGCTGAGATCAGCCTGCGAATCTAAACAGTCTCAACAGGACCTTTTCTGTTGTACATTTTCTAAAATATCAAATGATTCTTTAGCTGATCTCTGGCCCAGCGAAGATTCTGATCAGCCTGCGCAGATGCGCAGGCTGATCTGAATCTTCGCTCGGCGCAAATGAAGCAAACGTTCTGGTCAGACTGTCCAATTCTAATCTGGGTTTGCGCTGCATATATTTGTCCGTCATTTTAGCGTGGCGTTGCCCAGATCGTCTGTACAATTGATACAAATCTCAGTCAAAGGACAGAAATAAATAAAACAGACAAATAAATTGATTTTACATCGATACGGTCTTTATATTTAAACGATAAGCGGTTTTGTCCAACTTTTGAAATCTTTTATTTGACATTTGTTGATCTTCATCGAAAATGAAAATTTTATTATCACCTGCGATACTCCCTTTACCATGGCCAGTAGAAAGAGTCCCCTTCTGCCTTATTTGATGATAGTGATTTTGTGTTTTAAGTCCTTTTAATCATTTATGTTTTAGTCACGTGCAGATAATGGGATGCTGATAATGAAAGGCTCTGTGAAATGAATCGTCATACAGTCATTAGCTGGTCCACATTCAGATGGGTTTGAATACGGGACCTCGTGACCGAAGTCGGGTAGCGCTAGCCTCTCGGCCACCCGTATACCTCTCTGCTTTATGTGATTTAAAGCACAGAACAGTCCACGAATCTTCGCTGTCAGTCGAAGATTTTGCTATTCCTTGTGTATTTTGCAGTATTAAGATATTCTGACACTCTGATCAGACTGTTGAAACTCTGATCAGACTGCGTAGATGTTCGTATATGACAAAATGACTGTATTCTCGTTGAGCTGCTCGAGCAGGGCTATTTTCTTACCCCTGCTTCAAAAAAATATGATTTATGGCATGGCATTCGAATGGTCTCTGCACCAGAGAGAATCGTTTCGCTGATGCGGCCACGGTGAAATCCCACAACTTGTATGTATGTATGTATGTATGTATGTATGTATGTATGTATGTATGTATGTATGTATGTATGTATGTATGTATGTATGTATGTATGTATGTATGTATGTACAAGGTACGCATAGTACAGTAACAAATACTGATGATCCGTTAAGGGAATTAATATTATTTTAGGGTGGCAACTATTCAAATTGTTTTACACCAATCTGAAAACGTGTCTACTTTAAAAGGAAAGAATTTCCTCGCCTTGAGAGCAAATTCTTTCCTTTTAAATTAGACTCCTTCTCATAAGGAGATTGGTTGCAGTGACGCGAACAGGAAGTCACAGAAATTATCTCCTTTGTCAGAAAGGGCGGAAAATCCCCAGTAAGCATTCTTTATCAATCTATAGCGGGCCTTCATCGGCCCGTCAGGGTAGCTGACGGGCCGATAACGGCCCGCTATAGATTTATAAAGAATGATAGCTGGGTCTATCAATGTATCCAGTCTCTTCAAGCAATTAAGACAACCCTTTTTCAAAGGAAAAGCTCCCTGCAAAGACTGTGCGGTTGTGCGGACGCACAGTCTGGTCTGAATATGTGTCATGTTGGCAAAAACTGCCTCAGTTCTTCCTCAGAATCTCTTGAAAATGTATGAGGTAAAAGTCAAATCGATCGTAAGAAAATAAGCTGTTGAGAGTAAATAAGAAACTACTTCAAAGATGGGATTATTTCCTTTCTTTAACTTTATTTTCTGCCTTCACCTATCAAAGTAGCACTTTCCCTAAATAAACTACCAGTTTCGTTTCTCAGCTATTTTAGAGGGTGTCACCTTTCTCACAAAAATGAAATCTGGTGTCAAAACAATCAATTTTCTCCCATGCAAGCTGTTTAAGTTGAAAAACCCAAACACCTCCAAACCATTTGTCTCAATGATACCTTTCATTCACTTAAAAGGACTTTCGTACTGTAGTTAAAAAGCGATAAACGCTTGGGGCGTTAAAGGAACCATTATTTTGACACTTTCGTACCCGACAACTGAAACCTATACGGTTACTTATAATTAATTGTAACCCATTCTGCGAAAAAACGACTGAAACATGTATGGGTGTTTAATTGATTGTAGTCCCTTTGTTGAGGTCATTCAGACGGGACACCTAGGGGTGGTCTTGGGTCAAATAACCAGGGTATGACCTGGTCATCTTGCCTGATAAAAAAAAGTCGCATAGCCGTGTGATATTCCGGTTGACAATTATAACGCTTTAATATTGTGGTCGATTTTTTTTTTATCTTGTTTTTATCCCAAGTATACTGATAGACAGGCCCGTGCAAATAGTGTAGAACCAAGCCATGCACCGCAGAACGCGCCAACCTATCAGAAAGAATGGTCTGCAGACAGTTTTAATTTTAAAAATACGGCGTGAGTCCGTCTGTCTGTCCCTTCCGTCCGTCCGTGGTCAGTTAGCGAAAATGGCCATAGCGCTTAAACCGTTCGAAATATTTCGGCAATTTTGGCATACAGATAGATACCGACAATATCTAGCCAATTCACTTCCGAAATGCCATTTTCTTTGACCAAGGCAACACCGAAGCAAAAAGTGTGAAAATATGGAAATCGCCGTAGGTCTTCAACCATATGGGATAGTTTGATAAAATTTTGTATACACATTAATAATGACAAGATCCTGGCAAAGGAATTGCCAAATGCCACATTTTCTTGACCGAGGCAATGCCGAGGCCAAAATATGACAGTTAGCGAAAATACCCATAACTCTTAAAACCTTAAGACTACTTTGATAATTTTTCGCACAGATTGATACCGGCAAGATCCAGCCAGTGGGGCTTGGCAAATGCCAGTTTTAACTGACCTAGGCAACGCTGAGACCAATTATGGAAATGCCCGTAGACCTTCAACAATATGGAATATTTTGATAAAAGGAATCGCCAAAAGCCCGAGGCTAAGTCGAGGCTAAGTAGACCATGAGAAATAAACGTCAAGCCCCGCTTTGAAACAAAACTGAGTCAGCACATGAGAAAATAGGCAACCAGCTAAGGCTCAGGTGAGCCTGCGCATAAACGCAGTCCCATCAGAGCCTTTGCTGAGCGTAGATATTTAGTAGGGACGTTGAGGAATCTTCAGGCGAAAACGCATGTCTGTAGCCCCAATAGCTCCCTTTTTTCTTGTGCCGGCGCAAATAAGAAAATCATTGTTAATTTTTCGTCTGCTGAGGTTATCAACGGCATGTTATGGTTGTGTACAGTGTGTGAGTTTGGTGGAGGGTTCGGGTGGCTTGGCTGGTTTGATCACAGAATATACTCCTGAGCCGAACAACGTCGTTACAACGTCGCTGCAACGTCGTGACGTTGCAGCGACGTTGTAACGACGTTGTTGCGACGTTGTGTGTTTGCTGGGTTTAGGGTATGGTTCTGATACCAACCTTCCTAAGGAATTCGTCTTTTGTTCTTTTTACTCAATTGAGTTTTCATTTATTTGTTCATGTTATTGTATATTTGACTTTTATATTTGTCTTTTAAATGCTTTCCTATTGGGGGTTGGGAAATTAAGAAACAATCTATTTTTCTGTTGAATCCAGCGTTTCTGTAGTAATATCGATTAAGCCGAGTTCAGACTGTATATTTGCGTAGTCTACTCAGAGTATTCGCTGTTGGTGTACGTTATTGAGTTTCCTTGTACTGGGCATGCCTCATTTTTTGTGATGGTATACATGCATGAAGAAAGAGGGTGTGATGGTATAATATATGGGTTTAAAAGCATACAACCTCAGTACATGACAACATTCTCAGCCAAGTGACAAATGAGTTAAATATTGCTCCAGTTGTAGCTCAAAAAAGCTTTTGAGCGTGTTTGCAAGGACTAAATAAACCGGAAATATTACAAAGCCTGCTTAACAATTTCAATATTGTTTGTGATATTCAGTTTTGAGGCCACGCCATTCGAGAAAAGACCTTTGCAAAATTGTGACTCTTTATTGCACCGCGAATTTGTATTTCAGTTTCGCGGATGCTTTCAGCCATACATACTTTCTCTGGTATATCCAGCAAGGTTCTTGAACAGAGTAGAACCTACTTAGGCTGCATACATGGCTCGGACCAACCCTGGTCGACGGACGGACGGACACGTTTTTGCTAGATACGGCACGTGGACGGAGCTAAAGTCTTTTCAATAGACTGAATTAAATCGTAGTAATAGATTCAAATTAAATATTCCGATTTCAATGTTTGTTTTGTAGTTTTGTCAGCGTGAGTTGAAGAGACCCAGGTGTTCTTGAGTCAGGCTTTGTACTTTATTGAAAGATAAACAAGTGTGCTGCAATTGATTAGTTTCTTTTAGATTCAATATTTGGAAGAAGATAGAAAGAGATAACGTGTTATTCATATCAACAATCAACCATGATTCGAGTACATGTGTATGTTAACCCTTCTCTTGCTGAACACGACATGCCCTGTCTTAGCAAACAGTGTAGATCCAGATCAATTGGCTTCTGAAAATAATCTGATCGGCTGGAAATTAGAAGAGGGCGTGGCATCTTAATTTATTCAGCATGACAACGGTTAAATACACTGTCTCCCGTGTAAGCAAAACTGCCGTCTGTATATCAAAAAAGCTCATTTGCTTCAAACAAAGCAAGGAGTAACGTCAATAAAAAGTATGACAATCAAATTTAACATCATCATTTAATATTTTGCCACAGGCTGTTGTGGGTATTTATAAACATGAAAAACAATGGCGTTCAAAGTCAGTTAAATATGACTGAAAAAAAAAAGATCATACTTCAAAATAGCTCGTAAAACAGGAAAATTTCAAGTTATGAAACGGACACGAATGCCTGACAGTGAAATAACATGGAAACAGTTCAAGGATAATGTGTTTAAGTGTGCAATGGTTGATTGCTGCCCATACTGCGGTTCCGATCGACCACGTACTAATTTTCCTTAACCATTTCATCCTTGTAGACAGTAACAGATACCTATTGCAATCAGTGTAGATCCACATTAGATGGCTCATAATGAGGCATCTCATCAGGATCTACACTGCTTGCATTCTTGTTCATGACCATTGACTAAACAAACTCCCTGTATACAAATGTTGGACAAATTCTAAAAGTGCTCCCAAGATTTCATGTACGCCCAGAGACGACTCAGATCAGCCTGCGCATCCACGTAGACTGATCAGAGTCTTAGCAGGGAACTCTGTGGGTAGCAAAGGGGCCAAAGTGTTTTCAGGCGGACAGCGAAGACTCTGATCAGACTGCGCGGATGCGTGGAAGTGCTGTTCACCGGCTCATTTTTAACAAAAACCAAAAACATGACTTCGTTTGTTTTATAATGGCAAACATCCCCTAACTGAATAAATAAAGCCATCTGTTGACTACAGTGTCAAGAACCTGAGTTTCCCACTTCAGTCAACAAGGACATTATGTATTATACAGAGAATAACATTTTATATAAATCTGCTCATCGACGCAGCCTGATAACGGCCTTCGCTACCACCCAGTGCTTAACCCCAAAATGGTAATTGGCAAATAGTGCCGACCGAGATAAGACGCCACATAATGCGTCCCCACTGTCTGCAAATAGTTTAGCCATTTTTCTCTAGGAGTATTGTTACGACCGAGCACTCCTACCTTCGATTATCTGCCTTGGCAGATTACGCATAGCTTCTAAGTATATATTCAATCTCTGACAAATGCGTCAGGGAGTCGACTCTTTGGCTCAGTGGTTAGAGCATTGGATTTTTATCCGGGAGGACCCGGGTTCGATTCCCATGAAAGGCGGAATATTTTTTCAGCTATGCTTCATTCCTTTGTTACGGCTATTATGTCGTAAGATGGGGGCTCGTCCGGGATTGGACTTTATACGCCGAAAATGGCTTCACGTCATCATAAATGATGACTTCCTTGAAGAGGGGGAGTGTTACGACCGAGCACTCCTACCTTCGATTATCTGCCTTGGCAGATTACGCATAGCTTCTAAGTATATATTCAATCTCTGACAACTGCGTCAGGGAGTCGACTCTTTGGCTCAGTGGTTAGAGCATTGGATTTTTATCCGGGAGGACCCGGGTTCGATTCCCATGAAAGGCGGAATATTTTTTCAGCTATGCTTCATTCCTTTGTTACGGCTATTATGTCGTAAGAGTATTTAAATCACATAGCCTGATAAATCTAAAACTGACATTCGAATCTTTCAGGGGGGGGAGGGGAAGGGGAAGGAGGTTATTCAGACTAAAATAGTTTAAGCTTCGTAAAGACCCTAATCAATCATTGCTGATCTGGGTATTCAGTTCACATAAGCCAAAAGTCTCACTTCTGTTTAACGTGGTACGTAAAAGACATATGAGCCAGAACGTGAGAAAACATACCTTCTGACATGTCCTCTCAATGAAAACAACTGTGCTTGCGCATCCGCGCAGTCTGATTAGAGTCGTCGTTGTCCGCATGAAGAAACTTTGTATCCTTGGCTATCCAAAATGCGCCCAGGGAAGATTCTGATCAGACTGCGTGAATGCGCAGGCTGATCTGAATCTTCGCCGGGCGCATATTTTCGAAGGTACATTTACTGACGTTGCTGTTGCAAACCAAGATTAAGCATATCAGTAACAAATATGACAGACTTAGTTTGTTTACTCGTTTTACTAACTTAATTTCCTTTTTATATCATTTTTTTCTCGCATTCAAGTAGTACCATAGCTACTATACGTGTTCGGACAGCTTAACTCCTTGCCGTTTATGTTCTAAAATGTGAACTAGAAGTCCAATTTACTACCTGTTGATGCGTTTAAAAATTGCTGGATTAGTGGCAAACGGTGTAGACCCTGATCAGACGCCGCAGAACGCGGCGTCTGATCAGGGTCTACACTGTTTGCATAAACCACAGGACATTCTGTAAAACATGGTAATAATATAAACTAGAATGCGCAGTCGATGGCGGCGCGCCATCGCAAATTCCCACGCTCTTTGCTAATGTTGCTAATAGCATGACGGACGGATGGACTTGCTCTCCCACACCCTTACCATGAGGGGAGGTCATGTAGCAAGTTTGGTTAAATTCCGCCCAGTGGTTTAGGAGAAGATAGCGTGACGGACAGATGGACGGACACGGACCGGACGGACGGACGGACGGAAAAAATAATGTTGATCTCGCACACCCTTACCATGAGGGGAAGTGATGTAGCAAGTTTTGTTGAATTCCGCCCAGTGATTTAGGAGATAGCGTGACGGACAGATGGACGGACGACGGACGCACGGAAAATAATGTTGCTCTCGCCGGAAAATTTCAACGGACGTACGGACGGTCGCACGGACAGACGGACGGACGGATGAAGGCGTTAACAATATCTCCATCTATTTTTTTCAAAAAGCGTGGCCATAATTAACCAAACACACTGTTACTGGAAATAGACTAGTCCAAAGAGTTGTGGCAGAAGAGTCTACTATAAATGGGTTCGGGTAAATACGATAATGAAGGTGGAAGGTAATCAGACGCTTGTCTGTTTGTGGCGAAAACAATACTTATATTAAGCGTGGTCCTAAGGGCACCCCATACACACGTGTAGGTTTCTCGCTTGATTTTTACAGACAACGTTAGTGATCACTTGTTTGCTTTCCAGCACACCGAGCCTCTTCTCAGGCGCCTGATCTGGGTTAACATTGTTTGCCCAGGTCTGACTATCTGAATACATGTTCTTTGCTCCATTATAGTACGCACGCACAATCGGTCATAGACAGGTCTCGACCAACTAAAACTTTTGGAAAAGCAAGGCGCAGTACAATGGCCTGAGTTGGTTGCAATTTTTGTTAGCTCACCTGAGCAAAAGCTCAGGGTGAGCTATTGTGATCACCCTCTGTCCGTCGTCCGTCGTCCATCGTCCATCGTCCGTCATCAACAATTAGTTTGTTAACATTCTAGAGGTCACAGTTTTGACCCAATCTTGATGAAACTTGCCCAGAATGTTTGCCCCTGTGCATTGTAGGTCAGGTTTGATACTGGTTTACTTAGGGTCAAAAACTAGGTCACCAGGTCAAATCAAAGGAAACATTTGTTAACACTCTAGAGGTCACATTTTTAAAGCAATCATCATATATATTACTCAAAATGTTTGCCTTGATGATTTCTAAGTCAAGTTTGAAAATGGGTCACTTGGGGTCAAATACTAGGTCACCGGGCCAAATCAAAGGAAAATATTGTTAACACTGTAGCGGTCACATTTTTAAAGCAATCATCATGAATCTTGCTCAAAATGTTTGGCTTGATGATTTCTAGGTCAAGTTCGAAACTGGGTCACTTGGGGTCAAAAACTAGGTCACCGGGCCAAATCAGCAGAAAACCTTGTTAACACTCTAGCGGTCACATTTTAAAGCGATCATCATGAATCTTGCTCAATATGTTTATCTTGATGATTTCTAGTTCAAGTTTGAAACTGGGACACGTGGGGTCAAAAACGAGGTCACCTGGCCAAATCAGCGGAAAACCTTGTCAACACTCTAGCAGTCACATTTTTCAAGCAATCATCATGAATCTTGCTCAAAATTTTGTTTGTCTTGATGATTTTTTGGTCAGGATTGAAACTGGGGCAGTTGGGATCAAAAACTAGGTCACCAGGCTAAATCAGCAGAAAACATTGTTAACACTCTAGTGGCCACATTTTTGAAGCAATCATCATGAATCTTGCTCAAAATGTTTGTCTTGATAATTTCTAGGTCTAGTTCGAAACTGTGTCACTTGGGTTAAAAACTAGGTCACCGGGCCAAATCAGCAGAAAACCTTGTTAGTTTAAACATATTTTATTCGTATAATACATATACTGTTACAGTACAAACATGAATGAACTCATACAAAAGGGATTCAGAAGAAAGTCTAAGACTTATGTAAATCTGTATCCCTAGAAGTTTTGCAATAATACAACACTTATCAATCAAAACAATTGTCGTTTCCAAAAACTGTTGTATATAATATTTTACTTTGCAAGTGAATTTCAAAAGTCAAAATGTTTACTTTTACTTATTATAAGCAATAAATATACATATTCAAACATAATTTTATAGAAATAAGTAGAATGGAACACTGAAAGATTCAAAAAAGAAGGTAGGGGCTCCACGGGGGGTTGGGGTGTGTGTAATATAACATTGAACTCTTACTGCTACATTAAGCGATGTTAGATATACTAATCAAAGGTATTAGCTCACGTATACAGTTCAATAAAAGGTCTCAGAAGACTCTTCAATAGGGTACATATATTAGGGCGGAGGTATGCTAGCGATTGGCTTGAAATCTTTTAGTATTCAAAATGTATTTTTGCACAGAAAGAAAGATTTGCTTGTTATCATTATCATTCAGGTTGGGGTCTCCATAGAGAAGAATATTAAGGCTGGGTTGACAGAGATGATTAATAGATCTTAACATATCGTCTCTGTGATTAAGATAGAGGGGACAGTAAAGAAGAAAATGCCCAGTATCTTCCACAAGACCACAGGCACATAATGAGCATTGAACAATGCTTTTTGAGAACAGGTGTTGGTTTAAAGCGCTACAGTTAGTCCTCAGTCGGCAATGAAGAATTTGTCCAAGTCGTTTCCCTTCGTAGAAATGTCGTGGTGGAAGAGTGACGTTAGTGTTAAGATGACGTTTCAATGAAGCTATGCTACTGCTTTTTCTTGTGTCCTCAGGCAAAGTGTTCCAAGTTCTGACTGCACTTGGAAGAAATGAGTTAAAGTAGAGCTGAGAATGGCTGTGTATTGTTTGAAGATTGTTAGGGTTGCGGAGATTATATGAGGCATTTGCTCCAGTTGTGGGTGGTAAGAGTGAGGACAGGTAAGCTGGAGAAAGGTCATAATACATTTTATAGAACATAGTAATTTTGTGTTTATTTCTTCTGCAAGCCAAGGTGTCCCATCCCGTTTCGGAATATAAAAGATTTAAAGATACTAGTCTGGTTGCACCGGTTACTATACGCGCCGCCTCGATCTGAATTTTCTCCAATTCGTTTGCTTCGTATTGAGTGCAATTATCCCACACGACGTCAGCATATTCAAGTAAGGGTCTAATGAAAGAAAAGTAAATTGTCTGAAGAGATTTCCTATCAAGTAGAAATTTTAACTTGCGCATAATGTTAATTCTATTCCACGCTTTCGATTTGACCTGGGCCAAGTGTTCATGCCATGTACAGTCACTAGAAAAGGTAAGACCTAGATGTTTGTGGGTATCGACTTCGGTTATAGGTTGATTGTTCATAACAACCGGTGGATGGTAAGGTTTGTTACGTTTGCGGGAGAGTAGAAGAGATTCAGACTTAGCTGGGTTGAAGCTGACTAACCACTTTTTGGCCCACTGGTTGATCTTTTCTAGATCGGAATTTAGTAGTTGGGCGGCTTCAACTGGGTCGTTAACGATGATATACAGACTTGTGTCATCCGCGAAAAGACGTATTTTGCAATGGATCTCTTCGACAATGTCGTTTATATATACCAAAAACAGAAGGGGGCCGAGTATAGAGCCTTGTGGGACACCCGCTCTGATTGGTATCCAGCTAGAGCTGGCTCCAGGGAGAACGACTCTTTGAAAGCGATTGATTAGATAATCGTTGAACCACGAAAGGAGAGAACCTCTTATGCCTACTCTGTTCAACTTATAAAGAAGTCCTTTATGCCACACTCTATCAAAGGCTTTGCTGATATCACAAAACACAGCACGCACTTCTTTGCCTTCATCAAGAGCTTTACAAAAAGTATTATAGATGTCAATTAGTTGGTTGACAGTAGAATCGCCTGGAACAAAACCAGATTGAAGAGTTGTAATTGCTCCTTTGTCGCGAATGAAGTTGAATACATATTTATGAACAAGTTTCTCGAGAACTTTTCCTACTGTACTTAGAAGGGAGATCGGACGGTAGTTAGAGGGATCTGAAGGATCATCTTTCTTGTGGATTGGAGTTATATTTGCCTGTTTCCAATTCTCAGGAAATTTGCCTGTAGAAAGTGAATAATTGAAGAGGTCGCATAGGGGATCAGAAAGAGCACTGGAGAGTTCTTTGAGGAGTCGGTTGTTAATCGCATCGGGTCCTACCGATTTTCCCGTCTGGAGAGACTTCAAACATATTTCAACCTCGAAAGGCGACAAATGTATAGAATGTAAAGTTTCGGTTTGACTGCTACTGAAATGATTATCGGGCAGTTTTGCATTTGTTTCATCGATGGTATTTTGTGAAGAAAAGAAATCGTTTAATGCTTCAGCTTTGTCCTTATTATCCGAATATATGTTGCCTTGAACGTTTAGGGGTGGAATATTGCTTTTTTCTGACGGTTTGATTACATGTTTAAGTGTTTTCCACCAATCTTTGGGACTTAATGAACCACTTTTAAGTTTATCAGCTAGTCTCTCGTTTACGTTTTGTTTGGAGTTTCTTATTTCATTGTTTACCAGATTTCTTATTCTTTTATATACTTCACAGTCGGAACTAGTTTTAGTTTTCTTGTACTTGTTATAATAACGTTTTCGTTTTCTAATAAGTCTCTTTATATTTGTGTTTAACCAGCTAGGATCAGATGGTCTTACATTAATTGTTTTGTTAGGAATGTGTTTAGAAGATATGTTCATTAGGTGAGCTGTTACGTTTTTTGCATACTTGTTAATGTCGGCATCTTTGAAAATTTCCCAATTTGTGTTCCTTAGTTCATTGGAGAGTGACTGATAGTCGCCTTGATCAAATAACCAAATATTCCTTTTAAATACATGTGTTTTCTGTTTATTAAAATTTAGGACACAAAATACAGGACAGTGATAGCGAATGTCCTGTTCTAGAAATGGTTCACCTACCCCACTTAGTAAGATATCATTTTTGTTGTTTGTTAGGATGAGATTAAGGATAGATTGTGAAGTTTCCGTGAAATGAGTATAGTCTGTGATTATTTGGTTCAAGCTGTTTTCTTGACAAAGATCATTAATTTTCCTACTACTTCTAATGTCGGCCATATTTATATTGAAATCTCCCGTTATTATCAGATCGTGAACATTCGTATCAGCAGCTAGTCCTATAGAGTCTTCAATAGCCTGAAATGTTGCAAGTGGGGAGTTGGGTGGTCTATAAAATGTTCCAATTAAGAGCTTTCTATTGTGTATATTTATTTCAACCCAGACACATTCTAAGTTGGGGAGTTCAAGGTCATTTCTACGTTTAGAGAAGATATTATCACGAACATAGACGCAGACACCCCCATGGTTGTCGCCAATACGATCGCGTCGATACGTAACGTACCCGTCGAGTGCAATGTCAACATTTGGTGTTCTTTGATCAAGCCAAGATTCAGTAATACTAATTATGCTAAAATTGTGAAATTCTGAGAATATGAGATCTTTTTTATGAACCAAGCTTTGTACATTATAATGTACGAGAGAAAATTTTTCTCTTAAAACAATTTCGTTCAGAGAAATATTAGAGTGCGTTGAATGTTCTGATGCAGGGCCTGGGTTTGTTTCGATGTCACCACAGTTTGTTAGTAATAATGCTAGAAATGTGAGCAGTTCAAAGTTTGTAAACCGAGCTAAACCCTTGATTTTCATAGTATGGCAATAATGTAGTCCTATATGCATCCTGTATTCAGAAACATCTATATTCATTTATGTTATGCAATCGACAAGAAGACGAAATTCTTTTGAGGACGCAAGTACAGGACCAAACAAAATTGAAACATTGTAGAAGCAGAAGAATTCGTGTTGTTTAGGGAGATGGCCCCCGTGGAGCAGTACAAAAATATTGAAAAGAAGTGCTAATAAATACAGAAAAAACATAAAGAATATCAAATAATCATAAAGGAAAAGGGATATACGTGTATCTCATAGAAAAAAGACAGCCCAAAGGGCGGCTTTCCGTTACTAGTTATGTGGTCGCTCATCGGACTCATCACCAGTGGGCGATCGCCCGGACCGGTAGGATGAAGACTTTCTTCAACAATCAAGTAACAGATTTTTCCTAGATAATTTATGAAATCACTCATAACATCTTGGGATAACAAAACTTATTACCATTACTTCGTTGTTGCCCAACAAGCAAATGAGGTCTAGTAAAGAAATGCATAAATACCCATAATTTTCTCTTACTCGATCATAAAATGGTAATAGGATTGAAATCTTTATCCAAATTCAAGAAACTCTTGCTGAAAAAAAAAAAAAAAAAAAAAAACATCCGTGGTCACTGTAGAAAAAAAAAAAAGAAAATCATACTACCGGAACATATATAGTCTTATATGAAACTATCACCAGCCAACCGAGCGCCACCATTCAACATTAAAGAGTAAAAATCAAACGAGAAAATGCATGTATATTATCCTCCTTAAGTATGTACCGTTTATTGCCCAACAAGCAGATGAAGTCTAGCAAAGAAATGCATACATAACTTTCTCTTACTCGATCATAACATGGTAATAAGAAAGAATCTTTATCCAAATTCAAGGAACTCTTGCTGAAGAAGAAAAAAAAATAAAATTAAAAACCATTCGTGGCACTGTAGGGAAAAGAAAAAGAATAAATAAAGAAAAGAAAATCATACTACCGGAACATATAGTCTTATATGAAACTATCACCAGCCCATTCAACATTAAAGTGTAGTAATCAACCTAAAGTATGTACCAGTTAATTCCCTTGAATAGGAGTATATTCATTTATTTACCTATGAGTATTTGAGGGATTTGAGCGGGGCGTCAACAACAAATCAAGTATCAAATGAACAATACAATACATGTACAATATATGGTGCATAAACAAAGCTATAAATCCTGAATGACGTCCTGAGCATGACGCGAACTGGAGACTTCCATCAATTACTGATTTAGGGTAGTTTGGATTAGTTTGGATTATCAGTCCTTTCTGTTTGTTTGATTTATGAACATTTGGGCCAAGTCACATAAATGATCCCTAGGATTGTGCAAGTTATAATCATCAAGTTTCTCGCTATACTGTTCGCAGCGGTAAGGCTCTTCGTTCACATTGTAGCGATATATATATTGGTATGCTCCAATTTACGTCATGCCAGAATATCTTCAAGATTTATACTTCAAACTGTTGCCAAAAAAAAAAAACTAAGTGTTTTGACTATACATTGATGTAATGAAACATCGTCGCCGGGAGTTGGTCGACCAGTCAATGCACGAATCGGTCTGCTCAAGTCACATAGATTCCACAGAGGACTAGACTATTATATAAGGCAGCTTAGAAGCTATACTAACCATGCAGCAGACAGCGAAGGTACCTGTCAGTATGCGTGGATACAAATACTAGTCTGCGTCCTCGCTGTTTACGCTTGTCGTTCGACTGGTCTACCCCACCCCCGTGACGCGGTTCCTACACATTCATAATAACTGGACAGAATATTAAATTATACATCATCCGTAGAGCCCTGTTCCTTGACCGAAACGAAATTGAAGGAACAAGGACCACGTGATGACTGGGAACAAGCTGTGACATACATCTCACCCAGTTCCGTGAGGCTCTTGCGACACATGAGACAAGAGTCTCGGCAGGCGAGATGTGCAGGGTGACTTTCTCACGTCCATGTCTTACATGTACTCATGTTCTATTTATTAATTATTTGGTGTGCTTATTAAAAATTAAAATGCAATATACATATCATCTCTACCCGAAAACTGGTATACAGCGCTTACACACTGTGGAGATCATGTATGGTAATTAGACCGTGTCGCTCGATAAAATCATGCAAATTGTCATCGTAAGATTTAGGTTAGTGTATCAAAGTGTATTGACCAACAAAACTACAACTTGAACGGTAAGTCGTTATTAGATTACTTTTTAAAATATATATAGTAGTCATATAGAAATCGTATCGCTGACGTTTGGCAATCATCATGAATCTTGTCTAAAATATTTGTCTTGATGATTTCTAAGTCAAGTTTGAAACTGGGTTACGTGGGATCAAAAACTAGGTCACCAGGCCAAATCAAAGGAAAACCTTGTTAACACTACAGAGGTCACATATTTTAAATAATCATCATAAATATTGCTCAAAATGTTCGTCTTGATGATTTCTAGGTCTGGTTTAAAACTGGGTCACTTGATATCAGAAACCAGGTTACCAGGCCAAATCAAAGGAAAACCTTGTTGACGCTCTAGGGGTCACATTTTTGAAGTGCTCATCATGAATCTTGCTCAAAATGTTTGTCTTGATGATTTCTAGGTGACGTATATTTCACTGTCCAGTGACTTTCTTAAGTTTTTTTTCCGTTTAGGTCAGTTTCTCAGTAATTATTGGTCCTACAGAGTGATATTTGGTACTTGTGAAGTGTTTGTGTTTAGGTCAGTTTCTCAGTAACTATTGCTCCTACAGCCAGTGATACTTAGTACATGCATACATCTTAGCATGGCCTCTTGAGTGCAGTCATCCATATTTGACCTTGACCTCTATTTCACAGTCCATTAGACATGCTAAAATGTCATACTCGTTAATATAATCATTTTGAATTTTGATCAGAATGTTTGCCTTGATCAGTTCTAGGTCAGGTTCTCAAAGTGCTATGCTACTCAGGCGAGTGTTACAGGGCCATGATGGCCCTCTTGTATTTATTTATACTGTTCTAGACATGGTAGTTCAAGTCACTGTGGTTAATCATAGCGCCATACCAGGGGGCAAATTGGAATAGTCTTTTTGATCTTTTATGAAATTAATGTATGTTTTGTGTACTCATTAGAATCGCCTCGATGAGGCGATTCTAATGAGTACACACAACATACATTTTCTTGATAATATAGGAAAAATAATCTCCAAAATATCCCAAAAGATTTGTTTCTTGAATCGTCGAAAGAATGTCGCAGGGACTCAAAGACAACTTTGAATTAGCCATGGTAAACGAGTCATCGATGTTTGAGTCACTGGAGTTTTTCTGTAGTTTTCATCAGCAGAGTTGCAAATAAGCCCTCTATTATATTGCGTGGTATTGTACTCCAACCATGTTTGCTGTTTGTACAAACTGAACAGGCCGTGATGAACAAATATTGACAGATGACAGAAGGGAGTTGTATACACCCCTTGTTGAATAGAAATCCCTTGTACAAACATATCATCCCGTCATCTTAAAGCATCGTTTGCATCTAATCCGTGCCGGGGGGCACATGGACTCCACCTGGGTTACGGCTAAATTAGAGAAAAGTTCAAGTAAAAACATGGCCCGGCTACAATGACATCAAAAGTTTATAGATTCTATACGTGTATACCGAACGAAATTTGAAAGTTATAGCTCCAGAAAAAGATGGGACTTTTCAGGGAAAATAGTTTTCTTTTCTTGCCACGACAACATATGTTATTGGTACTCATAATTTTGTGACATTCATCTCTCCGGAAAGAATTTGCTCCCATTTGCTGCTACGAGTCTTCAAGGTATGCGGGCGACCAGCCTAATCTGGACCTTTAGGATCATCACGAAAACATGCCTATATAATTTTGACCCCCTTAAACCCCCCTTTTATATAGTAAAACTGGGGTTTACAGGGGTATACATTATTTTCTTATTTTTGCTCTAAAACATAGATTGTGGGTACTCGTTAGAACCGCCTCGTCGAAGCGGTTCTAACGAGTACCCACAATCTTGTCGAGGCGGTTCTAACGAGTACCCACAATCTATGTTTTGAGCAGAAATACGAAAAATATTAGAATTTTTCATTTGAAAATTTTCATCTTTTGGTGGTAAAATTTTCAGTATATTTGAATAGGCGTAATTTCGTAATGTCTTAGTGCAACATCTCACCCCGCATACACAAAAGGAAAGTATGGCTACAGAAGTATGTCTCTTTTTATTCTGTTGTACATAACATAATAATATATTCCAATTGTGCGGCTTTGCATCAAATAAGTGTCCTTTAACGGTTCCATCATTTTAATGTTCTGATGGATGTAAGGCTTTAATAAAGGAGTCGTGTCATGTGACAATCTGCCTTCGGGGCAAATGCAGACAGCAAAGGCCCAGATCAGCCTTCATCACCGGCTAGACATTTGGTGTCCGTTTACAGAATCACTGGGTGAAGCAAAGCCACTTGTAAGATTGTGCAGCTTAACTTGATGATCTGAATCTGTTCTGTTTGTATATATTACCGCAGACATCTTTACCCGTGGCGCGGCGGATAGTTTGTATAGCTCTAGAGGAACCTTTGTTGTCACCCAGTCAATCCATTCATCATGTGTCATAAACACCTAGTTCTGCCATAACATTTATTGTAATATTTATTACTGTGACGACTGGGTGCTACAAACTATATCGTCTGGCATTAAGTTATTATAGCGACACAATGCTAATATTATTACCTAACTTACAATATTCAATATTCCGTCGTCCAATAATAATGTTATTAACACTTACCTATGGCATTAATATTATTAATGTTGATGATCAATATTTAATGTTGGTGATCAATATATATATATATATATATATATATATATATATATATATATATATATATATATATATATATATGCAGTCGAACTTCAATGGCTCGAACATCTTTGGGACCATAGAGAATTGTTCGGGACATGGGTAGTTCGAGCCACTGAGGGTTAATCACGGTGCCAGGTCAGGAAGCAAATAGCGATAATTTAGGAATTTTTTCTCGATTTTCTACACAATAATTGTATGTTGAGTATACTCATTAGAATCGCCTCTATGAGGCGAATCTAATGAGTACACACAACATACAATTCCATGATAAAATAAGAAAAAAAATCTCTAAATATTTGTTTTCTTGAGCTATTGGAAGGATTTTGTAGGGACTGAAAAACGAGTTCGAATCATCGACGGTAAACGAGCCATCCAGGTTCGAGCCATTGAGATTATACTGTATATATATATTGGGTCTGTTTAACGCAGCGAGGTTGTTACGACGTTGTAATCACGTTGTGTGTTTGCTGGGTCGTTTTATGTGTTGAGTGTTTTGGATATTTCGTATACCTGTATTCCAAAGAATCATGTGTTTTTTTGTGACGGACAGCGAATGTCATGCATTCGAAATTGCGTCCAATTCTTTACCAATAGTTATTCTGCTGACCGTTCCAATGCTTAAGCGGGCACACAACGTGGAAACAACGTCGATTCAACGTTAATTCAATGTTCTTGACGTTGAATCAACGTTGAATTTGCGTCGTTTCGACGTTGTGTGTCTGCTGGGCCGTTTCTCTTTTATAATTCTTTGTACGTTTGTCGGTTATTGCAGTTGAATCAACGTTGAGTCGACGTTGTTTCAACGTTGCGTGCCTGCTGGGCCGTTCCTCTGTTACAGTTCTTTGTACGTTTGTCGGTTATTGTCGCGCTTAATTTGTTTTGCCATTGTTTCTTTCTCATCTCCTCTGTCGGTGCCCCGGGAAGGCTTTGCTTCGTGAATGCGTCCGTTCCTGGGTACCTTCAAGTTTTCCAAGTTTATTCGATACTCTTAGGTTATCTTATGATAACAACATAAGGAGCGATACAATAACAACCATTTTACAATTTTATGAGCCCTTGCCATGCTGAATAAATTAAGATGCCGTGCCCACTTCTAATTTTCAGCCAATCCATTTACTTGATCAGGTTTGTTGACACAAATTCAAGTACTGAATGGCAAACAGTGTAGATCCAGATCAGTTGGCTTCTTCAGGTTCAGCAGGACTAGGGTTAATATATTTGTTTTCTTTTTATTTTAAAAACGGACAAGTAAGCTGATTTCTGTACATTATGCATCCTCGCTATGAAAGAGACTTGTTTTACAACTCTGTACAATAGTCCTAGCGAATTACCTGTCCACGTTTTATAAGACAAACATACACTTTCAGGAGCGGCAACTTTATCAAAATTGTTTTGTCTCCCTTCTGAAAAGGGGCCTACCATTAAATGAAAGAATTTTCTTCCTGTTAGTAGCTTTTTACCCTTTTATAGTAGG
This sequence comes from Anodontia alba, assembly GCA_964016985.1. Lineage (NCBI taxonomy): Eukaryota > Metazoa > Mollusca > Bivalvia > Lucinida > Lucinidae > Anodontia > Anodontia alba. Next base: position 156,315,349 of record OZ024821.1, read on the forward strand.
CACCTTTTCAGAAGGGGATTCGAATGCAACGAAGCAGGCAGACAGGAAGTTAAACACAGTTTGTCTTCTCCAACTGTTTTACAAAATGGCGGAAACTCTAGCAAGTGCATCGAGTCCATTTAACAAGTGTTCTTGTGATGGGTGTATGCTAATAATATTCTGCATGCTTAAAACATATTGTACAATCCTACTGACAGGTATGCCAGAAAGTAAAAGAAAAAGCGGCATGTTCTTTATGATAACGTTGGAATGCAGGCATATGATTAATGATAATTTCATCTGTTATTTAAATAGTCCACATTGAATATTACACATTCGACATTTTCGCGAAACTATCTAGAGCTGTAATTAAAACACAAGAGGCTAAAATGGGCCTGAATCGCTCACCTGAGCACTAAGGTATCAATTCGCACACATCTATAGCTCCATATATGCCCTTGAACTGTTTAAAGCTAAATGAGAGTCCATTGTTAATCCAATACTCTGATTTTATGATTTGTTGCCAGAAGTAGGAAAAGACCCGATGGACAGGATAGGTGCTGATACAACTAGAGATGCAAGATTGGCTTGGAGTAACCAACTTCTAGGTAGAATGTTCACCAAGTGTACAGAGTTCCACCTACCCTCCCTATGTAGTAGCTGGTATGGACAGAGGGCACCAATCTCACTCGGCAACAAGACGGTACTCCTCCACTCCTCCACTTGGCTTGCGAAGTTAGCTAAGCGTTCTTTTGACATTTCACTAGTGCTCATATCAACTGAAACACACACACACACACACACACACACACACACACACACACACACACACACACACACACACACACACACACACACAAGATGAAACAAATGAAGCTAAAACAGAAAATGAAAAAAAAAAAAAAAATATTGGGCTCATTTATCAAGATATAAATTTGCCACCTACAATGATATAGTTTAACCTTTACCACTCTCAGCAGACAACAAATTGATGATATTTTTCGTATTTTTTCCAGAAAACAGGCGTTTGCATTTCATGCAACGTGTCTTCTGCATGAAGTATCAAAGCTATTTTCTGAGAAAAACAAGAAAAGTGTTTTAAACTGTTGTCTGCTGCCAATTTTACCCAGCATGTTAAGCAAGAAAACTCAAAATGATGATTGATAATTATAGTTTTTAATGGTTTTTGTGAACATTTCCGCATAACAATCAGGTGCCACAATCATTTAACGCTTAGCACTCTGGGTAAATTATCACCAGAAGACATATTGAAATATTTTTCTTAATATTCCCAGAAAATATGTTTTGTGATTTCATGCAAATTGTCTCCAACTGAGACAATTTGCATGAAATGCCAGATCCTGTTTTCTTAGAAAATAAGAAAACTTTCATCAATTTGTCGTCTGCTGAATTAACCCAGAGAGTGGTAAAGGTTAAAAAGCACATTTTTTCTTTCAAATATTTGTCAATGCAAGTAAAAGGAAAACAATTTTATGTTCATTATCTTATCTTTTTTAGGAATCATCACATTTTTAATTTTCGTCCTTCATCCATAAATCATAATTCAACCGGCATTGATAGCAGACACGCATCGTCCATAACAGACAACATTATACACAATAGTCCGTATTGTATAAATGATCAAAACATGACTTCATCAACCAAAATTGGACTATTAAGGTAAAGGCCGTGCCAAGCGAAAACGTGTCTTCGGGCATCCACGCAGTCTGATCAGGGCCTTCTTCGTCCGCTAACAGAATCATTGGATACTACAGAATGTTTCAATGGAAAGGAAATGTCCGGATGAAGCTCTGCACATGCGTTGGATGAATCTGAATTTGCGCATTTTGCGCATGTTCGAAGACACCTTTCCCTTGGCGCGGCCAAATTTATATATGTGTCAAGGAAGCAGCCGATAGTGAGATGGTGTCAAATTTCTTATTGAAATTTTCAATTACTGGCTTTCAGAAATAAATTGTTCGACAATGAATAAAATTATTTCCATTATTTGATAAAAGATATGATCAGCCTGCATTACAAAGACTCTTCTTTTGACCTGAAAACAGAGTTTCGATATTCTCCCAACCGGTGAAATAGGTGAAGTAAATAATAATAATAATAATAATAATAATAATAATAATAATAATGATAATAATACATGTAATTATAATAACCAGAGGACCAATGGTCCTGTAGCTCACCTGAGACTATTTATTCTGAGTAAGCTTATGGTAACATTTTTAAAGAATGAAACATATGGGTATGGTAGTCAGTACAGTTTGACAAATTTTTGGTCTCTGTATCCTACAATAATTTGGTATGGAATTAGCTGTAATTAATTTGGCAAAACAGAAACTTCACATAAAATATGGCTTTGATAAAGTGACATACCAAATATCAACGGCCTGTGTCCTCTAGTTTCACACAAGAAGATTTTTAAAGTTTTTCCCAATGTCTCTGGAAACTGATTGATTGAGATGAGGTTTTACGGCCCAGTCAACCCACTAGGGTCATGCCGAGCATGGTCCGTTTGCCTACCCACACTTTCTTGGACAGGCCTAGTCCTCTTAGCGGTTAACCAGTGCGTGTGCACATTCTTCTTTTGCCAGAAACTGACAACTGCCCTTCTTGAGGAAGAGAATGACCGTAGAAAATAGTTCATGATCAATCTCCACGAAGGAATGTTGCCCGACCCGGCGGGGATTGAGCCACCGAGGCCGGCTAGTGTATATGTGAAATAAGTGACCCCTCGGGAGGGGCCATTTTTACCCCAGGACTATAATGTGAACAATCTTGGTAAAAGTCCACTGTATAAAACTAGGTACTAAATGTCAAAGGCCTAGTTTGACCCTTGGATGTTCAGTCTGGGTAAAGGTCCTCTAGCTGAAGCTATATACCATACATCAAAGGTCAAACGTTTTTAAAGTTTTACCTAAAATGAGATATATAAAATAAATGATACCTGGGATGGAGCCAGTTTTGACCCCAGGGCTACAATTTGAACATCTTGGTAGAGTTCCACTAGAAGCTACATACCAAATATCAAAGGACTGGGTCTTCTAGTTTCAGACAAGAAGATTTTTTTTTTAGTTTTCCCCTAAAGGTGTCTATGTAAAACAAGTGACCCCGGGGCTGGGCCATTTTTTACCCCAGGGCTATAATTTGAACAATCTTTGTAAATACCTACTAGCTTAAACTACATGCCAAATATCAAAGGCCGGAGCCTTTTAGTTTCACACAAGAGCCAGTGATACCTGGACAGGACCATGTTTGATCCCGAGGCTTTAATTTGAACAGTCTTGGTAGACATCACGATAACATGCCTATAATATAATTTTGCCCCCCTTAAACCCCACTGTTATATGGTAAAACTGCGGTTTACAGGGGTATACGCTATTTTTCTTATTTTTGCTAAAAAACATAGATTGTGGATACTCGTTAGAATCGTCTCGCCGAGGCGGTTCTAACGAGTACCCACAATCTATGTTTTGAGAAGAAATATGAAATATATCAGAGTTCTTTTATCTAAAAATTTTCAGTTTTTGGAAGTGAAATTTTCTATATATTTGAAAAGGCGTGTTTACGTAATGAGGTCCATTAGATAAAGCTATATATCAAAGGTCGAAGCCTTTTAGTTTCAGACGTTTTTCTCTAATGAGTCTATGTAAAACAAGTGAGCCCCGGGGCAGGGCCATTTTTGACCCCAAGGCTATAATTGGAACAATCTTAGTAGAAGCTCATTAGATGAAGATGCATACCAAATATCGAAGGCCTGGGCCTTCCAGTTTCAGAGAAGAAGTTTTAATGTTTTTCCATATATGAGTCTATGTATGTAAAAAAGTAGCGCCTGGGGCAGGGCCATTTTTACCTCAGGGCTATAATTTGAAGAATCTTGGTAGAAGCTAAATATCAAATATCAAAGGCCTGGGCCTTCTAGTTTCAGACAAGAAGGCTTTTAAATTTTGCTTATAGGAGTCAATGTAAAAAATGATGTTTCCGTAAAATAGGCCAAGGTAAACCCAGGATTATATTTTTTTTCAAACTTTATTAGAACCATTGCTGCATAACAAGACCCAGGGCAATTGGCCCTTTGGTTTCGGAGAAGAGGAGTTTTAAAAGGCGACCTTGGTCAAATGACCCAAACAAACTTTCGTCCCCCACCTCCTCCTCACTTTCTCACCCATCACGGCCCATGGAGATTCCGTGTGAAATTTAGATTTGATTGGCCAAGTGGTTTCTGAGGAGAAGACATTTGAAAAATGTGGACGGACGACGAAGCATGCATATACTATTAGCTCATCTATGAGCCTAAAGGCTCAGGTGAGCTAATAATAATAATAATAATAATAATAATAATAATAATAATATAAAGGTGATGGCGAAAATCCATAATATCCATAATTCGAATTAGTGATATCACTAATTCAGCCCATTTGTTTATCACTAATTCGAATTCGTGATATCACTAATTCAAATTATGGATATCCATAATTCAGTCCGATTTATGAATATTACTAATTCCTGCCCAGTAAACGTGTGGTTAGGTAAACTGACCGCGCTCGACATGACCCCATTGGGTTGACTGGGCCGTAAAACCTCAAAACAAAAATTCAAATTATGGACATCACTTATTCGAATTATGGATATCCATAATTCGATTTGAGAATATCAATAAATGGGCTGAATAAGTAGTATCACTAATTCGAATTATGGATATCCATAATTCGAATTAGTGATATTAATAGATCGGGCTGAATTTATTGATGTCCAAATCGAATTAGTGATATCCATAATTTACCGCGAATGCCGTTGACTAAATGATTTCTCCCTTAGTCACGTGATTGAGTTCTTGTGTGATTTCAAGATGGCATAATGACAGCATAATTCTAGTGCACAAGAAGAAAATACGATTATTTGCTATTTGTGCTCCACATATAAACAAGATAAAACGTGTATGTTAAATGCTGAAAAGCAAATTCCATGGTCTTACACTTTGTTTGCAGTGTACATGACTACATCTTCATCTTATATCGTTTGTGTTGAGGTTTTACGGCCCAGTCAACCCAATGGAGTCATGTCGAGCGCAGTCAGTTTACCTAACCACACGTTTACTGGGCAGGCTAAGTCCTCTAAGCGGGTAACCAGTATTGTGCACATTCTTTCGCCAGAAACTGATAACTGCCCTTCTTGAATCAGCGGAAGGGAGAGAATGACCGTAGAAAATATTTCATGATCAATCTCCACCAAAGAATGTTGCCGACCTCTGCGGGGGTTGAACCCGCGACCTCCTGGACTCCAGTCAGACGGCGCATCCAACTGAGCCACCGAGGCCGGCCATCTTATATCGTAGTGTCCCGCCGGTTATCCTGGCCTCATGGGTTTTGACGCACTTAAGCATTATTTCACTTGCCATTAATTTCACAGGTAACACCCAGTATATTTGTATTGTGTGAGACAATCATCACGAAAACATGTCTATATAATTTTGACCCCTTAAACCCCATTTTTATAAAGTAAAACTGGGGTTTACAGGGGTATATATTATTTTTCTTATTTCTGCTCTAAACATAGATTGTGGGTACTCGTTAGAACCGCCTCGGCGAGGCGGTTCTAACGAGTACCCACAATCTCTGTTTAGAGCAGAAATATGAAAAATATTAGAGTTTTTTTATCAGAAAAGTTTAGGTTTTTGGAGGTAAAATTTTCGATATATTTGAATAGGCGTGTTTTCGTAATGCATGGTCTGCTAGAACATTATTTTCTATCATTTAAAAATTTTGGCATCAACTGTCTTCATAAAAATTCCAAGTGAAAGCAGCCCACCATAGCGACCGTCATTTTGGTTTAACTCAAATGAAATGACGCATCTAACAGGCTGTAAAGTTTGAAAAAGTGCACTTATGACGTTTGGTCACCGAGCCGACTACATTTTTTACAATAAGAACATATACTTTTTCAAAGAGTGTATTTTATCTTTTAGAACACAATAAAATGACAAAACATCAGTTGATATTTCAAAAGGAAGTGTCTCCTGACGGGAAAAGCCGAGTAGGACAGCTAATAGACCACTTTAAAAACTACGTCACACAAGAAAGTAATTTGGAACCTCTTGGTCTTTAATGGAGAGTAGGTTCTAGCCTCGTACCGGTATGGTTGGCAGAATGTTGTTGTTTACATTAATCGGATAGTGAAATTGCCAATATTTTTCGAAAAAAAAAAAAAAAAAAAAAAAAAAAAAGCAGCTTTCTTTCGTCAAAAGTTTATTTTCAGAAGAGATTCTCAACGACTGATCACTTAAATGTCATAACTACAAATATTAACACATATTTCAACTAACTAAGACTAGGAATTAAAAGGGTCACCATAAAGCCAATATTACGGTTGCGCGCTTGCCTGCTGATATCGGAAAAAAAGTCATTGAAACATTGTATTTATCTTAGGAAAAACAGTCAGATTGCTTCCTTCTTTAAGCTGTATTTTAAAAACAACAGCAACCAGATTGCTTCTTTAAGCTGTATTTGTAACAGAAGATAAAATGTAGGAGTGAATATTAACCACAAGGAATTATTTGTCTAGGTAAAATTTGTCTTGAATCAATTGGTATCGATGAACTCGGAAATGTTTGCGCAAACCATAATTATTGGCCATGTGGCAAAACATGGTAATCACGTGGTCAGTAGCCCGGATGAAAACAATAACGAAGTGGTCTATAATCCCACTTTGCAAAGGGGGCAAGCATTATATAAACTTTTTATTTGCAAAGACGAATTATTGATATCCACAATTCGAATTTTTTATATCACTAATTCGAATAATAGATATCGAATAATCTAAATGATTTATGGATATCACTAATTCGAATAATAGATAAAAATTACATCCAAAATTCGAAGTAGTGATTTCCATAAATGGGCTGATTTAGTAATATCCATAATTCGAATTAGTGATATCAATAAATCGATTTAGTGACATCCATAATTCGAATTAGTGATATCACTTAATCAGTTAGATTATGTGATGTCTATAAATATATAAGAATAAATGATGTGCATATCGAATTATGGATATCCCTTATTCAATTATGAATATCAAGAAATAATTGTGGATATCCATAAATAATAACGGATATCACGAATTCGTATTGTGGATATCAATTTTGATATCCATAATTGATCATGGATATCTATAATTTTCGACGTCTCTCAACCGGTGAAACAGGCGAAGAGAATAAATTGTATAGTAATAATAATAAATATAATAATGATTATAACAATTAATAAATAATTAGCCAAGAAAGAAAGAAAGAAAGAAATACAATAGTGAATTACGAATTTCAAAGGATGTACTCAAGTTCCAATTTTTCTTGATTTCCAAGCAAAGATGATTTGACAGTCTTCACAGACTGTCTTCTAAGGAGACATTTTGCACGAAATATCAAACCCTGTTTTCTGAATTTGTCTCCCAGCTCTTTATTCAAAGTTTGAATGGACTGCTCTGAATTGGCTTGCCAGTTCTGAATCAGACCCGTACGAATTCGCCAGTTCAGAGCAGACTTCAGAACGGAGGCTGAATACATCCTCTACTTAAAACTGTGAGCTCAGAACTAAATTCAAACTTAAGAAGCGAATCCATAAGTGCGTCCAACCCGAAGCGGTTCGGCGTGCAGACGCACTACTACAGACTAATTATGTAACCAGTGATGTGTGTGACCAAATCTGTGATGGTCCAACAAACGCTTGGGTGGTTCGGTGCTTATCCTGAAAAACAATAAGAATTCTGTGATTTGGCAGAGGCTATTGACACGGTGGTCGTGCCGATAATAGCAACAAAACAACCAATAACGCCAAGTATTCCAATTGCAATCACGAGACATGACGTCAGCCTACAAAATTTGCGATCGTCGACATTTTGAATTTTGTCTCCGCTTCGAATTTTATTTCTATCCATTTTCCGTCTATTTACAAACTGAGCACGATTTGTTTAGTGCATACGGTGCACTTTGATGTAGATTGTTAAATAACACATAGACTAGACGCTCTTTTAGTTTAAACATATTTTATTTCCAATTTAGTGCATGTACAAAACATACAATGTCATAACACAACCAGGATTAGAACGGAAGCTTAAAGCTTATTTTGTTCTTTTCCCAAAACATGCATAACTGTATATATACTGGCAGAAAAAAAACAACAACTAATACAATACTAATATTTACAAGCGGTTACATCTTATGCATTACATGCATGTTAATACAGTTTAAATTCGCATTATATATACTAAGAAAATAAACTAACATGTAAGGAGTATTTAGTAGCTAATAATAATAATAATAATAATAATAATAATAATATTATTATTATTATTATTATCATTATTACCATTAGTATTATCATTAATCATTATTATTATGTTGGTACAATACTAGGTACAAAAAAGTGAGAATAATACTCAAAGGGTAGAAGTAAGTAGGAGATAGAAGGGAAAGTAGAAAAAAAGAAAGAAAAACAAAATAAGAGAATAATTGCTCTGGAGATGGAGGGGTACAGAGAATGCAAGTAACTCAAAATCGTTTGGTTGACTGTATGTACCTTTGCACGGATTTGAATATTTCCATGTTGGTTTCAAAAGATAGAGTTAAGTTCCCCTTTAAGAGTACATCTAATGTTATATGACAAAACTGTGATACTTTCCGAAATAGTTCCAGTCGATGTTCATTGTAAAGCATACACTTAAGAAAGAAATGGTCCGCGTTTTCTATATCTCCGCTTCTGCAAGCACACAATGGACTTTCTACTATGTTCTTTAGAAAAAGATCGTTATTCAAAGCGCTACAACCTGTCCTTATCTTAGTATGCAAGATCTGGAGTTGACGTGGTCCAGTATAATAATGTTTGGGTATAACAACTGTGTTTTCGTGTATTTTTCTTTTGAAAGATTCAACTGTATCAGCATTCCTAGTATCATCGGCTAGGTTATTCCAGTCCCTAATTACTGAAGGGAGAAAGGAGTGAAAATACTGACTTGTATGTGACACTAAAGTTTGAACGTTATTTGCATTTCTCAAATTGTAACGAGAAACATTTTGCACTTGAGGTGGTACTAAGTAAGCTAGATAAGGAGGAGACAAATTGTAAAACATTTTATAAAAAAGCACGAGCTTATGTTTTTTCCTTCTGGCTTCTAATGTTTCCCACCCTATTTCTTCATACAGTTTTTGAAGAGAAACCAGTTTGGTTGTTCCCGTTGCAATACGTGCTGCTTCAATTTGTATTTTCTCAAGATCTTGTTTTTCCTGTTGTGTACAGTTATCCCAAATGACATCTGCATATTCCAGTACTGGTCGAATGAAAGAAATATAAATAGTTTCTAAAGCTCTCCTGTCAAGGTCATATTTAAATTTTCTCATTAAATTAATTCTAGTCCATGCCCTGTCTTTAATATAATCTATGTGTTTATGCCAGGAACAGTCTTCACTAAAATAAACTCCTAAGTGTTTATGAAATTGAACTTCTTTAATTTCTTGGTTTAACATATATAATGGCGGGTGAATAGGACGATTAATTCTACGAGAAAGCAAAAGCACTTCATTTTTCGTTGCGTTGAAATCCACAAGCCAAATACGTGCCCAATTTGAGATTTTCAGAAGATCACTATTCATTAAGTCTGCAGCTGTAGTCGGATTATCAACTATGATATAAAGACTTGTGTCGTCAGCAAATAAACGTATATTCGAGCCTATGTCTGATACTATGTCATTAATGTAGAGAAGAAATAACAAAGGTCCAAGAATGGATCCTTGAGGCACACCTGCGTGAATAGAGTTCCAGTCAGACTGTGCACCATGAAAAACAACTTTTTGTCTCCTATCAGCGAGGTAGCTTACGAACCATTTCAGAAGACTCCCAGATATTCCGGCTGCTTTCAATTTGTGTATTAATCCAGCATGCCATACACGGTCAAATGCCTTTTTAATGTCACAGAATACAACGCGAACTTCTTTTCCTGAGTCTAGAGCTTGACAGAATGTAGTATACAGATAAGTTAGCTGATTCACTGTTGAATCTCCGGGAGTGAAACCTGATTGAAATGAAGTTATAATATTGTTTTCACGAAAGTGGTTGTAAAGGTGCTTGAATACAAGCCTTTCTAGAGTTTTATCCAAATTACTTAATAATGAAATGGGTCTATTGTTTGAGACGACAGATAAGTCACCACCTTTAGGAACAGGCGTCACATGAGCCACTTTGAAAATATCTGGAACTTCACCAATGTTGAGAGAGTAGTTGAAGAAAGAGGAGAGTGGAAGAGATAGTTCGGTAGAAAGTTCTTTAAGAACACGGTTGCTGATACCGTCTGGACCAGACGCTTTACCGACCGGGAGCGATTTTAGAACTTCTTTGACCTCATCCGGCGAAAGAACTATGGATTGAAGAGGTGTATGTATAGTATATGGCAAAATATCAGGTAGCACAGCATCTTTGTCATTAATCAATGTCTGGTCTCTAAAAAAGTCGTTTAACAAGTTGGCTTTTTCAGTTTCGTCACTGTACACTATGCCATCTTTTTCCAGGGGCGGTATACTAGAAGAGTTGTTTTGAGAAAGGAAAGCTTTCAGGACACTCCACCATTGCTTGGAAGACAGAGTGCCCGATTTCAATTTATCGGAAAGTGATTGTTTGTACGATTTTTTCGAATCTCTTATCATAGCTGTAACCTTGTTACGTAACTGTCTAAATGTAGTCCAGTGTCTATCTTCGTTTGTTAATCTTGCTGTGCGATATGCTCTTTTACGTTTCCTTATATATCTTCTAATAAAAGTAGTAATCCATGGTGGATCAGACGGTCGAATAATTACAGTCTTGTTAGGTATACATGATTCAGCCAGTGTTAGTATTTGATCAGTAACAGTCTGTGCATAAGTATCTATATTATCATGTCGAAGTAAGTTCCAGTCTGTATCTACAGCTTTTTGCCTAAGTATGTCATAATTGCCATGATCGTATTGCCATATCCGACGTGAGAAAGCTTTTCGTTTTGGCTTGCAAAAGTTAAGTATTCCGTAAATAGGACAGTGGTAACGTATATCTTGGTGTAAAAATGGATCACCTAGGCCGCAATTAATCACCCTATTTTTATTACTGACAATAATAAGATCTATTAAAGAAGAGGAATTTTCGGTAAAGTGTGTTGGGTCTTGAATCATTTGAAGGAGCGAAAGTTCTTCACAAATACTATTTACTTTACGAGATGATTGCGTATTTAACATGTTGAAATTAAAATCACCTGTTATGACTATGTCTTGAATACCCGAGTCAACTGCAAGATGTATAGAATCTGCTATGGCAGTATAGTATTCAGAATCGGAGTTAGGTGGTCGATAAAATAGGCCAAAAAGTATACGTTTGCGTTTAAGTGTTAACTCAATCCAAATACACTCTATGCCTCGTAGTTCCAGGTCATTCCTGCGCTTATAATATATTGACTCTTTAACATAAATCATGACACCCCCATGGCTATCGCCTATCCTGTCCTTCCGCTCAGGTTCTCTGTAGGACTGTATTAAAAGGTCAGCAGTCGGGACAGAGGGGTTTAGCCATGTTTCTGAGAATGCAAGTATGTCAAATTCGCATAATTCAGCAACTAACAAATCAGTTTTAGGAAGAAAGCTCTGTACATTGTAATGCACAAAGGACAAATGATTTGAAAGATTAGAAAAATTAAATGGTTCTGAAGTAAGGCTAACCAAAGATTCTTGAAAGCTACCTAACGATGGTGTAGAGATAGGACCAGGATTTGGGTGAATGTCTCCCGATAGTAAAAGCATATTGCATGTCCATACGGATGTAGTAACGTATATGAAGACTATTAATATAATTATAAAACATTTAATGTTAGCCTCATATCTCCTAGTCAAATTGTTTCGTCGCGTGTAAGTTTGAGAAACTATGTTTTGTCCCAGGGAACTGTTTTCAATCAGATTCACATTTAAACAGAAGGAGGCGTCTGTCTTGAACCATGCAAATACAATTATTAAAAACTGGAATAAAGTAGGTATTCGTTTTTGTCTAAAAGTGCATGTGAGGTTACTGGCAGTTGCACGGCTGTTTGCTTTTATGAAATCTTTGATAGCATGAATAAGTAGTGTAACATCGCCAACAGCCTCACATTACATGCATATTGAACGTACGATATGTTTGGTAAAACATGTAAATCTCCCGCCTCATCCCCATCTCCAGAGAAGAAGGTAAAAGCAATAAACAGGTAAATATAGAAAATAGATTGAATAAACATAGCTCCAAAACAGTGGAAAATTTAGGATCAAATACTTGAAAAAATAAAGACAAAAAATGCGGAGTATAATTTACAGTATATAGGAAACCGCATATATTCCTAGGCAGGTCACCTCACGTTTTATTCTAATTTTGTACTTGTGTAAGGGACTTTTGACATACAACATTACAAAATACGCATTCATTTTCACAATGCAATTTGCAACTTAATAAAAACGCCAAACTACAACAGCCGGCTGGACATTGTCAGATATGCTGGCAAAATCGACTGTCTTTTAAATTATCACACTTGAGCAGGCTGATTTGGGCTTTGACTGTTAGTGCATAAGCTCGAGTCGTTTTGTACGTGGAAGAACTTCGAAAAGATGTTTGTCAAAACCAGTCTGTCAGATATTGGATGAGAGAAGCTAAGTCTAAAGAAAGCCAACCAGCTTTATATCATAATTCATCCATAAAAGTGCTGTATGCCAAATGCGAACAGCGGAAGTCTAAGCATGCGTATCTATGCAGACACCAGGGCTTTTCTGTATCCAGTGTTTCTGTATAAAGGTCCTGATCAGACTGCGTGAATATGCAAATGATCAGGGCCTTCCTTTGTCGAACGTGTTCTCCTCCTGTTTGACTACCAATATATTTAACCCATTGTAGACTGATTAGACTCTCCCACACTATATATTGGTAGAGTCCAATTTCTGTGGCGTCTGATCTGGGTCTGCACTGTTTGCCAGTTACCCTTTTACGGGTCTCCCGACTACAATGGGTTAAGTACATATAGTTTTCGTAACTGAATTAAGGGGACCTCATACACTTGATGGACTGACTTTTTATAGAGGGGAGACAATTTTCTTCATTTCCAGTTTTCTTTCCCGAACATCAAGCTCTTCCTAAATACGATTGTCATCTAAAGAGAATGGATGTTCCCAAGCACATCACGAAAACATACCTATATAATGTTGACCCCCTTAAACCCCACTTTTATATAGTGAAACTGGGATTTACAGGGGTATACATTATTTTTCTTATTTCTGCTCAAAAACATAGATTGTGAGTTCTCGTTAGAACCGCCTCGGCGAGGTGGTTCTGACGAGTACCAACAATCTATGTTTTGAGCAGACATATGAAAAATATCAGACTTTTTATCTGAAAATTTTCATTTTTTGGTGGTACAATTTTCAGTATACATGTATTTGAAAAGGCCTGTTTTTGTATTGAGAGCATTTTTTTTCTTTTAGCGTAGACCGTTCATTAGTTTTCTCCAATAAAACTGTATCTGTTCGCCTAAAATCCAAATGTATTAATGGGACCAAAAATAAAATGAAAAGAAACCAAACTCCTTAATCAGACTGTGAGAAGAGCGAAGGGTTGCAAGCTAGTCGACCCATGATATCATATACATGACGCGGCGTAAATAGCCCCCGGAACATGGGAATAATTTCTAATTTAGAATAGATTAAATTCTCTCCTTAACTTAGTAAATTACCCTTCTTTATGCTAATCAGCCACTAACACTTGGCAAAATTACTTTAGACCCATAAATAGGGTTAGGCAATAATGGTAGCTTCCAGCCAAGCATTAAATTTCACGCCTATAAGCCAATAAAGCCCGCTTTCTTCGCCAATATTAGCTAATCTTGTCAAGAGACACTCCATGACAATTGCCTCGGTTTTCTTTCTCGGCACCTGTCCAAATTGAGTCTCAAGTAGGCCGAAAATCTGAGCCGTAATTTCGGGGCGTTTATTGCAGCGACGAAGAAATTGTCTTTCATGTAAATTTTTGGAGCAGTAATTTTAATCTTCGTTCAATATTCAACTACTTCAAAACAGAATTCTAACGTTACTTGAAAAGAAAAGAAAAGAAAGTCGCGATAACTTCAAGGTGGTCTCATAATATGTATATCGTATCTGTGCCATTAGTGTTCAGTTTAACCCATTAATGCTGAGTGGACTCTTCTACTCGTCCCTTTCGATAAGTACATCTCCAATTTAAGGGGTGGGGTGTCTGTTTGATTTTGTTTGAAACTAGATATAGTATATTGGCGGTTGCAGGAAGTCGGTAATAGACTACTACAATATGCTGCAAAACGATACCAGGTTCCCCAGGGTGTACCGGATTTCAGTGGATGTATCAGCTTTTTGTGGGTGTACCAGCTTTCCCTGGGTGGAACGGCCGCCATGCAGGGACGGATTCAGGATAATTTAATAGAGACTTTCTGAGGGGTGAGAATTGATCCAGTTACTCTAAGGACAGAGAGATCTGAGCAATACTGACTCCGCTGAATCTAAGAAAACAATCCCCTAGATTTTATGATAAAGTACTGGCGCATTTACCGTAAATTTTATGGGCTCCTGCACAACTTGTGCAGGAATCACCTTCACAATAAAAAGACAATTACCGTATTTACCCTAAGTATTCGGACACCTCAACTCCTTACCATATATGTTCTAAAATTTGAACCAGTACAATTCACTACCCGATGTTGTGTCTAAAAATTGCTGGATGAGTGGCAAACAGTGTAGACCCAGATGAGACGCCGCGTTCTGCGGCGTCTCATCTGGGTCTAAACTGTTTGCTCAGGCCTGTCTGTCCGAATACATATGGTAAATACGGTAATGCAAGTTGTTGACATACTTGTATTTATGTACTTGGGAAGTACTCTGTCAAGAGCTGTGCAAATTGATGATGAAGTAAACCGATCCATTTCCAATGGAAGTGGTGTCTGCTTAGTTTTTATTATAACCATATTTATAGAAATTCCTGTATTTAATGTAAACTATGTAGACCTTGATCAGACGCCGCGTTCTGCGGCGTCTGATCTGGATCTACTCTGTTTGCGAATGTCAGATATCATAACTAAAGCCATTGTTTGCCAGTGTCAAATATGATAGGTAAAGCCAGTGTTGTATTTGGCAGACTATGTGGAAATATCTGGGATCGAAGTGGAAACAGGCTGGATACAAAACGGAAAGTCTATAAAGTTGCAGCATTACCAACACTGTTATATGATGCGAGACCTGGATAGTTTACCAACATCATGATAAATGACTTGACCACCCATACAAGCTGCCTGAGGAAACTGTGGCAGCAAGACAAGACCTATGACACAGAAGTCTTACAGATAGCATACTCTTCTGAACCTGGCATAGCTAAAAAGGACAGGCCATTTCATCAGAATTCCTTATGAAAGTTTGATCAAAGAAAATCTTCTACTGAGAACTTGAGTTAGAAAACTGTTCCCATGGTGGCCAGAAGAAACTCTACAAGGATATCCTAAAAGCCTCCCTCAGGGATTTCAGCATACCTACGAGAGTCCTGAAAAGAGGTCAGACATGACCGAGCAAAGTGGCGCTGCTTCATTAGAAAAGAAGCATATGATTACGAAGCAGGAAATCTACGCATTACGAAAACACGACTATTCAAATATATAGAAAAGTTCACCTCCAAAAACTGAAAATTTTCAGATAAAAAACTCTGATATTTTTCATATTTCTGCTCAAAACATAGATTGTGGGTACTCGTTAGAACCGCCTCCTCGAGGAGGCGGTTCTAACGAGTACCCACAATCTATGTTTTTGAGCAGAAATAAGAAAAATAATGCATACCCCTGTAAACCCCAGTTTTACTGTATAAAAGTGGGGTTTAAGGGGGTCAAAATTATATAGGCATGTTTTCGTGATGAAGCGCCAGCAGCGGAGAGCCCGAGCCTGGGCACCACCATCCGGAGAATCTTCATCAGAACTTTTTTGCACAATATACAACAGACAGTTCAGAGGTAAGATGGGTCTAAACAGTCATCACAGAACACAACAGTACTGCAGCCACCAGACTTACAGATCAGAAATGACAGGAACATCAGTCACCATCACAGATATGCATTGCATACACTACAGAAATGAATTATCTCATATATACGATAAATGTCCTAAAAATTCGAACACTATAGCGTCTGACAAAACTGAAGGAGCAGTCTGATCAGGGTCTACACTGTTTGCCATTCCACTAAATATTTAAAGAAACTGCTGCATAAAAAGCAAAATTTAAGCCAAAAGAGTATGGAATAAAGTGTTCGAAATTTTAGGAAATTTTCCGTATGTTACCATAATATCTAAGAGCATTTTACGATTGACTGTTTCAGTCTTGGAGACAAATTTGTACTACTAGTACTACCACCATTACTACTACTACTGCTACTAATAATACTACTACTACTATTATTATTATTATTATCATTATTATTATTATTATAATTAATTTGAAGTTGTAAAACAATGTATGCATTATGAAAACATGCCTATTCAAATATATAGAAAATTTCACCTCCAAAAACTGAAAATTTTTAGATAAAAAACTCTGATATTTTTTTCATATTTCTGCTAAAAACATAGATTGTGGGTACTCGTTAGAACCGCCTCGGCGAGGCGGTTCTAACGAGTACCCACAATCTATGTTTTGAGTAGAAATAAGGAAAATAATGTATACCCCCCCCCCCCCCTGTAAACCCCAGTTTTACTATATAAAAGTGGGGTTTAAGTAGGTAAAAATTATATAGGTATGTTTTCGTGATGGATATTGTGCGCTACCTGGAACAACGTTGCATAAACGTCGATGCAACGTCATGAGGTTGCATCGACCTTAATGCTACTTTGTATAAATGTCATTAGCTCATTGGGCTATCTTCCGCGACCAGCTGTGCTATCTGCGGCCATCTCAATACCTAGTTCTCGACGTGAAGTCATAATATCCACGTTATTTTTTTCAGAGAAAATAAGGCTAGGCAGAGGTTTCACATGAAATGTCAAAATATTTGAAGACACCCATTAGTACTAAAGTCACGAAGCACAGCCTTCCCAGGCACCAAAGGAAAGAGAGATGAAGAACGAACAATGACAACATAGGCGTCACATATGAAACCACCGACATACAAACAAAGAAGAACTGCACCAGAGGACCCGTCTTGGGATGGTCTGCAGAAAAACTAGAGTATGGAGCGGGGCTTAAACCAGTTTTATTTGCTTGACCCCGCACCCGTTCCAAATCACAAACAAAAGTATATGTTCGGTTGGCATAGGGTCCTTTACCACGAAATATCATAGAGAAACATATAATCGCAAACTTAGTGATGAAACAAAGCAAAGAGCCCGACGGCTATTTGAAGTCAGGACACAAGCCTTATTTTCTCTAAAAATTACAAAAAAGAATAAAAATTGCATCTGCTTCAGTTGTGATAAAAAAGCGTTTTAAGGATCAACACACACACGCACACACACACACACACACACACACACACACACACACACACACACACACACACACACAGGTAGAGAGAGAGAGAGAGAGAGAGAGAGAGAGAGAGAGAGAGCACAAACCACAGGAACATGTGGCCTTCGGCTCGCTAACATAATTTTCGGCTTTTTTTAAACAGTTTTTAGGGGTTACATGACCTAACTACATGTTCCTATGCACAAACGATACGGTAAAAACTTGGCACAGGTTGTATACGTCGTTGAAGGTTATCGTCGCGTGCCACAAAAAATGTTAGAAGAACACTGAGGCAATGTGTGGGCCATTCACTGTTAGAATTGCTCGCGTGCCAAACAGATAGCGGACATGCGCAAAGGTCGTGTCAATATTGTGGTTTCTTTTACTATTGACTCATTGTTCCCTTAAATTGCCTCTGATGTTTTTGTATGATTATTTCCCAAAAAATCTTTGTGTATTTTAATCATTTTAATTGCTTTAATCACAAGAAAAAGCCACTCATCTATATTTTCAAAGCCTATCGCTATGATAGTATCTTTGACATCAAAATAAAACGATAAAGCGCCAAATTGAATACTCCGGTGAGTTTTTCACCTCCAAGCGATCAAAGAGACACCTACGTGCCCACTTAGTTTAACCCTTAAAGCGCCAGTCATAACTTCAGCAGACGCCATTTTGGAATATTTTCATCACGAAAACATACCTATATAATTCTGACCTCCTTAAACCCCTCTTTTATATAGTAAGACTGGGATTTACAGTGGTATGTATTATTTTTCTTATTTCTGCTCAAAAACATAGGTGTGTGTTCGTAATGTCATCTATTTTTCAAAGAAATGTATTGACATTTCATGTGGATCGTCTGTCAGGCAGACGATTCACATGAAATGCCAGTACTTATTTCTATGATAAAAATAACAGAATGTCGTCTGCTACGAAATTTGCTTGGTGCTTTAAATAAGGGTTAATTTTTAGCACGTTTTAGGCTATATCTGCAGACGACAAATTATTGTAATTATTTTTATGTCCCCGCCTTTCGAAGAATGGTGAAAAGGGCATATAGTGTTACCCCTGTCTGTCCGTCCGTCTCCGTCCGCGTCCGGCGTTCGCAAATTACGTTTAAGTTTTTCAGGCGGGCGCATCCTTGTCCTTTGGACATATTTCTAGTCTTCTTATTATTTGTACCAGGAAACACGACCTGACATTTTGTCTTGCTCTCTAGAAGATTTAAATGAGATTTACGAAAAAATAAGAGAGAAAAAAAGGTATTTCAAAACGCCGTCTGTTAAATTTTGAAATAAGCAAGTTAACTACGGCCTCTGAAATCGCTCACCTCAGAACATCTGCTTTAAGTGCAAGATTTGATGTTCATATTTAAATGCTGTAGTCTTGGCACATAATGATTTATCCAATGCAATGTAGATCTCAAGACATTACTGGACGTCCAAGGAACAATCCAGTGAAGTTTGTTTGAAATTAGCCCAGTTATTAATCAAAGGATTCCCCCCCCCCCCCCCCCTCATTTTTTACTCTGGTGCTTTTGATAGTGTGCCGGGTCCCTATGAGTTACAGCGAAATTGTATGATTTTTTTTTTCCATTTTTAGCATTGGTGGCCATTTTTGTTTTCAACGGAGCAGAACGGTTTGAGCAATTTTAGTAGAGCCTCCCAAAGAACTATCCTAAAATTTGGTTGAAATCCGCCCAGTGGTTACGGAGGAGATTTTGTTTGAAGTTTGTTTGTTTTTTTTTCCTATTTTTTTTAGCTCTGGCAGCCATTTTTTTGTGCAGCGAAGTGGAACAGTCGTGTAATTATGTTAGAGGATCTCCCAAGGAACAATCCTATCAAGTTGAATTCCGCCGAGTGGAAATGGAGATGTTGTTTGAAGTTTTTTTTTGTTGTTGTTTTTTTAGCTCTGGCCGCCATTTTGTGCGGTGGAGCCAAACTATTTGAGTAATTTTGGTAGAGGACTTCCCAAAGAACAATCCTATTCAGTTTGGTTGGAATCGGCCAAGTAGTTATGGAGGATATGCTGTTTAAAGTTTGTTGTTTTTTGTTGTTGTTGTTGTTGTTGTTTTATATTTGTAGTTCTGGTCACCATTTTGTGCACCTAAGTGGAAGAATTTGTACCAGTTTTGTAGGGAACTTCCCTAGGAACAATCCTATCTTGTTTGGTTGAAATCCACCAAGTGGTTACGGAGGAGCTGTCGTTTCATTTTTTTTTTTTTTTTCTATTTTTCGCTCTGGCCTCCTTTTTGTGCAGTGGAGCGGAACGATTTGAGCAATTTTGGTAGAGGACTTCTCAAGGAACAATCCAAGTTTTGTTGAAATGGAGGAGGTGTTGTTTGAAGTTTTTTTTTCTATATTTAGCTCTGGTCGTCATTTTGTGCACTGGAGAGGAACACTTTGAGCAATTTTGGTAAAGAACTATCCTTTCAAGTTTTGTTGAAATCCGCCCAGTGGTTACCGAGGAGATGTTGTTTGAAGTTATTTTTTTTCTATTTCTAGCTCTAGCGGCCATTTTGTGCAGCGGAGCAGAAAGATTTGAGCAATTTTGATAAAGAACTTCCCAAGGAATAATCCTATCAAGTTTTGTTGAAATCTGCCTAGTAGTTATTGTGGAGATGTCGTTTGAAGGTTTTTTGTCCTATTTTTAGCTCTGGTAGCCTTTTGTGCAGCGGAGCGGAACAATTTGAGCAATTTTGGTAGAGGACCTCCAAAGGAATAATCCAATCAACTTTGGTTGAGATCCTCCTAGAGGTTACAGAGGAGGTGTCATTTAAAGTTTATTCTATTTTTAGCTCTGGCGGCCATTTTATGCAGCGGAGCGAAACGATTTGAGAAATTTTGGTAGAGAACCTCCCAAGGAACAATCCTATCAAGTTTGGTTGAAATCCTTTCAGGGGTTACGGAGATGTCATTTGAAGTTTTGTTTTTCTATTTTTAGCTCTTGCAGCCATTTTATGCAGCGGGGCAGAACAATCTGAGCAATTTTGGTAGAGGACCTCCCAAGAAACAATTGTATCATGTTTGATAGAAATCTGCCCAGTAGTTACAGAGGAGATGTCGCTTGAAGTATTTTCTATTTTTAGCTCTGGTGGCCATTTTGTGCAACGGAGCAAACGAGTTTGAGGAACTTTGGTAGAGGACCTCCCAAGGAACAACCTTATCAAGTTTGGTTGAAATCCGCCCAAGAGTTACGGAGGAGATGTTGTTTGAAGTTTTTGTTGTTGTTTTTTTGTTTGTTTTTTTATTTATTTATTTATTTATTATTTTTAACTCTGGCGGCCATTTTGTGCAGCGGAGCGAGACGGTTTGAGCAAATTTGGTAGAGGACCTCCCAAGGAACAATCCTAATCAATTTAAATTGAAATTCGTCCAGTAGTAAATGTGGAGATGTCATTTGAAGCTAATTGTGGGCGACGGACGACGGACGTCGGACACAGGGCGATAACAATAGCTCACCCTGAGCACGTTGTGCTCAGGTGAGCTAAAAGGAAAGAGAAAAGTCCAGGGAGTGCCACAATCACAAGCCGCAACCCTTCCAAGACACCATGAGGAAGAGGAAACAGACAAAACCCAACAAGCGAAAATCGAACAAACGTACGAAAATACCTAAGATTAGCTCTCTCTTCCCCAAAGCAAGGTAATCGCAATGTTAAAAGGACTGAAAAAAAAAAAAAAAAAAAAAAAAAACAAAAAAAAAACAACAAACAAACACAAGAACAAAATAACACAAGCCAAGACTTAAAACAAATCGCCTCGTAGAATAAACCAAAAGGCAGCAAAGAGTAAGACTAACACCGGGACCACCTCCTCAGAATGAACCATCGTGGGGTTTAAAGCACTTTTACAGCCGACTAACTTCACCCTGACACATTATATATAAACACTTTTTTCCAGCATCTTTTAGGTCAGAGACAATGGACCGAATCTATGCGTTTGTTCATTCTGGTCAGGGTATTTGCTATAGGCTATATATATATGCATTCTTGGTCCAAAGACGAACGCAGCGAGCCAGAAGGCTTAATGTGTTCTTCACGCGCGTGGTGTATAATGGCGGTTTTACCCCATATTTGTCCTAAATCCTATCATTGATCTTTAATTTCCTGCATAAACAAGATCATCAGATTTAAATATAAATGGGTGATACAGGTATCTTGTGTCAATATTTACTATTTCATGACCTTATAAATAGAAAAGGGACCTTGACAAGCGGTGTAGACCCAGATCAGACGCCGCGTTCTGCGGCGTCTGATCAGGTTCTATACCGTTTGCCATGTCTTTACTATTTTCCCAAACAGAAGAATCTTCTATATAACTCCCTTTAGACACACAATCAACTCTTCTGGCATTCGTGAGGAAAGAGTTCATTTAATAGATGCAGGCATAAACGGGTCAAATAATGACCCGACGCGTCTATAACACGCGGCGTCCGATGACGAGATACGTACATCTCGCGAAGAAAAATCTCTTGAGTATAAAACGAGAACTCATAAACCCAAAACTCCTTTGCGTCCCTAAAATGGGACCTATGCAAAGAGAGCGCGGCGTCTGATCTGCCTTTAAACTTTTGGAACTAAAGTAAAAATTAAAACCATAATAATAATAATAATAATAAAAACAATAAAATAAGAATAAAACAGCATTCCCTTAGATTGATAATGGATCTGTGCAAAAGCCCACTGGGCATTCACCCATTTTAGACTGAATAAACTCCCCCATACTATATACTGGAAGAGTCGAATTTAATTTTTAAGTATGTCCGGCTATGTGATTCAGATATTTCAAGAGACTAAACTATTTGCAAGCAGTGCAGACTCTGTTTGTCGGGATGATTTCTAGATCGAATTTGAAAAAGGGTCACATAGGGTGGAAGCTAGGTCATCAGATCAAATAACTGGAAAACCATGTGTACTTTATCGATATGAAAGTTTGTCTGAATATTATCATAATAATTTCTAGGTGGAATACGAAACTGGATCATCACGAAAACATACCTATAATAATTTGACCCCCTCAAACCCCACTTTTGTATAGTAAAACTGGGGTTCACAGGGGTATACATTATTTGCCTTATTTCTGCTTAAAAAAATAGATTGTGGGTACCCGTTAGAACCGCCTCGGCGAGGCGGTTCTAACGAATACCAACAATCTATGTTTTGAGCAGAAATATGAAAAATATCAGAATTTTTTATCTGAAATTTTTCATTTTTTGGTGCTAAAATTTTCAGTTTATTTGAATAGGCATGTTTTCGTAATGCACAAGGGGTCGAAAAGCAGGTCACTAGATTAAATAAACAGAAAATATTGTGAATCCAAATGCCATGGTTTTATTCATCTGCACAAAAGTCCGTCGGAATGTTCGTATTTACAAGTTCTAGTTAAAGTTCCTAATGGGGTCAGTTAGAATTAAAAACAAACTAGGCTACCAGGTCACATAAAAAGAAAAATCTTATGAACACAGTAGAGGTCATATTTTGACCCAGCTTCAGGAAGGTTTGTCAGATTGTTTGCTTGATGTTTTGTAGGTTGAGCTTGAAATTAGGTCACGTGGGGTCAGCTCTCTAGATTGACTGAAACCAAGTCATTTGGGGCCAAAAACTAAGTCATTAGCTTAAATGGAAGATAGACCTTGTGATTACTGTAGCAACTATTAAAGAAACAGCAAAGAAATGAACCACATGTATAGTTTGACATACAGATTTCAATACTTACGTATCTTCAATGTACTTGATCCTGACCATTGACCTACTTCTAGTTGAAAAACATCTTTTCAGTTGAGCAACCCAGGACCATTTTATGGTCTTGTTTTTTTTTTTTGTTTGTTTTTTTTTTTTCATGGCGAGAACATTTTTAATATATTGTTTTACAGAAAATAAGGCTTGACATTTTTTCATGCCAGCTTACGCTTTCATTTCCGCACACTGACTATAGACTAGTGTTGGGAATCGGACAGAAATTCATAACATAACATAACATAAAATTTTGTTTTGACTTGAGTATGCAACACCGACTGATCATCGATTAATAATCGATTTGTAGAAGATATATTCACTCTTAATTAAGGTACTTTTTCATAGCTCCAGATCAGTAAGAGGGGTATCCAGATAATACTTTTTTTCTTCTTATTTCTCCATGAAAACACATGTTGTGGGTACTCATTAGAAGCGCCTCTGCGAGGCGTACCACAACATATGTTTTCATGAAATAAGAAAAATATCAGTACTTTTGGTTTACTTATTTTAGGCTATTTTATCAAATTTCTTCACTTTTATTGACCACAAATCTAGAATGATCCCAATAGATAGCTTTGAATTTCATTTCTTGATAACTTGCCTATAAAAATAAAAAGTAAGAAAAATATTTTCTAAAAATAGAATTTTCCGATTAGTCTATTATAAAAATTTTTTCCGATCATCAGTCACAAGGGACAAAAATGACTGATGATCGATTATAACCGATCATCAGTGGCAACACTAATACAGACTTTCATCATTTCATACCCCATTTTAGGGTAATTGGCAAACAGTGCAGACTCAGATCAGACACCACAGAATGAAGAATCAGGATTAGGGTCTACACTGTTTGAAAATAGTTTAGCCATATCTAAATCATATAGCCTGACGTACCAAAGCTGAATAGTGTACGGCAGTTAATTCAGTCTAAAATGGAATAATTGCTGTACATGACTATCGAGCCAATAGGAAATGAGGGAGCTCTATGGTAGAGGCATACATGTATTTTATTAACAAAAAAACTCACATCACGAAAACATGCCTATATAGTTTTGACCCCCTTAAGCCCCACTTTTATATTGTAAAACTGGGGTTTAAAGGGGTATACATTATTTTTCATATTTCTGCACAAAACATAGATTGTGGGTACTCTTTAGAACCGCCTCGCTGAGGCGGTTCTAACGAGTACCCACAATCTATATTTTGAGCAGAAATATGAAAAATATCAGAGTTTTTTTATCTGATTTTTTTCAGTTTTTGGAGGTAAAATTTTCTATATATTTGAATAGGCGTGTTTTCGTAATGGAGTAAAGCTATCTTAGGAGAGTTGCTTCCTGCCTTCGTGCTACGAGTTTTGTCAATCAGTCGAGAACGGTAATAAAGTTGTTTTTTCGCCGATCAAAGCTTCAAAGTATCTTGTTTTCAAGCGATGTAAACTTTTTTTTTCAGTTACAGAGTAGACTATCGGAAAGATACAGTCTTAAAGCACTCAGCAAACTTCTTTTAGGCGACATTCTAAAGTTCGAAGGTTTTATTTTTCAGAGAATTTAAGACTTGACATTGCATGTGAATTTTCTCCAAGATAAAATAAGGTCACACTTCATGTGAAGTGTCTGATAGGCATACTATTCTCATGAAATACCATCTCTGAAAAAATGTTTTAAAGTGTCGACTGCTGTAGTTGTGATTAGCGCTATAAAGGTATAGGGATTTCCCAAACTTCGAAATAATTCCATGAGATTTAGACAGAAAATCAAAATAAGCCCTACGGATACAAATAATTTCAATACCAAAGTTCTTGTTTGATATTGAAAACGAATGCCTATGACGCTATGCAAAAAAAATGCCATATGATTATGCCATGCACAAACCATCACGAAAACATGCCTATATAATTTTGACCCCCTTAAACCCCACTTTTATATAGTAAATCTGGGGTTTACAGGGGTATACATTATTTTTGTTATTTCTGCTCAAAACATAGATTGTGGGTACTCATTAGAACCGCCTCGACGAGGCGGTTCTAACGAGTACCAACAATCTATGTTTTGAGCAGAAATAACAAAAATATCAGAATTTGTTATCTGAAAAATTGCCATTTTTTGGTGGTAAAATTTTCAGTGTATTTGAATAGGCGTGTTTTCGTAATGCAATTAATGCTTACAACAGTCTGCGCATCCACATGGTATGATCAAGGTCTATTCTATTCGTCTATATATTCTATAGTATCCATTGATTCTGTTAGCAGACAATGAAGGTTCTGATCAGACTGCACGAATGCAAGACTGGTGTGGCCTTCCTTGCCTGCATAAAACTTCAAAAGGACAGTTTTCTCGCGTTGAAGATACACGTAATACACATGACAATGTTCGTTTAAGGCAGTTAAGACCTCTCACATTTTGCTTTAATATGGCTAATACCAACGTAACATTTTTTCTTTGGGGTAAGCTTGCTAGGCTATAGACGGACCGAAATGAGAAAATCTATAAAAGCTGAGGGTAATATGTAGATATGTTCATAAAGCTCGCCCAGATATTATCCGATTTTTTTTCTCAGAAAATTGAAATAAATAAATAAATATATAAATAAATAAATAAATAAATGAGGCACAACATGAGAAAACGTACCTCCTGACATGTGCTTCCAAGGAATACTAAAATCAGCCTGCGCATCCGCGCAGTCAGATCAGTGTCTTACTTGTCCGCTTAAAGAAACATTGCAGCATTGGCTACCTAAGATAAGCCCAGTGACGATTCTGATCAGATTGTGCGCAGGCTGATCGGAATCTTTGCTGGGCGCACATGTCCGAACGTAAGTTTTCAGACGTTATGGTAGAACAGCTCCAAACCTTCTTTTTCCTTAAACTTTACAGGTCAAATTGTGCACTGGAACTTGGTCAAACTGTTTTGTGACCGGGACGCTTTATTTTCTCAGGTGCATATCCAACAATGAAGCCAAAATATGGTGACACTGAGGCTGTTTTCCGCATTCCAGGGAACGTACCCGGGTTTACTGCTTGAAATCAATTTTAAAAATTCGCATGCAAACTGTATTTCAAATACACCTTCTACCTTTTTCGATGTCATTTACAAGAAGGTTCATTGAAATGGATTAACACCGAACATTGTCCGATTTCTGATCCAATATGGCCGCTACGATAAGTTTATATAAAAAAAACCCCGCTTTTCTTTGAATTTTACAATACTATTTTGAATGACAAATTTTAAATTTTACCAGGCACCTTTCGGGCGTTCGTGCTTATGATTTTCCTATTAATAAGATTAATTTATATACAATACAGTTTTACAATTATATAAGTCTTAAAACTAGATGCTGAGGGAGTTCTCTGCAAATTTCGTCATGTCCACAATTCTAAAACATTTGTGTTGTTGACGGACTACACTCGGCAAGAATATATGAACCAAACACAACAAGTAAAGTAATTTTCGTAAACAAAAAGGATCATCGAAATCTCATAGAATAAATGCTGTTTAACAAAACGCGGCAAGAATTCAAAACATTCAGTGCTACTTTGTATTTAGACAACATCTGTACAGAGACGGATGTGCATTACGAAAACATGCCTATTCAAATACATACAAAAAAATTTCATCTCCAAAAACTTAAAATTTCCAGATAGAAAAGCTGATATTTTTCATATTTCTGCTCAAAAGCATAGATTGTGGGTACTGGTTAGAACCGCCTCGGCGAGGCGGTTCTAACGAGTACCCACAATCTATGCTTTTGAGCAGAAATAAGAAAAATAATGCATACCCCTGTAAACCCCAGTTTTACTATATAAAAGTGGGGTTTAAGGGGGTCAAAATTATATAGGCATGTTTTCCTGATGTATACCTCTTTATTATACACTTAACAGAACTTACAGTTGCTGGGCAAAAATCGAAAAACATACCAAGCAAAATGCGTTTTGCTAGTGAAATTAGTTTTCAGTGGTTTTTGTATCATACACTATTCAGGCTTTATATATGCAAATTAGCTGTATATCTTTCCGATTGTAGGGTTGTGTTGTTTTGCAAGATACGAGAAATGAGAACCCTGACTTGCATGAACAGGTGGTTAATTAAATTAGTTTGAAAACAAAATATACATGGTGGTGGAAGGTATTTTCTCGAAAACGCACTGCTATACATAATGGCCATCCTTCTGACACTCTTGTGGTATGCAGCTTGACGCCAGAATTCGATGGCAAAATAGCTGAAACAACAGCAACAACAAAAGACTTAATAATAATAATAATAATAATAATAATGAATATTCACCAAATAACTAAATAATAATGAGTTAACTTCAGGCCAAGAAATGAATAAACAATGAATCCTACATTATGTTAATAAACCAAAGGATGTTGTTTTTGTTTTTTTTTGTTTTTTTCATACTTTGTTTTACGAACAAACCATCTGCCCTATCTCTATATTAATTTATAACTCGCTCGCTGATTGGCTAATCAGTATACAACGGATCCGCTCTCCCACTGTGCCCTACACTGTGACACGGACGCAAATTTCTTTTTATAGGCTTTGGACTTATTTTTCCAGAGCAGCTTAACGCTTAGCATGTAGGTTTAAAATCTCAGCAGACGACATTTTGAAATGTTTTTCTTATTAATTTGACATTTCTTGCAAATTGTCTCGTTATGAGACAATTTGCATAAAATGTTAAAACAAATAAGAAAACTATTATCAATTTGTCGTCTGCTGAATTTGCCCAATAGAGTGGTAAAGTTTAATTCAGTGCCATGAAATAGTAATTGCATGTTGAGTTACCATCGTCCTACACCAGGCGTGAAATAGCTTTATTCAAAAGAGACAACCGTAAAAAACAAAATGCCGGATAAATACATTATGTACTCCGTCAATGTATCAGGTACTTTCTTGGATCTGTACACATATAATTTGCCTTAGGAAAATTGTACCAGACGACATTATATTTTTTGCATTATTTTTCAGATGAAGTGAGACATGGCTTTTCATGTGAATCGTCTGCATAGCAGACGATTCACATGAAAAGCCAAGTCTTATTTTCTCTGAAAAAAAAAATAAATAAAATAAAATAAAATTGTCGTCTGCTGCAGTTAAGGGTTAACGCTGTCTATAATACACTATAGTAGTTGGACGTGAATGGGTTTCTTATTTGCTAAAATTAAACAGACTGTGCAGTATATTAGCCTGAAGAACATAAAGATAAGATAAATTTATTCATTCAAACCAAGGTTGGATTTTTGATACGTAAGTTGTCATTTATTGCGGTATATTAAAATACTGGATACTATAATGGAATAAAATAGTGAATAAGAGGGAAATTATTTGAAAGACTATAACATATACCTTACTTATCCTAGATACTGGGGCACCTTAAATACTTGCTATACTTATTCTAAATTTTGACAAAGTCCATTCTACTACCTGTTAATGTGTGGACCCTGATCAGACGCCCGTAGTGACGCGTCTTATCTGTGTCTTTTTGCTCAAGCATGTCTGTCCCAATAAGTAGGGTAAATACGGTATTATCTTAAATATTGGGATTTATTTACTATTACCATACTTCTCATCGCGAAAACCTGCCTAATTTTGACCCCTTTAAACCCCACTTATATAGTAAAAATGGGTTTACAGGGGGTATACATTATTTTTCTTATCTTTGCTCAAGAACATAGATTGTGGGTACTCGTTAGAACCGCCTCGCCGAGCCGAGGCGGTTCTAACGAGTACCCACAATCTGTGTTTTGAGCAAAAAATAAGAAAAAATATCAGAGCTTTTTTCTGAAAATTTTCAGTTCTTTGAGGTGAAATGTTCTGTATATTTGAATAGGCGTGTTTTCGTAATGTCTAAATTTATGAACAAGTCTATTTTAACGCCTGGTTATAACGTGAGCAAACAGTGCAGACCAGTGGCGTCTGATCTGTGTCTGCACTGTTTGCTCAGGCCAGTCTGTACCAATACTTAGAGAAGGAGAACGAAACGTGCTCTGAAAAATAAAATTTCATGAAATAAACAATATTTATGATATTTAATTTTAAGGACAATAAGTCGATTGCCATAGCTGTGACATTTATTGTACCTTAAGATTATTTGTACAGGCGTTATCTTGAAATATTCAGGTCAAGATTAGAACGTGGACCAAACTAAGCTTTCAAGTGCTTTATAAGGAGTTGTAGGGAGACGTTTCCCCCAAACATTCGCTGATAAACACTGACAAATGATTTTTGATGTGTGCGTAACGACGAAAAACGCATTTTTCCTGTAGCATTCTTGTGTTTCCATATATCGTGGGATTTGGGAGTTGCAATGTAAACTTACCTCATAGAATGTTCCCAGTGGGAACTTTTACTTTAAAGATACATACAGGATATTATGTGATCTCACAGGAATGTAGTTTGAACCTTTGAAATGGATAAGTTTATGATTTGATTAAGGCAAGACAAAGGAAGGGAAAATGGCGTCGTTTACTTGGCGAGACACTGGTTTTACGAAGAGTGTTTTGTTTAACTGGGTGTTGGTGAGCCTTTTTGGCGTTCTTGTACGTGCGGATCCTGGAAAGGTGAGGCTTTTGTTTTCAGATTTCAACAGTCATGCAGCTGGTTAAGTAACATCTCTGTGCACCGAATATCAGGGGCGGAGCCAGGATGATTTTTGAGGGGGTGTCGAATTGATCAAATTACCGTACTTTACGTATTCGAAAAGAAAGGCCTAAGCAAACAGTGTAGACCCAGATCAGACTCCGCGAACGCGGCGTCTGATCAGGGTCTACACTGTTTGCCACTCATCCAGCAATTTTACACACATTCATAGCTAGTAAAATGGACTTCAGGTGTTGAAGAGAAGTATATGGTATTCAAAGAGCAAGGGATGTGACTATTTATAGTAAATACGGTATCCCAAACCCATCAAAATGAATTCTTGTGTCAAAGTCGGGTCAGTTCGCATCCCCTCTGAATCCGCCCCCTGGAATACACGCGATTTCATCTTACAATCTGTTGTCTGTGTATAACGGGTTTAAAACCGCAGGATTTGCATGTTTTTTGTTTGTTTGTTTTTGTTGTTGTTGTTGTTTTTTTTTGTTGTTTTTTTTTTTCAGACTGAATAAACTCCCCCACACTATAATTGGAAGAGTCAAACGTACGGTTTTGAGATTTAGATGTTCCTGGGAAAAAATGGCTAAAGTATTTGCAAACAGTGGAGACCCTGATCAGACGCCGCGTTTTGCGGCGTCTGATCTGGGTCTGCACTGTTTGACATTTACCCTTTTGGGGGTTTCCAGAGAAAGATGGGTTAATACACCTGTAAAAACCACAGGATTTGCATATTTTAGACGGAACTGCACCACGTTCCTTAAAAAAAAAAAGAGTACAAGAAAACGCTTCTTGTATAAGAGGGATCTAGGGCTACACAAAAATGGATCATTCGTAGTCTGATCAGGTTCTTTGATTACCACTTACAGAAATGTATGAATCACAACGTCATTAAACGTACCTTCGGACATGTGCGCCCAGCGAAGATTCAGATCAGCCTGTGCATTCGCGCAGTCTGGCCAGAATCTTCACTGGACGCATTTTGGATAGCTATGGATGCAACTTCTTCATGCGGACAAAGACACTGATCAGACTGCGCGGATGCGTCAGAAGGTATGTTTTCTCAAGTTGTGGCTCACGTTGCATACGTGCAGGAAATTCTGTGTCCCGGCTCAGGTTCTTATTCTTTCATATTGTGCGGCTGAAATTAGACTGTTTTGTATTCTCTCTCTCTCTCTCTCTCTCTCTCTCTCTCTCTCTCTCTCTCTCTCTCTCTCTCTCTCTCTCTCTGTTTTTCACTTTTAAAACTTTCTGGTCAAATTTAGCAAGCGACAAATTGGTGATATTCTTGTTGTTGGATAGAAACCATAACTTTGCGAAATAAAATATTATTTTTTTTTCCTCGAAGAAAACATATAAGTTAAGGTTTCTTGTGATAACTATCTCGAACAAGCAGTTCTCATGAGTCCCCTTAGTACATGTTTTCCCGGAGAAGAAATATCATATTAAAAACATTTCTCTGCAGCTTAAGTTTAAACTACACGTATTTCTTTTTTTATATATTTGGACCGCAACACGAGAAAATGTACTTTCAGACATGTTCGCTGAGCGAAGACTCAAATCAGACTGATCAGAGTCTTCGCTGTTCGTCTGAAGAAACCTTGGCTCTTTGTCTGTCCGAAGACCACCGTGCGAAGACTGGCTATACTGCGAATGCGTAGCCTGATCTGTGCCTCACTGGGTTCACATGTGCGAATGTAAATTCCTCACGTGACAGCTCATACAACAATGAGCGTGATAATGATACATGTTACACATGTTAAATGTAATTTACACCAAAAAGGATTCAAAAATGTCATATTTACCTCAAATATTGGGATACCTTAACTCTTTACAATACTTATCCTCAGCTAATCCTTTGAACAAGTTCATTTCACTACATTTCCTACGTGTCTGAAAAACTACTAGATGAGTGGCAAACTGTGTAGACCCTGATCAGACGCCGCATTCTGCGGCGTCTGATCTGGGTCTACACTGTTTTCTCAGGCTCGTCTGTCCGAATATTTGTGGTTATTACGGTACCAACACAAGTTCAGAATTTGTGAAATTCAAGCCTGTGTATATCCATGAAATATAAGAGTAAAGCTGATATGCTGCAATGAGATAAAATCAGCCTAATCCTTATAAGTACATTAGAGAGAGAGAGAGAGAGAGAGAGAGAGAGAGAGAGAGAGAGAGAGAGAGAGAGAGAGAGAGAAAAAGATGTTAAAAGTTTACAAAACTAACAGCTAATATTATAGCTCCATACAGCTAAAGCTATTTTTCAACGAAAAGTATTTGTATATTTATGTCCCCCACCTCACATGAGGGGGACATTTGGTTTTTGGTGCGGATCCCGTTGGCGTCGGCGTTGGCGTCGGCGTCACACTTTTTTTGCCTGCACAATATCTTGTGAACCAGTGGTTGGATTCTTACCAAATTTGCGTGAATATATAATTGGGACATAATAAAGAACTGAATGATTTTGGTGACCTAATTTGCAAGGTCACAGCAGTAGAAAAACTGAAAATTCTGTGACACTTTCTTGTCTGCACAAGATCTTTTGAACCAGTGGTTGGATTCTTATCAAATTTGCAAAGATATATTATTGGGACATAACAAAGAAATGATTAGATGTTGGTGACTTTGACCTAATTTTCAAGGTCACAGCAGTACAAAAACTTAAAGTTCTGTGACACTTTCTTGTCTGCACAAAATCTTTTGAACCAGTGATTGGATTCTTTCCAAATTTTCATAAATATTTATAATTGGGACATAATAAGGAACTGATTAAATTTTGGCGATCTTGACCTTATTTTCAAGGTCACAGCAGTAGAAAAACTGAAAAGTCACGGTCTGTGTGTGTGTGTGTGTGTGTGTGTGCGTGTGTGTGTGTGTGTGTGTGTGTGTGTGTGTGTGTGTGTGTGTGTGTGTGTGTGTGCGCGCGCGCGCGTGTTTGTGTGTTTGTGTGTGGGCGTGGGGTGGGGGGCATCTGTTGTCTCTGAAAACACTGTTACTAGTTTCAAGTTATTTCTCCGCGAAAAAAAAAATACGTTAATACTACGAATGATAATCCATTCTCCGCTAGACCCGCTGGAAATAAACGACTAAAACGATAACAAAAAGAAAAGAAAAGGAAAAGAATAGGCTTGTTTGGTGGTGGGTTTACATGTTATGTTTATTGAGTATTGTCAGAGTTGTTTATTTGTTATTGTCGGAAAAAGGCCTAGACCTATCCCTAAAGTGTACAAAATGTTTTTCCAGATGAAACTGAATCTTACATTTTCAACTTCGCAAACAATTGTAACCGGCTGTATTTAATCAACCGTGCACACAAGAAAAAAAAAACCCTAGTGGTCACATGACGTTTTATACAACGTTGCATTAATGCGTTAATGCGACGTTGTATAAACGCCATGTGCCCGCTGGGCTTTTGTCTAATGCGAAGAGCTAAGGTCCAGAGTTCACATGCACATCAGTCTTCTTTGCCCGTCGATGTATTTTGCAATATCCCTTAGCTTTTTGAGCGGGCAACGAAAGAACTGATCAGACTGCGCGAAAGGGTGGGGGGCTATTCTGGACTATCTTCGCTCATAAACAGGGTAAGGACCCTTTTCTTGTCCTTTTACGTCGTATGTGCTGGGCTGAGTTAGGGAAACATCATACTTTATCACTTAGCACTCTATATGGGTAAATTTTCAGCAGACGACATGTTGAATTGTTTTTATTATTTTTTCCCAGAAAACAGGATTTGACATTTCATACAAATTGCATGAAATGCCAAATCCTGTTTTCTGGGAAAAATGAGAAAAATATTTTTAATTTGTCGTCTGCTGAATAAGCCCAGGGAGGGGTAAAGGTTAAGTCTTGCAACTTTGTAAATATATGCAGACCCACTGCAAATCGTTTGAAGGCAAATTGAAACTATCTGAGTTTGTAGATTCAAGTTAAACTTTACCACTCTCTGCGCTAATTTAGTAGACGACATACTGATGATATTTTTACTTATTTTTTCCAGAAAACAGGATTTGGCGTTTCATGCAAATTTTCCCCATAAGAGGCAACTGGCGTGAAATGTCTAATCCTGTTTTCTGGGAAACATAAGAAAAAATATTTCTATAATGTGATTGTCGTCTGCTGAAAATTTTACCAAGAGTGCTAAGCATTAAAGTAAAAAGAAAATATTTTAAAATATCAGATGAAACCGGGCGTTTCTTGTTATAATGATAATTGATAATAATGGATATATGTCATGTTATTACTGCTATAAAATAAATTCAACCTTTACCACTCTATGGACTAATTCAGCAGACGACCAGTGACAATATATTTTCTTATTTTCCCCAGAAACTAGGGTTTGACATTTCAAAGAGACAATTTGAATGGACTGTCAAAGACAATTTTCTGATAAAAATAAGAAAATCAAAATCAAAATATCTTTTACTGAAATTTTAATCCAGCAGGCTAAGCATTAAAATACAGACGTACGGAGATGATCCCCACCTATTTGAAAAGTGATAGTTATGCTTAAGATATGAGCCAGAGCGCGACAAAACCTACAATAAGACTTGTACGACCAGCGAAGACTCAGATCAGCCTGCGCATCCGCGCAGTCTGATCAGAGTCTTCGCTGATCGCATGCGCCTACTACAGCCCACGGGCTATCCAAAGAGGGATAAACGAGAAGCCTTGCCATACTGGATGGCTGTACAGGCTAATCTGAGTCTTAATTGGTCACACAGATATTATTGTAGGGTTTGTCGTGGGCTGGCGCTAATATTATTTCATCTTCATGTGATGTTGAATTACATTTAAGGAGCCTGGATAAACTTGGTAGATTCTCTGCCATTTTGACAATGGGGATAACTTTTGTGACTTCCTGTTTGCTCTTCTGCACATGAAGTCCCTTCTGAAAAGGGGTCTACTCTAAAAGGAAAGAATTTGCTCCCACGGGGAGCAAATTCTTTCCTTTTAGAATAGACCCCTTTTCAGAAGGGAGACAAACCCAATTTGAAAGAGGTTCCTCCCCTGAAAGTGTGTAATTGCTCCTTAAACTAAATAAGTGTGCATCCTTGCATGGATATTAGAAAAGAAAACACTTGTTTAACTAAATGATATCTGGTAGATGCGGAAAGGAAAGGTCCACAACAGCTTATACATTGTCGGAGTATGATCTGGGTCTGTAGATATATGGGAAACAGTTCGTATTTAAGGGAATGGATGCACTTCCAAGGGATGCAACTCATTCAAAATTATTTTGGCTCCCTTCTAAAAAGGGGTTTACTTTAAAAGGAAAAAAGCAAATTCTTTAAAAAAGCAAATTCTTTCCTTTGAGAATAGACCCATTTTCCGAAGGGGATAGCCGGGCTAAGTCACAAAAGCTGTCACTTTTGGCAAAAAATCAAATAGCCTGAAGAAGCTCATTACTCTTTAATCTAAAAACATTTTTTTTAATATTAAACCTAAAATAAAATATCGACTTAAAAAAAAGAACGTTCCTTAATGGTATTTGAATTTAGACTGATCTTGTCTTGTCAACCAGTCATGAAAAAAAAGGCTCGAAAATAAGCGGGATTTTTTTTTTTTTTTTTTTTTTTTGCTTTATTTTGTCATCTCAGGGGATATAATGTAAAAATGTAAACAACTAGGAGTTAAGGTGTCCAAATGATTAGGTTAATACGGAATATTTATTTTTAAAAGGTGAGCATTGTTTGCCTTACCCAGACCGGGGATGTCCTGAATCTGATCAGAGCATGCGCAGTTCGCAAATGACATAATACACCACAACCTCTTTATAACACTATTGTTGGGGTCCATAACATAAACCGTGTTAGTTATACAACCGTGTTATATCCAAACAAAAATGTATAGATTATATTGAAAAATGACCATTTATGGTCATTTTTCAATATAATCTATACATTTTTGGGATCCATCGTAGAACCGTGTTATATCCAAAACCGTGTTATAACGAACCGTGTTATAAAGAGGTTGAAGTGTATCAATTTTGTCGTAATGCGGCTACTGTGTGGTCGACAAAAAACGCACGAAAATGTTTATTATTTTATTAAACTGTAAAAAGCAACCTCAAAATTAACCCTTAAAGTGCTGTAACACAACTTAATCAGATGACACTTTGAAAAGTTATTATTATTGTTCAAAGAAAGTAAGGCTTGACATTTCATGTCTGCCTATAGAGACGAGTCACTTGAAATGTCTAGTCCTGTTTTCAGTGAAATATAACAAATCTCAATTTTAGACTCAGTCTGCTTCAAATTTGCTTAGCGCTTTAAGGGTTAAAAGGGGTACAAAAACCCATCCACAGCTTTACAAAATATAGGAGATTTCAATGAAAACAAAAAAAAATGCGTTTTAATACGGGCCGCGCCATGCGAAACATGTCTTCGAATATACGAACGTATGCGGACAGCGAAGGCCCAGATCAGCCTGCGCATCCGCGCAGTCTGATCAGGGCCTTCACTGTCCGCTAACAAAATCATTGGATACTTCAGAATGTACGAGTGGAGAGCAAAGGCCCGGATGATACTTTGCGCATGCGCAGGATGATCTGAATGCGCATTTTTGGCACGTTCGAAGGCACCTTTTTCGCTTGACACGGCCCACATGAAAGATGAAGAAATTTTAAATGTTATGCGATCTTCAATTAATGATGCGTTAAAAATATCATTCGCATGTGCTGCAAGCTTTATAAAAGTTTCGTGATAAATACCCGATAAAATCAACCTACATTAAACATTTTACGATTTTTAACACAGAGTCGTTTTGTCAATATATGATTTGATGTCGCGCTCGTCTGGGCAAAGTCACCGCTTACGGATATATATTACGAAACAAAACCAGTTTTTATACCAATATGTTAACTTGTAAACTAGACCCGAATCACGAGAGCTAATTTCATGCAGCTTGTTATTATATACCCAGCTAGCATTTTTTATAAATCTATAGCGGGCCGTTATCGGCCCGTCAGCTACCCTCGGCCCGATCGTAAATTTAATGATTGTGCTCAGCAATATGACCAAGGCCTTTGACCATTGCTTTAAACAGTAGACAGCGATTCACAGTGAATGCTTACGCCTTGTTAGGACTGTGTGGTTTACACAGCCGATCTGTGTCTACGATTTTTTTTTTGCGTCTGTGTGTAAGGCAGCTTTACTAAAGTCACGCCAGGTTATAAAGATATACATCGTGTGATAATTTCATGAATGATTTACTTTATAACACTTGTTTTGTCCTGTTATCACGTTCATTATTATCAAATTAATTATTTATCGCCCACTAAATAGGCTCGAATAGGTAAGCCCTTTGTCCACAAATCGCTGAAAAATCATTAAATATTGCAGATTGAGTTAGGATAAAGAAACAGCAGATACAAGTACTAATACATGTAAGTTATGACTAACAAACTGTTTCCAGATTAAACAATACCAATACTGTTCTTTAGTTCGGTCATGTGAAAACACACTTCCACCAAGTTGGACAATTTCATATCATTTAATATATTTAACAATTTTATAACATGTAATATATTATGCAGGTTCCAGTTTATGCATATATTTTTAAATTAAAATCTTTGCAGGTAGACACAAATAATAGGAAAAAAAACAAAAAAACTACGCAGTCAGCGAATCATAAACAGTGTGACTCCAAGACCCAACTACTCAGATCGCCAGATAAGATGGGAAACCACAATGCACCAGTAATTTGTAGCCCCGGTCCCGTAGGCTCCTCATGAATTTGTTTGTGTTGAGGTTTTACGGCCCAGTTAACCCAGTGGGTTAATATCGAGCGCGGTCAGTTTACCTAACCACACATTTACTGGGCAGGCTATTTTTAGTCCTCTAAGCGGTTAACCAGTATTGTGCACATTCTTTCGCCAGAAACTGACAACTGCCCTTCTTGAATCAGCGGAAGGGGCAGAGTGACCGTAGAAAATATTTCATGATCAATCTCCACGAATGAATGTTGCCAAACACGGCGGAATCGAACCCGCGACCTCCTGGTCTCCAGTCGGACGCGCATCCAACTGAGCCATCATGGCTTCTCATGAAATTTGGCCCTAAGTGACCCAGTAATTTTAGACAATTCACACACACACACAAGGAAAGCACTATATTTTTGTCTTTTATTTCTGGTCAGTGGAGTTTGGTTTTGTTGGTTCCAATGGACTCTTGCGGTTGTTGAGGTATAAGTACACTGTACTAAATCATGGTTGGTCCCCGCTAAATGCCCGGCTATTTCTTCCGGCCATTTTAGCGGAAAATTACAACCCCGGCACATCTCTGGCACTACTGGAACTCATGGGTTAAATCACAGCACTTAAGCCCCACTATGTCCCCACTGTCCCTAGGGGCCAGAGTTTCAAATGAGTGGTGCATTAGTAGTTCTTATATCTCCACAAACATACGTTTTTAGGTACTCATTAGAAGCGTCCTGGTGAGGCGCTTCTTATGAATACCCACATCACATGTTTTCATGGAGAAATAAGAAAATCTCAGTACTTTTCGGCTGAAAAATTACCTTATCTGGGTCTGTGTTAATGAACTTGAGCATCGATATAATGTGTTCGTACAAAATGACTATTTTATTAAGAGTTTATGTAACGAACATCGTAGACTCTGATCGGCCTGCGCGTACGCGCAGGCCGATCAGGGTCTAGGATGTTCGCATAAAAGGAGGTTTATATTGCGTATAATGGTTCGGTTCTTTTGTAAGTGTCCTCAAGAAGTACTTGGCAAAAAATGTCAACCTTTTTACCACCTTGGAGGTAGACGGATTATAACGAGGGACAATAACTATTCACAGACATGAAGTGTTTTTATTTAAATTTGAACATTGAATTACATTATGTAAAGTTTGCGGGATCATTACAATATGGCACACTTGGGCTAGGTCATGTAATGTTTACTTTTTACGAAAATCCTGTTCAAATACAAAATGTGGTTTGTAGTAAATTTATGCTTGTCTTGGGTCTGGTGTATTTTCTACACAAATACACATGCAAGCACGCCCACTTACGGGTTAACTTGCGGACCGTATGTTAGACTGAATCTTGTCAAGAAATTTATTTATTTATTTATTTATGATTGATTGATTGATTAATTGATTGATTGATTGATTGATTGATTGATTGATTGATTGATTGATTGATTGATTGAGTGAGTGAGTGAGTGAGTGAGTGAGTGAGTGAGTGAGAGTGCGAGTGAGTGGGTGAATGAATGAATGAGTGGGTTAGTGAGTGAGTGAGTGAGGGAGGGAGGCAGTGAGTTCAGTCCGTCCGTCAGTCAGTCAGTGATTGTGCGAGTACTTATCACTGGCAAATTAATATTTGACAACTGGGAAAGAAATAGTTTTTTCCGATAATCAGACCCGGTTCGCAATATTAAAGATAACGCTGATTATGAGAAAATCTCATATTCCATATGCCAATAGCAAACTCTCATACCAGCCACTGATTCTAATACTCGCAAACGCAATACTTATAGTTCCTTTATATGCCAAACAGTCTGCATCATACCAATGCAGTGTTTGGCATGATTTCTTTACGGTTTTTGGCCCAGACTTTATACGAGGGCTAATACTGAAACTTAAAAGGGTTTAGAGGATGAAAACCGAGAGGTTCAGGAGGACCAATATTTTACGGTATCAACCGGGCCAATAGTTTACGGTATTAACCAGTCGATGGAACTTTAGACACAGTGATACTTCTTCTGTTTGGTGCCTAGAGTACATCAAGATACCTGCAAATGCTGGAGCTACATTTGCACACAGCAGTTCTGATTATCGATTCAAACAAAGCAATATTTTGAAACAGTCCGTAACATTCTGCATGGCGAAGCAAGCAACAAGAGCAAAACTATTCAAAAAGAGGTTTTATTAACCTTCATCACTTTAAAAGTTGAAAACAAAAAGTTGATCAACAAAATTGTCTTGAAATGGATGTTTTCACACTGGCCCTGTTACAGCTCCTCGGGCAGTTAAATTGGTCTTCGAATGGCTGCATAGGCCCTCGGCTTCGCCTTGGGCCAATACAGCAATCCTCGGGCCAATACGACTGCCCTCGGACCTGTAACAGGGCTAGTGTGAAAGCATCCATTTAATAACATTATATTACTTAGTTGGTTAATAATATTTAAATAACAAAATGCTAATTAGGTTGCGCATGCATGTGCAGGGTGAGCTTGGTCGTTGGTGTTGGCATGCTATCGCATGATCCAGGATACCGTACTTAACCTAAGTTTTCGGACACCTTAGTTCCTTATAAAAAATCCCCCCCCCCCACCCCCACCCCAATACATTTTGGAGTTGTTCTCTGAACTTTTTTTTTAGAGAAAATATGGTAAATTTTGCAACATATCAATCATGCAGCTGCAACACCGTGTCCTAGACAGATAAACAATAAGACAGTTATGACAGGTGTTGTTTCTCAGGAGAAATGAACATATGATGCACAAAGCAAACATGCGTCTTCGAGGCCTACCTGTAGTATGCTGACAGCAAAAGCCCAGATCAGACTGCGCAGGGCATTTGCTGTCCGCTGTTAGATTCTTTAGTATGTAATGATTCTGTAAACTGACCATGAAGGCCATGCTCAAACTGCATGGACACGCAGACTGATCTGGGCTGTCGCTGTCCGTCTGTGGCTCAAAGACCCATTTTTACTTAGCGCGACCCAGTGTTATTATTATGAACATAAAAATAATCTTTTGGTTAAATATTTATACAAGATATGTGAACTCTTTATTGGCATCGTGGCGAAGCAGCTGAACATAATTGCCAACCAGGGCCCAGTTGGTCAAAACTAACCATGTCGTTAGTTAACGTATCGTTAAAACTTTGATCATTAAATATGGCGTATATGCTAATATTTTTGCTAAAAAAATGTGAGTAGTTTTTGCATTTGCAAAAGCTACTCACATTTTGTCAGCAAAAATACCTGTGAATTAGATATTGTACTTACTAGAACAGTTAACATTTTGACCACTAACGAGCTCGTTAAGCTAACAATGCTTTGAACAACTGGGCCCTGGTTAACGGCGGACCTGTCCCCACCGCACCTACATACAATATTCTCTTACTCACGACACTGTTACTGTCTTAATCGTTCCACTGATGCAGCAAATCCGCCATCGACAAAAGTTAAGCCATTATGAAGAATATGGAGGCTTTAAAAGGCTATGCTTTACTTATGAGCCTAGCAACGATTATGTGGTACGGTATTATTTGAAATGCTACCATATGGTTTGCGTGAAGCTAAACAGTGATTCGAACACGCGAAAAATGCGCAGTCAGATCATCCTACGCATGCAGAAAGTATCATCCGGGCCTTTGTTCTCCATTCATACGTTCTGTAGTGTCCAGTGATTCTGCTAGCGGACAGTGAAGGCCTTGCGCATCCAGCAGATCTGGACCTTTGCCGCTGACCACATATGACAGGAAGGCACATTTTCGCTGGGTGAAGCTCATATAATCATAAGGGAGACACTGTCTTGGGATCATTGATCCCAGTCAGTTATTTTGGAAATTCGAATTCCGCTAAAGTCGCTGCTAATTGGGGCGATGGTCCTGCAATCTACACTGCTGCAATGTCATCAAGAAAACATGCCTATGTAATACTGACCCCCTTAAACCCCACTTTTATACAGTAAAACCGGGGTTCACAGGGTATGCATTATTTTTCCTATATCTGCTCAAAAGCATATATTGTGGGTACTCGTTAGAACCGCCTCTCCGAGGCGGTTCTAACGAGTACCCACAATCTATGTTTTGATCAGAAATATGAAAACTATCAGTTTTTTTTTTTATCTGAAAATTTTCAGTTTTTGGAGGTGAAATTTTCTATATATTTGTATAGGCATGTTTTCGTAATGGAAGAGTCTCGATAACACCGACACTCAGCATCTCGTTCTTTTAGTATTTTTTTGTTTCTAAGAGCATCTTTCATAGATTTGTTTGGACTCTTATGCCTGGCACACGCGAACAACAAAGGCCTCAATCTGTCTGTGCATTCGCAGTGTCTGATCAAAGACCGTCTCTGCTCGTCGACATACATATTATACAATATTTAACTCTGCCTCAGTTTGAACATCAGCCCGACAGGCACACGACGTTGAAACAACATCGATTCAGAGTTGATTCAATGTCAACATTGTGCACAAACAACGTATACATTCTAAGTTGATTCAACGTTAAGACGTTGAATCAACGTTGTTTAATTCAAAGTTGATTCAACTTCGACATTGAATCAACGTTGAATCGACGTGGTTTCAGCGTTGTGTACCCGCTGGGCCTGACCTTTGCTGTTCGACGTCAGCAAGTCGGGATACAGTTAGATGTGAGGACCTTGTTTGTTCTAAGGAGCAGTGAGGACCCTTTTCGCACGGCAGTTCTGCTTTATGTCTGCAGACAGATAAAGACGTTTTGAACAATTATTTTAATAAATTATATTGTGATGCAATAAAACTATTACTAGTCCTTTTTTATTTTCACTCAACTTATTATAATACAATTACTAGGTTTTATGAGACGTTGTTAGATACTTCTTCTGTGAATAATTTAGGGCAGTCACCTTTTAGTCAGATGGTCCTGTAGCATGTTTAACGTCTATCATACATATACTCTGAAAATTGCTGCGGGATAATTGAATTACAAACGACAGTTGCTTAGAGCCGGCTCAAACATCTTCAAACGAACTACGGGCATTTATAACCACTAACACAAAACAGATAACATAAAAAAGTAAAATCATCAACCTATAACTTGTTTAGTATTTTCATTACAAAATCAGTGGACTGTGTGGCCTAATGGTTAGTGCTATTGACTTGCAAGCGAAAAGTCGTGGGTTCGAATACTGCTCAGTTCATTACTCAGTTCACTATGTTCATTAGTACGCCTAGTTCATACTCGATATGCCCTGTGCAGAGTATAAAGTTGACATGGTGACGCTTAGGTGACAGACAGCGGCATCAAGGGTGCCATTACGAAAACAAACCTATTCAAATATACTGAAAATTTTACAAAAGATGAAAAATTTCAGATAAAATTCTGATATTTTTCAAATTTCTTCTCAAAACATAGATTGTGGGTACTCGTTAGAACCGCCTCGGCGAGGCAGTTCTAACAAATACCCACAATCTGTGTTTTTGAGCAGAAATAAGAAAAATAATGTATACCACTGTAAAGCCCAGTTTTACTATATAAAAGTAGGGTTTAAGGGGGATAAACATTATATAGGCATGTTTTCGTGATGATGGGTGATTAATGAAAGTAGGGCTGCCCTCCGACAACATTTTTGTTTCATATGCATATATTTTTTTGTTTGTTCGATTTCTGTTCTGGGCGGCATTCTTTTCACGCACATAGATCCTTTTGTCATAGCCCTTGATAAGGCGTGTTTATTCAACCGAAATTGTTTTTTCTTATTTCGCCGCACGACATATGTTGTTGATATTCATTAGAAGCGCAACAGAGGCGCTTCTAATGAGTACTCACAACATATATTTTTAAGGAAAAAAATGTGGATACCTCCCCTTAGCTGGAGCTATGTTTTATTATTGTCAATTTGTGATCGCTCCGAAATGCATTGGAAGAATGAACCAGTGACGAAGGATTCTTATGACATGAAAGTTGCAACAAAAGAATGAAGCATGGCTAAACCATTTCCCGCCTATTGTGGGATTTGAAACCCGGTCTGCCCGGATAAAAATCCAATGCTCCAACCACTGAGCCGAAGAGTCGACTTCTTGACGCAGTTGTCAGAGATTGAATATATACCTACAAGCTATGCGAAATCTGCCAGGGCAGACTGTCGAAGGTCGGAGTGCTAAGCCGTGACCCCCCTCCCCCCCTTCCCCCCCCCCCCCCCCCCCCCCATTCTAGGAAGTCATCATTTATGATGGCGCGAACCCATTTTCGACGAAGTAAAGTCCAATCCCGGACTAGCCCCATCTTACGACATGAAAGTCATAACAAAGGAATGAAGCCTAGCTGAAAAAAAAAACCCGCCTATTGTGGGATTCGAACACGGTTTGCCTGGATAAAAAAGCCGATGCTCCTACCACTGAGCAAAAGAGTCGACTCCCTGACGCAGTTGTCAGAGATTAAATATATACCTACAAGCTATGCGAAATCTACCAAGGCAGATCATCGAAGGTAGGAGTTCTAGGCCGTAACAGGATATAGTAGAAGCGACTAGTAATAGGGCACAGGGAACCATGTTTTTGAGTGTCAGGATTGCTGGTTGGTGCAAAAAAGTGCAGGGGCAGTTATTTTGTGTAAGGCGACCTGTGATTGGTTAATAATAAAGATGAATTAAAACTTATTATTCTGATTTGAAGAAAAAATGTTTGTGTGTAATTTCCTGATTGTTTCAAAGAAATAAATGTATCTGTTTGTGTTTGCTGGCGCCAAAAGAAGAAGTGGTGAAATTTCAAAGTTTCAATTTTTGATACCCGCCAAATGAGGGGTTGCTACATCCAGCATCTAAAAAGTCCCTGAAAGTGCTGGTGACAGTGGTGATTTTTCCTTATTTATTTTGCAAAACAAAATTTGGAAGTCCAGCCATACCCTGAGATGAACTCTTAACCACCAAAAAGGGTGGAATACTATGGGGCTCTGTGGGAAAAACAAATTAGTTCCCTGTACCCTACAAAGGGGCTCGTCCTGAAGTCATCACGAAAACATACCTATATAACTTGACCCCCTTAAACTCTGCTTTTATATAGTAAAAGTGGGGTTTACAGGGTCTTATTTCTGCTCAAAAACATAGATTGTGTGTACTCAGCAAGGCGGTTCTATTGAGTACACACTATGTTTTGAGCAGAAATATGAAAAATATCAGAATTCGTATCTGAAAACTTTCAGTTTTTGGTGGTAAAATTTTCAATATATTTGAATAGGCGTGTTTT
Organism: Anodontia alba; assembly: GCA_964016985.1. NCBI lineage: Eukaryota > Metazoa > Mollusca > Bivalvia > Lucinida > Lucinidae > Anodontia > Anodontia alba. The sequence goes on from OZ024821.1 coordinate 156,360,104, forward strand.
CGTAATGTGCAAAACACCCGCGAAAGTGTTGATCAGGCTTCCTGCTCCTATTTGCGGTATATAAATCCAGGAAAAGACGTTCATTTCAGAAAGCACTCACAATTGTTAAAATGTTATTGTTGTACTGGGTTCCTGCATATGGTTCCCGCTGTGTATGCAACAGGATTACAGCGCACGTAACGTTTGCGAGTGTTTCGTAGTCTGTGAATGCTGCCCATACAGCTGCATGTAGACTGGCTCCAGTCGTTTTTGTTATATATCTATTTCTCTCTTTCTCTACATTATTTTTTTTATCATGATCCTCTTTAATCCAACTTCAAGTTACCTATTTCTTTCTAGCCAAGGGACTGAAGTAAACAAAAATTCTACAAGCTATACAAGTGTTGTGTCCCCTCAAAAAAAAAAAAAAAAAAAGAAGAAAAAGAAAGAAAAGAAAAATAAAGAAAGGGTCTGGGACCAGACTAAGCTGCATGATGTACGACAGATCCGTAATCTGACTAGCTTTTGTACAAACTTGTCATTCCATCATAAAACCTTATTCAAAATGTTTGCATATTAAATAGAGAGTTTGATATTTTAGATATTTCTTTTATATTCAGAGCAAACGATATTTTGAAACTGTTTTTTAAACTTTATTAAACATTAAGCTGTTGAATTTAAAGTCACCTACTATATTTTTAGTTTTAAACTTTAAAAATAGTTTCATAGTTTTCGCAGAAAATATGTGATCTGTAATTTAAATAAAGTGATAAGCCCTGTTGCTTGCGAATGAAACAATAAAACATACACATAACAGTAATGTTCCATCTGCTGATTTAGCCTAAATACTGCGAAAGGTTAAAATTACCCTTTTTCACACATCATGTTTCATCTTTGACAGGGAAGATGCATTTCTATCAATTTTAAATTTTATGAGATTTTATCAGTTTTAATGGCAATATGCACACATTATCTTATTTGCCTTAAATATTCTGACACTGACTTGAGCAAACAGTGTATACCCAGATCAGACGCCGCAACAGCGGCGTCTGATCTGGGTCTACACTGTTTGCCTATCTTCCATGACGTTTTAGACACGAAAAATTTAAAATGGACTTGATCAAACTATTAGGACAAGAATGGTAAAGAGTAAAGGTCTCTGAATACTTAGAGTACATACGGTATAAATCATTGCTTGTATGCTGTACTTTTGATATCATATATTTTCAAAAACTTGATCTGTGTTATTCCCAGCAATATATGAGCTTCGGCATGAGAACATGCATCTTCAGATTTGGGCGCCCAGTACATGTATACCTATATTTATCTAGCTATCTATTTACTTTTTTTCTTAATCACATTTTATCATTATGTCGTTGGGATGTGCGGTTAAATTTAGAATTTAGTAAAAGAAACAAAAAATGAAGAAAGATAAAATAGAGGACTGAAAAAAAGAAGAAAAGACAAAACAACAACAACAACAACAGCAAAAAAAGTGGATGGGCCGTTTGAATTACTGGGCAGGATCATGACAAACAAAATGCACATACATGTTTTGGGTTGAATTGACTTCAACTGTGGTGATACAGAGTGGAGTAAAAAAAAACAATTACCCATTTTGGTGTAGAAAAGGCAAACTCAGCATTGTTGGTGACCATTGCCTAAATCAGGTTGGGACAAGTACCCTACTCAAACCATTCTGCGCATGCACGCTGTCTCATCAGTCTTCGCTGTCCGCCTGAAGAAACTATGGATCTTTGGCTACCCAAGCCCATTGACTGCGCAGTCAGGTCTGAGTACATTGGGCGAACAAAGATACATTATCTCATGTTGCGATGGTCCATATACTTTTTTCATGCTGCATTAATTCAGAGATACGATAAAAAATCATTTCATTTCTTTTGCCCATTTCAAGAACTGGAGACTAACTGAAATTTTCCAGGCTGTAGGTCTGAGTACATTGGGCGAACATGTCCGAAGATACATTATCTCATGTTGCGATGGTCCACATACTTTTTTCATGCTGCATTAATTCAGAGATACGATAAAAAAAATCATTTCATTTTTTTGCCCATTTCAAGAACTGGAGACTATAACTGAAATTTTCCAGGCTGTCAGATGCCACATGTTATGATTGTATTGATATTTTTATAAACTTTTTATGGATAAAAAAATCTGTTTTTGAGGAATATGGAGCCTTTAACTCCTTACTATACTTGTCCCAAGAATTGAAGAACTCAATTTTACTACCGCTAAACTTATCGAAAACTGCTGGACACATGACAAGCAGTATCGACCTTGATCAGACGCCGTCTGATCTGGTTCTACACTGAATGCTCAGGACTGTCTGTCCGAATATTAAGGGTAAATACGCTATTGTTTGAATATTAGTGAATTTCAAACCGATTGCAAATGCTGTGAAACATGACAAACGAGCCGGTATGTTATATATGCCAACAACCAAGGCACAGATTAGCATGCGCATCCACCGCGATTCCGCACAGTGTGATCTAACCCTTCTATTTCGTCGATATACTAGACATAATCCAGTGGTTCTGTACGCGGGCAATGAAGGCGCGAATTGGCAGACTGAACGAAGTCTTGCGATGAGGCGACCCTTTTCCTGGCCTATACATCTTGTAATTGCTGACGACTAGCGCAATATTGCAACCAATAATAGTGGTCTGGGAAGTGGTTGGTAAATAATCAGCGCACCTGTCCTTTCTGCAGACCGAAGCGGGCCAGATATAGACCATGTCAAAAGAAAATGCTCACACAGGAGCAGTCGGACAAACAGTAAAACTCCAGTTCCGCCTGTACTGAGTACCTCTGCTAATGTTTATTACGATTTTCCTCGCTTTCCAATTTATTCCTCAATGCTCGGGAACAGCAAAGGACCAGATCAGACTGCGCAAATGCACAGTCTGATCTGGTGTTTCGCTGTTCGCACACATTTGTAATTTATGTCATACGAAGTCCTTTTCACATGTTCGCTTTACACGCTATCTTGACGTATCAGACTGTGTCAGAGGTCATCCAAGGCATCGGGTCACGTGATTCCGGCATCTGCTCTTCCTCTTGACAACTGATAATGCCCACCCTGGATACTGGACTTATGGTCAAAGGTTAGGTAGTAACGGGTCGAAGGTCTTAGCAAAATTGAAAGATGCGCGGAACGCGACACTTTTTGACTCATGGTCATTGTACAGAGTGTTATTAGGTCAGAGGTCAAAGTGGACATTGCTTATTTCTATGGGACATCTTGTTACGCTTGTGTCCGAAATGGTCATTTCTTCGGACAATATTGTGACTGAGATGGACACTTAATGAGTTTTGAATGTTCAGTATTGTGTATTGATGTATGACCGAAAGCTCAAAGGACAACGGGTGCGGCTGTTGTATCAATGCGCAACCCTTAGCAGACCTATTCGGAGAGACAGGCCCGAGCAAACAGTGCAGACCCAGATCAGACGCCGCAATATGCGGCGTCTGATCAGGGGCTACACGGTTCGAACTTATACAATGGTTTCTTAAACACATCAACAGGCATTAAAGTGGTGTCTGTTCATTGCGCTCAAGGTTCAATTCTTTTAGAATGAAAAGTATAAGGAGTTAAGGTTTCCGAATACAGTCGACTCTCGTTATCTCGAATTCCAAAGGACTCGCTGATATACTTCGAGATATCCGTACCTCGACATATCAGAGTTGAGAGAGTGAGGAAAACAATAAACTGAACAACCACATTTAACAAATGAATATGTAATGTGACTCCTGAAGTTTGAAATATATATATAAAATAATGTGGAAAAGAGGAAAAATTGCTCCTTAGGAGCAATTTCTCCTCTTTTCCACATTATTTTGTTTCCTGTTGTCATAAGCCCCGTTTATATGCATTAAGTTTACCCCTAGGGGTAAATTTACCCCTATGGGTAAATATTTGCCCCACCTTGTTAAATACCCCTATGGGTAAATGGTTGCGTTTATATGTGTTTTAGGAAGAAGGGGCAAATGATAGTTTTCTTTTTATTTAAAAGCTTATCTATAATAGCAGCATTGTTTCTTTCACCTGAGAATATTTAGCAGATGACAAACTGATGTTATTTTTCTTATTTTTCCAGAGATCTTGATTTGACATTTCATGCAAATTGTCTCCATTGATGACAATCTGCATAAGATATCAAATCCTGTATCCTGAGAAAAAATAACAAAAATATTTCAAAATGTCATCTGGTGAACATTTTACCCAGGTGCTTAGCGTTAATCTGCATTATCAAGCTTCAGATACAAGAAGTAGGGAAAGAAAGTTTTTGGTGAAAAAAAAGTATTATTTGGTGGTCAGTAATATAATGTTCCTGATTTTGCTGCTGTATTCCAAAATGTTTAGCTAATATTCCACAGGAGCAAGACAGTATAGCCCCACCAATGTTTGGGCAGGATCTATAATATTCTGCTGTAAACAAAGCAATTATGCCACCATACTGATATGTATTGATGGGCGGACGCGGGGGGGGGGGGGGGGAGGGGGGGAGGGGTGGTTTCAGTGAGTCTAAGGTGTCCTGTAGCTTTTGTCACAGTATAGACCCTGATTATGACCAGATGTGTAAGCAGATGGTACTTATTTTTTTTTTCCACGCATCAGCTGTGACCCAGACATGAAACAAGCATTAATCAATGGAACTAACTGGTAATAATCAAGAAAAGTGATAATAATAATAATACATAAAAATTAATTATTTGACATCGCTTTTTATAATTCAGGTTAGACTGTATGAAAATGTTGAATGTTGGCATAGGACCTGAAACTGGGAATACCAGAAAACTCAATTCTGGTGACATAGATCTGCACAGTCTGGTCAGGGTATTTCCTATTTACCGATGGGATTCTACATATAAAGATAAACTAATTGTTCATCTGTAATGACTGTCCATGATCATTGCAAACCCCTTTGCTAGTATTTAGTGTGTTTGCGGATGGCTGTACTCAAGTGATTGTCACATATTAAACTGTTGAAATGTCATGTGTGTGAGTACCTTAGACCATTCTCAGACTGTGCGGAGATTGTTGAACAGATAAACAGTCTGATCTGGTACCATTTTTATATCCCCTGGTAATTTTTGTTTAGTCATCAATCTTTACCACTCGGGTTCTCTGGGCAAAATTAACAGATGCCAAATTGGTAGTATTTCTGTGTTTTTTTTTTTTTTGTTTTTTTGTTTTTTTTTGTTGTTTTTTTTTTTTTTTTTTTTGTTGTTTTTTTTTCCTCAGAAAATAAAGGGATGGCACCATTTTCTTGAAATGTCAAAGCCTATTTTCTGGGAATAATAAGGAAATATTTCAAGTTGTTGTCTGCTAATAATTTTACCCTCGGGTATAAGTGTTAAGAAATGGGAACGATAAGCGTTAAGAAATGAGAATTAATTTTAGTCATCAAATTGGTTAAAAATACTGCGAAAACTTTCTTGATGGCATTAACTATTTAATTACAGATCAGCACAAAAGTGTGCTACTTGATCAGCACCATAATAACTATAAATCATATTTGCCTTGAATCAGTATCCTAACTGCTACTAGCATAATAGTATTCTTGTCAAATAACTCACTTCTGACCACAACTTGCAAACATAAATTTGTGACTGGGAAGGTACAAGTATATTTGCAGACATCAAGTAAATAAACAAATAAAATTTATGCAAAATTAACATTGTATACATGTATTTTGAGGCATTCCAAACATATTTACAAAATTTACCCCTGTGGGTAAATTAAACATTGCGTTTACATGACGAAATATACCCCTAGGGGTAAAATACCCCTAGGGGCAAATATATTTGCCCCTACCCTTGAGCTGGGGCAATTTACCCACGTGGGTAAATTTTGCCCCTAGGGGCAAATGCGTTCACATGACAAGTTTACCCCTAGGGGTATATTTGCCCCTAGGGGTAAATTTGCCCCTAGGGGCAAACTTATGCATATAAACGGGGCAATAGTTTCATGTTAAAACAGGGACCAGATTTTCACTTCGAGATAAGCGGTAATTCGAAATAAGCGAGTTCGAGATAACGAGGTTCGACTGTATCTATAGGATAAATAGTAATGGTAATCGTCGTCGAACCTGAGTTTTGTACTGGCCTTTCTCCATATTCTACCTGGAGATACTCTAGTCAGTACTGGCGCTTCCAGGTAAACCTGATTAGTGTTTTGCCATAATTGCTATTACATAATACCATTTCTAAGTTGTTTTTAGTTTAATTTCAATTTGCATCATCATTTAGTCATCCGTTATAATAAGAAGAGATTAAAGTGATCTAAAAATGAAGATATTTTGGAAGTAAGGAGTAAATCTAAAACTTGAACGCTTGAAAATAATAATAATAATAATGATAATAATACTAATAATAATAAATAGCCTACTCATTTAAGCCATTAATGCTTAACCCATTGTAGACTGAATGAACTCCCCCTCACTATATATTGGAAGAGTCCATTTTTTATTTTATTTTAGGTATGTCAGGCTATATGATTTAGATATTCCTAGAGAAAATGGTTGAACTATTTGCAAACAGTGGAGACCCAGATCAGACGCCGCATTCTGCGGCGTCTGATCTGGGTCTGCACTATTTGCCAATTACCTTTTAAGGGTTTTCAGACTACAATGGGTTAAAGTCCCAAGAAAGGACAGTTACAAACAATGAAGAGCAAGTCAGACGCCACACAACACGGCGTCTGATCTGGGTCAACACTGTTTACCATGAAATTTGCAATCTTCAATAATAGAACCGATTAAGTAAATTTGTAATGCAATACCCTTTTAAAAATATAATTCATTCATGATGGAAGAGTTCACTGAAGATATTCAATGATTAGTGGGTTAAGGTGCAGTAAATGGTGGTGGAATTGAGGCCTGGTATCCAGTGATAAAAAGACCGTCACTCAGAGATCGAGCTGACTAAACACAACCAAATAAAATACCAACAGAAATGTTCAATGAAATTATCTATTTTATATTAAATGAAGTCAGATATTAACCTTTATAATTCAACAGACGACAAATTAATAATATTTTTTTTCCAGAAAATAAGAGTTGACATTTCATGCAAAGTCTTTCCTCAGGAGTAAATTTGCATGAAATGTCAAATATTATTTTCTGGGAAAAACAAGAAAAAAATACGAAATGTCTACCAAAAATTTTACCTAGAATGCTAAGCGTTAAATGAAGCTTGATTTTAACTGACTATGATATGTGGCTCTGCATGCATTCCAGTCACCCAATATTTGGCACTGGACAATCCTATCGGGTGAAAATCCATGTTTATTTCAGGAGATATGATCTATATGTTATTGTTATAATGACATTAATTTGTGGGATATCATCGTCGGGGGCCAACAAAAGGTTGATGCGCAAACCATGAAAACGACAGATATACCATATGCGAACAGCGAAGGCTCAGATCAGCCTGCGCATGCGCGCAGGCTGATCAGGGCCATCGCTGTCTGGTTAGAGAATCGTTAGATATTATAGAACATATATAAGCACAGAAGGACCTGGTCGGACTGCGCTGATGCGGAGGCTGTTTTGGCCATTTGCTGTTCGCATTTGGCATAAGGGCGTTTTTCTTGAGGGAAGCAGCATGTGTGAACAGTGTCACACAAAGTTTGATCAACCTCGCAGATAATGGCCTCATTGCGTACGCGACTGAGACGCGACTAGTGCATGTTTGAGAGAGAGAGAGAGAGAGAGAGAGAGAGAGAGAGAGAGAGAGAGAGAGAGAGAGAGAGAGAGAAAATTCCCATTTGTGTATGCGTGCGTGTGATTTTCTGATTTTCAATCGCTTGCGTGCGTGGGTTTTTGGTGTGAGCGCGCGTGTGTGTTTTGAAGAAAGGCTGATCAGAATGTGATTGATCCATAGGCTAATTCTATTACGTGCGGTCTTTGGCCATGCTTTTTACGGTTTACATCTAAGCCAAGGTTCCATGTAAGTCAGGTATTAGCACTCTGAAGACAGCTGATTCAAGATTTTGCCAAAATCGACCCCGGTACTTCGATTAGATAACATAGTAGAAGGCTGATTACAAACATCTAATTATCCCATGCATTGTAGTCTGGAGACTCTTAAAAGCGTAACTGGCAAACAGTGCAGACCCAGATCAGATGCTGCAAAACGCGGCGTCTGTTCAAGGATTCCACTGTTTGCGAAATTCTGGGAGAGTCTATACAGTCTATAATAGGTTATCATTGGTGTCACTAAGAAAAACTTGTACACTTAACTGAACCTTTAAAATACCATGCGAAATTGTACCAGACGACATTCTCAAATATTTTTTCAGAGAATTTAAGGCTTGGAATTTCATATGCGCAGGACGATTAAAGACATGTTTTTTTTTCTCCCACCTTTGCCTTTATGAGATAGGCTTTTTGCCCATGTGAGAACTTTCTATCTCAGATGACCACGTCACGAAAACATGCCTATACAATTTCGATCCCCTTAAACCCCACTTTTATACAAAAAAAAAAAAAAACTGGGGTTTACAGGGGTATACATTATTTTTCTTATTTCTGCTCAAAAACATAGATTGTGGTACTCGTTAGAACCGCCTCGCCGAGGCGGTTCTAACGGGTACCCACAATCTATGTTTTGAGCAAAAATATGAAAAAATATCAGAGTTTTTATCTAAAAACTTTCGGTTTTTGGAGGTGAAATTTTGCTATATATTTAAATAGGCGTGTTTTCGTAATGTAAAGGTGGGAGAAAAAGAATCCATCATCATGAGCCAGTCCATGCAGGATAGATAATCTCACCCTCGGAGTAAGAATTTCAACCAGGGACTCGGCAAGCCTCGTCCCTGGTTGGAATTCCTACCCCTCTATCCTGCATGAACACTCATATTCTCAGAAAAAATAAAAACACATAGAAAGCTGAACCGACTCATCTTTGAATGCCAAGCAGTGAATGTTCTGACCAAACTGAAATATATATTTATACTTGGCCTGCCTTTATCAGAGCAAAGACATTTATTTATTTATTTATTTATTTATTCGTCCCGAACCGTACATTCTCCTAAACAAAGCACTTCTTTGAAGCCTTTCTTTGACATATGCGAACAATAAATTCTTTTTCTCCCACCTTTAACAGATCTCGCATGTTTGTAGGTACAGAAGCACAAAGATGCGAATTGATGCTCAATCAAAGAAAATAGCCCTTATTCAATAAGTCTAGAACAGCTCGCGCATTCCTTCTGTCTAGTCAGATTCTTAGTTGTCAAATTATCATTACGAAAACACGCCTATTCAAATATACTGGAAATTTCACCACCCAAAAACTGAAAATTTTCAGATAAAAATTCTGATATTTTTATATTTCTGCTCAAAACATAGATTTTGGGTACTCGTTAGAACCGCCTCGCCGAGGCGGTTCTAACGAGTACCCACAATCTATGTTTTTTGAGCTGAAATAAGAAAAATTTATACCCCTGTAAACCTCAGTTTTACTATATAAAAGTGGGGTTTAAGTGGGTCAAAATTATATAGGTATGTTTTCGTGATGAACATCAACTGACTATTAATATCGACGAGCAAAACGAAGAAGGTCATGAAGAGACTGCGCAGGTGCGGAGGCTGAACTGGGCATTCGCTGTTCGCACATAAACAATGTTTTCTTGCTCTGACCATACTTTGTATGTCATAAGAACACCTTATAACATTGCACTCAGGTTTCAACATTTTTTCCTCGTGCGATAGAGACATGAAAACGAATGAAGGACCTGCCAAAATATTTGCTTCAAATAGAAACTCAATACTTATAAGATAAACAATTCAGTTTGTTTCGGGGTTGCTACCCTTTTGTAGTCGTCGACCTAAAATTTAATTCTCACGGTAATGATTTCCTTGGCTTTGTGACATATTGAACAAATAAATTATTTCGTGAAATGACACCCCGTTACGGCATCCGAAACACCCTGATTAACTCTTTCCCTGTCACAGGCAATAATAATAGGCTTTTGCAAACAGCTCAATGAGCTGTCTCATCTGGATCTACGCTATTTGACATTCAGTCTATCAACTTTATATATAAACGTTTTTCCAAGTGATGGTTTGTTAAAATAAATAAGCAGACGACAAATGTCGTCTGAAATTTTTAATGGGAATTGGATACATTTTCAGGGGAGATAACTGTCAGAATGGGTTGCCTCCCTCTGAAATGGGATTTACTCTAAAAGGAAAGAATTTGCTCCTCTTGAGAGCATCTTTTTTCCATTTTACCAAAGGTTTTGTGTGTCCAAATATGCGTGATTATTCTCGCTGTTTCCCATTGGTGTGTGCATGCGTGTGTTTCCTTATGCGTATGTGTGGTACTATGCATACAAAGTGATTATAGTGAACAAAAGAAACGGTCTTGTGATGAGATAGGCAATTGCAACAAAAAAAACAAAACAAAAAAAAACAACAAAAAAAACTGTTAAGTGTGACTTTTTTGCTAACTTAGAGCTGTAAGATTTGTCTGTTAATTAAAATGTCTAAATTTCAGGATCTGTACAATGGACTGAAACAGACATTTGACATTTGTCTCCAAAAGATAATGAAATTTAGTCTGAAAATAATCCACTTAAACTGTCTCCACGATAAATAATTAATGAATGTCTAATTAAGTCGGAATGTAGGCGAGACGGGCTTGCCATGCTAAGTCGTAGAATTTCAAAACATTCCAAAAACATGCCTATTCAAATATACTGAAAATTTTACCACCAAAAAATCCGAAAATTTTCAGATAAAAAATCTAGATATTTTTCAAATTTCTGCTCAAAACATAGATTGTGGGTATTCGTTAGAACCGCCTCGACGAGGCGGTTCTAACGAGTACCACAATCTATGTTTTTGAGCAGAAATAAGAAAAATAATGTATACCCTGTAAACCCCAGTTTTATTATATAAAAGTGGGGTTTAAGGGGGTCAAAATTATATAGGCGTGTTTTCGTGATGACTGGGACAACTGAAAGAAATTTAGCCTGCTGTCTCGAATATCATCAAACGTCATTTATTTTTAAGATATTTTACGTTTTCTTCCCTGTCTTCTGGAAAAATAAACAATTGTTTAAAGAAGGAAAAATAAAAAAAAAATAAAAAATAAAACGGGACACCCATAGCTCTAGATAAGAAGGGGTATCAGAAAATATTTTTCTTATTTTTCCACGAAAACATACAGTCGACTCCTTATCTTGAATTCCAAGGGACTCACTGAAACACTTCGAGATATCCTTACCTCGACATATCAGAGTTGAGAGAGTGAGGAAAACAATGAATTGAACAACCACATTTAACAAATGAATGTGTAATTTGACTCCTGAAGTTAGAAATATATATATATAATAATGTGGAAAAGAGGAGAAATTGCTCCTTAGGAGCAATTTCTCCTCTTTTCCACATTATTTTGTTACCTGTTGTCATAGTTTCAGGTTAAAACAGGAACCAGATTTTCACTTCGAGATAAGCGGTAATTCGAAATAAGCGAGTTCGAGATAACGAGGTTCGACTGTATTTTGTTGGTATTCATTAGAAGCGCATCAGAGAGATGCTTCTAATGAGTACCCACAACATAAGGTTTTGGGAAGAAAAAGAAAAAGAAAACTGTCATCATTTTAATTAAAAATGCGCATTATCTGGAGCTATGAAAAACCAGTTTATAGTCGGCCTTAAGTAGTACAAGTAGCATATAAGCTCCTGTTTACGAAAGTAGTGACATTTCAACATTATTACCGTATTTACCCTAAGTATTCGCACACCTCAACTCCTTACCATACTTGTTCTAAAATTTGAACAAGTTCAATTTACTACCCGATGTTGTGTCTAAAAATTGCTGGATGGGTGGCAAACAGTGTAGACCCTGATGAGACGCCGCCTTAAGCGGCGTCTCATCTGGGTCTACACTGTTTGCTCAAGCCTGTCTGTCCGAATACATATGGTAAATACGGTAATTCACGCATTCAACTTCACGAATTCACGAATTCAGCTTCATGAGTTCAAAAGTCGAATTCGTGAAGTTGAATTCGTGAAGTCGTGAAGTTGAATTCGTGAATTCGTGAAGTTTAATTCGTGAATTCCTGAAGTCCCCGTGGACTTAGTTTATCAAAAATGCATCCTATTTGAATTCGTGAAGTTGAATCTGTGAAGTTGAATTCATGAAGTTGAATTCGTGCAGTTGAATTCATGAAGTTGAATTCGTGGAGTTGAAATCGTGAATTCGTGAAGTTGAATTCGTGAATTCGTGAAGTTGAATTCGTGAATTCGTGAAGTTGAATTCGTGAAGTTGAAATCGTGAATTCGTGAAGTTGAAACCTTGAATTAATGTAGTTGAAATGTCACTACCTGTCTTTCATACCTGTCAGCCTCAATTGACATTACTGACAAAAGGATACGGCGGGCGTTAAGCAAAATCATGAACAATGTAGTTTTGGAAGTAAGGATTTCTTCAGGATATGTTCAAATATCAAGACACAGGTTTGCCTGTGTATCCACGCAGCCTGCTCAGGGCCTTCTTACAGAATCATTGGACACTGCAAGAGGTATCTGTAATTAGTAATGAATTTGACCAGGCTGTTCGGATGAGCAGGTTGATCTAGACCTTTCCTGTCTGCACATATGCCCCGTGGACTTAGTTTATCAAAACTGCATCCTATTTGTTATTCATGTACCGTATATGCTCTATATATGCACTGGGACATGTGGACAAACATAGGCAAACAGTGTAGACCCAGATCAGACGCCGCAAGATGCGGCGTCTGATCAGGGTCTACACTGTTTGCTACTCATTAAGCAGTTTTATACACAACAATCATGTAGTAAAATAAACTTTGTCAGTTGTAGGGTCGAGTATTGTAAGAAGTTAAGATGCCCATATATATACTCAGGGTACATGGCTCATAATGGGAGGAGGAGTCTTCGAAGCATATGCGTCTACCCTCACTCAGTGGGTCGATACTCTGAGGGTCGATAAGCAGACAGTGAAAGCTCTGAATAGATACGCACGCTGGTCTGGGGCTTTACCTAGAAGATCCTTTCTCATGACGCCCCTCATTTTTGACAAGAAACATAATTTATGTAATATTCGTTAAACTGAAAATCTGTAACTTGGATTTCCAAATATAGTATTTCATTGAGTGCACAAGTTATATACATTTTATCCGTGAACTCGATTGCGCGACGAGATAGAACTTACACAATAGTAAAGTAACGAATATAGTGATTTGATGTTGTAGGCCTGCTTGACTTTATTTTCATAACTCCATCTCCTGTGCTGTGTAGTTGTATAATTGTGTTGAATGTTTTACAAGTTCATAAACAGCGTTAATAAGAACAAAAGTATGAAGAGCATTAAAAATTTGTATTAATCTGTTTCGCTATTAGCTTAGAATCCACCATGAACACATAGTAAATCTACAGTCGACTCTCGTTACCTCGAACTCGCTTATTTCGAATTACCGATTATCTCGAAGTGAAAATCTGGTCCCTGTTTTAACATGAAACTACGACAACAGGTAACAAAATAATGTGGAAAAGAGGAGAAATTGCTCCTTTCTCCTCTTTTCCACATTATTTTATATATATATATTTCTAACTTCAGGAGTCAAATTGTTGTTTAATTTATTGTTTTCCTCACTCTCTCAACTCTGATATGTCGAGGTACGGATATCTCGAAGTGTTTCAAGGAGTCCCTTGGAATTTGAGATAACGAGAGTCGACTATACATGAAAATATAACGCTCGATTCTTGCACAAACCATTGGCTGACGGGACACAGGTTGCCGAAAAAGGACAGGTTTTATATATATATATATATATATATATATATATATATATATATATATATATATATATATATATATATATATATATATATATATATATATATATATATATATATATTATTGACATCGGAAGCTCATGTTAAATAAATATTTAATCAGCCTAAAATATTGTTGGTGTAGAACAGGTAAACAGGTAAACACCGTTTAAGCATTGGTATGTTAAGATTAAAAGTTAACGTTAGAGCATTTTCTTATTTTCCCCAGAAGATAACTTTTCTTCTGTTTTCTAGAGCAGAACTAACGAAAAAATCAAATACTAGTTTTCTGTTGACTTTGGACGCCCTTTTCTTGGGTATACCACTTGTGTTTTAATACCTCGTTTATCTTGATTTTAAATAAGCTACCTTGTGTGTCTTATGTCAGTTTTACCCATCTTACCGTTGTACATATCCAGCTGGTTTATGAATGTCTAAAAGAGTAACACTAGATATTTTCTCTGTTGGTACAAGAAACCTGACACCAAATAGAATTTATATTGCTCGCTCACCCTTAAAAACGCCATTGTAGAGAGTTAATTTTAAATTCGTTTATCGTAAATTCTTTCCTCATCAAGGGTGACAAGTTGTCAGATTAGCTAGATTAACATGAAGTCTAACAAACAGTAACTTGACCGTTCTTTCTTTACCCTTAAGATGTTACCAGGTGTTAAAATAGAAATCAAAACTCATATATTCCATTAACTCTGGTCCTGCTGAACCCGGATGTGCCCTGCCTTTGCAAACAGTGTAGATCCAGATCAGTTGGCTTCTAAGAAAGGCTTCTTAGAAGCCAACTGATCTGGATCTGCATTGTTTGACATTAAGTATGTATATTTATATCGACAATCTGGAGCAAGTAATCTGATTGACTGAAAATTAGAAGTAGGTGTGGCATCTTAATTTATTCAGCATGGCAAGGGTTAATGCAACTTCAATAAAACTTCAGTGACTCGTACACCGATGACTCGTTTACCGTGGCTTTAGAGTCCCTAGGAAATTCTTACGATAGTCCAGCAAAACAAATATTTATAGATATTTTCTTATTTCATCATGAAAATGTATGTTGTGTGTACTCATTAGAAGCGCATCATCGATGAGGTGATTCTGACAAGTTTTCTCAAGACACCATTACTTTATAGAAGATCGAAGAGACATTCCAAAATTATCCCCATTTGACCCTGACCTTGCACTATAATTACCCCTCAGATGTTCGAACTAGAGATTTCTAGAACAAAATTTCTATGGTCCCAAAGATATTCGAGCTATTTAAGTTTGACCGTATGACGTTTTGCTAATGCGAGCGTGTTCTTCTTCTTTTCTTATTCTTTAAGATTTCCTTTTTCCTGATAATAAAGTAATCATTAAATCACACAGAAACGATATGTTCATTAACCCTTCTTAAGATGCCGAGAAAAACTACATCTGAAAATGTCGTCTGTTTATGTCGTCTGCTGCATCTTCTTGCAAACTTTTCATACATACTTTTTGCATATAGGCAAACAGTGTGGACACAGATCAGACTGCTCCTAGAGGAGCAGTCTGACCTAGGTCCACACTGTTTGTAACAATGACTCTTAAAGTAACCGAAAGAAGACAAAGCAGACGACAATTGTTGTGTTTGGCATCTTAAGGGTTAAAAGAACCTTTTTTGTTCCATTAGTTTGTTGACTGATACAATTTCAAGCATGTTTCGCTTTTTTTTTTTTTTTTTTTTTTTTTTTTTTGTAACCGCAGCATCCAACACCTTATTTCTACGTCTTCTGAGGGTTAAGACCCCAAGTACACACAGCAAGGTGCAGTTAGTTTGTTTTTCGTTTTTCATTTTTCGCTTTTCGTTTTTCGACATTCGAACTGAGGCCGAATATCGATTTTGACATTCAAAGTCCTATTTTGACATTCGAACAACTGTTAACGAACAGAATGTTGGGTAAATTCAGCAGACGACATTTTGCTTCTTATTCTTTGCATTACACATTTCTTTTCTGTATGTATTACCGTATTGATCCGAAATATTCTGTCATATAGGCCCGAGCATGGGGCGGGGGCGTGACATTTCAGTGAGACAGCACTTTTTATGTGAGCATTGTGTTCCCTGTTACATCCAGACACCGTCAAGGTACGACTGAAAGATTGTTGAAAGTCACATAAAACCCGAGTAAAACAAAACTTTGTCTCCTTTGATCATATAAAAATAGAATGTTTTTTAATCCAAAGAATTTTCTTATTATATCCAAAGAAGAATTTTCACTCGCAGTGACAGTCACGAAAACATACCTATATAATTTTGACCCCCTTAAACCACACTTTTATATAGTAAAAATGGGGTTTACAGGGGTATACATTATTTTTCTTATTTCTGCTAAAATAAATTGTGGGTACCCGTTAGAACTGCCTTGCCGAGGCCATTCTAACGAGTACCCACAATCTATGTTGTGAGCAGAAATATGAAAAATATCAGTTTTTTTATCTGAAAATTTTCAGTTATTTTTTCGTTGAAATTTTCTATGTTTGGATAGGCGTGTTTTCGTAATGGAGAACGTCGACAGACTGCTGATGGATCTCGATGAGAACCGTAACTGTCACAGTAAGTAAAAATTCTTTGGATATGATCAAAAGAGTTCTTTGGATTAATCTGATATTCTATCCTGATGAGCTTGTTTTTCGTTTCAGGTACGGCTTCCATTGTTTGCTCAACTGAAAACCAACTACCCCGGTTACCTGCACCACGGTGGTAACTACAGAAATCATGAACTTTTACATATGGTTGGTGTACAACAAAATAGAAAACTACTTCTTCATGATACCAGTGCTCTACGACTTTCATACGCATTAAACAAAGTTGGTGGAGAACATTCATTAGGAAAAACTATGATACATTTATCAAAATATGGACAGGACAGCCTGACCGGTAGTGATAATTTGCAATTAATATTTCTTCCAATTTCATTTGGGCCATATTTAGCGGATAAATATGGATTTCCGAATATATCAAAGCTACATGAACAAGATCCTTTAGTGACTAAGCATAACTTTTGGAAAAAGCAAGGGATTCTTCGTGTGATAACATATACGAAAACTAGTAACCAGCCAAAAGGTCACGTGGCTTTGTGGGATTGCAATCATTTTCATCAATCAAAAGACTGGATAGCAGGTCATAGTTTATTGACAGTGGAATTCTGGGAGTCACCAGGTAACCAGTCATTTATGTTTATGGGAAATGGATACACTCTCAGGGCAGGCAACTCTGTCTAAATTGTTTCGTCTCCCTTTAGGAGCAAATTGTTTCCTTTTAGAATGGACCCCTTTCAGAAGGGAGACAAAACAATTCTGGTTTAAAGTCATACCTTTTACAATAGATTCCTTTCAGATGGGAGACAAAAACAATTTTGGTTGAAACCAAAATTGTTTTTGTCTCCCTTCTAAAAGGAAAGAATTTGCTCCCAACAGAGTAAATTATTTCTTTTAAGAATAAACAGCTTTTAAAGTAACTTTTGTGTGCAGTTAAACAAACAGGAGGTCACAACAGTTGTAACAATGGCGGAAATCTACCAGATGTATCCAGTCACCTTCACTGGTTTATATTTTCTTCTTTGTGAGCTGCCAGACTGCAAATACACTTGGTATACATTTGTGAGCTGCAAGACTACAAATACACCTATATTTGTGAGCTGCCAGACTGCAAATACACTTGGTATACATTTGTGAGCTGCCAGACTGCAAATACACCTATATTTGTGAGCTGCCAGACTGCAAATACACCTATATTTGTGAGCTGCTAGACTGCAAATACACCTGATATATATATTTGTAAGCTGCCAGACTACAAATACATCTGGGTCCAGTTGTTCAAAGCATCGTTAGCTTAACGAGCTCGTTAGTGGTCAAAATGTTAACTGTTCTAGTAAGTCCAATATCACAGTGTTTTTTGCTGAAAAAAATGTGAGTAGCTTGCAAAGCTACTCACATTTTTTCAGCAAAAATATTAGCGTATATGCCATATTTAATGATCAAAGTTTTAACGATACGTTAGTTTTGAACAACTAGGCCCCTGGCATATATCTTTAAGCTGCCGGACTGCAAATACACCTCATGTACATTTGTGAGCTTCCAAACTGCAAGTACACCTTGTTTATATTTGTGAGCTGCCAGACTAAAAATACACCTGGTATATATTTATAAGCTTCCAGACTGAAAATACACATGGTATACATTTGTGAGCTGCCTAACTACAAATACACCTGGTATATATTTTTGAGCAACCAGACTGCATATACACATGACATACATATGTGAGCTTCCAGACTGCAAATACATCTTGTATATATTTGTGAACTGCCAGACTACAAATACACAAATACACCTGGTATATATTTATACGCTGCCAGACTGAAAATACACCTGGTATATATTTGTGACCTACCAGACTGTAAATACACCTCGCATATATTTGTGAGCTGCCAGACTGCTAATACACCTGGTATATACCTGGTATATATTTATGAACTGCCAGACAGCAAATGTACCTGATTTATATTTGTGAGCTGACAGACTGCAAATACACCTGGTATATATTTGTGACTTACCAGACTGTAAATACACCTCGCATATATTTGTGAGCTGCCAGACTGCTAATACACCTGGTATATATTTGTGACTTACCAGACTGTAAATACACCTCGCATATATTTGTGAGCTGCCAGACTGCTAATACACCTGGTATATATTTATGAACTTCTAGACAGCAAATAGACCTGATTTATAATTGTGAGCTGACAGATTGCAAATACACCTGGTATATATTTGTGTGCTGCCAGACTGCAAATATACCTAGTATATATTTGTGAGCTGCGAGACTGCAAATACACCTGGTATATATTTGTGAGCTTCAAGACTGCAAATACACCTGGTATATATTTGTGAGCTGTCAGACTACAAATACACCTGGTATATATTTGTGAGCTACCAGAATGCAAAAACACCTCATGTACATTTGTGAGCTGCCAGACCACAATACGACTGGTATATATTTGTGAGCTGCCGGACTGCAAGTACACCTGGTATACATATTTGTGAGCTGCAAGACTGCAAATACACCTTGTATATATTTGTGAGCTGCCAGACTGAAAAATACACCTGGTATACATTTGTGAGCTGCCAGACTGCAAACATACCTGAAATATATTTGTGAGCTGCCAGACTGCAAATACACCTGATATATATTTGTGAGCTGCCAGACAGCAAACACACCTGATATATATTTGTGAACTTCCAGACTGCAAATACTCCTGATATATATTTGTGAGCTGCCAGACTGCAAACACACCTCTTATATAATTGCCAAGTGCCCAATGCACAGGCATGGCAGAATAACATTGTTCTGCTCTTTGTAAAGACGACATCTCCTCCATATATCTAACAATATTTTTCAAAGGGACAAGCTATAGATCGACTTTATGAAAATAATAATCTGCTTGTAAATGCTAGTTAGTGAAAATTATATACGGGTATTGCAAAGCAATGCTGAATATCTGATAAACAAACAATACATATGTAAGTGTCCATACATATATAATAACGGCGTGTATACACTAGACGGAACTAACTAATGACCGTACACTAAATATGCAACTGGCTGTGCACACCTATGATGACAACGTATTTACAATGCTGAACTAGGTATCAAAAAGTGCATACTCTGAATGCAACTGGTCGTGCATATGAAAGCATATATTCACTATTATGAACTATAGGTATCGACCGTACTCTAAAGATGCAGTTGCTCGATATTTGCAACAAGTCATACACGTATGATAAGAGTGTTTAAGTTGAAAAATTTATCTTCTTGGACAATACAAAAACGCAAACCTATCTAAAAAGTTCACGAGGGCGTGTGATAAATAGATAGTATTTAGACAGAGCTGGCTAAATAATATTAGTCACACTAATATTATCTTTAGTCCCTTAAAAAATTTGTTTAATCCTACTAATATTTATTTTTGAGGGATTACTGATAATTTTAATGGGGCTCAAAATATTTTCTAATTTGTTTAACCCCTCTGAAGTTCCCGAATTTTGACATAGACAGTACACCATATAATATAGACGATACATGCAACATGCCATTGGCCATATGATGGTGGTATGTAGCAATTGTTGTCTGATGTTTTCCTATTTCAGCATCTCATCAACGACATTCCAGTCATTTTATGGTAATCGTCTGTTTCCGGCGATTTGCATGAACTTCAATTCATATTTTATCGAAGAAAAAAATAAATACAACAATAAGATAAAACTCGAATAAACTAATAACATGAAAAAAATGCCATTTGTTTGCCTGTATCATTTGCCTATAGGAGACCTGAAGTATTAACTATTTTCTTTTCATTCGTTTCATTGCAGATTCTGACTGTTCGCACGTGACAGATCCGGACCCGGCACTGTCTCGGCCTAAGTTCGATCCAAGGAACCCAGCAAGTCTTCCTAAGTCACCACAGCATTCTTCAGACAGAATAAAATTTCTTAAATCCCACCTTCTACCAAAGAATGCAAGACATTCTGCTCATAAAGAAAGGAACAAGAAAATATTAACGAACGCGGCTTACAACTAAGATAATATTGAGCCGGGCCACAGCATTTCCTACTAGATTGTATGTGCGGCAAGCGAAGAATCTGATCAGCCTGCGCATCCGAGAAATCTGATCAGAGTCTTCACAGAGCATTGTGTCGATAGTCAAGGATCCAAACCGTCTTCAAGCGGCCACAAAGACTCTGATCAGACTGCGCGGATGCACAAGCTGATCTGAGTCTTTGCTAGGCGCACATGCTATCTTGTAGGAAATGCTGTCCCATTAACCTTTCAAGTCAGTTGTTCTTTATAGAAGCATGTGTTCTCCGTCGTTCCCATGCATGTTAGCCGGGCACAAGAGTGCATAAAATGCCCTCTGCGAACAGTGAAGTCGTTTATGTTCTATTCTAGTTTATCGACGTGTCGCAGGGCCTTCGCCATTCTGAAAGAATTGGCAACTAAACATCGAATACGGATCTCTTTCACAACCTGTATCCTGCATTTTTAACTTTATCCGCTTCATTTTATTTTTGAGCCGGACCACAGCATTTTCTACAATATTGCATGTGCGCCCAGCGAAGACTCAGATCAGCCTGTGCATCCGCACAGTCTGATCAGAGTCGTCGTTGTCGACTTGAAGACACTTTGGGTCATTGGCTCCCCGCTGAGTGAATGCGAAGACTCTGATCAAAGTGCGCGGTTGCGCAGGCTGATCTGAGTCTTCGCTAGGCGCACATTTTGTACGAAACGCTGTGCCCCGACTCATTCCATGTGCTCGTATAAAGGGCCATAATCGAGAATAAATCAAATATTTTGCTTGAGGCAGGCTCGCGAATATTTTACGAGAATTCGTTTTCGAATCTGTCTCCAGCTTTCTCGGGAATTCCTAGAATCATTTTACTTGATACCTACATAAACAAAGAGTGAAGTCGAGAGACCTGACTTGATTTGGACAGGAAGGGTTTTTGGTGTTTTTTTCGTGACAAGAGGTTCTGATGTTTTACTGGCCGGCGTCTAGTTTTCATCTCCGAGTCGGAACGACTGAATAGTTGTATCTGTCATTGAAACAAAGTTTTAGTCATTATTAAACAGGTATATGCGAACGATATAGATCTAGATAGTAAATACGGTAGTTCAAATAACTTTCAACAGATTCTTCATCATGATAAATCACTGTAAAAGACATCAAGATTAAAGATAATCACTACATACAAAGCCGAGCATGCAGAATGCATGGTTTGAAAGTTCTGCCAAGATTTTGTATTATAAGAGCATGTATGTACATGTATTCAAAACCTTTAAAGCACCAATCACAACTGAAGCAGACGACATTTTTAAATATTTCTTCTATTTTTCATTGAAAGTAAGACTTGGCATCTCACGATTCACACGAAATGTCAAGACTAATTTCTATGAAAATAAAAAGGTAGAATGTCGTCTGCTACAAAGTTTGCTTAAGAGCTAATATTTGCTTCAGCTCAAAATCTCCTACTTGCGTCATTTTTCTCTTCCCTTCAAGACCCTTGGTGATTAGCATTCTGGGTAAAATTTGCAGCAGACGACATTTTGAAATATTTTTTTCATATTTTTTTCCCAGGAAACAGATTTTGGCATTACATGCAAATTGTCGATGGAGACAATTTGCATGAAATGTCAAATCCTGTTATTTTTTTTTTTTATTTATTTATTTATTTATTTTTTTTTTAATAAGAAAACCATCATCAATTTGTCGTCTGCTGAATTTGCCCAGAGAGTGGTAAAGGTTAAAAACTGGTTACTGGACAAATGTCCATCAAAAGGCACAGTATTTACAATAAGTATTAAGATAGACAGCCATGAACAAATATTGTATTCCCAGATTAGATACCACAGAACGCGGCGTCTGATCAGGGTCTACACTATTTGTCGCTCATCCACCAGCTTTTAGACACATCAGCAGGTAGTAAAATGGGCTTGTTCCAATTTTTAACCCTTTCGTCCCTGAGTTTTTGAAATGGACACTTCCATCTCCGAATTTAGACAAATCCATCGTTGCAAGTAGGGGGGTTCACTCAAACATCAATAAGGAATGACAAATAGCGTAGATCCTGATGGGACAGCTTGTTACGAGCAGTCTCATCTGTATCTACACTATTTGCAAATGTATCTGTGTTGTTCTGCAGGGATGAAATGGTTACGGACAAACATTTAAGGAATTCAGGGTTCCCAATATTTAAGATAAATACAGTATCTTTAGGAAAAAGCCGGCCTCGATGGCGCAGTTGGATGCGCGTCCGACTGGAGACCAGGAGGTCGCGGGTTCGACCCCCACCGAGGTCGGCAACATTCTTTCGTGGGGATTGATCATGAAATATTTTCTAAGGTCATTCTCTCCCTTCCGCTGATTCAAGAAGGGCAGTTGTCAGTTTCTGGCGAAAGAATGTGCACAATACTGGTTAACCGCTTGGAGGACTAAGCCTGCCCAGTTAACGTGTGGTTAGGTAAACTGACCGCGCTCGACATGACCCCATTGGGTTGACTGGACCGTAAAACCTCAACACAAACAATCTTTAGGAAAAGGAAAAGTGACATGATTCAAATTGTCCAGTATTGCAAGGCACAAAAATTGAAATCGTTGGTCTAAGGGAGGTAATTCAATTTATTCAAGCCATAAAACTGACATGGGTAATGTGTGAAGGCGATGTGGCAGTGATACGGAATGCACGAAAAGGATCCTTCTGCAATTTGCGGACAACGCATGCTCTGAATGCGCAGGCTGATCAGGGCCTTCGTTGTCCGCCTACAGAATCAATGGATACTGTCGTAGATGTCGATGAACAGGGAATGTCCAGATTAGAATTACGGATATGAACTGTAGAATATATCAAGGAATAGAGATTACCCTGATCAGACTGGTGGCTGATCTGAGCAACCACTGTTTGCATGTGGCATAAAGATTGCTTTCTTGTGTTCTGAATCAAGTTTCACAGTACAGACCCAGATCAGACTGCTACGGATGGAGCAGTCTGATCAGGGTGTACACTGTTTGCCATTTTATTAAGAATTTTCAGAAACAACTATATAAAAGTAAAATTAGGCAAATAGTATGGAATAAAGTGTTTTAAATTTTAGAATATATAGCTCCTTCGCTAGACATATATTGATTTTACTTGAAAACTGATCGTTTCTGTGAAAAAAAAAATCTTTAACATTTTGAAATATATAGAACCTCATTAAATATTCAAAATGGTGGTAAAAGTTTTGAAACTAATTTTTTAATATATGACCGATTTCGATTAAACCTGCATCAAATTGCATGGTTTGTCAAGAACAAATTGCATGGTTTGTTAAGAACGTTCATTTCAGAAGTATTCTTTG
The DNA here is from genome assembly GCA_964016985.1 of Anodontia alba. NCBI lineage: Eukaryota > Metazoa > Mollusca > Bivalvia > Lucinida > Lucinidae > Anodontia > Anodontia alba. Next base: position 156,383,840 of record OZ024821.1, read on the forward strand.
CCAACCTGAATTTCTGATCAATTTAATCATTGTGATAAAAATCTATTATGTTGGCCGCGCCATGCGAAAGTGTGTCTTCGGGCATATGCCGACAGCGAAGGTCCAGATCAGCCTGCGCATCCGCGCAGTCTGATCAGAACTTTCACTGTCTGCTAACAGAATTATTGGACACTATAGAATGTATCCATGGAGGGAAAATGTCCGGATGAGACTTTGCGCATGCGTGGGATGAATCTGAATCTGTTCATTCTGAACATGCTCGAAGTTACCTTTTATGCATGGCGTTACCGATAGATGCTACTGATGATTATCATTTGAATGGTGATTTAGTCTGATTTATGATGAATTTTCATTCTTTGAATGCTTTCACCTTGTATGCCCTACGAATATACATCCCAGCAGGCACATGACCTTAATACAATGTCGCCTCAACGTCGATGCAACGTCATGACGTTGCATCGATGTTGAGCCAACGTTGTATAAACATCATGTGCCTGCTGGGATATACAGGCTTGCCTGGTCCTTTTTTTCATGCAGTAGCTAATTTGACGAGAGAGAGCAAGCATGGGACTGGGTGCTATTGAATATTTTCAGGGGAAAATGTGATCCACAAATCATTCTTTTCTAAGAGAAATAACTCCTACTGTTTACCGAGTTCAATTATTTCATTTGCTATTCTTTTTTTTTATCCCATTCCCTGCCCCAACTTCTCTCCTCCCACCCCACCCTCCTCTCCTACACTTTTCAGAGAAAATTGGAGATATTATTAGCACATACCTCCTTCTGTCCATCTATGCGTCAGTCTCCTTCTACACAGATATAGACAGAGACTGAATACCTTGGTTAGACTGCGCAAACATACATGCTGGAATGTTCGTTTTTACGACAGTAGTCCCACAATCTGTCTTGGTAGATGAAACTAGAAATGTACCAAAAGTACAAAAACACACCATTTCAGTGCAATAATACCAACACGACATTTTGTTTTGCTAGTCACTCTGACACATTTTTATATACTATTTTGAGCTCGGACCTAATAAATATTGGGTCCAAGTTTTGAGAGACTAACACTTTTTTGCTCAAAACGCCATTCTACCAAGTGGCGCTCTATAAAAGAAACAAGTTAACATGCAACATTTACAAATACATGTGTGTACGTTTTATACATACATGTACGCTGATTATAATCATCCAAAATGAATTCTATAGAATTCTATAGCCGATCTTAGAGCACGAGTGAAAGTGAGAGACATACTTCTAGAAAAGTGGGTCACAGTGACCTGTCATTTACAGAGCAAACGTCATCACTGATATCACATTTGGTCTCCATAGCATATCTGGTATTCATATACAATTACAAAGTCAGTCTGATCAAAAATGTTAATCTCTATTTTCTGGTTAAAATTTCTAAATTTTGCCATCTGATGAATTTTTGGTAACAGAGTGGAGAAGATTCAACAAGCTTTAAAATATGTAACGAATCATTCTAAAATGAGCCACAACGTGAGAAAACGTACCTACTGACATGAGCGCCCAACAAATATTCAAGTCAGCCTGGGCATCCGCACTGCTTGATCAGATTTTTCGTTCTCCGCATGAAGAAACTTTGCATCCTTGGCTCATCCAATTGCGCCCAGTGAAGATTCTGATCAGACTGCGCAAATGCGCAGTCTGATCAGAATCTTCACTGGGCGTACATGTGCAAAGGTACGTTTTTTGAAGTTATAGCTCAAATGTCATTTCATTACAATCAGAAATAAAGTGTTCAGGTATAACGATTTTTTAAACTTTATTAACATATTTACCCTAAGTATTGGGACAGACAAGCCGGAGTAAAATATGTAGACTAGCACAGATGTTGCAGAATATGGCATCTGATCAAGGTCTACACTGCCACCCACCCAACTGTTTTAGATACATCAACGGGTACTACAAATGGACTTGTTCAAATTTTAGGACAAGTATAGTTATAATGGGTTAAGGCTTAGCACTCTGGGTAAAATTTTCAGCAGACGACATATTGAATTCTAATTTTTCCGAGAAAACAAGATGGAGACAATTTTTTTCATGAAATGTCAGATCTTGTTTTCTGAAAAAAAAAAAAAAAAAAAAGAACAGTATTAATTTGTCGTCTGCTGATTTAGACGAGAGTGGTAATGTTTAAGATGTCCCAATATTTAGTATGGTATTTTTTGTATTATGCATACTAATACTTACACAGTATGGAATTGTTCAATTCATTTTTTTTTATTTTATTTTATTTTATTTTATTTTTTGTATTTAACCTAAATGACATATCTAGGCAAAATATGTAGACCCAGATAAAACTGCTGAATACAATGAACTACACAGACAAAATGCCGATAAGAAGAGACTTTAGAGGTATAGCTTAATCCATTTTTTTTTCCACATAACACTGCCATATTGTTTTGTTGTTTTTTTTTTTGTTGTTTTTTTTTTTTTTTTTTTTGTCGTTTTTGTAATTTTGTTATTTTTTAAGTTAAGAAAATGTGTCAGATAACATGTACAAACAATCAAGATCCTTATTCCACCTAACATTCTGCTTAACTTTATATCTGACAGTTATCGGCCCGACAGGATTTCTTTCGGGCCGATAACTGTCCGATATAGATTTAAGCAGAATGCTGAGAATTGGTTTTGACTCATAGAATCAATGGATTCTGTAGAACTCATTGATAAATTAAATACCAAATGGCTTGATTAGACTGCACAGCTGTGCAGGTTCATCTGAGTCTCTCATTTCCATATCATACCGTATTCACATTAATATTGGAACCCTTACCACCTTACTATACTGGTTCTAAAATTTGAACCAGTTTCATTTTTTTATCGTTTTATGTGTCTAAAAACTGCTGGATGAGTGGCAAACAGTATAGACCCTGATCAAATGTCACATTATGAGTGGCATCTCATCTTGGTCTAAACCGTTTACTCAATCCAGTCCGTCCCAATACTGGGTGAATATGATAATGTAGCCTTTCTGTTCACACTGTTCATCCGGGCCACAACATGAGAAAATGGCACTTTTCACAGACATTGAATACCTGGATCTACGCAGTCTGATCAAAGCCTTTACTGTCTGTCAATACATTCTGTAATATCCTATGACTTTGTAAGTGGACAGTGCAGGCCCTGATCAGACTGCACGTCTGTGCAGTCTGATCAGGGCCTTCACTGTCCACCTATATGATAAGAACCCTTTTCTCATGACATGACCCATTTATTTTATTGTTTATAGGATAAAGCAGCTGAGCCTGTCACAAGCCAGATAGAATGCATTTACTATGTATATGTTTACAAATATTTTGATGTATTATATAGCTTTACAGTGCTTTTATTCAATTTATTATGTTTGGTCAAGTTTTTGCCTCTGGACTACCATGTTACTGTTGGGATAAATAGGTTAATTATGGACTGTTGCAGCATCAAAGACAACAATGCTTTAATGCTGCAATAGTGGGCATTTTTGTTTTCACCTACGTTTACCTGTATAGAACCCAGGTCAAATTGTAAATGGTGTGTATTAGTTTTGTAAAAATCAAAAGTTTTCAAATCAAAGAGCCTTTGTTTATACGTTTACCATTTTATGGGCAAATTCAGCAGACGACGAATTCATATTTTTGTGTGTGTGTGTGTGTGTGTTTTTTTTGTTTTTTTTTTTTTTTTTTTTTTTTCCAGAAACAGGCTTTGTCATTTCATGCAAATTGTCTTCTTAAGAGAAATGTCTTGTTCCGTTTTCTAAGAAAAAAAAAAAAAAAAAAAAAAAAAATATATATATATATATATATATATATATATATATATATATATATATATATATATATATATATATATGCATGTCGTCTGCTGAAAATTTTACCCAGCATGCTATGTATTAATCAAGAAATAACATTTTTTTCTGTAAAGTCAATGGGCCATGCCACAGATAAAAGTGTCTTTGAGCAATATGCAGATGGTGAAGACCAAGATAAGCCAGCTTATCTGCACAGTTTGACCAGGGTCTTCACTGTCCATTGTCATTCTGTAGAGGATAAACAATATGTTCTGAATATGGGTAATTCTCATATCCTCAAAGACACCATTTCGCTTGACGTGTCCCCTCCCAGCAGGCACATGACGTTTATACAACGTCGTATCGACGTCGGTGCAACGCCATGACGTTGCACCGACGTTGATACGACGTTGTTTCAACGATGTGCGTCTGCTGGACTCTTATGTTTTTGTGCCATATGTATGCAATTTCTGCAATAAAATTCATTTGAAACCCATCAAGATTGGTTATTTGTGACATATGCATACAGCTAAGGTACTATTCAGGCTGTGGGTCAATTCCTTTTGGTCAGGACTTTGCTGGTCTTCTTTTTTATTCTTCAGTATCGAATAATTTTTAGACAGGAGAAAGGCCCTGATCAGACTGCACAGTCCTATACACGCAGGTTTATCTGAACCCATCACGAAAACATGCCTATATAATTTTGACCCCCTTAAACCCCTCTTTTATATAGTAAAACTGGGGTTTACAGGGGTATACATTATTGTTCTTATTTCTGCTGAAAAACATAAATTGTGGGTACCCGTTAGAACCGCCTCAACGAGGCGCTTCTAACGGGTACCCACAATCTATGTTTTTTTTTTTCAGTAGCAATATGAAAAATATTATAATTTTTTTATCTGAAAATTTTCATTTTTTGGTGGTAAAATTTTCAGTATATTTGAATAGGCTTGGTTTCGTAATGCATGCTCCAAAGACCAAACTATCTCTTGTTGCACATGTTTGTATTATGTGTTTTTATGTTTTAGTTGCATATAATGCATGTACGAGGTCTAGATATACTTGGTAGATTTTCTGCCAGTTTTGACTGGGGAGACAACTTCTGTCACTTATTGTTTTCTTTCCTGCATGTCAAGTCTCTCCTGAAAGAGGGTCAACTCTAAAAGGAAAGGATTTGTTCCCAAATTTGAAAGAGTTGTCTCCCTTGGAAATGTATCAATTCCCGTTAACCCTTAAAAACACCATTCAAAATTCTAGCAGATTCTAAAATATTGGTTTTATTTTTGCAAGAATGTAAGGCTTGACATTTCACATGAATCACCAGCCTATACAAGACTTGACATTACATGTGAACCATCTTAGCAAATGCCAAGCCTGGGCCTTTTCCTTAGAAAAATAAAAACAAATTTTAGACTGTTGTCTGCTACTTTTGTAACTGGCGGTTTGGGGCTTACCAAGTTAAACTGTTGTTAATTTGTTCTTTGTAATAATTGTGTAATTATTGTGTTACTATTTTGTTATTTCGGAATATGAAACATGCCATTGTAACGGCTGGCATGCTAATGATAAAAGTCTAGACCAGTCGGAGGAGATCCCTCCCACCCCCCCCCCCCCCCCCGCCCCCCTACTCCTTTACAGTCTGAGCCATGTCATTTGAAAATATTTCTGTGATACATATGCAAAATCATTCTATGCATCCACAAGTATAATAACAGCTGTGGAAATAAAATTTATTGCTTATCCAGAGAAAAAAAATGATAATTGGCATTTCAAGTTAAAGGTTTTGTTTTATTTTTCCGAGAAAATAAGGTTCATTTGAATCATCCGATATTTATGGTCAGCTACAGTTGTGATTAGTATTATAACGCTAAGCACTCTGGGAAACATTTCAGCAGACGACATTTTGAAATAGTTTTCTTATTTTTCCCAGAAAACAGGATTTGACATTTCAAGCAAATTGTTTCCAGTGGAGACCGTTTTCTGAGAAAATTAAGAAAAAATATCATCAATTTGTCATATGCTGAGTATGCCCAGAGCGTGGTACAGGTTAAAGGATGACATAATCCATGAATACACACTATTGGATGGTACAGCTCATCTCCTTATTGTATATGAGCCAGCCCGCGGCAAAACCTACAATAAAACCTGTGTGACCAGCAAAGACTCAGATCAACCTGTACATCCACCCGGTATGGCAAGGGTTCTTGTTCACCCCTCTTTGAATAGTCCAGAGGCTGTAGAAGGCGCATGCGATCAGCGAAGACTCTGATCAGCCTGCGCGGATGCGCAGGCTGATCTGAGTCTCCACTGGTCGCACAAGTCTTATTGCATGGTTTGTCGTGCTCTGGCTCATTTGGTTTCTGCAGAGCTCGACTGGTTGCATACGGTACAGCTAAAAAGCTACGGTAATTACCCTAAATATTTGGATATTTCGTCTTACCGTACTCATCCTAAAGCTTGAACATGTCCATCTCACTACCTGATGGTATGCCTAAAATTATGTGATATAATGCCAAACAGTGTAGACCCTGATTATACTGCCCCGAAAGCAGCAGTTTGAGCTGAATTTTTTCCTGTTTGCTTTGGTTTGTATGTCCAGTTGTTAAGGGTAAATACGGTAATGTTCCATGTTGCGGTTGCTTGTGACAGAGTACTCTCAACTATCAGCGCTTACAATTTTCACTCCGTTTCAATTGTCTACGAAACAATCGAGTTAGCAAATCTCTATGCAAGAGAGTAGTGACAGAGAGATAAATGTTCATTATGCTGAGATTCCTAAAAGGCTCCATATTCCTCAAAAATAGACATTTTTTTTTATCCAAGAAAGGTTTAATAAATTGATATATGGTACTAATTATGATCATAAATTGTGGCACCTGACAGCTTGTAAAATTTCAGTCAGTCTCTTATTTTTGAACTGGATCAGTTCAGAGATACGATAGAAATCATTTCATTTTTGATCCAGTTCAAGAACGAGAGACTAACTGAAATTTTACAGGCTGTCAGATGCCACATTTCATGATTGTATTAATATTTTTTAAACCTTTCTTGGCTAATAAAATGTCTATTTTTGAGGAATATGGAGCCTTTAAGAATATATAAGGAAATGTACATATCTGAAGATATAGGGAAATGTACATACACATTATTTTCATTTCAGAGACAACAAGGAACCAGGTAATTCAAAATTGTGCTGAAAACATGCTTAAAGTAGGAAAGGCCTGGACAAAACTGTATCTCTATCCTCAGTCTGAATCTTCAGACAAACGATAAAGGCCCTAGTCACAATAGTTGCGCAGGCTGATCTGAGTCTACCTGGTTTCTGTATACACTCTGTTCCCTTTTTGTTTGATGCTATAATTGGTGCACTTAATTCCCAGCAGGTACATGGCGTTAATACAACGTCCCCTCAACGTCGATGCAACGATCGACTTTGAGCCGACGTTCTATAAACGTCATGTGCCTGCTGCGTAAATTTTAGCCAATCAAGTTTAACAGGATCCTCGTAATGACCAGTATGACCCACTTCCTGTTCATCCTTGCAGACTTACCAGTGTGTACCCGTGTATCACTGTAACCAATCCAAGTCTCATTATCACTGAAGACAATATTTGATATGACCACAGGAAAACCTACCACACTCTGGCGTGGTAGCAGACGACAAATTGATGATATGTTTTGTTTTCTTTTTCCCATAAAGCAAATTGTCCCCCAAAGGTGTTTAAACTGTTGACAACTCTGTTCCTAAAATTTGAAGGAGTGCATTTGACCACCAGGCAATATGTCTAAAAATAGCTGATCAGTTTATTCTGGGTTTGCACTGTGTGCTCAGGTGTAACTATCCGAATAGTCAACACTTAGCATGCTGGGTAAAAATTTCGGCCGTCAACATTTTGAAATATTTTCCTTATATTTTCCGGAAAATAGGCTTAGATCTTTCATGTAAATTGCAAAGCCAATTTTCTTGAAAATAATAATAATAAAAAAAACATCATCAAATTATCGTCTGCTGAATGAGGCCAGATGGTGGAAAGGTTAAGGTAATTACAGTACATTTAGGAATGACAAGGACTGAGGCAACCTGCACAGTCTACACTCTGCTTAACCCTTATGCTGCTGAACCCGGATATACCCTGTCTTTGCAAACAGTGTAGATCCAGATCAATTGGCTTCTGAAGAAGCCAACTGATCTGGATCTGCACTGTTTGCCATTAAGTATATGAATTTATATCAACAATCCGGATCAAGCAATCTGATTGGCTGAAAATTAGAAGTGGGCATGGCATCTTAATTTATTCAGCATGACAAGGGTTAAAATGAATGGCTACCCATGGACATTTTAACACCAGTTATCAAAGGGAGACAACATTTGCTGACAGGATTTGCTTTCCCAGTATATGTATATGGAAGTACACTTCAAGAGTAACCTCCAGCACTCCATCCAAAGGAAATAAATATTTCCAAGTCAGAATTAATATTTATCTTGCAGGGGAGACAGCTCTGTAAAAATATTCTTACCTGCCATCTAAGGAGGTCTACTCTGATAGGAAAGAATTTGCTCTAAAGGAGTAAATTGTTTCCTTTTCGTGTAATGTATATTATAGATCCCTTTCCAGAAGGTACTTGGTGTGCAGAAAGTCACCAAAGTTGTTTCCCCAATAAGAAATTGTGAAAAAAACTACCATGTGTATACAGGTCATTCAGGGTCTTCGCAGTTCTCCATAAACACCCTCTGCAGAGTCCCTAGATTGACATTTATGCAAGCAAATTGTAAAGACCCTGACAAAAGTCGTAGCTGTGCAATATCTGCAGTCTGGGCCCAGTTCAAAGCATCGTTAGCTTAACGAGTTCGTTAGTGGTCAAAATCTTAGCTGTTCTAGTAAGTACAATATTTAATTCACATAAATAATTGCTAAAATATTGGGGTTGTGAGTAGCGCTACTCACATTTTTTCAGCAAAAATAATAGCGTGTTTTCCATATTTAATGATCAAAGTTTTAACGATACATTAACTAACCGCATCGTTACTTTTGAACAACTGGGCCGAAGTCATTATCTTTGCTATATGCACATAGTATTCGGGTTTGTGGCTCATTCCCCGATTGAGCTTCATATCTCTAAAGTCTGAAGTGAAGGTGCCTGTTAACTTGGTATGGTTTGTTGTTAATTTTATATTACTTGGCTGATTGTTTGTTGTTATTTGTATGTACACGCCAATATTTAAATGAAAAGCAATAAAGATCACAAACACAGCTTCATTGTATTGCCTTATAAACCCGATCATCATACATATTAACCGTTGAAGCACCAAGAAAAGTGGTAGCAAATGACATTCAATTTTGGACGGGTTTTTCAAAAATCCGTCCTTTGAACCAGCGGGTGGGCGGGCATCGGGCGTCGTCCGAGGTTTACCTTTTGTTTAACCTTTTTTGAAAAGACAATGCACATGTCAAGGTTTATTTTCTCTGAAAAAAATAATTTAGAAAAATAAAGATGTATGCCGCAGTTTTATTTGCGCTTTAAGGGTTACAACAGTGAGGCCACAGAGGATGAACAAAACAACTAAACTGTTGCCAAATGAAACCACGCCCAGATTTTTGAAATAACGATGGTCATGGTTAGATTGTTGAAATCATAAAGGCCATGCCTAGATTGTCGAGACAGTGAAGACTGGCAAGAATATTGGGGTAGTGAAGGACATGGCAAATAATGAAGAACATGGCCAGATTGTTGAAATAATGAAGGCCGTGGCTAGATTGTTGAAATAATGAAGGCCATAGTTAGATTGGCATGATTGTGAAGACAATGGCAAAACCACTGGGGTAGTGAAGTACATGGCAAATAATGACGACCGCATGCAGCCAGATTGTTGAAATAATAAAGGCCATGGCTAGATTGTCATGAATGTGAAGACTAAGGCAAGACCATTGGGGGAGTGAAGGGCATGGCAAATAATGAAGGCCACCGCCAGACTATTGAAATAATGAAGGCCGTGGTTAGATTGTTGAAATAATGAAGGCCATAGCTAGATTGTCGAGATTGTGAAGACTACGGCAACACCTTTGGGATAAAGAAGGACACGGCCAATAATGAAGGTCACGGCCACACTGCTGGAATAGTGACGGTTACGACCAGATTATTAAGATAATTTAAAGGCCATGGCCACATTTGGAATAATGAAGGCAACGGCAAGGCTTTTGGGGGGTAGACAAGGTCAAGCCTATGACCATTGCCTGACCTCTGAGGTATAAATATCAGAGAAATCATCCATCATGACAGTGAATTATAGAAAATAACTGAGAAATTTCTGTACTTCACTTCTAGGTATATAATAAAAAATATTACAATTTATTTATTCTACCGTGAAGAGCCTTTTATTATCATCTTTCCATCATCTTTATATAAATGATATCCATACCTGTGTTTCTGGATAGTGATATGGCTGTAAGATTGTATAAACATACACTCACATGGAGTTAGCCGTATACTAAATATTTGCAGAAAGCTAATACTTGTGTATTCTGTTAATTTATCTCCCTTAGTTCTTTTTTTCGTGGACAAAATAAAATGTTTAATTTTATAGAATGATGTAGATCTATTAAAAGTAGAAGTAAAGAAGAAAAGAAAGCAATAAGAAGATGCTAAATAAAAAGTTGATAGAGAAAGTATTGCTTTAAAAAAACAGAATAGGTAGAAAATGTATTTATTATACTTTGAACAAGTTGCTGCATCAAATACCATTTAGAATTGAAATTATACATCTATATGTACTTACAATCAGTTTAATCCGTTATCTAGATACCCTATATGCTTTTTTCAACCAAAAGCATTTTGTGCACTGGTCTCTATATGGGACCGGAAAAGAAACTACCAAATACAAAAGAAATTGAGACCCCCTCCCATTCAAATCTAACGCGCGTGGTACAGTAGGTTTCGTATCAGAAGAAATGAGTGTTGGTATTTTCAATTATAATTTTGGCATTTTTTGGTTATTTTCTATGAAAAATTAAAATTAAGAAAATAGAATGTCATCTCCTTCAAATTTGCTTGGCGCTTTGATAAAATATTGTCTACAGTCTGACTTCAACTTCGTGCAGGTCAAGCAGCGAAGTGAAAGTGGCAGGCCAGATTTTCGCTACATACAAGACCCATCTGCAGTTATCTCCCTTACAACAGGAAAAAACCTAATCAATAACTTTGTAACATTGTAAACATGCTCGAGCATTGAGCATATTCAAATACAGACTCATAAAACTAAGACCCGAACAGTCTTACTCCATTCAAAGGCAGAGTTTCTACTGTGGTTCCTTTTCATTAAATGCACGTGGGAAAAATATTTTTACAGCAAAGGTTCAGGTCAGCACGCACATCCGTGCTGTCTGATCTGGGCATTTTCTGTTTGTTGAGATATACATGTAGTACAGTATCCATTGAGTCTGTAAGCGGACAACGAAGGCTTAACTGAGCCTGCGCTGGGTCTACAAACAGCATAAAGGTCTTTTTCGTGCAGTATGCATCATTTGTTTGTTCTGTTTTGTTGTCACTTTACGTACTCAGTATGAAAACACGCCTACTCAAATATATTGAAAATTTTACAACAAAAAAGGAAAATTTTCCGATAAAAAATCTGATATTTTTCATATTCCTGCTCGAAACATAAATTGTGGGTACTCGTTAGAACCGCCAGTACCAACAATCTATGTTTTTTTTAGCAAAATAAGAAAAATAATGAACACCCCTGTAAATCCCAGTTTTACTATATAAAAGTGGGGTTTAAGGGTGTGGGAGGGGGGGGGGGGGGGGGTCGGGGGCAAAACTATATAGGCATGTTTTCGTGCTGTGCAGGAGGGCTGTGATCCATGATTTCCATTTTTAATTTGTATTTGTCCAGTCTGATCACAGCCTTCATTTTTCCAAAGTATCTGATATTGTAGAATGTAATAGTGAACAGGTAGCTTCTGTTCCACAAGGCTAAATTGAAGCCCAGGCTGATGTGAGATTTGTGGTCATAAAGCAAAATCTATAGATCTTTCTGTTTCAAGCATAAAATTTAGAAATCCTATTTCAAACATGTAAAATTTAGACAGCCTCCTAATTTCAAACACATTTTAGAGATCCTCCTATTTCAAACACACAATTTAGAGCTCCTCCTATTTCAAACAGGTATAACTTAGAGATCTTCCTATTTTAAACATGTAATAATTATAGACCTTTCTATTTCAAACTATGTGCTTTATTTTTCAATATCTCAATCCTGTCTGGAAGAAACAATATGCAACTGTCCTAAAACTTACTATCTGATCAAGCCAAAGTACCAAGGCAACCCCTTTAACTCTTCCATCCCTTTATCTGTAAATTGTACTCTTCCATCCTGGACTTTGGATGTGTCCATCATTGCATGCAGTAAAAAAATGAAAATCGAATGGCAAACAATATAGATCCAGATGAGGTGGCTCATTATCATTATGAGCCGTCTCATCTGGATCTATACTGTTTGCAGAGGTACCTGGTTTTGGTCTGCTGTGCTGAAAGGGTTAACTCTTAAAGTGTCGTTTAAAATTGTTGCAAATAACATCATAAAATACTTTAATATTATTTTACATTTCAGAGAAAATAAGGCCTGGTATGTATTTTATGTGAATTGTCTGCTAGCAATTCACATGAAATGTCAAGCTTTATTTTCTATAAAGAATGGCATCTGCTGCTTTTGTGATGTGGGCTTACTAGTACATACATGTATAGCATTTTAAAGCCTGCTGTAGGAAACTTAACCCTTGTCCTGCTGAACCCAGATATACTCTGCCTTTACAAACAGTGTAGATCTAGATCAGTTGGCTTCTTCAGAAGTCAACTGATCTGGATCTACATTATTTGCAATAAAGTATGTGAAGTCATAGCAACAATCTGGATCAAGTAATCCGATTGCCTGAAAATTAGAAGTGGGTGTGGCAGCTTATTATTTGTTTGTTTGTTTGTTTGTGTTGAAGTTTTATGGCCCAGTCTACCCAATGGGGTCATTTCGAGCGCAGTCAGTTTACCTAACCACACATTTACTGGGCAGGCTTAGTCCTCTCAGCGGTTAACCAGTATTGTGCACATTCTTTCGCCAGAAACTGACAACTGCCCTTCTTGAATCAGTGGAAGGGAGAGAATGACCGTAGAAAATGTTTCATGATCATATCTCCACGAAAGAATGTTGCTGACCCGGCAGGGCAGAACTTGCAACCTCCTGATCACCAGTCGGACACGTATCCAACTGAGCCACCGAGGCCAGCATCTTATTATTCAGCATGGCAAGGGCTAACACTGTAACATGTGCAGAGGATGAAAGACAACCTGCACATGCTCACTGTAAGGATTGTGCCAAACGAACAGGTGTCTTTGATCATATGCAGACAATGAAGGCCCATATCAAACTGCACATCAGTCTACATCTATACTGTTCAAAACTGCAGTCAAACTTCACTAGGTTTTGTTGGTGGTTAAGAAATAGAAAAGGCTAATATAGAAATACAAGACAGGTAGAAAACAATGGATAGACAGTGAGAAGAAAAGGAAAGTTTTCCACATTGTATTTTCAGTTCTTCAACTCCCGACCAATCTGGCTACCATAGCCGCTTCTTCAGAAGCCAACTGATTTGGATCTATACCGTTTATTAAGACAGGGCAAGGTGTGTTCAGCAAGAAATGGGTTAAACTACTGCTGCAAGGGTGTCAAATAGTGTAGACCCTGATCAGATGCTGCAAAAAGCAGCATCTGATCAGGGTCTACACTATTTGCTCAGACCTGTCTGTTCCAATACTTTTGGTTATTACGATTCTCTATATATTTGGGACACCTTTGTTTGTTTGTTTGTGTGTGTTGAGGTTTTACGGCCCAGTCAACCCAATGGGGTCATGTCGAGTGCAGTCAGTTTACCTAGCCACACGTTTACTGTGCAGGCTTAGTCCTTTGAACGGTTAACCAGTATTGTGCACATTCTTTCGCCAGAAACTGACAACTGCCCTTCTTGAATCAGCGGAAGGGAGAGAATGACGGTAGAAAACATTTCATGATCAATCTCCACGAAAGAATGTTGCCGACCTCGGAGGGGGTTGAACCCGCGACCTCCTGGTCTCCAGTCGGACGGCGCATCCAACTGAGCCACCGAGGCCTTGGGACACCTTTACTCCTTACCATATTTGTTGTAGAATATGTACAGGCACATTTTGCTGCTTGATGTTACTGCTACTGAATGAAAGGCAAATTGTGTAGATCATGATCAGATGTCACATTCAAATACATATTACCTGGGTCTTTACTGATTGCTCAGGCCTGTCTACATATAATACCATATTTACCCTAAATATGTGGACACTAACTCCTTGCCTGGCATTCAGGCCCTGTATTTGAGTGGCCATTAACAAGTTTGTTTGTGTTGAGGTTTTACGGCCCAGTCAACCCAATGGGGTCATGTCGAGCGCGGTCAGTTTACCTAACCACACGTTTACTGGGCAGGCTTAGTCCTCTAAGCGGTTAACCAGTATTGTGCACATTCTTTCGCCAGAAACTGACAACTGCCCTTCTTGAATCAGCTGAAGGGAGATAATGACCGTAGAAAATGTTTCATGATCAATCTCCACAAAAGAATGTTGCCGAACTCGGCGGGGGTTGAACCTGCGACCTCCTGGTCTCCAGTCGGATGGCGCATCCAACTGAGCCACCGAGGCCGGCCCATTAACAAGGTATACAACTACTATGAACCTACTAAAAGATCTTTTTATTACTTGCCCTTTATCTAAAATGCAGACATTCTTTAAAAATATTATGACAGAGTACAAATGTGCATTTTGAATAAAATATGTTTAAACCAAATGTGCATTTTAATTTACTGCATGGTCTTAATGCTTTTTTTAATGAACTGCTACCAGTCTAACTACTTACCATACTTGTCCTAGAATCTGAGTGACCATTTAACTATTTACTGATGGATGATTGACAGTGTAAAACCTGATCAGATACTGCATTCTGCAGAGTCTACTCTGGGTCTACACCATCTGCCCTAATACTTAGTGTTAATATCATAGATCATTAACAATTCCATTCTGAGGACTTCCCATTAACAATGCACAGGTTCAATAAAAGCCATAAAACACAACTACCATATTAACCCTAAGTATTGGGACAGACAGGCCTGGGCAGTTTAGACCCGGATCAGATGCTGCAGAACATGACATCTGATCAAGGTCCATACTGTTTTCCACTCATTTAGCAATATTTTAGACATATTTTCAAACAATGGCTGGACAGACTGACTGGCAGGTTGGACATTATGGGACTGCAAAAGTATAATTACTGAATAGCTCACATAAACTGGCATAAAGTCACACAATGTAGCACTGTGCTTAGACAGGCACACAAACATCCAGCAGTGCAAGCTTAATACTCAATTACTATCATGAGCTGGGATATAATTAATGACAAACAAACTTTTTCACATTTTATTATGCATCATAATGAACTGGGCCCAGTTGTTCAAAGCATCGTTAGCTTAACGAGCTCGTTAAGGGTCATTTCGTTAACTGTTTTAGCAGATTCAATATACATTATTCTGACATTTTTTGCTGAAAAAATGTGAGTAGCTTTTGCACTGCAAAAGTTACTCACATTTTTTCAGCAAAAAATTTCAACATATTTGCGTATCACTCAATGTAAATTTTAACGAATCGTTAACTAACGACATCGTTAGCTTTGAACAACTGGGCCCTGATTTCTATAAAGTTATTATATACATGTAGCATTTTTGTTGTGTGTGTGTGTGTGTGTGTGTTTGTGTGTGTATGTTCTAAAAGGAAAGAATCTGCTCCCAAGGAGAGCAAATTCTTCCCTTTTAGAGTAGACCCCTCTTCAGAAGTGCAGAAAGTTTTGAAACAGCTGCCACCTTTCATGATGAAGCTGTTTAACCCTTTCATCCCCGAGTTTCTGAAATGGACCCTTCCATCTCTGAATTTGGATATATCCATTTTTGCAAACAAAGGTTTCAGTCAGAAACCAATAACAGGATTGGAAACACTGCAGATCCTGATGAGACAGCTCATTATGAGCCATTTCATCTGGATCTATGCTGTTTGCATAGGTACCTGTTTTTGGTCTGCAGGAATGAAAGGGTTAAGCCAATACTGACATTCATTTTTTATATATTTATTTTCAAATACATTGGTACTTTTATTAAAAGGATGGATGCATAGAGCAAACGGTACTCACATTTTTGCAACAATAATATTAGTGTAACTTAACCTGGACCTGCAGAACCTGAATATGCCCTGACTTTGCAAACATTGTAGATCTAGATCAGTTGGCTTCTGATCTGGATCTGCACTGTTTGTAATTATGTGACTTGTAACAACAACCTGGATCAAATAATGTGATTGGCTGAAAATTATGAGTGGACAGGGCATCTTAATTTTTTTCAGTATGGCTCAAAGCAGAAGGCCTGGCTGGAGCACTACCAAAGGCTTCTCAATGTTGAGTTTGACTGGGACCCAGACCACCTGTCACATCAATCACCAGTGGAAAGCCCGCCCATCCCAATCACCATTGATATGGTTAAGAAGGCTATCTCGCAGATGAAGGCAGGCAAAGCACCGGGCCCATCAGGCATAGTGGTGGAGATGATAAGAGCGGCCGGTGACATGGGCGCCTCCATGATCCGTGACCTCGCAGCTGCAATCATTCGAGATGGCAAGGTACCCTCTGACTGGGAGCAGAGTTTCATTATCTGCCTCTACAAGGGAAAAGGGGATGCAATGGAAAGGGGCAACTACCGCGGTCTCAAGCTGACAGAGCAGGTTATGAAAATCCTGGAGAGGATTGTGGATGACCTCATCAGACAGTTGGTGTCAATCGACGGTTCCCAGTTTGGCTTCGTCCTAGGCAGAGGCACTACAGACGCAATCTTTGTTGTCAGGCAGCTGCAAGAGAAGTATCTAGCTGCCAATAAGAGACTCTACATGGCTTTTGTAGACCTGGAGAAGGCGTTTGATCGAGTGCCTCGGAAGGTCATCTGGTGGGCGCTGAGAAAACTTGGTGTGGAGGAGTGGATTGTGCGACTGGTGCAGGGGATGTATGCAAATGCACGGAGCCGTGTCCGTGTTGGTGAGGGGTACAGTGAAGAGTTTGAAGTGAAGGTTGGTGTTCACCAAGGATCAGTACTCCGCCAACTGCTCTTCATCATTGTGCTTGAAGCCTTATCATGAGAGTTCCGCTCTGGGGTCCCCTGGGAGGACCTCTATGCCGATGACCTTGTTATCATCGCTGAATCACTTGAGGAATGTGTCAGGAGGCTCTTGACTTGGAAAGAAGCAATGGAGAAGAAAGGACTGAGAGTAAATGCAGGAAAGACAAAGATCATGATCTGCGGTACGGGACTGGACCTCCTGCAGAGTTCAGGCCAGTTTCCAGGCGCTGTCTGTCGCACTGGAGTGGGCAGCAACAGCATCTTCTGCAATGGCTGCAAGCACTGGGTGCACAAAACATGCAGTGGGCTCAAGCGTTTGAAAAAGGACCCTGACTATAGATGTACACGGTGCCAGGGAACTGCACGCCCCTTGGATGGCAGACCACAGAAGGAAGTCCAGGTCGGACCTGACAAGCTTGAGGTGGTAGCTTCCTTTTGCTACCTAGGAGACATGCTCTCAGCAGCAGGTGGCTGTGAACTTTCAACCACAACACGTGTGAAAACCGCCTGGAAGAAGTTCAAGGATCTGCTACCAGTCCTCTCTTCATGCCACCTCTCTTTCAAAACACGTGGCCATGTGTACAGCTCTTGTGTGCGGACGCAATGCTCCATGCCAGCGAGACGTGGCCATTGACAAAGCCGAACCTCCAGCGTCTGCAGCGAAATGACAGGGCAATGATCAGACAGATCTGCATTGAGGATCTGGACCTCATTCTGAAGGAGAGAAGACTTCGATGGTATGGACATGTGGAACACTCCAATGGTGCAATCAAGACAGCCTTTGACATACAGGTTGATGGAAAGCTTGGGCCTGGGAGGCCCAAAATGACATGGAAGCAGCTGACAGAGAGGGATTGCAGAGAGAGGAAGCTCTCGGCTATCAACCCTCATGATAGACGTACCTGGAGATCTGGCGTGAGATCTGCCATGCGTGCAGCAAGCCAGCTATCTGGAAGGGGGCCCACTGATGTGGATGTTGCCCCTGTACCTGCACGTTAATCAAAAATCTGATTATGATATGATGATGGCAAGTGTTAAATCAGCTGAAACATAAGAAAATATGCCTTAAGGTACATGCCCCAAATGAAGACTTAGATCAGCCTACCTATTGGCATAGTGGACCACTCTTTGCTTGGTACCTTGTGAACAGCCAAAGATAGTCAAGGTTTCTACAAGAAAATCCATGCTAACAGATCCCAGTCTTTGCTAGGCTCATATAATGATCCCAGTCTTTGCTAGGGACATGTCATAATGATCCCAGTCTTTGCTAGGCACATGTCATAATGATCCCAGTCTTTGCTAAGCACATGTCTAATGAACCCAGCCTTTGCTAGGCACATGTCATAATTATATGGTTCTTCCTTTAGCTGACAATGCTACGAACAAATGAACCATGATAATGTTCATCAACAATAAAGGTTAAACAACAGCTTTAGATAAGGTGATTTTTTTCATCCAACAAAATATTTTAAATCTTCTTATTTCTCGTAAAAATATATTGTGGGTACTCCTTAGAAGTGCCTTGCCTGCCTGGGGAAATAAGCAAAACAATTACCTGGAAACTTTCCTTATATGGTGCTATGTTAACCATGGTCTTGCTGAACCCTGATATGTCCTGCCTTTGCAAACAGTGTATCCATATCAGTTTGCTTCTTCAGAAGCAGTTGGATCTGCACTGTTTGTCATTAAGTACTTGAATTTGTATCAAAGGATCAAGTAATCTGATTGGCTGAAAATTATGAGTGTGGCATCTATATTTATTCAGCATGGCAAAGGTTAAACAATAACCTGTTCTAGAATCAGTAAAAATGATTGTAAAGCATTAAACTCATGCATAAAGTGCACTACAGTTTAACTTCAATGGTTCCAGCATCTTTGGGACCATGGAAATCTGCTCTAAACATGGGTAGTTTGAGCCACTGAGGGTTAACCTTAGAGATAGGTCACGAGGCAAATGGGAATAATATAAGGATGTCTTTTCAATCCTACAAAATAGTGTCAAGTGTACTCTTCAATAGTACACACTATATACATTTTCATGATAAAATATGAATTTGTTTGTTTGTGTCGAGGTTTTATGGCCCAGTCAACCCAATGGGGTCATGTCGAGCGCGGTCAGTTTACCTTACCACATGTTTACTGGGCAGGCTTAGTCCTCTAAACGGTTAACCAGTATTGTGCACATTCTTTCGCCAGAAACTGACAACTGCCCTTCTTGAATCAGCGGAAAATTTCCCTAAAATATCACCCAATATTTGCTTTCTTATCAGACCAAGGGACTCAAAAATGAGTTAGAATCAGCCAAGGTAAACAAATCATCGGTGCTCGAGCGATTGCAGTTTTACTTTATATGGAAATATAAACTATGGTAAATTACTTTAGGTGTACCCTTAATATGATTGATTTCAAAGGGTACCCACAAGGCCACAGTATTTTCTCTGGTACTGAAATCCCTGTTTCACAATGCATGGTGCTATAAACGGTAACTTTAATCCATGGAATCTACTCTAGCAAACATTACCCCTTAAGGGAGAGTGTTTGTAGATAAGTTCACCATTTCTGACAAGGGAGACAACTTTTTTGACTTTTTGTTTGCTTTCCAGCACACTAATCCCATTCTGAAAAGAAGTCTCATTCTAAAAGGAAAGAATTTGTTCCCAGAGGGAGCAAATTCTTTCCTTTAAGAGTAGGCCCCTTTTCAGAAATGATCAAAAACAAACTTGAAAGTGTATCGATTTCCCTATAAGTCACAGAAACAATCAAGTTGGTAGATTATCACTACTGGTGCTTATTACACTTGTATTTTCTTTATCTTCATTTCCTTCCTCCATTTTTTCAGTCCCACAGTCAACAGTCATACTGGCAGCTGATTGGTTGGCATCAGCCTCACTCTGAGTACTGACGTCACCTCCCTCTAGCTCCTCCTCCTCATCTTCGTCTTCCTCTTCAGCATCCATGAGAAATATACGAACTCTTCTTCTTGATGAGAATAACTGAAGTAAAATTAAGGTAAACAGATACATGTTAACAGCTTTATAACACTGTTCATTATAACATGTTTTTGGATACAACACGGTTCAAAGATGGATCCAAAAAATGTATAGATTATATAGAAAAATGACCATAAATGGTCATTTTTCTATATAATCTATACATTTTTGTTTGGATATAACACGGTTGTATAACTAACATGGTTTATGCTTTGGCCCCCTACAATAGTGTTATAAAGAGGTTGTGGTGTACATGGTAAAGAGAGAGGACTTTAAGCTAAAAGTTGTCTCGTCCTTTGCTAAGGGAAACCACATTTGCAGGAAACAATTTGATTACCTGCTATGGGAATCCCTTCTTAAAAGAGCTTCTCTTAACCCTTCCACCTTGAATTTGTGAAATGGGCTAGTTCCGCTCCAAATTTGAACATATCTATTCTTGCAAATAGGGGTTTTAGCCACATATCAATAACAGTACTGGAAACAGTGTAGATCCTGATGAGACTGCTCATAAACAAGCTGTCTCATAGATCTGCAGTATTTACAAAGTACATGCATTGGTCTGCCAGGATGAAAGGATCACATAAAATAATTGGCTCCTTAAAGTATAGCCCCCCTTTGAGAAAGCAGGTAAACCCTTTTAGGTCAGTCTAATCTCCCTTGGAGGTGTATCCGTTCACTAAAAGCAAATACTAGTAAAGGTCTCTCCATACTTCACTGTAAAGTGAACCTGGTTGCTGTACCCCTTCCTGAGTATATCTCACATCCAAACAGACTGACCAGACACATGCATCCTCTTCACTTCATCCAAATAGCAACTGCAGCCAGTTAAAGCAAATATTTGTTCTTCCTTTGGCAAATGTTCAGTGAAATCAACTTCCCCTCACATCCCTGTCCTCCCAGACCTATATTCCTTCTGGTCAGGGGTTAGGACACTCACACTGCACACCCTAAACCACAGCCTTTGTTTCTACCTGTTTTTTTTTTTTTTTTTTTTTTTTTTAATCTCTTCTGAAACATAGCTTTTAACTTTTTAATCTTTCCTATCTCACTTTCCTTTTTCCTTTTTTCTTTTTTTGACTCAAAAAAACCTCATTTCGGGGTTAAAAGCAGTATCTATAGGTAGTAATTCATATATTCTGACCCTTTGTGATCACTGAGCCCATTTCTAGGATTTTTGAAACTTTATATGAGGATCACTGATGAGGCTTAATTGGCTTTTGGCCAATTAAGCCTCATCAGTGATTCTCATCAGTGATCCTAGTTAGATTGGCAAAAAAGAGTTTGGCACTATTTACCAGTGATTTTTCTGCATGTGTTTCCATTGCTCTCAATGGGTCATTCTTTTTAGAATCTATTCAACATTTATAGTCATTATGTTTCCTTATTTGCCATTAAATTTTATCTTTGGAAATTAAATATCCAAAACAGAATAATAGATTTCAAGCTGTTTGCCTAATGAGATATAGAGCTTTATAAAGTGTATGTGAATCTTTATATACATAATTCTAAATGCCACTTTAACCCTCTTATCCCAAAGTTTATGCAATGGACTCTTCTGCCTTTAAATATGGACAAGTCTATTGTTGCAAATAGGGATATCTGTCAAAAATCAAGAACCAAATGACAAACATCCAGATGAGACGGCTCATTATGAGCCATCTCATCTGGATCTACTCTGTTTGCATAAGTATTTGTTTTAGTCTACTGGGCAGCAAGGGTTAAGGATTATTTTTTTTTATGTATATCTATTTAGGATTATCACTGATATTATTGTATAAACCCTAAACATTTGGACAGACAGGCTTGAGGAAATGTGATGAAACAGTCAGAAGAAAAGGAGCATGCAGTCTTTGTCATTCTGTCAGTATGTTTTAGACAAATTACCTGTACTCAGTAGTCTGATGGGCTAGTCTAAGTTTAGAACAAGTACAGCACTTCTTTTTTATATGGCTCACGAGATGTACCATGTATACATTACGCCTATTCAAATATATAGAAAATTTCACCTCCAAAAACTGAAAATTTTTCAGATAAAAAACTCTGATATTTTTCATAATTCTGCTCAAAATATAGATTGTGGGTACTCGTTAGAACCACCTCGGTGAGGCAGTTCTAACGAATACCCACAATCTATGTTTCTGAGCAGAGATAAGAAAAATAATGTCAACCCCAGTTTTACTATATACAAGAGGACCATGATGGTCCTATATCGCTCACCTGAGCAAACAGATTTGCATACTTATATTAGTGTTGAAGTTTCAGCCAAGTTCACTGCTCTAAATTTTATAGCCCTACACCCCCCGCAGCTGCCATGTTTTTTTCTTTTTAACGCATCATGACAACTAAATCTTGAAAGAGGGTCACCAAAGGAACATTTCTGCCAAGTTATATTGAAATTGGTCCAGTGGTTTCTGACAAAAAGATTTTTAAAGTGTTTTATATTGCTATAAAGCCCTACCGCCTAACAGCCATTTTTTTTCTTTTTGACGAATCATGACACCTTGAAAAAACTTGGTTGAGGGTCACCAAAGGAACAATCTGTTTACCAAGTTAAACCAAGTTAAATTGAAATCGGTTCAGTGGTTTCTGACAAGAAGATTTTCAAAGTTTTCTATCTAGATATATAGGGGAAAATAAGCCCCACCCCCGAACAGCCATGTTTTTTTGACAAATCAGGATTGCTTGAACATTCTTGGTAGAGGGTCACCAAAGCAACATTGAAATCGGTCAGGGGTATTTGACAAGAAGAATTTTAAAGTTTTCTATACAGATATATACGGAAAATAAGCCCCGCCCCCTCTGGGGGCCATGTTTTTTGACGTATCATGAAAGCTTGAACAATCTTGGTAGAAGGTCACCATTCCTGTCAAGTTACATTGAATTCGGTGTAACGGTTTCTTACAAAAAGATTTTTAATTTGTTTGTGTTGAGGTTTTACGGCCCAGTCAACCCAATGGGGTCATGTCGAGCGCGGTCAGTTTACCTAACCACACGTTTACTGGGCAGGCTTAGTCCTCTAAGCGGTTAACCAGTATTGTGCACATTCTATCGCCAGAAACTGACAACTGCCCTTCTTGAATCAGCGGAAGGGAGAGAATGACCGTAGAAAATATTTCATGATCAATCTCCACGAAAGAATGTTGCCGACCTCGGCGGGGGTTGAACCCGCGACCTCCTGGTCTCCAGTTGGACGGCGCATCCAACTGAGAAAAAAAAAAAAAAAAAAAAAAGATTTTTAAAGTTTTTTATATAGATATATAGGGAAAATAAGCCCGGCCCACATAGCAGCCATGTTTTTTGACGAATCATGACAGCTTGAACAACCTTGGTAGAGGGTCACCAAAGAAACATTCCTGCTAGGTTATATTGAAATCGGTCCAGTGGTTTCTGACAAGAAGATTATTAAAGTTTTCTATATAGATATATAGGGAAAATAAGCCCCACCCGCTAGCGGCCATGTTTTTTGACAAATCACGATTACTTGAACAATCTTGGTAAAGGGTCACCAAGGAAGGGTCACCAAGGTAACATGTCTGCCAAGTTATATTGAAATCAGTTCAGTGGTTTCTGACAAGAAGATTTTTTCAAGTTTTCTATATAGATATACAGTCAAACCTGTGTTAGTGGTCACCTCTATTAAGCAGCCAACTTGTATTAAGCAGCCAGAGGAAAGTTGCCCGAAAATTCATATACTTATATATTTGAACTGTATTAAGCAGCCACCTGCCTTCAGCAGCCACATTTTAAGCTTCCCATGGGTGGCTGCTTAAGACAGGTTTGACTGTATAGGGAAAATAAGCCCCACCCCTAGCAGCCATGTTTTTTGACAAATCATGGCCTGAACAATCTTGGTAAAGGGTCACCAAGGAAACATTTCTGCCAAGTTATACTGAAATCGGTCCAGTGGTTTCTGACAAGAAGATATTTTTTCAAGTTTTCTATATAGATATATAGGGGAAAATAAGCCCCAACCCCTTGCAGCCATATTTTTTGACGAATCATGACGGCTTGAACAACCTTGGAAGAGGGTGACCAAAGACACATTCCTTCCAAGTTATATTGAAATCGGTCCATTGGTTTCTGACAAGAAGATTTTTTAAAGTTTTCTATATAGATACATATATAGGGAAAATAAGCCCTGCCCCCTGGCGGCCATGTTTTTTTGGCGAATCCAAACGGCTTGAACAATCTTGGTAGAGGATCACCAAAAGAACATTTCTGCAAAATTATATGGAAATCGGTCGAGTGGTTTGGGACAAGATGATTTTTACATTTTTCTATATATAGGGAAAATAAGCCCCACCCCCTGGCAGCCATGTTTTTTGACGAATCCAAATGGCTCGAACAATCTTGGTATAGGATCACTAAAGGAACATTTCTACAAAATTATATGGAAATCGGTCCAGTGGTTCTGACAAGAAGATTTTTAAAGTTTTCTATATAGATATATAGGGAAAATAAGCCCCACCCCCTGGCAGCCATGTTTTTTGACGAATCCAAATGGCTTGAACAATCTTGGTAGAGGATCACCAAAGGAACATTTTTTGCAAAATTATATTGAAGTTGGTCCAGTGGTTTCGGACAAGAAGATTTTTAAAGTTTTCTATATAGATATATAGGGAAAATAAGCCCTGCCCACTGGTGGACATGTTTTTTGACAAATCCAAATGGCTTGAACAATCTTGGTAGAGGATCACCAAAGGAACATTTCTGCAAAATTATATGGAAATCGGTCCAGTGGTTTCGGACAAGAAGATTTTTACATTTTTCAATATAGAGATATAGGGAAAATAAGCCCCGCCCCCTGGCGGCCATGTTTTTTGACTAATCGAAATGGCTTGAACAATCTTGGTAGAGGATCACCAAAGGAACATTTCTGCAAAATTATATGGAAATCGGTCCAGTGGTTTCTGCCAAGAAGATTTTTAAAGTTTTCTTTATAGATATATAGGGAAATTAAGCCCCGCCCCCTGGCTACCATTTTTTTGACGAATCCAAATGGCTTGAACAATCTTGGTAGAGGATCACTAAAGGAACATTTTTGCAAAATTATATTGAAATCGGTCCAGTGGTTTTGGACAAGAAGATTTTTAAAGTTTTCTATATAGATATATAGGGAAAATAAGCCCCGCCCCCTGGCGGCCATGTTTTTTGACGAATCCAAATGGTCTGAACAATCTTGGTAGGGGATCACCAAAGGAACATTTCTGCAAATTTATATGGAAATCAGTCCAGCGGTTTCTGACAAGAAGATTTTTAAAGTTTTCTATATAGATATATAGGGAAAATAAGCCCCGCCCCCTAGCGGCCATGTTTTTTGACAAATCCAAATGGGTTGAACAATCTTGGTAGAGGATCACCCAAGGAACATTTTTGCAAAATTATATTGAAGTCCGTCCAGTGGTTTCGGACAAGAAGATTTTTAATGTTTTCTATATAGATACATAGGGAAAATAAGCCCCGCCCCCTGGCGGCCATGTTTTTTGACGAATCCGATTGGCTTGAACAATCTTCGTAGAGGATCACCAAAGGAACATTTCTGCAAAATTATATTGAAATCGGTCCAGTGGTTTCTGACAAGAAGATTTTTTAAGTTTTTAGTTAAAAAATCTATTTTTAGCTCCTGTGACCTAGATATGCAATGGACCGGAACCATTTGAACAACTTTGAAAGAGGACCAACCATGGATCATTTCTGTGAAGTTTGGTCAAAATCCAATCAGTGGTTTAGGAGGAGATGTTGTTTAAAGATTGTGGACGGACGGACGGACATACGGACGACGACGACGACGACAGACGGTGAGTGATCACAAAAGCTCACCTTGAGCTTTCAGCTCAGGTGAGCTAAAAAGTGGGGTTTAAGGGGGTCAAAATTATATAGGCATGTTTTTGTGATGTGTGTTCTTGTAACTCACCACAGTAGCTGTATGTCGTGATCCACTGACAGCAAAACAGTGAGCCTTCATGTTGTCTAACCTTCTAAATTGTTGCTGTTCCAGCAGAGGTCCCACATCTACCACAGGACTGGAAAAAGATGAAATGAGCTGAATCATGAGAAAATGGAAGTTCAGGGCTCAGTTTCGCTGCCTGATAATGGCCTGCATTCTATGTCAATATACTGAGCTTGGCCATTTAAAGAAGAAATGTCAATAAGCAGTGGTTATTAGATACCCACTGTTCATGAACAAAAACATAATGGAGGGACGGATGGATGGACTGGTGGAAGGACATATGGAGGGACAACATGAAAACAGTATACCCCTCATCCTCCCACAAACACAGTTTGGGGGGTATGAAAACGTACTTTTGGGGCTTTTACGAACAGCCAAGGCTCTGATCAGACTGGGCAGTGTGATCAAGGCCTTTGCTGTCTGCTTATAGAAGCCCTGAATACTGTAGAATCTACTGATATATAGTAAAGGCCCTTGACATATAAAGTAATTTCACTGGCTGATATGTATATTTGCTGTTTGCATATGCCCCAAGATACCTTTTCTTGTTATTAACCCTTGTCATAATAAAAAAATCAAGATGCCCCACCCACTCCTAATTGTCAGCCAATCAGTTTGCTTGATTCAGGTTGTTGATACAAATTCACATACTAAATGACAAACAGTGCAGATCCAGATCAGTTGACTTCATAATATCCTGATTCAGCAGGACCAGAATTAAGAACGTAATTATAGCATATTCAGCAACTGTTTAATTTTCAAATGTTAGAAAACAATGCTGCTACAGGTATGTGTTTAAAAAGACTGGTTACGTCTTCAAGGAAAATACCTCTGACATGAAATTTACTTTCATTCTCACTGAGTGCTACTCCCACAGGGATCAAATTCTTTACTTTAAGAGTATCCCCTTCATTCCCTCCACCACTGACAAGGCAGATAAATATGTTCCTGTCAAAGTTATTTCATTTGAAGGTGTAGTCAATCCCCTTCAGCCTTCACAAGTCACCAAATACACCCTAAATATTTGGACAGACATAGCTGAGTGAACTCAAATCAGGTCGCTCCTTAAGAAATTTGACTGGGGTCACTATAGAAAGCAATATTTTTTTTTAAAGTGTACACAGTACAGGGTTTTGAGGAAATTACAAATCTCATGATCTAAATCAGACAACAGATTGCTACACCTGAAGATTTCGTCACCAGGTTTCAAAGGGTGATAACTTTTGCAGATAGGAATTGAATTCTCTAGCACATGAATCCTTTCAAAAATGGGGCTAGTTTAAGAGACTAGAATGTGTGTAAAACACTATGCCCCCAACTGTACGTTTATCTTTACAAAAAGTCAAAGTTAAGAAGGGATATAACTCTCACAAAATTGATTCAGTGTTTTTCAAAAGTTAATCAGCTGATCTTCTCCCCAGCCTAGTCAACTCACAAGTTTAAAGGCCCTACCTCTAATAGCTATCAAGATACCTTGCTGACAAGAAAAGCGTGGCAACTGCTATTCTGCTCTTAATAAGAAAACTCTGCCCAAATGTTTTATTTTTCAAATTTAGCCCTTGAACCAGATTTTTTGGTCAAATAATGGATTGAAGTAATACAAATACAAGTAATAAAGGCAATTTATCTAATGTTCATTGAAGTAAGAACAACATTGTGTTGCGAGCAAAATTTACATTATGCCCTTTGGGGGCTCACTTACTTTGCTTATGACCCAATGTTGTTCAGACTTCAATATAGGGATCAAACGTGGTTTTTCATACATTAACATTCGCCAGGTCCCTGAGGGAGGTGTTGAAAACCGAGGCCGGAGGCCGCGGTTTTCAACACCTCCCTAGGGACCTGGGGAATGTTAATGCATTGAAAAACCATGTTCAATCCCTATTATTGCATAAAAACTGAAAACATTTGCTACATTTCCCATTATTTCTTGCACTATTTTGTTTCGCCTTTTCACTGATGTATAGTGAACGCAATTTCCACATACTATGCTCGTTCTAGGGCCGGGCAGTACACATTTCGTAACTGCAGCAAATCTGTGGCTCCGTACAATCATATTGAAAGTTGCGTAGCCATGCATTAACAGCGTATGAATTGCCTTGTTAATACATGGCTTTTCGCCCGGTTAATGCACGGCTGTTAATAACGTGTGACACTGCTTTTTATGCAATAATGAGCCTTAAAAAATACCTCCATTTCTTAAATAGTAAATATCCTCAAGAAAAAAATTGAAAAAAAAAAAAAAATGTATAAATAAGTAACTTACATGTCTGCAGAAAAATTAACACCCACAGTGGCTGTCATGTTGATGTAGTTGGTACTGTCAATGAGGGCAAAGGGCATCTGAACTAAGACTGGGGTTCTATCATCTGTGTCTTCTACCAACAGGACCGAGAGATGCTTATCATCGTAAAATGAAACATCCAGAACCCTGTGATTCTCACATCTGAAATTATAAAGATCTTAATTTTCATGGTGAAGGGATATACAACTTGAAAATATTTGCTGCTATTTTGTGTAAGGAGACATTTTTGTTTTTCATAGAAGCTGCCCTGGACTTTGAATCCTTTCAAAAAGTAGAAACTACTCTTAACCCTTGTACTGCTAAATAAACTAGACCATGAAGTGAGCATATGCTCACTAATACCCCAGGCCATGGCCATCAGTGATAACATGGTTTCAATGTTTTGGCATTTGCAAATAGCCAAAACAACAAAGGGAAATAACTCTAAGTGACCTGACCTCACAGCCTCTATTTTCTTTCCCACAATACAACTAGTCATGTGTACTAAATTTCAAGATTCCAAGTATAGTAGTTCTTGAGAAATCTTTGACACAAATAAATGTTAACTCACACACACACACACACACACACACACACACACACACACACAGAAAAGACAAAAACTACATACCCCCTTAGCATACTTCATATGCCAGGGGTATAATTAAGATGCCATGCCCACATAATTTTCAGCCAATTTTGTTTGTGTTGAGGTTTTACAGCCCAGTCAACACATTGGGGTCATGTCAAATGCGGTCAGTTTATCTAACCACACATTTACTGGGCAGGCTTAATCCTCTAATTGGTTAACCAGTATTGTGGACATTCTTTCGCCAGAAACTGACAACTGCCTTTCTTGAATCAGCAGAAGAGAGAAAATGACCGTAGAAAATATTTCATGATCAATCTCCACGAAAGAATGTTGCCGACCTCGGCAGGGGTTGAACCCGCGACCACCAGTCGGACGGCACATCCAACCGAGGCCGGCCCCAATTTTCAGCCAATCAGATTATTTGATCCAGGTTGTTCATACAAATTCACATACTAAATAACAAACAGTGCAAATCCAGATCCAGGTAGGGAGATGTATAGGCAATGTTTTTAACTCTGGTGGAGACATTATGTTCCAGAAGTGTTTATAGATCCAGTGGTGACAGTATGTCTGAAACAGAGTGTCTCCTCTAACACAGACATCACAGAAATGTAATGTCAAGCCCCTATTCTTATCTGTCAACCTATTTTGCTTTCAGGTAGAAAGTGTTCATGGTATCCTGGAATAGTATTTTTCTGCAATTTTTTGACAGGATAGTTTTAATAACTACCAGAGAATGTGTGTGTGTATATTTAAAAGAAGTCTGGTATTAAATAGAAAGTTCTTTTAAATGTCATTGTCATCTTATGGAACCACCCGAGTGTTTGTTGTAAAAGTGTTGCTTTCTGAAATACTGCCATATTAAAATGCATTTGCAAAAGCCTTTAACATAATGTCACCTGTGGGGACAAACAAGTATGAAACAACAATGATAACCTTGAAATTAAAACTTTGTTTGAACTAATTTATTCATTGCTTTTTCAAATGCTAAATATATCTATGTTGTAAATATTGCTGATTTGTAAAAAAATGGATGATTTTCACTGAAACGAGTATGTTATTTGGACATGTCAGTTGTATTGCAACATATGCTGCAAATCCATTTGTTATACTGATTCCAGAAAAGTACCAAATAAATTGTGTTATGAACTTGAAAACAAAATACAGTTTATTCAGCTTACCTTCCTGTGTGACTGCCTATACTGGTATCCGGGTCTGGTTTACATATAGCACCAAACTTGACAGATGTAATCTCTACATTCCCTGATATACTGGAAAGATAATATTTGCATTTTATTATATGGTTTAAATAGTATGACCTCTTGCTTCAAGTGCCTTGATCTTAAGATGCAAAAATATTTAAAGACAATGGAATTTATTTGAAGAAAATTATTATAGACCTAGGGTGAAGATATGGTACCAGGAAAATCAAATTACATAAATATGAAACATAGCACACTGTCAAAACTGTCTAAATACAGTTGACAAAACAAACTATTATACTCAAATTGAATCTGATGCAATTTGTTTTTTCATGTAAATGAATCTAATGCAATTTGTTTTTTCGTGTAAAAATCTTGCCTATTCAGTACATGTATATGTAAGTATTTTTATGACTTTTATGACCACCAGGATAAACCTGACTGTTACTTGAAAATTTTAGACTATGCCTACAAACTAGTAATTATAAAATAAGCAGATCAGCAAAGTAAAAGCAACATGCTACATTTATATTATATTGTATGAAATTCTTTCCTTTTAGAATAGATTCTTTCCTTTTATCCTTTTATTTTTTTATTTTATTTTATTTTATTTTTTTTTTTTTTTTTGGATTTGGGTTTACTGCCCTTTCAAGAATATTCTACTTATCTCGAGCAGACCGTTCATAAAAGGTGGGCGAAAACTGGGGAAAAACCACCTGACCATCCATAAGCAGAACTTGGCTTTCCCACATGTGATCCGAGCCAAGCTCGAACCACAGTGGTGAGAAACCTAATGGATTAAGAGTCAACTCTCCTATCCACTAGGCTACGTGGGCCTGCTCTTTCCTTTTAGCATTATTTCGTTTCCGAATAGACTCCTTTTCAAAGGAAGGGGAGTAAATTCTTTCTTTCCCAGACAGACTCCTTTTCAGAGGTTGGGGAGCAAAATCTTTCCTATTAACAACCCTAGTCCTACTGAACCCAGATTACCCTGGCTTTGCAAACAGTGTAGATCCAGATCAGTTGGCTTCTGAAGAAGCCAACTGATCTGGATCTGCACTGTTTGCCATTCAATATGTGAATTTATATCAACAATCTGGATCAAGAAATTTGATTGGCTGCCAATTAGAAGTGGGCGTGGCATCTTAATTTATTCAGCATGACAATGGTTAAGGCACACCTTTTTCAGAAGGGAAACAAACAATGTCTCCATTGAAAGTGTATCTATTCCCCTTAACCCATTGTATATTGAATAGAATCTCCCACACTATATAATGGAAGAGTCTAATTTCAATTTTAGGTACGTCTGGCTATGAGATTTAGATATTCCTATAGAAAAAAGGCTAAACTATTTGCAAACAGTGGAGACCCTGATCAGATGCCTTGTTCTGTGGCATCTGCTCTGGGTCTGCACTGTTTGCCAATTACCCATTTAGGGGTCTCCAGACTACATTGGGTTAAAGAATAGCGGTGTGTTGGCTGCCACAGAAGTGACAATCAGTTAGAGGCATACACTGGGCTGTATGCCAGTCCTGCATCACAACATACTTGAATTTGTCAGTTTAATAGATGATGTAGACAGGAAGTACACTTGTACTTCAAACAGGTATCAGATGAAGAGATAGCATAAAATGGTCAACAGTCAGTATTATGACACAGAGTAAATATCTCAACAGCTACAAAATTAGATACTAATACTATCTCATCACGAAAACATGCCTATATAATTTTGGCCCCCTTCAACCCCACTTTTATATAGTAAAACTGGGGTTTACATGGGTATACATTATTTTTCTTATTTCTGCTCAAAAACATAGATTGTGGGTACTCATTATAACTGCCGCGGTGAGGCAGTTCTAACGAGTACCCACAATCTATGTTTTGAGCAGAAATATGAAAAATATCAGAATTTTTTACCGGAAAATTTCCCTTTTTTGGTTGTAAAGTTTTCAATATATTTGAATAGGCGTGTTTTCGTAATGTAGAAGAATGCAAAATCAAACCTACCTATGAGCATCAGTTGGTTGACGTAGAATAAAAAATCTTTCAGATGGCAGAAAATCAGAAGTGAACACTGTATATAAAAGGCCGGGTTCACCTGTAGTAAATCTGAAACAGAATACCACCATGATTATCCTAAATATTCAAACAAATCTGCCTTTTAGCATATGGCAAATGCACAGATTCTAATTATGGTAAATGTCCAAAAATTTTGTTTACCAAAGTTTCTGACAAATCGCCTATGCAAACAGTGCAGACCCATATCAGCAGTGTGATCAAGGTCTGCACTGTTTGTCATGCCACTAAGTATTCTAAGAAACAACTGCATAAATAGCAAACTATAGGCCAAAAAGGTATGGAATAAAGTATTCCAAACTTTAGGAAATTTACCATATTCTGTGCATCTGCAGTCTCAATTCTGTAACTGGACAAGCAAGGCCCTGATCAGATTGTGGCTGATACAAAGGGTGATCTGAGCTTTTACTCTCCCATATGACCCCAAAGACCTCTTCTTTGATGAGGCTCAAATAAAACAAGTCACCCAAGAGGGCAACAAATGCTCACCTGAGGAACAGTTAGCTGTTAACAGTTATAATCCAAACTCCAAGCAACCATCACAGATGTTTTTGCCATAAGTTTCATCTTATGCATACATATTTAACACAAACACATCCTTTGTTTGAAAATTTTTAAAGTGTCCCAATTTGATTGATTTTATGCATGTCCTCGTTACTTGCAAGTATACAGGGGATGTTTAAAAAGTTCATAGCCCTACCATGTTCTGGACAGTTTGGAAGACATTTGAATTGCTGATATTATGCAGCTATTCTACTGACCAATAATCACCAAATTTTCAGAATTCATCTTCAGCTTTAATTTGCTAAGACTACACTTTTTACACTTACCCCACATACTCTATTGTGTACATTTTTTACCATCAACAACTTTTGTATATTAAATCAAATGTCTGCATTAAAATTTTCATCATGATATATACAAGGGCATCTCTGTAAGTAATGATATATTTATTCATAGTTTTAAGTCATTAAAGAATTCTAGAATGGTGAATTTTTAGTAATTTTAGCAGAGAGTGCCCAATATGAAGCCGTGCAGTGAGTGCCCAGAAATTTACAATATCAAAGGGTTTATGGCAAAGTTCTTGTAAGATGCTAATGTTTATCTATGTAAGAATATTTTATTGGATTTATGCACAGAATTTTCAATAAATCTATAAATATGAGTTATTTTTTTAATTTTAGGGGTGCATAATTTAAGGGTTTATGGAAGTGCTGATATATGTCAAAAATAGATGTTTTTTGTAATCAAACCATCAACAAATGATGACATTTACTTTTACAACAAAAACAGAACATAAAAGTCATGTTGTGTATGAGAAATGAAATGCCAAAGTGAAGCAAGACATTTAAATTTAGATAGACTTTTAAAACACTGGCTCCATTCTTGTGTTTGAGGGGCATTATAAGAAAAAAAATTAAACAGAAGATTCTGGAACTTTTTTCAAAAATCTAGTGAAAGGCTCTTAATGACATTCGTATTAAGTTGGTTTGCACAGTTCCACCAGAAGTGGATAGGGCCAGGAACTTTTTGAATGACCCTCATAAAAAGGGTCAGATCAAAAGCAACCGAGAAAAGGTGTAAACATCCTTATGGAGCTTTCTGTTGCCATAAAAACCAGCACTTTCATCCAATCTGCCCCTACACCTTATGCAGCCTTTTCCCCACCCCAATGATGCTACATATGAATTTTGATTTTCGTCACTCAAGGGCATAAACTTAAAAATGAGTGATGTGATTTGGCCCGAAACAAAATAACCATTTTGTATTTTCAATCAGAATGAATTTAGCTATTTTTGGTCTACAAGTCATCCTGATACTTCCTATCCAGTTTCAAGTCAATTGGCCTTTCTGTTCAAAGGAAGTTCAGAAATGGATTTTCAAGATGGCAACTGTGGCGACCATATTAGATTTCCGATCAGAACAAATTTAGCTATTTTTGATCTACACCCAGCTACTTCCTGCCAAGTTTTGAGTAAATTGGCCTTTCTGTTCAGGAGAAGAAGCGCAAAATAGATTTCTAAGATAGCTGGCATGGCAGCCATCCTGGATTTGCGATCGGAAAGAGTTTAGGTATTTTTGATCTACAAGTCACCCTGATGCTTCCAACCAAGTTTTAAATCAACTGGCCTTTCAGTTCAGAAGAATCGAAAAATAGGTTTTCAAGACAGCTGCCAAGGCGGCCATCTTGGATTTCCGATCGGAATGATTTTAGCTATTTTTGATCTGTAAGTCACCCTGATGCTTCCTACCAAGTTTCGAGTCAATTTGCCCAGGGGTGTAGGAGGAGTAGGCTTTTAAAGCAAATTGTTGACGCCACATGGCAGACACTGACCGATCACAATAGCTCACCTGAAGCATTGCGTGCTCAGGTGAGGTATCAATGTTAATGGTAGTAAGGGCAGTTTTGGTAACAGATAGGTGACGACTGCCTAAGAGAAAGTGATGATGAGCCCTGTCCTGATGTCGCGCATCATCCTGGACGTTCTAACTGCGGTCAATCTGCAACACCCCATGTCTCCCTTAAATGTTTGATAAGACATTTAATAGTGGACATATTCACCCCAAAACGATTAGCACCTTGTTGCTGCCTCTGACTCTGCATCAGAACAAAACCAAGCAGGATTTTAGTATGGCCATGCTTAAAGCTAGTCTTTGATATCAGCCTACACAATAACATACCTTGTGCATATGAGAGTATATTTCTTAATACAAATTCAAATTCTTGCATGAAATTATTTATTTATAGTGATAAGAGATCATAACTATTAGCTGACGAGTCTTCTACAAAATGGTTATGGTCAAACCTCTGAAGCTACTTTTGACCTTTTAGATGCTTAATTTAAATATTGGTACATTACATTTGTTAGTACTTTCCTAAGAAAATAGGACTTGACTTTTCATGCAAACTGCAAATCCTGTTTTCTAGGAAATAAAATAAAAATACCAATCATTTGTTGCCAACTAATTTTGTCATCTGCATACTAAAGATTAAGAGTTTTCTGTTGTTCTTATACCATAAACCCATTGTATACTGAAAAGAATCTCCCACACTATATATTGGAAGAATCCAATTTCAATTTTAGGTACGTCTATGAGATTTAGATATTCCTATAGAAAAAAGGCTAAACTATTTGCAAACAATGGAGACCCTGATCAGACGCCGGGTTCTGCAGTGTCTGATCTGGGTCTGCACTGTTTGCCAATTACTCTTTAAGGGGCCTCCAGACTACAATGGGTTAAAAGCTTATTAGCCATTATCTGCAGATGCTGTTTTAGTATGTGCTTGCACGTACTGTCTCTTCCTGCTATTTGCTCTTCTTGCTATGTGCGTCATATTAGGCTCCTTTGAAGTGCTGTTTAAACCATTTACCCTTGTGTGTAATGATGCAGATGTAAGCCCACAATATGATTGGCTGATAGAGTGGTTTCTGGCTCTTACAAAAATTTTTAATATGTGATACAGCTAAAAGTAATAATAATATTGGTAATTCCAATAAAGCAGATGATGGTGGATTTTCTACCTCTTAAAAATGGCATCAGCTGTTGAAATTGCAATTTAGCGCCAATTTTAACGACGATTTTTGTGGTAATATGGGTGAAACAGATTCATTTTCCAGCAATAACAAATTATTATAAATATAATAATTGTGATGGACCATACAGTTGGTGAAATATATGATGAAAGCGACCGTTGTAGCTTTTATGCTTGTTTTGCTTGTTTTATTATAAAATATGAAAGTTGGATATCAGACTATTTTTCAGCTGCTCTGTACAGAAAACAACCTAATGATATATGCAACCAGCATAGACCAAGATCAGACTGGGTTTAGTTTCTGTTTACATCTCAGAAGGTATGTTCAAGCTAAGTTTCATGACATTAACCTATTGTTCCAGACAGCATAACAATAACTAGACTGGGTTCACAGATCAATGGATAAATGGCAAATATATAAACGGGTGTTCTGGACTACCGCCAGAAGACCTGGGCCCAGTTGTTCAAAGCTAACGATGTCGTTAGTTAATAACAATTCATTAAAATTTACATTGATATGCAAATATGCTCATTTTTGGTGAAAAATGTGAGCAGCTTTTGCACTCAGTGCAAAAGCTACTCACATTTTTTCAGCAAAAAATATCAGAATATTGTATATTGAATCCGCTAAAACAGTTAAGGAAATGACCCATAACGACACTTTGAACAACTGGACCCTGATAATCAAAGAAATAAGAAGTACATACTGTGCAACTCGAGGAATGAATGATTTCCCATCATCATCACTGCAATTAAAAAGATACATATGAGTCAATCAAAGAAACTGTAAAGAGAATGGGCTAAGACCCAAACAAGTTTAATGAATAGAAAACTAAATTGGCTGGCAGAAAAGAAGACAGCATTCTCTGAAAAAATCACAGTATTTTGATAATATAAATTCACATTTTATGGGTACAATAAAATTGCACCGGAAACAAAATATTCATTCCCAAGTGTGGTTGTTTCAGAGAGGGTGCACTGTCAACTTTATAAATAAATTTTGAAAACTTACCATTTATGACAAGAGAACAAATACAGTGAAGAGACAGGTTCAATAGACTGTCCTATAGTGACCTGAAACAGACAAATTTTAGAGCTCTTTTTATATCAGATGGGTGCAAACTAAACACAAGTTTAACCCTTAATAGGCCAAGAAAACCTGCATCTGAAAATGTTGTCTGTTTATGTCGTCTGCTGAATATTCTTGCTAACTTTTCAAACCTATTTTTGCATACAGGCAAACAGTGTGGACCCTGATCAGACTGCTCCTAGAGGAACAGTGTGACCTGGGTCCACACTGTTTGCAAAAATGACTTTTAAAATCACAAGCAGATGACAAAGCAGACGACAATTGTGATTGGCAGTTTAAGGGTTAAAATAATCATTTTTACAAGGGAGGTAGAGGCTTCCTATTTGCTTTCCTAAACACCAAATCCTTTCTGAAAAGGGATCTAATCTAAAAGGAAGGAAATTGCTCCCAAGTGGAGCAAATTCTTTCCTTTTAGAGTAGACCCTTTTTTCAGAAGGGAGGTAAAACACCTTTGACAGTTGCCTCCCCTGTAAGTGTATCAATGCCCTTTAACAAAGTTCTGTGGAACACTGGAGTAGCCTCCAATTTCTTCTACCCATCATCCATAAATTCTAGGAGTAAAGGACATGTATGTATATTTGAGGTACATGTATATGATACTTTACTGAAGAACAGATAACTATCTGCACTCCTTCTTCCGTCAGGCACCAGAATATGGAACCAGCTTCCAGAGAATCTCTCCATGTCTCAAACCCTGGATAACTATGAAATCACACCTTATCTTTTCATGGAGATGAAAAATATCAATACTTTTTTTTGCTGAAAAAAGATAGTGTTGTGCCGATTAATCGAAAAAATAGAAAACTAATTGGATGAGCCCACTATCGTCAACTATGCATAATTTTTTTTCCACTATCGATTTTTTGAAATTCTATTTCTAGAAACATGGGCAAAAGGCCACAAAATGAGACCTCCATATTAAGAGTATTATGAAAGACTCATTGACAAGAACATGACTGAAAAATCTGCTTTGTCTTCAAACAACCTATATCTCAAATTACCCTAGTAATGCTATTATATGCGGTTGCATTTTAAGTAATATAGAAACATAAAGCACATATGCTATAATGATTTATTATTTGATGCCGACTGCATAATTGATAATCAATCGGTTTTACTTTCTCGATAATCTTATGATTTTCCTCTCCAATTCCCCACACTAAAAAAAGGTGTTCTATCTTAAGCTATGGCATTAATGAAATCACTTACAGCAGGTTTTGTAAGACTAGAGGTGATCACATTTTCTAGTGATTCTTGTAACTGTACCAAAGATTTATCATTCTCTAGTGGATACAGCACAGTACTATCTGGAATGAAAACACAATACATATCCATTACATACTGGGCCCAATTTTGTTCAAAACTAATGATGTCGCTAGTTAATGTATTGTTAAAACTTTGATCTGACACTAAATATGTGATATATGCTGTGAATTAGATATTGTATGTACAAGAACAGTTAACATTTTAACAACTAACAAGCTCGTTAAGCTAATGATGATGCTTTGAACAACTGGGCCCTTGTCTTAAAATTTGAATGTCCATATTTTATTACCTGATGGGTCTTGTATGTCTAAAATCTGCTGAATGCCTGCCTGTCTGCCTAATACTCATGGTAAGTATGGTACAGAACTCTAACAATTCCATGAAATTTATTTATTTCTTCATGAAAACATTTGTTAAGGTACCCATTTGATCTTTTTGTTAAGGCAATTCCAATAAGTACCCATAGCAGATATTTTGGCAGAGAAATAGAAAGTAGGCCAGACAGTAACATGTGACCCAAGAGAATGGCCCAGCGGGCATGTTTCCATTAAAGCAGCTTGTCTTTCAGTGAGTGATTCCACACATAAGAATTTCTCTGAAACTTTGCTTTGTGCATGTGTTTCAATGTGTGACTTCCCATACAGTAATATTTCATGGATTTCTTTAAAATATCTGTTTTAAGGAGAACAGATACACTTCCAGGGGAGGTAACTGGTGATGATTTAGTGTTTTATGTCCCTTTCAACATTATTTAAGTCATATCAAGATGATGGAAGTGTGATAATGAAAGGTTCTGTGCAATGAAGTGCCCCACAGTCATATGTATATTCCACTTCCAGCAGGTTCAAACCCTGGACCTCATGAATCGATGTTGGGACTGCTTACCCCTCCACACCAGAGAAGATAACTGTATTTGAAACTTTTTTGTCTCCCTTTTGAAAGGGATCTACTCCATTCGGGAACATTCTTTTCTTGTAGAACAGACCCCTTTCAGAAGAGATTTGGCCTTCTGAAAAGGATCTATCCTACAAAGAAAGAATTTGCTTCCCTTTTCTGACACACTAAGTCTCTTCTGAAAAGATCTACTCAACAAGTAGTCAATCCCTTTCAGAAGGGACTTGGTGTGTTGGAAAGCAAACCAGAAAAAACAATACCTATCTCCCTTGTTACAAAAATGGCAGAAAATCTACGAGTCCGCAATGTATGTTGTGTTGGAGTTTAATGGCCCAATCAACACTTTTAAGGTCATGTCAAAATGGTCAGTTTATCTAACCTCACTTTTTCCTGGGTAGGCTTAGTCCTCTAAGTGGTTAACCATTACTTAAGATCATTCTTTCACCAGAAAGTATGCAATATATTATCAGTTTCCCAAAATCTCTGTTTATGCCTACCTTTCAATGTATGACTAGCCCTGCAGTACTGTATCCAAGGATTTCCAGAAATATCTGGTGGATAATGAAGATCTTCTTTCTTTAAATACTGATACAGAAGAAAGAACACAATGCAAGAGTACATGTACAACAACATACAGAAGCAGCAGATTTGGCTGAAATCTATTTGACAGTGAAGATGACTGTTATAACTGAGATGGAAACTGGTGATAAAAACTTCACGCTTCTGCTGAAAAGTTTGGGAATAATTACATAATATGTTTAATCCTCCTTTTTGCTGAGAAATTTTATCTGGATAAAGCAAATATATATATTTATATAAAAAAAAATCCTAATGTCATACGTTTAGAACACTCAGGTAAAGGTCTAAGATGAACTTACATGGTTTTCCTAACTGCAGTATCATGTCATGCACACATGAAGTGCAGATAAATTTGGGTAAACATCTGACACTGTCCTTTCCTGACCTTGAAATAGATGTCAAGGTAATCAAAAATTAAACAGCTCTAAAACTTGTCCCATTGATGATACATCAATGGGACAAGTTTTAGAGCTGTTTAATTTAATACAAGTTTCATGATTAGTCAACTGGCTCAAGATATCATGCACAAAAACAACTGTCACGCTGACAGTAACACTAACAATATTCAGACAAAGAACAATATAAAAATTATAACTACTAGCATTAAATGTACCAGAAAGGGTCTCCATCGTAAGGGAAGAATTTTCAGAAGTAGCTCATTTTTTACCTGTCCTACTTTCTCTAGTTTGAAGCCCGGTCGTTTGTCAGTGGGTGATACAGCTCTGAGATCAGCTATAGATTCTTCTTCCTCCTTCTATAAAAATAATATAACATAGTTCCAGATATGGTGCCTTTTACAGCTGAAACATACGGATATTTTAATATTTTTCCACAAAAACATATGTTATAGTTACTCATTAGAAGGACCTTGGCAAAAAAATATAATGTGGATACCCCTCTTATCTGGAGCTATGTTACAAAATTCATAGAAGGGCCGCGTCATAAGAAAAAGTGTTTTTGAACATGTGTAAGATGTGCAGATTCGATCATCCTGCATATGCGCAAAGTATCATCTGGGCCTTTGCTCTCCATTCATACATTCTGTAGTATCCAATGATTCTGTTAGTGGACAGTGAAGGCCTTGATCAGACTGTGTGGACGTGCAGGCTGATCTGGGCCTTCACTGTCTGCATATGCCCAAAAACATGTCATCATTCTAGATGACTGGGCACAGAAGCATGACAGTACTGAATCTAGCAGTACAAACATGAAAAGTGAAGGTTCTGAATAGCTTGCAAACTCTTATAACCAGGGCCTTCATTTTTTTTTCTGTTTTCTAGTACATTCTAGACTATCCAATATCTCTTCAAGAGAACTGTGTAGGTCCTGATTTAGGGAATTTTATGCACTTGTTAAATTTTCTGCTATTTTTACGAGAAACAACTTTTGTTACTTCCTGTTTGCTTTCCTCTACATCAAATCCCTTCCAAAAAGGGTCTACACTCATACTCTAAAAGGAAAGAATTTAATCCCAATTTAATCCCAAGCAAATTCTTTCCTTGTTGAGTCAACCAGTTTTCAGAAGGGGACAAAGACAATATTAACTCTATGCATGCTGGGTAATTCTGCATGCTTTTTTGTAATCTAGATTTTTTTTTTAAAATGAAATTTTTCAAAAAAATCTTTCAGGAATACCATCAGTGTCAAACAAGCTGGATCTAGATCAGGCCTGACATTTTGTTGGGCCTGACCTGGGTTCCAAACTGTTTGCAAAGAATATCAGCAGATGACTAAAGTCACCACTAGCAGGGAAAGAGTTAATGGAATAACCTCCCCCCTGGAAGTGTACCTATTCCTCTTAAATGGTAGGTGGATTGACATGGACATTAAATGTCTGCATATCCATTAATGATGCTCTTGATGTGTGACAGCATAAAAATTAACATCATTTTTAAACAGACATACTCAACCCTTAACCCTTGTCATGCTGAATAAATTGATGCCAGGAACGGCCACTTCTAATTTTCAGCCAATCAGATTACTTGATCCAGATTGTTGATACAAATTCAAAATGTGAATGGCAAACAGTGCAGATCAGTTGGCAAAATAAAAACATATTTCAAAATGTCATCTTCTGCTGCTGTGACCAGCATTTTCAGGGTAAACAAGTGATAGATCTCCATATCAGATACATGTACTTACTGGTGTGAACTGGGCAAAACTGTCACGAAGAAATTCAGCAACAAAGTTTATGTCATGCTGTGTCATCTGAAAGATACACAAAATTCAAGATAAAATGGCAGGAATTGTACACTGCCAGACAAGCTTAGATCAAAGTAGGGTGGATGTTATTTATGATTTTAGTATTAACCCTTGCCAATAAATTAAGTTGCTATGCCCACTTCTAATTTTCAGCCAATCTGATTACTTGAGCTAGGTTGTTGATGCAAATTCACACACTTAATGACAAACATAGATCCTGATCAGTTGGCTTCTTCAGAATCAATGGGTCTACAATGTTTGCAAAGGCAGCGTATATCCAAGTTCAGCAGAACTAGGGTTAATAGTGTGGGGAATCCACATGACCAAATGACTAGGTACACAGAGTTTGATTCTATTTTTAACTCTGCATAAGTTAGGATTTTTATTTATACCGAATGGAATTTGTTCAAAAAGGTCCAAAGAAAGCAAAAGATCAAGCTCCTTTTGGAGATGTGAACACTATTCTGAGATCTGATCTGATTCTCAAGAATATTCAGAAAATGTTTTGCTATAAATCATGGCTACTGGGACAATGTCCCCAAATTTTGACACAAAACATGCTCTAAATGTTC
This sequence comes from Anodontia alba, assembly GCA_964016985.1. Taxonomy (NCBI): domain Eukaryota; kingdom Metazoa; phylum Mollusca; class Bivalvia; order Lucinida; family Lucinidae; genus Anodontia; species Anodontia alba. Next base: position 156,426,082 of record OZ024821.1, read on the forward strand.
TCTCTAGTCAGACCAGTTCTCAGAATAGTGCTTATACCATTAGAAAGAGCTTGATTTTCTGTGTACTTTGCACTTTATTTGAACAAATTTCATTAGGTATAAATAGAGATATTCTGAAAAGTTCTACCTTATGCGGAGCTAAAAATAGAAACAAACTCCATGTACCTAGCCATTTTGGTCATGTGGATTCCCCAAAATGGTTAAGTATATTTATGTCAGTTAATTTTCTTATCCCACAGAACTTATATTCAATATAAACAGCACTAAATTATGACTTTCCATCTCATATGAATATGGTACTGAATGTGACTGTGTCATTTCTGTGAGTTTATTTGTTTGAGTTAAGAGTTAATGTCGCTGTAAACAAACTTTGTTGTGTTGTGACGGTGCCTGCACGTGATGGTGAGAAAAGATGCCCTTTTATAGTGCAATCTCACTGCTGTATCACACTTCAGACACACTGACATGATACTATCACAAGTTACATTATACTGACATCAGTATCACCAGTCCTAGTTCTTACTATCAGTGAGAACCAAGTCAAAAAAAAAAAAAAAAAAAAAGCATGGATAGTACCACTTTTAAAAAGATTTTGGTTGATCCAGCTGGGGATCAAACCCACAATTGCCCCATTGGAAGAAAGACCTACCATTTGAGCCACTCAGTCTGGTCATTAATGTGTATGATGACTGAATCTATCGTGTTTACCTTACATATTTGGACAGACAGACAGACAGGCCCGAGCAAACAGTGTAGACCCAGATAAGGCTGCAGAATGCAGCATCTCATCAGGGTCTACACTGTTTGCCACTCATCCAGCAGTTTTTAGACAAAACATCCAGTAGTAAATTGTACTTGTTCAAATTTTTGACAATTTGCATGAAATATCAAATCCTGTTTTCTGGGAAAAATAAGAAAAAATATTTCAAAATGTCATCTGCTGAAATTTTTACCCAGAGTGCTAAGCTTTAAAAAGATGAACAAAAATGTAGACCATGATCAGACACTGCATTCTGCAACATCTGATCTTGGTTTACACACTTTGCTCAGGCTTGTCTGTCTTAATTTTTAAGGTGAATACAGCACCTACCTTGCTCAGTTCTGGTGGAGGTTTGTCTGGTGACAGTCGCAATATTACTGAAAAAAAAAATATGACAAAAACAAATGAGCCACAACGTCAGAAAACATACCTTAGGACATGTGCTCCCACCAAAGATACAGACCATTGATGTGTTGGGGTTTAACAACATGTCAACCCTTGTGGGTCATTTTGTGTCATCTCCCAGAGAAAGGGAGAAGAGATAGAAAAGATAGTAGAAAAGATAAAGGAATGAAAGAGAAGAAACAGAAGAAATAAAAACATTCCCCCTCGACCCTTCACTGCTACAAGAATAGCAAGCCTTGCCCAACTGTAAGCCAATATCAGTTTGATGCCCCGGTGATGTAAGATACATGAAACCTTCAACACATCCAAGCAACCCAAAGATACAGACCAGCCTGCACATTTGTGCAATCTGATCAGAATCTTCACTGGGCACAGCTTGGATAGCCAAGGATGCAAAGTTTCTTAATGCCGACAATAAAGACTAATCAGACTATGAGGATGTTCAGGCTTATTTCAGTCTTTGTTGGCTGCATCTGGCAGAAGGAACGTTTTACCATGTAGTGGCTAAAATAGTCTTCCATTAGCATGATCTATTTAAGGTAAAGGAACTTATTTTGAACTCTGTTAGAAATGATAAAACAGAGGATCTTACATGAGTGTACATTTCATATATCTGGTATAAAACAAGTTCAATAACTTGCATCCTTTTTAAGCCTTGAAAAGCAAAAAAAAAAATAAAATTGTTGAATGAGTGAAATAAATAACATGTATTTATGTTTCTATTAATTAAATAGCTCAAAAGTTACAAATAATAATGAGGTAATCCAAAACAGAGGGATTGCTTTGCTGTTTTCATTCAACATAGATAGGTTTTCCTATCTAAGCTCATTTATAAGCTCAGAAAGAAAAGTATGGCAAATTCTGACCTTTTCATTTTACTCTCATATTCTTACCTACATATAACCATCTGAAGAAAGCCTTGAAGTTCTTTATACTGCCATCTATCACCCTATAACACAAACAAAAGCCATTAAAAGGTCCAACAAACCTATACAGGAGACTGGAGAAATTTGCATAAAAAAAAACAAAAAACTTCATGCCAGCAGAATTAAAGTTAGTATCTGTGCAACTTTCAATATAACCTTACCTTTTGGTATTAGAAAATACTATTTCCAAATAAAATGCAGTTGCTCCCAGTTTGAAAATCCTACCAAGAACTGGATATCTAACTGAAGAAACCAGACAAAGTGACCAGTGGGTCATGTATATCTCCAGCCGGCACAATCCATCAACAGGCCTGATTCTCTTTTTCACAATACACCAAGTCATACCCAAGGTTTGTACCAAATTTCAAAATACTAGGACAAGTAGTTCCCAAGAAATCTTTGAGGGAAAGAAGTTTAAATACACAAACAAATACACACACAAACATTGTTACGGAAAAGACAAAAACTATATATCCTCTATACACTATGTTTGCCAGAATTGTCTGAATAGGTAGTAGATTATAATATACAAAGCATTATATACTTCACAGTGTGTTCGTATGTTATGCATTTTTTGTGCTTAACAAGTACGTCTATTTGACATTGAGTGTGCATATTTTTCAGACTCACTGAAAACATATTGTATGCTTTTTAAAACTTTGAGTTTCTGAATACTTCTTACAATTCATTCTACGGAGAATATATAAACAATATAGATCGAACTTTGGTGAAATTGATGTCACACCTGCCCCACAAAAAAAGTAATGCTTATTTCAGGTAGAAGAAATTAATATAGGAATTTCGTCAAAAGCACATGTATGATTATTTTCATATGATGCATGAGAAGTTGCGCTCAAAAGGTACCCACAGTCTATACACATTCATAAAATCTGAGTAAGAAACTGACGAAGTTACAGTGAGAAACTTAAAAATTATATCCAACCACATGAACTTCTGCAGACCATGAAGAAAAAATGTGCAAAGTTCCAAAAAGACTGGTATAAAACTGTATGAGGAGTTGCAAACATAAGGTACACACTGTCTATACATCTGAAGTCAGAAAAAGGCAAAGTTCACAAAGTAAAGAAAAAAGTGATAAAAATTAATGGAAGTAGTATATAAAAACCACATGCACATCTTCAGACTATGGACAATACATGTGCAGAGTTTCAAAAAGATTGGTGTAAAATTGTATGAGGAGTTGCACTCACGAGGTACCCTCTGTCTATATACTGAGGGTGAAAAATGACTAAGTTCACAATGTAGAAAAAAGGACAAAAAATTATCTAACAATTATATCCAAACCACATGTACATCCCCATACCATGGAGAAAACACATGCAAAGTTTCATAACAATCGGTTCAAACTGTAAGAGGAGTTGCGCTCACAAGAGGTACCCACTGTCTATATAGTGTGGGTGAAAAATGATTAAGTTCACAATGTTGAAAAAGTGACAAAAATGATCTAACAATTATATCCAAATCACATGCACATCCTCATACCATGCAGAAAACACATGCAAAGTTTCAAACCTATCGGTACAAAACTGTAATAAGAGGAGTTGTGCTCATAAAATACCCAGCTTAAATGTTGACGGATCGACGAACGGATGGACGGATAGATGAACAGACGAAAACTTGCATGCCTAAGTCACCCTGCTAAAGCAGATGCGACAAAAAACGAGAGTTGCCGGAAAATCTATTGGAATAAAACTGATGTTCCTATGATTTTTGTCAAATCAAAACAGCTCAGATACCAATCTTTAAAGGGAAACAATACACTAAGAGTGCTAAGCCTTAAAAGTTTTATTCAGAAGATTTTATTTTATTTTGCACAAAAATCTGAAAACCCTGAATGACTTTGGATTCCCTAAATCTCCTCTTATATTCTGAAGAGAAGGAATTTTACTTATGTAAACCAAGAACATGTGACAATATATCAATGTATCAGTGCAAAAGAGTGCTTGCAAGGGAGTGAGTGTGCTTTTAGAAACAATAAACTCATATTTGTGGTGCATTATTGATCTGTTGTCAAATCAACGAATTTCCTTCATTCCAGGCTCTCAGGCATACCATTATGCTGTGCATGCAGGATGTCAAGCTTTGGGGATATAGTTGTAAAATATGAGTCCTATATACTATATGTAATTATATAATCTCTTATAATTCTGTCACAGACTTATATAGCTCCAAATAAGGCACTTTTTTTTGCAACCAAAAAGTATTGATATTTTTGCTTACTTCTCCACGAAAACATATGCTGAGGGTACTCATTAGAAGTGCATATGTTTTGTGGAGGAATAAGAAAAAATGTTTCCTGATACCCTCTCTTATCTGGAGCCATGCATATACCCCAAGGTAGGTTATGTTGGGATACAACTCAAAGTGAAATAATCTTGTATGCCTTACTGTTGTAGTTCACTGGTCTTTAAAACAAATGAGCCTGTCGTCATGACTGCCTCCTGTAGTGTCTTCCGATCTAGACCTAGAACACCAAACTTCTCATAGTTCCTAGACATACCTTTCAGTTCACTCATGTGGTATAATATAGCCTGACTCACACTGAAAACAAACATTAGACTTAACTCTTTCACCCCTAGTTTCTGACATGGACTCGTCCATCTTTGAATTTGAAAACATTCGTAGTTGCAAATAGGAATTTCAGTTGTTATATAACAGGGTGTTCAATTGTTTTAAACAACATGTTTACTATGTTTCCATAAATAGCTTTATTTACTATGTTTCCAAAAATAACTTTCTAGAACAACATGTTTACACTTACATGATGTTTACATCCTTGATTCTGGACTGAGTTATTTTTGGCATGTCATGGAAGATTTAGAAGTTTCTTGATTGGAACTGGAAAGTAAGAGATGCTTGTAGTAAATTCTTTTTCTAGAACCTTCTTTGATATTATATAAGGAGAACAGATTTTCATCTGGGCATCTTTGTATACTTTCACTGGAAATTATTCTATACTGGATTACTTTACTATTTTATTCATTCTGGACTTAAATTCTGAATTCAGGAACATTAAATTGTGGGATCAGAAACTGATATTCAAAGGATTTGTTTTATAAATTCTCATGGATTATTTCAGAGGGACTTTGTGACATAAACTTGAAAGGTACTGTCTACTTACATTCTTTTGTTTTGAATCTTGTCTTATTTTTTTGTGGAATAAATATTGTTAATAATTTAAAACTTGTTGCTGGTTTCACTTTCATTTCTTTCTCGTTACGCCTGGCTCGTAACACAGTCAAAAATCAATTACAGAATGGTAAACAGTGTAGATCCTGATGAGATGGCTCATTACAAGCTCTCATCTGGGTCTACACTGTTTGCAAAGGAATCTGTATTGGTCTGTAGGGATGAAAGGATTTACTCTCTAGATTAATCACTACATGATGTGAGTGATCATAGGGTAGATAAAAGGTGTATCCAGATATCTTTTTTTTTTTTTTTTTTTAAAGAAAAAAATAAAAATCTGGGCCCAGTTGTTCAAAGCATTGTTAGCTTAACAAGCTCGTTAAGAGTCATTTCGTTAACTGTTTTAGGGAATTCAATATAAATATTCTGATATTTTTTGCTGAAAAAATGTGAGTAGCTTTTGCACTCACATTTTTTCAGCAAAAAATTTCAGCATATTTGCGTATCACTCGAGGTAAATTTTAACAAATCGTTAACTAACAACGTCGTTAGCTTTGAACAACTGGGCCCTGGATACTCCTTTTATTTCTCCATAAAAACATACACTGTGGAAACATATCGCAGAGGCGCTTTTACTATATACTTACAGGTTTCTTGTGGAGAAATAAGAAACATATCAAAACATTTTGATTGAAGAAAGTACCTTATCTAGAACTAAGTGTGCACCATTTTTCTTAATTGGATATTCCCCTTATCCAGATGGGCTTCACATGAATGCTTTTGAAGTAAAATTAAGATAAACATGCAAGACATAATTTTATTCCCACTGACTTTAGTACTCTGAGTCGTGAAATTAATTTTTCAAGGGAAAGGTTGCAAGACCTATATACAAAGTATATAGTAGGGATGATGAGATAGTTTGTGGATTCTATCAGTAAACACGATATGATATTATAGCCATACCTACTAATTAATTATTTAGTTCAAATGACTTCCTAATACACAGTATTAATGGAAGTAGCATAATGATAGAATGCAAAGTATAAAACAGGATTCACCAATGACAACCCTACTTCCCTCAACCCTATGGGAATAAATTCAATTTGGTCATCAGTCAACTAAATTTATATATAACTAGACAACATACATGTATTTTAATATTTATCTCTTTTGCTGTGCTTTTTTTTTTTTTTTTTTTTTTTTTGCTTAAAATAAGGCTTGACATTTCCCACAATTTTTTTTTTTCTTATTTTTCTCATAATAGTTAGTTAGTTAGTTTTATTTAGTATCATAGATTGACATTGACATAAAACAATACAAAGTGTAGCTAAATATACATAAACATATAAAACATATATTAAAACATACACTAGTAATGTTCAATGACTTGTAAACCAATACCAAGGATAGCATAAAAAAGAGAAAGTGATTTCTCTTATTTCCATTGTGGTCCTTATATACTCCTTGGAGAGAATTCCTACCCAAGTTTCTGAAGTGGATTCTTCCATTCTTGAATTTGGAAGTGTCCACTGATGCAAATAGGAGTTACAGTCTAAAATCAAAAATAGAATGGCAAACAGGGTAGATCCTGATGAGATGGGGTTTTTTTAACAATCCATCTCTTCTGAATCTACAGTTTGCATAGGTATCTGTTTTTGTCTGCCAGGCTGAAAGGATTAACACTAAGCACTCTGGCTAAAATTTTCAGCAGACGACATACTGAAATATTTTTTTTATTTTTCCCAGGAAACAGGTTTGACATTTTATGTGTCACAGGGATGAAATAATAACTTATTTTTCCTCTTCCAAAGTGCACCGTGCGTTATTCTGTTCCGTTCTTGTTAACGGAGTGGCACTTGGTGACATTTAGTTTAACCCATGAGTTATTTTTGGAGTTGGGAATTTCACCAGAAGGGAGAGTTTAAATTTTAACCAACCGTAAGGATTTTTAGAATAAAAAGTATGTAAGACGATGAATGGTTGGGTAATTTTACTAATCTGCATGTTCTACGTAATTAATCCAGCGCGCGCTAAAAAGGTCATTCCCTGTTGTGCTGTCGCCATATTGGCACCGTAAATTGTCGTTTCAATAAAAGACAAGTTTATTCTACATTATCTTTCAAGGATGATGAAAGGATAAATTACCAGGTATGTTTTCCATCTGTACTCGTGTTGATATGTTGCTAGCCGTCTGTTTTTCTACTTTTATTTGGATTTATGCAACTGAGGTCTGTCATGTACTTTTCATACATGATGTAAACAAATATTTACACGCTGAGTCCGCTGTTTGGTAAAGCTGCCTAATTAATAAACGCATATTGGCTTCAGTGCGACAGTGATGACCAAAAAGGTAGATTGTTAATGTTTCTAGCGCTAGATAGTAACATGCAAATGGTTTTTAAGTACTTTAAAGTTTCAAAGTAATTTTATGTACATTGTGTACATTCTATAAGTAGGTGTGTCCTAAGATAAATATAGACACGTATTTTTCCCAGTGTTATAAATAGATACCATCTGTTGCATTGCATACGGCGTGTCAAATGACTGTATGAATTGTCTGTTTTTTGTCCGTGTTGTACGTTTTGTTTGTCTTTACTGTTTCCATGTTTGTTTTAATTGTAGGACACCCCTTTTCTAAATAAATGAAAGAATCATCTATGGTCGTAGAGTCTATATGTATTTAAGAGAACTCTGGAGACAATTTGCACAAAATGTCAAATCCTGTTTTCTGAGAAAAAAAAATAAGAAAAATATCACCAATTTGTCATCTGCTGGAATAGCCTAGAGTGGTAAATATAAATATTTGACAAGGCTTGTACCTCTGAAGGTGTTTCACCACCAGTTTCTGTATGTTTGAGTAAGACGTTTCAATGGAGTGACCCAGTTTGTTCAGTCCCTGTAAAAAATACAATAAATGATCTCTAATTAGAACAGTCCTCTTTAATGCTTAGCATGCTGGGTAAAAATTTCAGCAGACAACATTTTGAAATATTTTTTTTCTTATTTTCTCATAAATAGGCTTTGACATTTCATGCAAATTGTCTCTTTAAATCCTGTTTTCTGGAGGAAAACAGAAAATATCAATTTGCTGTGTGCCTAGAGAGTGATACAGGTAACACCAAAATCGTAAAATTAAAAAGAGCACATAAAATGTTAATTTTTAGTAAAAAACAAAACAAGAGCTCCACCAAGCGGGGCATTATACGCCCATGCAAGTAATAAGATGTAGCACATAAACTGGCTCCTGCATAATTCTGTGCTCCGGATATAAACTGTAAGCAGAATTACAAAAAAAATTTTTTTTAAAAATTTCATTGGGGCATATCTCTGCTGATATTTAGTGAACTGTAACCTAAGGGTCCAAGATGGCCAAGAAATTAAGGGAGAAGTGACTTCTCCCTCCTGGGAAAATAGGGAGAAGTTTGCTGCTTCTAGGGAGAAGTGCTTTCTGATGAAGGACACACCACAGAAGCATGGCTATATTATAAGCTCATATGAGCTGATTTGTTTTTCCTATACTTCAATATCGGACCAAACAATAACAAAACAAAAATAAACAACCAAAAAAAAAAAAAAAAATGAAAAAGAAAAAAAAAATCAATATCTTGTCAATATGACCAAAACTTTAGTTATTTGCAAAAAATATACCTGTTATATAATAAAGTTTGCACACTATCACCTCTAAACGACATGCTACTAAAAGTTTACAAAAACTTTCAAAGGGGCATAAATCTGCAAATATTTGGTGCACTGTAATCTGGAAATAATATGTGCTGCTCCACATCATCGTGTAACTATTTATGAAGTTTCAGCTTGATCGAATGTAAACTGTAGGTGGATTTAGCCAAAAACAAAACAAATTAATATAAATTTTCAAAGGGGTTTAACTCTGCTAATATTTGGTGGACTGTAACCTTGAAACAATATGCATGCACTGCTCCACATCATGGTCTAACTACAAATTAAGTTTCAGCTTGATAGGATGAAAACTGTAGGAGGATTTAGCCGGAAACGAAAAGTTTACTGAAATGTTCAAAGGGGCATAACTCTGCAAACATTTGGTGGACTGTAACCTCGAAATAATATGCGCTGCTCCACATCATGGTCTACCTGCACATGAAGTTTCAGCTTGATTGGATGTAAACTGTAGGAGGATTTAGCCAGAAACGAAAAATTAATAGAAATTTGCAAAGGGGTATAACTCTGCTAATATTTGGTGGACTGTAACCTTGAAATATTATGTGCTGCTCCACATCATGGTCTAACTACAAATCATGTTTCTGCTTGATCGGATGTAAACTGTAGGAGGAGTTAGCCGGAAACAAGAAGTCTACTGAAATTTTCAAAGGGGCATAACTCTGCTAATATTTGGTGAACTGTAACCTCGAACTAATATGCGCTGCTCCACATCATGCTCTAATTATATATGAAGTTTCAGCTTGATTGGATGTAAAATGTAGGAGAAGTTAACTGGAAATGAAAAGTTTACAGAAATTTTCTAAGTGGCATAACTCTGCAAACATTTGGTGGACTGTAACCTCGAAATAATATGCGCTGTGCCACATCATGGTCTAACTATATACCAAGTTTCAGCTTGATCGGATGTAAACTGTAGGAGGAGTTAGCCGGAAACGAAAAGTCTACTGAAATTTTCAAAGGGGCGTAACTCTGCTAATATTTGGTGGACTGTAACCTCGAAACAATATGGGCTGTTCCACATCATGGTCTAACTATATATGAAGTTTCAGCTTGATCGGATGTAAAATGTAGGAGGAGTTAACCGGAAATGAAAAGTTTACAGAAATTTTCAAAGGGGCATAACTCTGCAAACATTTGGTGGACTGTAACCTCGAAACAATATGCGCTGCGCCACATCATGGTCTAACTATATACCAAGTTTCAGCTTGATCGGATGTAAACTGTAGGAGGAGTCAGCCAGAAACGAAAAAGTTTACGGATGGATGGACGGACGGACACCATACCCGTAACATAATACGTCCCGTTTTTCAAACGGGCGTATAAAAATCAACTAGAAATGTGTCAATATGACACAGATGTCCCTGCCCAGGGGCCATCCTGACCTGCACGCAGGCATTTTGCAAACAAGAGCTCCGCAAGCTGAGCATTATACGCCCATGGCAAGTAATAAGATGTAGCACATAAACTGACTCCTGTATAATTCAGTGCTCTGGATGTAAACTGTAAGTGGAATAAATTGGAAACAAAATAAATTTCAACGGGGCATAACTGCTGATGTATGGTGAACTGTAATCTAAGGCCCAGAAATTTAGGAAGTGACTTCTCCCACCTGGGAAAATAGGGAGGTTTGCTGCGTCTAGGGAGAAGTGCTTTCAGACGGAGGACACACGACAGAAGCATGGCTATACTATAAGCTCATATGAGCCGTTGGCTGATTTGTTTTTCCTATACTTCAATATCTGACCAAACAATAACAAAACCAAAATAAACAACAAAAAAAAAAAAAAAAAAAAAAAAATAAGCTGCAAGAAAATTTTTGTAAAGCTTATACTGATTTTATTTTTGTTCTTCAAGGGAGGCAACTCAGAAGAGTTATAAAAAAAAAAAAAAAAATCCAAAAAGAATTATGTTTATGAGTTTTGATGTAAGTCAAGCTTCTTAATTCTATACCATTTAATAAACTTATTTATAAAGATTTAATAATGGCAACATTTACATGCAAATCTAATAAAAGAAGATGAAAAAAAAAAAAAAAAAAATAATAATAATAAATAAATAAATAACTTGCCCATATGGCCATAACTTATTTGCCAAAAATATACCTATTATAAAATAAAATTTGTACACTATTACCTCTAAACAATCTGCCTGCAAAAAATCTGCAAAAATTTTCAAAGGGGCATAACTCTGCCAATATTTGGTGCACTGTAACCTCGAAATAATATGTGCTGCTCCACATCATTGTGTAACTATTACAAAGTTTCAGCTTTATCGGATGTAAACTGTAGAACTTAGCCGGAAACGAAAAATTTACAGAAATTTTCAGAGGGGTATAAATCTACTAATAACCTTGAAACAATATGCGCATGGTCTAACTACAAATCAAGTTTCAGCTTGATCGGATGTAAACTGTAGGAGGAGTTAGCCGGAAATGAAAAAGTTTACAGACAGACGGATGGACGCCAGATGCCGTAATATAATACGTCCCGTTTTTCAAACGGGCATATAAAAATGTAGTATAAAAAGGGCCATAACTCTCATAATAATTGGCGGATTTTACCCTAAATCAAACTTGACCTATATTTTATGATTATATAACTGTGTATAAAACACTAATCTTTTTAAAAAAATATCGAAAGGAAAACTTTTGAAGATGGAAAGGGGCCATAACTCCCATTATAATGGGTCGATTTTACCCTAAATCAAATATGACCTCTATCTTATGATTATATACCTGTGTATTAAATATGAATCCATTGCACTAATGTTTTCAAAAGATATCAAACTGAAACTATTTTTGAACATTGAAAAAGAGCCCAAACTCCCAAAATAATTGGTGGATTTCACCCTAAATCGAACTTGACCTATATTTTATAATTATTTATTATATACAAAGTAATGAAATATAGAGAATTATTAATGAAATAAAATGCATATTTTCACTAGTGAAATATGTTTTATATTTTCACTAGTGAAAATATAAAACTTATATTTTCACTCCTCTGAGCAGTGAGAAATATAAGATCTGGATCTACTTTTTTCTTATTTACATTAATGTTTTCATTACACGAGATGAAAATTTTTATGGTATTCACTGAAAAAGAGTAAATTTTCTTTTTATTTTATTTTTACACGCCAATGCGCGTTTCTGACGTCATATCTAACGTCACCAAACAAAACAAAACATGAATGTCATGGCGCCAAGGGACAAAACTGCGTGTCAGACTTTCCCTTGCAAATGCAAGATTTGCATCTCTTCTATCGAAAGTGATGTATATAATAAAAAGAAAATTCAAATGTTTGTCGTGAATATGACTTTTATTTCATCTCGTGAAGTGAAAAAATGTATATTTCATTCGTGCCTTCGGCACTCATGAAATATACATTTTTTCACTTCACTCGATGAAATAAAAGTCATATTCACTCCAAACATTTGAATATCCTCTATATACCCGTGTATAAAATATGAATCCAATACACTAATCTTTTCAAAAGATATCGAACGGAAACCATTTTTCAAAGTTGAAAAAAAGGCCAGAACTCCCATAATAATTGGTGGATTTTACCCTAAATTCAACTTGACCTACATTTTATAATTTTAAATACCTGTGTATAAAATCTGAATCCAATACACTAATCTTTTCAAAAGATATCGAACAGAAACCTTTTTTGTTATATACGGATGGGACGAACATACGTACAGACAGCGGTGATACTATATGCCCACACTATTAAAAATGGTGGGGCATAAAAACATTACCAGCTATATGGTATGCTGTTAGTAAAAGAAATGCTAGTTCCATTATACATTGTTTGCATTTCTCAAGGTTGTGGAATTATCCAATTTTTTACCTTATCTAGGGACAAGTAAATGAACAAAACTTACTTGTCCAACCAAGATTTTCTTGCCTGAAAATTGACATTTTTTCTTATTTTTCAAAGAAAATGTATATTGTACCAACAACATGTTTTTGTTTGTTGTTTTTTTTTTTTTTAGAAGAGTGAGGTTCTTCTAATGAAAAGCCTCAACATATGTTTTCTTTGAGACATAAGAAAAAAATATATTTCATAATCTGGATACTCTTCTCAGCTAGAGCTATGAAGTCCTTGTCCCAAAACAAGTAAACTAATTTCTTACTTGCCCTCTGAGAAATGGGACAAGATGGACAAGTCGGCACGGTATTTCCATAGCCCTGTATTACTGTTCTCTGCTGTAACATCATCCAGATGGTGCAATATGTTACCTACCTTATCTGTGAGATCATGTAATAGAAAGGTCTGCAGTTCTGGACTGAAAATAAACACAAACAACAAATGATGAGCAAAGCAGGAAAAGGGCTCTTATACACTAACAAAGGCCTAGATCAGCCCACATATGTACAGTCTGATAAGGGCCAGCAAACAGATACGAGTCAGCAACATGAATCAATAGACACTATAACACCTACGGTAAATGTCCTAAAATTTCAGACACTTTATTCATATTATTTTTGGCTTAAAGTTTGCTTTTTATGCAGTTGTTTCTTAAAACACTTAGTGGAATGGCAAACAGTGTAGACCCTGATCAGACTGCTCCTTCAGGAGCAGTCTGATCTGGGTCTGCACTGTTTAGATAAATTATGTCATTTTGTTAGACACTTTGGTGTTCGAAATTTTAGGACATCAGAATTTTCAGAATTACACTATATTGATTTTAGGCAGGAGGGATAATTCAAAAACGAAAGCAGCTAGAGTGTCTTCATTGTTTGCAACACATTGTCTCAATATGATTTAGCCATTTGTGAAGTTTCATTTATTCCATTTGGTTTAGGAGTTATGAGCCGGACACTAATTTTCAACATTACACTACGTGGATTTTAGGCAAGTGGGGTAATTCAAAAATCAAAGTAGCTAGAATTGACTTCCTTGTTCATGATACATCATCTCAATAAGATTTAGCCTACTGTCGAGTTTCATGAATATATTCAATAGAGTTTAGGAGTTATGAGATGGACATGAATTTTCAGCATTACATTACATGTATTTTAGACAAGGGGGATAATTCACAAAATCAAAAGTAGCCCCTGTACTTCAGAAATGATCCAGAGCAGATATTGTGCCATTATTTCTCAATATAATATCCCTTTACCTTGATGCACTTTCTCCCATTACTGTTTGTTTTGCTTACACCTTCAAAATGGAAGCCTTCTTCTTGGTATCCCAAGTGCCACAGCAACTTGAGAGGTGTGAGCTGGTGAATTATCTTATTGGAGACAGGGGGGGGGGGGGGGGGGTGGGGGGGGAGGGGGGGGGGAAGGGGAGGATGAGGAAGGACCTCGAAGCTGCATTTAGTCGCAGCAGCCATAGCAACTTGCGAGGTGTGGGCTGGTGCATTATCTTGCAAGTCAACTTTCCTCTTCTTTTCTTCACAATCTCCTGACCCTTAGTTCTTCTGCATAATATGCACCATTTATCGTGCTACCTTCCTCAAGATAATCCACTGACTACCCCAAAAGATAGAGACCACCACCTTCCATGCTGAAGAAATTTCCTCAAGAGAGGATAACCCAGGGTGTTTCCATTGCATACTCTCCTGTTTGGCCTCCGGATCAAAGTGATAGACACAAGTCTTATCTTAGGTCACAACTTGATGCACAAATTCCTCAGGGTTGTCCTCATAGAGAAACTGGAAATACTTACAAATATATTAAGGCTGGTCTTCTTCTAATCTTTGGCCAACATTCTGGGGAACCATCTGGCTGAGACCTTGGTCATCCCTAAGATATCAGTCAAGATAAACTGAAATGACCCAAAACTATTTGTCTATTTGTCTAGCTCTATCAGGCTGGGTCCTTCTCCTGTAGCACATGATCACTGTGCACAAGCTCAACATTTCCGTCTGTAGTAGCCTCTTTAGGGCACCCAGACCATTCATAATCCTCCATGCTCTCCCTCCCTATCCTAAATTCAGCAGCCCATTTCTTCACCATGCTGTAAGAAGGGGACTCATCCCCAAGGGTTTTAATGAAGTCATGAATTTTCTTTAGGGACATGCACTTCCTACAATACTTTATGAGTGCTCTATCTTCAACTTCCCATTTTCTCAGTTTAACACACCCTTCCTCTGTTTGCAGCGAGTTCCTACTAAAATCAATAGCTTTGAAGTTTTATTCTTTCTACCAAAGATGTTAAATAAGATCAAATTATCATCTGATTGAAGTTTCATTTCAATTTATCAATTCTAACTATATTGGGCTGAGAAGTTCTTGACCGTACTTCGTATTGTCAATATGGTTTAGGAGTTATGACATGGACAGGATTTTTTAAGCACATACACACACACACCAATGGACAAGGGTAAAACTTAATGCCCTTCCATCATTCTTCCAATGGGCAGGGGCATAAAAAGTATGGAATAAGTGTTCCACAATTTAGCTCATTTACCGTATTGTAGTTTTACCTTGGTGTTCCAAAGAGAAGCAGTTCCAGAAAATCATTGCTCACTGTCCCAGTATCTGTCTTCTGAAAGCATAGCATGAAAATTAGTTGAATTATTTCATAACATTTATTGTAATCCAAAGTTCTGCCAAGAAATTTGATAAAAGGTAAATGTCCTAAAATTTAAAACACTTCATTCCATAGTTTTTTTTTTTTGATACAGTTTTTTCTTAAAATACTTTGTGGCATGGCAAATAGAGTAGACCCTGATCAAACTGCTCTACAGGTGCATTCTAATCTGGGTTTGCACTTTTTGCATATACAATTTTGTCAGAAAATATGTTGTATGAAATTTTAGTACATTTACCGTATGCTCAAGTGCTTCAAGCAGTACAGCTTTTATTATGACTTTGAAACTTCTGCTAAGATTATTTAATTATCTATAAAGGGGAAGCGCATATCTGGAGATTCTGCCACCATTTTTCAAAAGGAGACAACTTCTGGAGACAGAATGTTGCCACTCTAGTATTTCAAACCTTTCAAAATCAGGAAACAGGGATTCATTCTTTCCTTTTAACACTGCCTACCCCAACCCCACAATGAGAAGAGAGGCAAATACTTTCATGTTAGATTTATTTAGACTTAAAGTCATATCATTTCTCTTGAATACACTGGTCTTGTTCATGGAAGTGAGCTTTCATAACTTAGATCAGCTTAGGTAAAGTGATATTTTCCAGTAGATGAGCAACAAAAGAACATGTCAGCTGCATATTTGAACATGAACACAAGGCTGCATACTTGAACATGAACACAAGGCTGCATACTTATGAACACTGGGGTTCTTACTGTTCACTCATAGTTCGAGTTAAGATGCTTTTTTCAAGCACAATGTATTTTTTCTAATTTCTCCAGGAAAATGTATGTTGTTGGTACTCATTAGAAGTGCCTCAGTGAGGCGCTTCTAATGAGTATCCATAATCATATATTTTTGTGGAGAAATAAGACAAATATTTATCTGATACTCCTCTTGAGCTGCGACTTTTATTACTGAGCTTTATTTTATAATGAATAGACTCCCCCACACTATATATTGGAAGAGTCAAATTTCAATTTAGGTATGTCAGGCTATGAAATTTAGATATTCCTAGAGAAAATTTACTGAACTATTTGCAAATAGTGGAGACCCTGATCAGACGCCATATTCTGCAGCATCCGATCTGGGTCTGCACTGTTTGTCAATTACCATTTTTCTGGTATCCCGACTACAATGGGTATGGGTTATCACAGACAGTAGCAAGGTTCTTCATTATTCCATCTCAGCTTTTGCAAGTCCTTCATACAAGTATTGTTTAGTTTATGAATGATTTCTGTGTTCTACCAACAATGGAATCTACATGAATCTAAGAACATGTACAAACCTGTTTTTGTTCAGCAAAGTTGTATAATTTGGAATCCATCTCCAATAGTATATCTTCCCAGGCCTCTGTCATCTGCTGTATTGTGTTCTGTAGGTACTGTTACATAGACAGAAATTACATGAATCAGTTGCTACCATATTTATCATGAATATTACGAAAGAGCGGCCTTACCAGTCTAGAACCAGATCAAACTGCTCCCAGTTTGATCAGGTTCTACACAGTTTGCCATTTAGTAAATTTAACACCTATCATCAGGCAGTCAAATGGGATTATTAAAATTTTAGGATTAATATGGTAAAGAACTGAAAACCATTATCAAGGGCACCACAATTTTGATTATATATAATGAAAGTCCAAATATTTCCTTGTGGGAGCAATTTCTTTCCTTACAGACTAGAACACTTCTCTAGAAGGGGTTAAAAAGAATGTTGATAGAGTTACCTCACCTGACAGTGTATCTGGTCCTCTTAACCCCTTAGGTACTAATCACAAGTGCAGAAGAGGTTACTTTGGATTTTTTTTTTTTTTATCATTTTTCAAAGAAAATAAGTCTTGATATTTCATGTGAATCATCTGCCAAGCAGGCAATAAACATGAGCTGTTAAGACTTATTATCTTAGAATAATACAAAAAAAATTAGAATGTCGTCTGTTACATATGTTGCTTGGCGCTTTAAGGGATAAATGATAGAAACTTTATGCAGAAGAAACTTTATGCATAAATGCTTAAAATCAATAAAACTTACATCTATTAAGGTAGCAACCTGTCCATACTTCAGGGCTAACATATGAAGTTCTTTGTCTCTAGATGATAACAACTTTGTGTCAAACTGAAAAATTAAGCATACACTAAATATATCTTAAATATTCTGACAGATATGCTCAAACAAACACTGTAGACCCAGAGAAAACAGCTTCTAAGGATCAGGGTCTCACTGCTTATTATTCAGCAAGCATATTTTGGACACATCACTGTAGTCAAATGGACATGTTTAATTTTGGGATAAATATGGTAAGGAGTTAAGATGTACAATTATTATATAGTTATAAATATTGAATGATTAAAAATATGCAATAAAATCTAAGGAGCAAGCATGCAGATATCACACGATATCTGCACTCTTATTTGATATTGCACACTTTTTTGGATGCTTTCAAAATTCAAATGTTACCATTATATGACATTATGATACCATACTAGCGCAAAAATGACATTGCTTTTGTAATATCAATTTTGCACTGTTATTAGAATTGTTTTCAACAAAGAATTTTCATATATTTTTGTCTATAAAGCATTTAATCGAGCAAAACTATTTATAGCTATATAATAAAAGTGTTATTGCACTGATATTGGTGAATATTGTCCCTTGTTGGGATATTTACAGATACTCACAAGCTCATGTCCTTCGATATCCCAATCATGACACTATTCACCAATATCAAAGCAATAACCCTATAATACTAAGGGTAAATACAGCATGTACTCTACCATGTGAAGCTGTGCCTTCCAGGCATATGCACACAGCAAAGGCACAGATCAGCCAGCACAATCTGATTAAGACTTGTCTAAGTGTCACAACTAAATTAACCCTTGTCCTGCTGAATAAATTAAGATACCACATCTAATTTTCAGCCAATCAGATTACTTGATCTGGATTGTTGTTATAAATTCACAGTCTTAATGGCAAACAGGGTAGATCTAGATCAGTTTGCTTCTTCAGAAGCCAACTGATCTGGATCTACACTGTTTGCTAAGACAGAGATGTCGTGTTCAGCAAGAGAAGGGTTAAACAGACTGGTAAACAGTGTATTCATCAATTAAAGAATGCCTTAAAACACCCTGTATTATGCTATAAGCAAATTGTGCAAGCCCTGTCTCATCTTTCTTTTTAATTTCAACTACCCAGGTAATTGTTTGTTTGTGTTGAGGTTTTACGGCCCAGTCAACCCAATGGGGTCATGTCGAGCACGGTCAGTTACCTAACCACACGTTTACTGGGCAGGCTTGGTCCTCTAAGCGGTTAACCAGTATTGTGCACATTCTTTCTCCAGAAACTGACAACTGCCCTTCTTGAATCAGCGGAAGGGAGAGAATGACCGTAGAAAATATTTCATGATCAATCTCCACGAAAGAATGTTGCCGACCTCGGCGGGGGTTGAACCCGCGACCTACTGGTCTCCAGTCTGACGGCGCATCCAACTGAGCCACCGAGGCTGGCTCTACCCAGGTAATTATTTATTATGTAAAGCACCTTTGTACATCTATTAAAGTGGTGGTCCTAGTGTTATTTGTTCTTTGTGGGGCTTTCTGGTTGCTGTAGGGCTTTTTCATGTCTAGTCCTGTTTAATGTCATGTTGTGTTTCGTGAATCCTATCAAGCACTGTGATCCCCTCCATGGGGAAAAGGGACCTGGTTGCTTTTCTTTGGTTTGTGGTGTATGAACTGAACTGTCCATTATACTTGATTTACTCTTTCTCATCGGTCAGTGGTCGGCTATGTTCTGTGATTGTAGAATTTTTCTGATTTTGTTTGTTTGTTTGTTTTGGGCTTTTTTTAGCTTTTGGCTGCAAGATGGTTGGCTGCTTTGCAAAGAGAAGAGAAAATCATCTAAGGTCAAATTGTCCCTTTCACTAGCATTGACCATATACATCTGAAAGATCTGTGACAGTCTCTCTGAAAACAAAATAAATGCTTTTTGCAGGCACCTGATTTGCAATGTTCTTTCTGGTTTGAAGTCTCAGAGGGACTGAAACAACAACTATGCACTTCAGAACATTTCCAGACAAAGCATTAAATTTGCAGACATGTACAAAACATGTAAGGAAAACATTTGTAGTCTGTATCCTAAATGGCACAACTCAGATAAAATATACTTACAGTGACAAGAGAATATTCGAGTTCTTGACAGCCTTCTTTACCAAGTTCCAGAAACACCAGTAAACTGTTCAGATCTGATGACAGAACTGCAGAGTGAATCTTCCTTGGCTAACGAAAGAAGAAAAACAGTTAATTCAATATATAAGCCACATCATGGGAAAAAGTCATCTGTACATCTGAACAGGGTGATCAGGGCCTTTACTTTCACTTAACCCTTCTCTTGCTGAATACAACATGCCCTGTCTTAGAGGGCATGTCTTAGCAAACAGTGTAGACCCAGATCAGTTGGCTTCTTCAGAAGCCAACTGATCTGGATCTGCACTGTTTGTCATTAAATATGTGAATTTCTAACAAAAACCCGGATCAAGTAATCTGACTGGCTGGAAATCAGAAGTGGGCATGGTATCTTAATCTATTCAGCATGACAAGGGTTAAAGAATCACTGGATGCTGAAGAATATATTGATATATAGCAAAGGCCATTATCATATTGTATGACTTGGCCAGCTGATTTGCATATGCACTGATCAGGCTTATCAGCTGAGTAAAAAAAGAGTGTGATTAACTCTTTCGGTGCAAAATTTCAGACGACATTTATTGTCTGCTTTTTTATTTTAACAAACCATCGCTTGGAAAGAAGTTCATATGTAAAGTTGAAAGACTGAATATCAAACAGCATAGATCCAGATGAGACGGCTCATTGAGCCGTCTCATCTGGATCTATGCTGTTTGCAAAAGCCTATTATTATTGCCTATGACAGTGAAAGAGTTAAGTAAGACATTGTGGAGTTTAAAATGTTGGAAAAACAACCTGAAAGTGAAAACTATTTAACTTCGGGCATAATATTTTTTGCCCTTTTTAATAGCACATATATCCCTGTTTTCAACACTTTTCTGCACATGTTTAGCCAAACAACTTGGTGTTTAAAACATTACAAAGCTAAAAAACTTCTAATTTTGAAAAACATGTACAGAAGAGTGTTGAAAATTGGTGTTTATGTGTAGTTCAAAACGGCAAAACATTAGACAGTTTCCTGTAATATTTAATGCCCAAAATTAAATGTTTTTCTCTTGCACATAACTTTTCCAACTATGTTAAAATTGCAAAATGTCATCATGCTGATAATAAGCGTCAAAAAGATTACCTTTGGAAACAAAGAACACACACAACAGATTAGAAAATGGGAGTCTCGGTTTTATTGAGACTCTTCATAAGCAGTAATGAAGTTTGCAACACTGCTTACAGCCTCTAGCGTATACATAAGCAGAGCTCCATTTTCAAAGATTCCACAATGGGCCCAATGATCCCAAAGGAAATGAAATATAATCTGCACTATGGTAAAGTATGGTAAGACATTCTACTGCCACCACACCGTACTAATACTACCTGCAGTGTAGTAAAATAAACGTCAAAAAAATTACCTTTGGAAACAAAGAACACACATTACAGATAAGAAAATGGGAGTCTCGGTGTTATTGAGACTCTTCATAAGCAGTAATGAAGTTTGCAACACTGCTTACACCCTCTAGCGTATACATGAGCAGAACTCCATTTTCAAAGATTCCACAATGGGCCCAATGATCCCAAAGGAAATGAAATATAACCATTTTGATTTTACACCTATTTAAGATAGTACATGTAGTTTCAAATAACTTATCAAGTTTTTTACAGTCTTATCCAAAAAGCCAGATCATTTCAGTCTCAATTTTTCCAGATCCTTATTACATCCTCTTGTTGACATCAAAGTGACATGTGTGTTTCACATCTTGAACTGCTTCAAATGCAAATAAACAGTCGTGGAAAATTGTAGCATTTTTTAGAAACTATGGCTTGATATTTCATGTGCTACATGTATTCACATAAAATGTCAAGCCTATTTTCTCAGAGAAATGCAGCAATTCACATCAAGCATTCTTTTCTTGGATATCATAGCAGATGATTCACAAAAAATATCAAGCCTTATTTTCTTTGGAAAACAGAAATGCAGGCAATTTAAATCATTACAAAAACAAGCCTATTCAAATATATTGGAAAATTTACCAGCAAAATATGAATAATTTCAGATAAAAATTCTAATATTTTTCTTATGTCAGCTCACAAACATAGATTGTGGGTACTCGTTAGAACCACCTCGCTGAGGTGGTTCTAACGAGTACCCACAATCTATGTTTTGAGCAGAAATATGAAACATAATGTATACCCCTGTCAACCCCAGTTTTATTATATAAAAGTGGGGTTTAAGGCGGTCAACATTATATAGGCATGTTTTCGTGACGGAAATGTCAAGCTTTATTTTCTTGGAAAAGTAAAACAAATATCTGAGTATGTTGTCTGTAACATTTATTAATGACATTTTAAAGGTGAAAAGCAGCAGACAAATAGGTAGCTTTTTTGCCTGAAAATAGGACAGTCATTTCATGCAAAGTGCCTCCAAAGAAAACAACCTGAATGAAATTTCAAATTTAATTTTATAAAAAAAATAATTTCTTTTAATGGCAGCTGACATTTACTGGGACTGAAGACACTTGATACCACTTCTGTCATTTTTTGAAGAGGGACAATTTATACGACTTCCTGTTTCCTTTCTTGTGCAATTAGCCTCTTCTGAAAAGGGTTCTACTCTAAAAAGAAATAATTTGCTCCCAAAGGGAAGCAAATTCTTTCTTTTTTATATTAGATCCCTTTTTCAGTAGGGAGGCAAAACAATTTTGACCATGACTTCTCATCAGTGTATCCATTTCTCTCAAATATGGTATGTTAACCATTGTCCTGCTGAATAAATTAAGAAGTCACACCCAATTCTAATTTTCAGCCAATCAAATTACTTGATCCAGATTGTTGATATAAATTCACATACTTAATACCAAACAGTGCAGATCCAGATCAGTTGGCTTCTTCAGAAGCCAACTGATCTGGATCTACACGGTTTGCAAAGACACAACATATCTGAGTTCAGCAGGACTAGGGTTAAAGGTTAATTAATTGTACATCCCATTACTATGAATGTTCCTGGTTACCTCAGATCCATTCTGTTCTCCTATGGTGACGGTTGCTACTGGGAAGACACCATAGATATATAGATGGAGCTGATGGCTGCTACAACCAATGATCAACACATTCAACCTGAAAGAATTTATGCTCTGCATCCATAGTCCTGGGTATGATGTAAAACTGTCCAGCTGTGACACTCAACATGAGTGTGGGAATGTGAGGCTGCCCTCTATCACAGTTGCCTCCCCACCTTCAGGGTAACGAGGCTGCCACAACCTGGGTGGCAGAGTTAGGCAGCAATCATCTACAGACTGATGGCTTGGTGTTCTAGCTATTGTGGTTAGGCGGACGATCCTTTCTTTATAAAGACAATGGCAAAGCGCACTGCCTGAGTGCGGGAACGGCACGCATACTCAGATGCCGTAAAAGAACTGCGTTGGGATGTCAGCTAGGACAGGCGATCCCGTAAAAAACAATTGCTCCAAAAATTTTACATGGCAAGAAGAAAAATAGATTCAGAGTTAGGCGGTGCCAACAGACATTCTGTTGGTAACGTCTCCGGCTTGGCCTCCTTTCAGGTGTGGGAGGCAGGGTCGGGCCATCGTGGCGAATCCAGCAAGCACCTGAGGAAACTCAGGGTGGGAAACTCAATGTGAACACCCTGAGAGGAAGAGTTTGCGAAAGTGGATGTCTGCTGCATTCAGGAGACCAGATACCGTGGTGGCAGCTGCCGCACAATCAAGGGCAAGGACACCAGGTACAAGCTCTACTGGTCAGGAAATGACAAAGGCACTGCTGGTGTAGGAGTGTTTGTGGCAGAAGAGTGGATAGAGAAAGTTTTTGAGGTTCAGAGAGTCTCCGACAGAATTATTTTAGTGAAACTCATAGTCGGCCAGCGTGTGGTTACCTTTCTGTCTGTGTATGCCCCACAGAGTGGTCTAAGTGATGAGGTTAAGGACCTGTTCTTTGATCAGCTGCGTGCTGTGACTGCCAGGATCTCAGCATCAGAATTTCTGATCCCATGTGGAGATTGGAAGGCCATGTTGGCCGTGCAGGCACTGGATACAGGGAAGTGCATGGTGGGATGGGGTATGGCAGGCCGGAACCAGATGTTGAGGGTGAGAGAATCCTAGAGTACACCCTAGCATTTGACCTGCTTCTTGGGAACACATGTATCAAGAAACGTGACAGCCATCTCATCACATACAAGTCTGGAAACATAGCCACACAGATAGACTTCATCCTTTTCCGTAGGACCATGCGCAAACTTGTCACAGATGTAAAAGTGATCCCTGGTGAGGAAGTAGCTCTGCAACATCAGCTTCTTGTATGTGACATGAGGACTGATGTGCCTCCAAAATCCAAGCGCAAGTTCACCCCTCGCCTCAAAGTTTGGAAGATTAAAGACCCTCAGACAAGCAATCATTTCCAGGAGGTCTTCAACTTGCATGTGAGCCAGACCTGTTACCGATTACATACAAATGTATTCGATTACAATTACAATTACTTTGTAATTTCATGATTACAGATTACAATTACAATTACATCTTTCCAGAATGTAATCAATTACAATTACATTGCAATGTAATTGATTACAATTACAATTACTTTCTTGTTGTTCCGTGTTTAAAAAAATTCTAGTTTAAATTAATAATCTGTTTTATTGTTCTTTCAAAGCTTTATGCATGGCATGCTATATCTTCTGACAAGATGTTATTCATATTCTTTAGTTTAAACATATTTTATTTCATAACCTCATAATACAATTTATATAGAAACGTACAATTTTACAGAACAGAGTTTACAAATTGGGATTCGGAAAAAAGTCAACAGACTTATTCAAATCCATTTAAATTCATATTCTTTATACCATATATTCATTTTTTTTATGATATTCCATTTACTATACATTTTCTATGATGTATGGTTATTTTTTACTCTTCTTGGTACCATGAGCTGATTCAATGACTTATAGTGCCTGGCTTTTGTTGTACTCCCTGGGGTGCAATATAATTCTGTCAGGCTGTTCATCTTAAGCACTGATATATAAAAATGAAAACATCAATGGAATTAAATCAAGTTTTCATCTGTTAGAAATAAGTTTAATTTGCTTCAGCAGCACTATTAAGCTTCATGGAACAAAGGAAAGAACAGTCCCTTCTCTATTTAAAATGTAGTGTGGTGGTTGATTCTGGGGTGGGGGGTTGGGGGGACAAAAAAAATCAATCTTGGCCCGGGGCTGTACAGTTTAAAATTTGCAGTGAATAAGTTTTGTTAAGACATTGCTTTACGTGTCAGTAGACCAGATAAGAGGAGTAAATTGCTGATAATTGAAGGATAATTTTCCTTATCTTTCAATGAAAACATATGTAGTGGGTACTCATTTGAACCATCTCATTGAGATGGTTCAAATGAGTACCCACAACGTATGTTTTCATTAAGAGATAAGAAAAATTATCCCTGAATTATCACTAATTTACTCCTCTTATTTGGTCCTCTGCCTGTCTGAAAGAACCAGCTCAAAACCTGTCAATGTCCTCAGGCAATATGTCAAAACTTAACACAGGTACTTTACAGAAGGGTATAATTGGGCCAGTTTTAGTAAATGCCATAAATAATTCAAGTATTTGGATACTTGATAAATAGGCCTATGCAAACAATGAAGAAAGTACATCAGGGTCTACATCCTTTCAAATTCAAATGTCATTGTTTAGATGCAGAAATATATGACAAGACCACACTCCAACTATAAATTATGACAGGTCAACTTTAGCCACTTAACAATTGTCCAAATGTATATAACTTTTACAGTAGGTCATCTGACATGAGAGACATTGTTGACAGCATGGCACACAATAAACATGAAATTATATAAGTCAGTAAGTTACTGTAAAAACACTAAAATTTTCATTTTGCATATTACATGTGTGGCTGGTAAATTAAACAACCTACATATATACAATCTGGATTTCACACATTTCTTGAAACTAATTAGCATGTACAGCAGCTTCAAAGAAAACTACTTTAAGTAATTAAATGTTTTCCAATTTAATTAATTTGATTATTTGCTAATCCATATCAGCTAATCCATGTGTGAAACTTCAATTTCCTTTGATCTCGAAGATGTATTTTTTAAATTTCTTTTATCTCAAAGATGTATTGATTGTTTTAAACAAACCAATACAGAGTCATTAAGTCATTAAATGTATACAAATCAAAATAATTATCTCCAATATTCTTGTGTCTTGTCAAGTTGTCATACAAGAAATGATTTTTTTTTTTTAATTCTATTCCTCCTGACTTATTTAAATATCCATATTGTAATCGTATTGTAATCGTCAATGTAATCAGGATTACAGGCTGTTTTGCAATGTATTCGATTACAATTACAATTACTTGTAATCATAAAAATCAACGATTACAGATTACAATTCGATCACTCAAAACTTGTAATCGATTACATGTAATCACGATTACTGATTACAATTACAACAGGTCTGATGTGAGCACATCTGCAGGTGTAGCTGATGGGGCCACTGAGGATATCTGGAATAACAACAAGACTGGACTGCTCAAGACAACTGAGGAGGTATGTGGCACAACTCGGCCACACCGTTGGCATCGTGAAACCTGGTGGTGGAACGAACACGTGGAAAAGGCCATTGCTGCCAAGCAGACAGCTTTCAAGGCCTGGATGGCTGGTAAAGGCACTAGGGCATCATACGATGCAGCCAAACGAAATGCCAGACATGCAGTGCACCATGCTCATCAAGAAGCCGACAAGAAGGTCTACGAGAATATTGACCCCAAGTCTTCAGAAGTCTACCGCCTTGCTAACCAGTTTAGAAGAGAGAACACTGATGTTGTTGGTGACAAACCTGTGAAGAATGATGCAGGAGAGATGTCAATGAGCAAAGACTCAAAGCAGAAGGCCTGGCTGGAGCACTACCAAAGGCTTCTCAATGTTGAGTTTGACTGGGACCCAGACCACCTGTCATATCAATCACCAGTGGAAGGCCCGCCCATCCCAATCACCATTGATATGGTTAAGAAGGCTATCTCGCAGATGAAGGCAGGCAAAGCATCGGGCCCATCAGGCATAGTGGTAAAGATAATAAAAGCGGCCGGTGACATGGGCGCCTCCATAATCCGTGACCTCGCAGTTGCAATCATTCGTGATGGCAAGGTACCCTCTGACTGGGAGCAGAGTTTCATTGTCTGCCTCTACAAGGGATAAGGGGACGCATTGGAAAGGGGCAACTACCGCGGTCTCAAGCTGACAGAGCAGGTTATGAAAATCCTGGAGAGGATTGTGGACGGCCTCATCAGACAGTTGGTGTCAATCGACGATTCCCAGTTTGGCTTCGTCCCAGGCAGAGGCACTACAGACGCAATCTTTGTTGTCAGGCAGCTGCAAGAGAAGTATCTAGCTGCCAATAAGAGACTCTACATGGCTTTCGTAGACCTGGAGAAGGCATTTGATCGAG
Source organism: Anodontia alba (assembly GCA_964016985.1). Classification (NCBI taxonomy): domain Eukaryota; kingdom Metazoa; phylum Mollusca; class Bivalvia; order Lucinida; family Lucinidae; genus Anodontia; species Anodontia alba. The sequence continues at coordinate 156,453,212 of OZ024821.1, forward strand.
TACCTCGGAAGGTCATCTGGTGGGCGCTGAGAAAACTGGGTGTGGAGGAGTGGATTGTGCGACTGGTGCAGGGGATGTATGCAAATGCACGGAGCCGTGTCCATGTTGGTGAGGGGTACAGTGAAGAGTTTGAAGTGAAGGTTGGTGTTCACCAAGGATCAGTACTCAGCCCACTGCTCTTCATCATTGTGCTTGAAGCCTTATCACGAGAGTTCCGCTCTGGGGTCCCCTGGGAGGACCTCTACGCCGATGACCTTGTTATCATCGCTGAATCGCTTGAGGAATGTGTCAGGAGGCTCTTGACTTGGAAAGAAGCAATGGAGAAGAAAGGACTGAAAGTAAATGCAGGAAAGACAAAGATCATGATCTGCGGTACGGGACTGGACCTCCTGCAGTGTTCAGGCGAGTTTCCATGCGCTGTCTGTCGCACTGGAGTGGGCAGCAACAGCATCTTCTGCAATGGCTGCAAGCACTGGGTGCACAAGAAATGCAGTGGGCTCAAGCGTTTGAAAAAGGACCTTAACTATAGATGTACACGGTGCCAGGGAACTGCACGCCCCTTGGATGGCAGACCACAGAAGGAAGTCTAGGTCGGACCTGACAAGCTTGAGGTGGTAGCTTCCTTTTGCTACCTAGGAGACATGCTCTCAGCAGCAGGTGGCTGTGGACTTTCAGCCACAACACATGTGAAAACCGCCTGGAAGAAGTTCAAGGATCTGCTACCAGTCCTCTCTTCACGCCACCTCTCTTTCAAAACACGTGGCCATGTGTACAGCTCTTGTGTGCGGAGCGCAATGCTCCATGCCAGCGAGACTTGGCCATTGACAGCCGAATCTCCAGCATCTGCAGCGAAATGACAGGGCAATGATCAGACAGATCTGCAATGTCAGGCCACAAGACAATGTCACCACCAGGTCCAATGAGCTACTTGTGCCGCTTGGCATTGAGGATCTGGACCTCATTCTGAAGGAGATAAGACTTCGATGGTATGGACATGTGGAACGCTCCAGTGGTGCAATCAAGACAGCCTTTGACATACAGGTTGATGGAAAGCGTGGGCCTGGGAGGCCCAAAATGACATGGAAGCAGCTGACAGAGAGGGATTGCAGAGAGTGGAAGCTCTTGGCTATCAACCCTCATGATAGACGTATCTGGAGATCTGCTGTGAGATCTGCCATGCGTGCAGCAAGCCAGCTATCTGGAAGGGGGCCCACTGATGTGGATGTTGCCCCTGTACCTGCACGTTAATCAAAAATCCGATTATGATATATGCTGATGATGATTAGCTGTTATACTGGAGGTAACATATTATCATATCTAGCACTGATATTCAGACAGACATGTTATGTTGTCTGAGTAAAAGTGGGTGAGAGTTTGGAAAAGCGGGTGAGGTCCTCATTTTTTCATTAAATAAAGAAGGAAATTTTCATACTTTTTTTAGGAGTAATTCATAAAACTGGATTTCTGGAGCTGAAAATTAGTGAGTCTCAAAGATCAGCAGACACAAAATGCGACATCTATTCAGAGTCCGCACTGTTTGCAAATCAGCAATCTTAGATATACAAGGTAGCCAAGTGAACTTGTTTAATCTTTTAAGTGTGTTAAATAGTTTCTATTAAATATAAATCCTCACTTTCATGCAAATCAATAGGATGCCCCAATACCAAAAGTTACACTGCACTTTCACACCTATCAAACTCATTTTGGTATCTTGTAAAGGGGACTAGATACAACTGGTAATTTTCCAACCATTTTAACAATGGTGGCAACTTTTCTGACTTCACGTTTGCTTTTGTGCAACTAAACCTCTCTGAAAAGGGTCTACTCTAAAAGGAAAGAATTTGCTCCCAAGGGGAGCAAATTCTTTCCTTGTAGTGTAGACTCCTTTTTAAAAGGGAGCAAAAATAATTTTAACAAGTTGTCTACCATAACCCAACAATTTCCTCAGGACCTTTGCTGATTAGTGTAAAGTTTAGGAAGTACTGGCTAACATAAATCCAAGTTTTGATATATTTTTATTCAAATTGGCAGGGACTGCAAGATTTCCTTCTAATTACCCATACTTTGAATATTCGAAATCGATACTTTTCTGAGATGTTTGGAATTTTGCCTTCAGCAACATTGTTTGATCAGATCAGCATTTCAGGGACATATTTAGAAAGTCTGTTTAAGCATTAAAAATGATGAGCAACATAAAATCCAATCTCATCTGCCTTTATGCTTGACAGATCTACGTCAAGCAGAAAAAGAACTTACAGTTTTATTTATCCCCATCAACAATGAAGAAAATGTAAGTTAAATGTAAAGCAAGGAATTTTTTTACTGCCAAATTAATTTACCAATACAAATATGGTGAAGTTGACGAGGATCTCTAGCCGACTGCTAAAGAACAGGCTGCTACAGATCTGAGAGGGGCCAATAACACCTTTTGGTCAATTCTGTGTCACATTTTGCTATTTCTACTTTCACTGTCCACAGTTTTTAAATTCTCAGAAAGATGGTCTATTTTCAATTTTCAGAATCGTTATGTTTGGCATAACTGCTACATAATGAATACATGTACAGAGCTAACATATTTACACGGTACATATAAATCTTCTATTGAACTGTATTAATGCTTTTAATTTCTTTCACTCAAAACATAAGAAAGGTTATCATCATCACTGACCTGTATTAAAGGCAAAGTTTATCAGTTATCAATTACTTGTTAATACTAAACCGATATACCTGCAGTCACTTGTGTGTGTAGTAATTGATGTCTCTTCACAGGTGCCACGCAAAGAAAACAAGATCATTATGCATGACCTAGATGTGCCAACTTCAAATTCAGTGGAGGGTTTTAACAGGAATTTCTTTGATCCTGACCGACAATTTTATTCAAAAACCTTAATTTTTCAAGTAATCAAAATTCAAAAAATCGGTAAGATTTTTACAATAAATAATAGCATTTAATGTCAAGACCATTAGCAACCTTCGAAAAATCTGGTAGCTTCAAAACACAGACCTTTGAATCACAGAGTTTCAACTGAAAAGAAAGATGAACTTGTCTAAATTTTATGACAAGTATGGTATTATTAAAGTAGTCAAGGTGTCCAAATATTTATGATAATACAATACATGCTTGAATTATCAGTAAAGACCCCAAAAAGATGTTGCATAATGTGTCAGGGTCTATACTGTTTGCCATTTTATGACAAGTACGGTAAGTAATTAAGGTGTCCCAATATTTAGGGTAAACAGTATTTCTTACTCTTTCTGTTCCTTCAGTTTCTTCTTGTCCTCCACATGGTCATCTCTGAAAAAAAAAAAAAAAAAAAAAAACCTGAGTTGCATCATAAAATGTTGCTTGAGGTTTAACAATCCTGTAAACAATATTTCAGTCATGACCAGGGCCCAGTTGTTCAAAACTAACCATGTAATTAGTTAATGTATCGTTAAAACTTTGATCATTAAATATGGCATATACATTATTAATTTTGCTGAAAAAATGTGAGTAGCTTTTGCATTTGCAAAAGCTACTCACATTTTTTCAGCAAAAATATCTGTGAATTAGATATTGTACTTACTAGAACTGTTAACATTTTGACCACTAACAAGCTCGTTAAGCTAACGACGTTTTGAACAACTGGGCCCAGATGTCTCCAAGGAAAGATAGAAAGAAAAGAAGACTAGGATAAACTCTAGGTAAGTTGCATTTTTCAACAAAAGGGTATTGATACTTTTCTTACTGCTCCATCAGTATGTATGTTCTTGGTACTCATCGGAATCACCTTGCTAAGTTGCTTCTAATGTATACCCACAATATATGTTTTCATGGAGAATAAAAATAGAACTGGATATATGAGGAAAAGGACTCAATTTCAAACTTGCTTCAAGTGAGGCAAGAACCTTTTTGCAAAAGCCAGTGATGGCAGGGTCAACCCTTTGAAATTATCACTAGGAGTTCACACCACCTCACTATCCACCACAAGAAGTGGGATCCTATGCCAGTCACATGAACAATAAAAAATAAAAAAAAGCCATAAAGTGTCCAAAGTCCCCCATTTCACAAAACTTTGGCAAAGCCAGATAACTCAAAAATCAAGAGGGCAAGAGTTGTCTTTCTTGATCATGACAGATCATCTTATCAGACTGAGATATATCATGTGTGAAGTCTGATGACTGTATCTCATACAGTTCAGGAGATATGGTTTGGATGCAAATTTTGACCGAGATTCTCAAAAGCTCAGTAATGAAGAAAACCCATACACTGAACAGACTACATGTGCAATCGATCCTCAGGATGTACAGTCTCCTGAAAGAATGTGGATGAAGCTCAGGAAAGTGATACACAGGAAGGAAAGTATTTTGTTTTGTTAGATTTATTTAGGCTTAACGTCATTTTCAACAATCAGTTACATCATGACACTGTTAAGAAGATAAGGCTGAGAGCTCAATGCTCATTTTAAGTGATGTCTCATTGAAATGTAATATCCAAAACATAGCATGTCACCCAGTCACATTATACTAACACCGCCAATAAGTCCTAGCTCTACTTTCTTAATGCTCGGTGCCACACGAAAGAGAAGCTAGCCTACCATTTTTAAAGTTGTGGTATGACTCAGCCAGGAATTGGACACAAAGTGGATGCTCTATCAAATGAGGCTCTGTGCCAGTGCAAGGGATCTATTATAGTATTATGTTTAATTAACCCATTGTATACTGAATAGACTCTCCCACACTATATACTGGAAGAGTCCAATTTCAATTTTAGGTATGTCCAATATGAGATTTACATATTCCTAGAGAAAAATGGCTAAACTATTTGCAAACAGTGAAGACCCTGATCAGATGCCGCATTCTGCAGCATCTGATCTGGGTCTTCACTGTTTGCCAATTACCTTTTAACGGGTATCCCGACTACAATGGGTTAAATATTCCTATTCATTTAAGTATATTTTTCAACTTAGATAACTTGTAATGAGACAAATGCATTGTCCAATATTTTAACCATTTGTCATGCCACATTTTGCAAACACTCTTTAAAATAAGCATATGACCAATGTTTGACTGGACAGTAATAACAGTTTCATAACATTCACATTCTATTATAACTTTATTGTTATACATTTTCCTCTTACAGGCATACCAACTGTGTGGCATGAAACTTGTTGCAAATATAAAATTCTGTACTGCTCTTTATAATACAATAACAATTTATACTTACACGATGCCTTTAGTGAGGGTTCCATAGCTGCAAATATGTACAAAGGACATCATAATCATTTAGTAATAATACAAACATACATCTACATTATTCAAGCAAATTCTTTCCTTTTAGAATAGACTCATTTCAGAAGGGAGGCAAAACAACGTTGAGCTGCCACCCCTGAAAGTATATCCAAACTCCCTTGAAGGCCCATTTTTAACTGTGAGATGTGCAGTGGTAGAAAGTAGAAGAAACAACAAACATATGATATCTGCAAATCATTTTAATGCAAATTAACCTCTCACATATTTTTATTTAAATATTATATTAGCTCAGCAAACATGAAAAATTTGAATATTCATGGATTGTTTCCAATGTAATAAGCAATTTCAAATGTAATATCCCTGACATATTAACATCAAAATTATTGCACAATAGTAAGAAGCAAATTTATAACAAGAAGTGTTTTCAGAGAAAACGCATTCGCCACACCAATTTTTAAGTTTTTCTACTGCTGTGATCTTGAAAATTAGGCCAAGGTCACCAAAATCTAATAAGTTCTTTGTTATGTCCCAATTATATATCCATGAGATATTGTGCAGAGAAGAAAGTGCCACACCAATGCCATGACCAACGCTCACAGGATTTGCACCAAAACCAATAATCAAATACCTACATAACATTTAATAGTATGTGTATTATCAATAATGAGGATGATGATTTCGTATTTTATGTCCCTTCAACAGTATTTAGGAGATATTGAGATGTAGGAAGGGTGCTACTGAAAGGCTCTTTGCAATAAAGTGCCTTAAAGTCATGAGCTGAATTATGCCTCCAGCACAATTTTAACCTGGGATCTTGTGATCCTTGGTCTGGAGTGCTAATCACTTGGCCACCCAGATGCTTCTACATGTAGTACCAATTTTCTAAACAGAAACTGATGAATTGATGTAGTATATTGCTGCCATAGTTATTCAATCTGTACCAAGTCAGGGAACTATGAGTAGGTAAGATAACAGCATGTATTTATTACTGAGTTTCTGATTTCTCTATAAAAACATGTGTTGTGGGTACTCAGTAAGTTTGCATTACAAATCAGGGCCCAGTTGTTCAAACTTAACAAAGTTGGTAGCTAACATGACATTAAAATTTCTACCTTGAAATATGGGAATTACATTGATATGAATCATCTGCCTTGCAGAGGATTCACATGAAATGCAGTCTTAATTTCTCAAAAAAAAAAACAAACAAAAAAACAAAAAAAAAAAAACAAGAGGGCCATGATGGCCCTGTAACACTCACCTGAGTATCATAGCACTTTGAGAACCTGACCTAGAACTGATCAAGGCAAACATTCTGATCAAAATTCAAAATGATTATATTAACAAGTAAGACAATGTAGCATGTCTAATGAACTGTGAAATAGAGGTCAAGGTCTAATACGGATGACTGCACTCAAGAGGCCATGTACATGTATGCATGTACTAAGTATCACTGGCTGCAGGAGCAATAGTTACTGAGAAACTGACCTAAACATAAACACTTCACAAGTACCAACTATCACTCTGTAGGACAAATAATTACTGAGAAACTGACCTAAAAGGAAAAACTTAAGGAAGTCACTGGACAGTGAAATATATGTCACCTAGAAATCATCAAGACAAACATTTTGAGCAAGATTCATGATGATCACTTAAAAAATGTGACCTCTAGAGCATCAACAAGGTTTTCCTTTGATATGGCCTGGTGACCTAGTTTCTGACATCAAGTGACCCAGTTTTAAACTAGACCTAGAAATCATCAAGATGAACATTTTGAGCAATATTTATGATGATTATTTAAAAAATATGACCTCTGGAGTGTTAACAAGGTTTTCCTTTGATTTGGCCTGGTGACCTAGTTTTTGACCCCATGTGACCCAGTTTCAAACTTGGCTTAGAAATCATCAAGACAAACATTTTGGGCAAGATTCAGGATGATTGTTTCAAAAATGTTACCTCTACTGTGTTAACAAGGTCTTCCTTTGATGTGGCCTGGTGACCAAGTTTTTGACTCCAAGTGACCCAGTTTCATACTTGACCTAGAAATCATCAATCCAAACATTTTGAGCTAGATTCATGATCATTGCTTCATAAATGTGACTGCTAGAGTGTTAACAAGGTTTTACACTATTGTGGTAAGGTGACCTAGTTTTTGACCCAACGTGACTCAGTTTTGAACTTGACCTAGAAATCATCCAGACAAACATTTTGAGCACGATTCATGATGATTGCTTCAAAAATATGACATTTAGAGTGTTAACAAGGTTTTCTGCTGAGTTGGCCAGTGACCTAGTTTTTAACCCCAAGTGACTCAGTTTCAAACTTGACTTAGAAATCATCAAGACAAACAATTTGAGCAAGATTCATGATGATTGCTTAAAAAATGTGACCGCTAGAGTGTTAACAAGGTTTTCCACTGATTTGGCCAGGTGACCTAGTTTTTGACCCCACGTGACCCGTTTCAAACTTGATGTAGAACTCAACAAAATAAACATTTTGAGCAAGATTCATGATGATTGCTTCAAAATGTGACCGCTAGAATGTTAACAAGGTTTTCTGCTGATTTGGCCCGGTGACCTAGTTTTTGACCCCAAGTGACCCAATTTAGAATTTTACCTAGAAATTATCAAGGCAAACATTCTGAGCAATATTCATGATGATTGCTTCAAAAATGTGACCTCTTGAATGTTAACAAGTTTTTCCTTTGATTTTGCCTGGTGACCTAGTTTTTGATCCCAAGTGACCCAGTATCAAACTTGACCTAGATTTCATAAAGGCAAACATTCTGGGTGAGTTTCATCAAGATTGGGTCAAAACTGTAACCTCTAGAGTGTTAGCAAACTAATTGTTGACAACAGACAACAGGCGACGGATGGCGGACAGAGGGTGATCACAATAGCTCACCCTGAGCTTTTGCTCAGGTGAGCTAAAAAAAATAACTAAATAAATAAAATAGAATGTTATTTCCTACAAAGGTTAACTTGCCTACCTTTTATTCAGTGGCTGCAGCCTGGGCAAGAAAAGATCACTACTGTCCTCCTGGTAAGGATCACTGGACCACGTCTGCCCTTTTGGCAGTGACTGACAGATCCAGGACAAACAAGTCACCTCTCCTACTACTGTAAATGAGTGGAGAACCTCTGCATTCTCTATGTAACACAAGTTCACTTGACCAGTTGAGTATCCCACTGCAAGAACTAAAATCAAAACAGCCGCCGCTAGATGATTGGTAAATAGTGGAGACCCTGATCAGATGCCACAAAATGTGGCATCTGATTTGGCTCTATACTGTTTGCTAAAACCTGTTTCTCCAAATATACCATATAAAAGCACCGCAAGCATAATACCCTGCCACAGCAATTATTTGTTTATGTATTAAAGTTATCATTGCGAAAATGTCTGGAAAGAAAATGACGGAGGGACAGATAACAATCCTAAACCAGATCTTGATAATATCAATGGACAAATAACAATCCTAAACAAGATCTTGATAATATCAACGCATATAGGAAGTTTGGTTAAAAGGCCTTGTTATTTACTCAAGTTATTGTCCGAAAACGAAAATATGGGCGTGTCTCGGGCAGATCTCCATAAAAATTTGACAAAATTTGCCCATTAGCAATTCTGAAACAGATCTCCTCAAGGTCAATGCATATAGCAAGTTTGGTTAAATTCCCTTGTTATTTACTCAAGTTATCGTCTGGAAAAGAAAATATGGGTGTGTCTCGGGCAGACAACTGTAAAAATTTGACGAAATTTGCCCATTAGCAATTCCATACCAGATCTCCTTAATGTCAATATATACAGCAAGTTTGGTTAAAATCCCTTGTTATTTACTCAAGTTATCGTCCGGAAATAAAAATATGGACCGGTCTCGGGCAGATAACTCCATAAAAATTTGACGAAATTTGCCCATTAGCAATCCCAAACTAGATCTCCTTAATGTCAATGCATATAGCAAGTTTGGTTAAAATCCCTTGTTATTTACTCGTTATCATTCGGAAACAAAAATATGAGCGTGTATCGGGCAGATAACTGTAAAAACTTGACAAAATTTGCCCATTAGCAATCCTATACCAGATCTCCTTAATGCCAATGCATATAGCAAGTTTAGTTAAAATCTCTTGTTATTTACTCAAGTTATCGTCCGGAAAGGAAAATATGGGCGTATCACAGGCAGATAACTCCGTAAAAATTTGATGAAATTTGCCCATTAGCAATCCCAAACCAGATCTCCACAATATCAATGCACATACCAAGTTTGGTGAAAATCCATTGATGTTTACTCAAGTTATCATTTGGAAACGAAAAAGGGACAGACGGACGGACAGACACACGGACGACCAACGTGAAACCATAATAACCTGCCACTATTGTGTGGCGGGGTATAATAAGAATTAAAATGAAAAATAATTACTGGATCAGTGACAATGTAGAGCTTATCTGGTCTTGTCTGGGTCTACACTGTTTGCTTAGTATGTCTGTCCATATACATATGTACTTTGAGTAAATACCATTGCCAGAACTGAAAAGTAAACTGGATGAGTAGCAAACAGTGTAGATCCTAAACAGATGCCATAATCTGTGGCATCTGGTCTATGTCTACCCTGTTTGCTCAGGCCAGTGTCCAAATACTTAGTGTAAATATCACTTCAAAAATTGAAAATCAAAATAACTGCTGGATGTCAGTGCAGCAAATAGTGTAATTTTCTAGCTCAGCCCAGTTCTAGTCAATTTCAATGTGTACATAAAATCTGATCAAAATCTATCAATTCATTCTCAAGATATTAACCAAAATCTAAATTTTGATCTCTATCAAGAGCCATATTCTGGGAAATTGGTCCATTTCCAATCCCATCCTAAATCTAGTCAATATCAATGTGTATAAAATTTCATAAAAATCCATTCATTTGTTCTCAAGATACTAACAGAAATGAAATGCTGATGTTAACCAAGGGGCATAATTCTGTTAAGAGTTAAGGAAATTTCCCAATTTACAATCCCAAACACTCTTCCCGAATATCAATGCCTATGCAAAAGATCGGAGAAATGCATAAAAAGCAACTCAAGTTAAAGAGTGGAAATGAAGAGCTGATGGACAAACAGACACAGGAATGGTATAACAATACTGGCCACTATTGTGTTGAGCGATATTAAAAACTAACATTTGTGGATGCCAATTCTGACACCAATGTCGGCCATCTGTGGAACAGGCAAGCTAAAAATCAATGAAGCATTTATTGTTACTTGAAAGTATTTGCAACATCATGCATAAATATGTATTCAGCACATGATGAATTTAGAATGAGTGATAATTGGGTCAAATAGAAACTCTTGGGAGAAGAACTCTATAAGCACTTGTGCTTTCATTCTAATCTCTCCTTTATTTGAGATATTAATGTGTGTATCACATGTACTATTAACAGAAACAGCTGATTCTGCTGGCTTCCAGAAAATCAAGAAATATAGAGATCAATGCTACTGAAAATACTTTTATGCGCTTCTAATGAGTATCCACAACATATGTTTTTGTCACAAAATAAGATAAATATTATGTAAATATCCCCGCTTATCTGTAGCTATGTCTATGCCTCCAACTATATGCCCATCTCAGCCACAATGAGCTAAATACTTTCTGAGGTAGCTTATAAATAAGATAAACTGTGATGAGCATAATTAAAAAACAGGACCCATTTGTTCAAAACTAACAATGTGTTAGTTAACATATCATTAAAACTTTAGCATGCCTCGGTGGTTCAGTTCAATGTGCGTCAGACTGGTGATCAGGAGGTTGCAGGTTCGACCCCAGTAAGGTGGGCAACATTCTTTCATGGAGATTGATCATGAAATATTTTCTAGTCGTTTTTTCCCTTCTGTTGATTCAAGAAGGGCAGTTGTCAGTTTCTGTCAAAAGAATGTGCACAATACTGGTTAACCACTTAGAGGACTAAGCCTGCCCAGTAAAAGTGTGGTTAGGTAAGCTGACCATGCTCTACATGACCGCATAGGGTTGACTGGGCTGTAAAACCTCAACACAAATAAACATCATTTAAGTTTTGATCATTAAATATGGAATATACACTAATATTTTTGCTGAAAAAATGTGAATAGCTTTTGCATTTTCAAAAGCTACTCACATTTTTTTTTTTAGTAAAAATATCTGTGAATCTCAGAGGCATAAACTCAATTAATTTACTTAAGGCAGGGGTAGTCAAGGGATTTTTACTTTAATTTCACTTACATGTTTCATGTCTTGACTCCCTCAGCCTTGAGGTAATTGCTAAGGGTAAACAATCGTGTCCCGGATACTTCGAGAGGATGAGAGCCTGCTGTAGACTTTGGCTGTATATATTTATTTGCTAATATAACTAGGAACCAGGCTATTAGACTGATTACAGTTGGGAATAAGTTTTCATACTAACACAATATAAGACGGAATCGCAGCTGACCCACCTTGTCTCAAAGACAATAACTCAATTAACTTACTTAAGTAGCCAAGGGATTTGCTTACATGCTTCCTGTCTTGACTCCCCTGGTCTTGAGATAATTACTAAGGGTAAACATTCTTTCCCCGTGTATTTCGGGAGGACGAGAGCAGGCCGTAGATACCTATCAGTACGTATTCATTTACTAAGCTCCTCAGTAAACATGCTAAATTTGACAGTGATTTTTGTTGTCCTCCTTACTACATAATGTTGTTGTAGGCTATAAGCAACTTTGTATTTGCTTGATGCTGAATAAAATATTGTATTGTATTGAATTAGATGTTGTACTTACTAGAACTTTGACCACTAACGAGCTTGTTGAGCTAATAATACTGGGCCCTGGGCCCGGTTGTTCAAAGCGTCGTTAGCTTAACGAGCTTGTTAAGGGTCATTTTGTTAACTGTTTTAGCGGATTCAATATACAATATTCTGATATTTTTTGCTGAAAAAATGTGAGTAGCTTTTGCACTGCAAAAGCTACTCACATTTTTTCAGCAAAAAATTTCAACATATTTGCGTATCACTCGATTAAAATTTTAACGAATGGTTAACTAACGACATCGTTAGTTTTGAACAACTGGGCCCAGATTAGCAAAGCAAAAGCAGTAGTATAGCTGGTTACTCTATTATGCCCTTATGTTTGAAAAAAGTTGAGGGGTATATTATATGTACGATAATATATTAACCTATCTACTTTTTCAAAGTTAGGGTCATAACAGAGTAACCAGCTGGCAACATACAATGCAAAATATCTCAAATAATTTTGGGAATCTATTATGGTATTTCAAAAGAAAAATGAGGCAAAAGAAGTTTCTGTGAAAACATCTCCCATTTTGACAAGTGAGTTAAAGGTTTCAAAAAAACAAAATGCATGAATCAATATAACAAATATATTGTGTGTACTAAACAATAAAGAGAGAGTCTTTGGAGGCAAGGAACACACTGATAAATCGAAAACAGCAGAATCAGTATTAGTTTGTTCATGAACAGTAATGTACCCTGCAATCCTGTTCATACCCTCTATCCACATTTTGAACAAAACTCTGTTAACCCTTATAGCACCAATGCACAGCAGACAACATTGTAAAATTTTGTTTTCACTTTTTAGGGAAATCAAATCTTGACATTTCATGTGATGTTTCGCCCAAGTCCCTAAGATATGTTCTTTGTTCCTGAAAATCCCTTAGATAGAATTTAGCAAATGTTGATGTAAAGGATCAAACAGCTGCCTTAATGACTGTAGTAGTAATGCAGCAAAGCAAAGTACAAATAATCAATATGTGTTACAAATATATAGGGAACATAACTGACCCATCTAATTGGTCCAGACAATGACATTTTAGCCTCATGGTTATGACACTCGATTACAGATCCAGGGGTACCTGGTTAGATCCCCGGTCAGGGCACTTGACCGGAATATTTTCTTTACAGGTCTATTTCCTGTCCTACTACATTTGGTGCCATGACCAGGATGACTACCGTTGGAGCCCAAGGGTGATGCAATGGCAAAGGAGTCACAAAAGAGCCTGGGAATAGTAGAATGAAATAGAAATAATTCCTAAACATTCGATACAAATGTTTCATTGTAGGATGGAGGACTGTAGTAGTGTGATAAAGGGAAGTACAAATAATTGATATAGGTGTAAATATATAGGGGGCATAATTGACCAGTCCAACTGGTCTGGACCTTTTAGCCTAGTGGTTATGACGCTCGATTACATATCTGGGGGTACTTGGTATCCGGGGGCGCCTCGGGGCACCCTATGGGAATATTTTCTATACAGGTCTATTTCTCCTCCTACTACAACTTCATCAAGAGGAATGAAGCTGAAATAAGCCCATGAGACAAAAAGAGCCCTTAACTCATGTGCTCTGGGATTAGGAAAAGGCAATTATCTCTTAGAAATGGATTTATAAGCCATTTTAATAGTGGCCTCAGTTTCCCAGGCAGGCTTGGTCCTCTAGGCGGTTAACCAGTACATGTACTTGTGCACATTCTTTCACCAGAAACTGACAACTGCCATTCTTAAATCAGTGGAAGGGAGAGAATGACTGCAGAAAATATTTCATGATCAATCTCCACGAAAAATGTTGCCAGACCCGAAAGAAATCAAACGCATGACAACCTGATCACCAGTCAGATGCACATCTCACTGAGCTACCAAGGCTAGCTTCAGATAAAATAATTCAGGGCCCAGTTGTTCAAAGCATTGTTAACTTAAGGAGCTTGTAAGTGGTCAAAATGTTAATTGTTCCAGTAAGTACAATATCTAATTCACAGGTATTTTTGTTGGAAAATGCAAATGCAACAGCTACTCACATTTTTTCTGCAAAAATAGTGTATAAGGCATATTTAATGATCAAAGTTTCAATGATACATTAACTAACGACATTGTTAGTTTTGATCAACTGGGCCCTGATGAAATGGAAGTCTTATTTTCTCTGAAAACTAACAAAAATGATGAGAATGTCCTCTGTTACAATCTTGCTTTGCAGGTTAACCCATTATAGACTGAATGGACTCTCCCACACTATATATTGGAAGAGTCCAATTTCAATTTTAGGTACATCTGGCTATGAGATTTAGATATTCCTATAGAAAAATGGTTGAACTATTTACAGACAGTGGAGACCCTGATCAGACGCCGCATTCTGCGGCATCTGATCTGGGTCTGCACTGTTTGTAAATTACCCTTTTAGGGGTCTCCAGACTACAATGGGTAAATGTGTGTACAAACAATGTAGCCCACAGCAGCCATCATATCCACACAGTCTGATCAGTCTCTATGGCTGCACAGGCTTACCTGCATCTTTTCTGATTGTATGAGTGTGCTATAGCCCCTTTTTCATTTGACACAGTTAACAATGGTAACTGACCTTTGCCATCACTTCTCCAGGACATAGCCTTGACCTTAACATCTTCACTGAGAGGGGGTAAAGTCCAGACCTTCTGCCAAGACAATCTGTGTAGGATAACCTGCAATGGTAACAATCTTTCAAATGATTTTTTTGTGATACAGGATATTAGTCTTTTTTTTGTTTTTTATTAACCCGGATTTGTTCTGCCTTTGCAAACAGTGTAGATCAAGATCAGCTTCTTCAAGCTTTTGATCCAAACCTGCACTGTTTGTCATTAGGTATGTGAATTTGTATCAAATCTGGATCTACTGTCCTTTCAACATCCTCTGGAAAAAAATGTTTTTCATTTGCTGTTTTATTCTAAATGAAAAACTTTTGTTCTGATTGAGCGAATCTTATCAGGAACCATTTGTCTTTTCTCTTACTTCTGTGCTTTGTTTTCAAATAGTTACTGTAAAATTGATTTTACAGTTAAGAATGGGTCTGACCTATGCAATTTCTACAGTAAACTGGATTTTTGTAAAAAAATATTAGAAAGTACTTCTTCTTCACTGATTATAAATCATTGATGTTCCTTAACAAAATTATGAAAATTTCAGAGATTTTGAACAAGTGGAATTCTTTAAGAACCTGCATCCAAACTACCTACCCTATCAACTATTGCATAATTTGCAGCCATTTTTACAGTGAGAAATGGAAAATTTCAAAAACATTTAAAACCACTGAACAGAATGAAACTTTTCGTAGGTACTACAAAAGGTTTTGCATAGAATCATGACAAAACTTTGCCAATTTACTTCTCCTGAGTAAAGCACTATAGAAAAATTGACTTTCTGAAAGATGTCGAAAGCAGAGTAGTATCTGATTGGCTGCTACAAATGTCTGCTTGGCACATCAAGGGCTAAACATTTATTCTAATTAACCTTTACCACTCTCTGGGCAAATTCAGTGGATGACAAACTGCATGAAATGTCAAATCCTGTTTCCTAGGGAAAATAAAATATTTCAAAATGTCATCTGCTGAAAATTCTTCCAGGGTGCTAAGCATTAATTATGACTTCACACTGTACCTTAAGCATGCATAAGACGGCTTTCACTTCAGAAGTGTCTGCATAGACCAATGGTGTTGACTTCAGATTAAAATGTGTTAAGCGAGATGTTTTTTTTTTTTTTTTTTTTTTTTTTTTTTTTTAAGATCTTAACCATATATTATGGTCACAGTGGCCAACTCGGATATCTATTCTCATTTTTTTTTTACTATCTTGAACTTGTATCAAGGACATTCCATAATTAGTAGTTCAGTCTTAAAAAGCCAAAGACCCAAAATGTCTAAGAGACATTGTTATAGCTGAGAAAACTGGTATTTATTTTTTACAAGGCTGAGAATGAAAGAACAAAATTTAGGATGGTGTTATATATTGAGAAAGCTCAGATTGCATATTGAAGTTAGGCATATTATGTATGGTCTATGTTTACAGTGATGGAGAAATGGTGTGTGTCCCTGTCCCTGAAATTACCATTGTAACTGGAATATTTCCAGGTAGAAAGATCTTACAAGTTGTTCACTTTTCAAAAACCCCTTGTATGTCATTCCAGTAGTTTCTGGAGACATCACCAGGTATAATCACAAGGACCTGTTCAAGTATAAGCATAGCTATTATTTAACATAGCTTTAGTTAAGGCGCTTTTTTCAATCCAAAAGTATTAATATTTTTCTTATTTCTCCACAAAAACATATGTTGTGGATACTCATTAGAAGCGCCTCATTGAGTACCCACAACATATGTTTTTGTGGAGAAATAAAAAAAATATTAACCTGGGCCCAGTTGTTCAAAGCGTCGTTAGCTTAACGAGCTCGTTAAGGGTCATTTCGTTAACTGTTTTAGCGGATTCAATATACAATATTCTGATATTTTTTGCTGAAAAAATGTGAGTAGCTTTTGCACTACAAAAATGCTACTCACATTTTTTTCAGCAAAAAATTTCAGCATATTTGCGTATCACCGAATGTAAATTTTAACGAATCATTAACTAACGACGTCGTTAGCTTTGAACAACTGGGCCCTGATACCCACTCTTATATAGGCTTATGCCTATAGATAAGGAGGGGTATCCACACAATAGTTTTCTTATTTCTTCACAAAAACATGATTATTGTGTTGTGGTTACACATTAGAAGCGAGGCTCTTCTAATTAATACCCACATGTTTTCATGAAGAACTAAGAAAAATATCAGGGGCCAGTTGTTCAAAGCATTGTTAGATTAATGGGCTTGTTAATGACAAACTCGTTAACTGTTGTAGCTAAGGTATTTTCAAACTAGAGCTGGTGTTTGTAAAACACTATGCCCCCAACTGCCTGACTCTAACACTACCTGACTCCAACACTGTTTGCCCATGACAGTAACAACAGTACAAATATACGAGATTTCAATGTTATTTTATTAAAAGGGAAATAACTCTAAAATGGGAGATAATTCGGAAAAAAAATATGGGTCACCTATTTTTTCATGAGGAATCCATATATGAAATTTCAAACTAGCATGCACAGTTCAAAACTTATGCTATGCATCAAAAAGTGTGCAATGTAAAAATGCCCAAAATGACAAAGGGCCATAACTCAATAAGTACTTTTCAGAATTTATTCAAAAGTTAATCAGGTCATCTACTCATCGCTACCTATCCATTCCTTAAATTTCAAGGCTCTAGCTTCAATAATTTTTGAGAAATTTTGCTGACAAGATTCCATCCATATTTCTTCAAAGGACCATAACTCAGGAAAGGGGCATAATCCTGATGGGAAAAAAATACTTGTCAGCTATTTTTTTCATGAGGAATCCATACATGAAATTTCAAAACCCTAGCATGCACAGTTCAAAATCTATGCTAAGTATCAAAAAGTGTGCAATGTAAAAATGCCCAAATTGACAAAGGGCCATAGCTCAAGAAGTCTTTTCAGAATTTATTCAAGAGTTAATCAGGTCATCTACTCATCGCTACTAAACTATTCCTCAGATTTCAAGGCTCTAGCTTCAACAGTTTCTGCGATAGCTTGCTGACAAGATTCCATCCATATTTTTTCAAAGGGCCATAACTCAGGAAAGGGGCATAATCTTATGGGGAAAAAAACATGTGTCAGCTATTTTTTCATGAGGAATTTATATATGAAATTTCAAAACCCTAGCATGCACAGTTCAAAACTTATGCTATGCATCAAAAAGTGTGCAATGTATTAATGCCCAAAGTTATAAAGGGCCATAACTCATGAAGTAATTTCAGAATTTATTCATAAGTTAATCTGGTCATCAACTCATCAATATCAATCTATTCACCAGGTTTCAAGGCTCTAGCTTCAATAGCCTTTGAGATATTTTGCTGACAAGATTTCATCCATATTTTTTCAAAGGGCCATAACTCAAGAAAGCTGCATAATCCTGATAAGAAAAAAATACGTGTCAGCTATTTTTCATGAGGAATCCATATATGAAATTATAACACCCCAGCATGCACAGTTCAAAACTTATGCTATGCATCATAAAGTGTGCAATGTAAAAATGCCCAAAGTTATAAAAGGCCATAGCTAATGAAGTAATTTTCAGAATTTATTCAAAAGTTAATCAGATCATCTACTCATCAATACCACACTATTCACCAGGTTTCAAGGCTCTAGCTTCAATTGCTTTTGAGATATTTTGCAGACAAGATTCCATCTATATTTTTTCAAAGGGCCATAACTCAGGAAAGGGGCATAATCCTGATGGGAAAAAAATATGTGTCAATTATTTTTTTCATGAAGACTCCATATATGAAATTTCAAAACCCTAGCATGCACGGTTCAGAAGTTATGCTATGCCATCAAAAAGCGTAACGGACAGATGCATGGACAGACGGACGCACGCACGCACAAACCTCCCAGAAGCAATATGCCCCTCCAACTTCTTCGAAGTTGGGGGCATAATAATGACAAATATATCAACAATTTCTCAGCCATAATATCAATGCATTTGCCATATTTCAAGATAGAAAATTTAACATCATATTAGCTAACAACTTCGTTAAGTTTTGAACAACTGGGCCCAGTACTTTTTGGTTGAAAAAAAAAAGTGCCTTATCTGGACCTATGTAGTAGGACAAGTATAGTGAGGTGTTCAAATATTTTGGGCAGTTTAGGTATTTAGGTTCGTTACCTTTTCTTTGCTTTGTAAACTTTGTGTTACATACATGTAGTTTGTTTTTCACCACACTGCAGGTGAATATTGTTTCAATGGAACTCTCTAGGACAGTACCTGCCATACTTACCCTAAGTACCT
Source organism: Anodontia alba (assembly GCA_964016985.1). NCBI lineage: Eukaryota > Metazoa > Mollusca > Bivalvia > Lucinida > Lucinidae > Anodontia > Anodontia alba. The sequence goes on from OZ024821.1 coordinate 156,472,094, forward strand.
GACATGCCTGAGCAAACTGTGTAGAACAAGATCAAACACTGCATAATGTGGCATCTGGTCAGGCTCTGCATTTTACTGCACAATACTTTTTAGATACATTAACAGATTGTAAAAGGGATTTGTTCAAACTTTAGGACAATTATGGTAAGGTGACAAACAAATACTTAGGGAAATATGGTTACCATCATTTAACAAGCAAGATATGGACATGGTGTATTAAGCAAAAATCAATCAATTGTAGAAAGTCTGGTATGACCCTGCTAAGGATTGAACCCGCAACCTTCCAATCTGAAGCAACCCCTCCAACAACTGAGCCACTCAGACCTGTGTTAGGTCAAAATAAAGGGAGCAACACCTTAGATAAGCTGCTTTTTATGGTATTTACCCAATTAAGATATTGAAAAAAGCAATTCAAATTAAATCAATAGGGTTTTGTTTGTTTGTTTGTTTGTTTGTTTGTGTTGAGGTTTTACGGCCTGGTCAACCCAACAGGGTCATGTCAAGTGCAGTCAGTTTACCTAACCACATTTTTACTAGACCGGCTTAGTCCTCTAAGCGATTAACCAGTAATGTGCACATTCTTTTGCCAGAAAAAAATCTATGGGGTAAATACCCAATTACCGGTAAATTTTGCTCCCATTAATATAACCGGGTATCCAAAAGAAAAATCCTCATACCCAATTCAATAAGAAATGGGTGGGTAAAAACAGATTAAGATACCCAATTGCTTAAAACCTTATCTAAGGCATTAAAAGGGAGTTTTAGAAACCAATGATTTTTATGTAATTAAATTGTATTTTGTACCAAAGCATATCTTGTGGACTCACTGAGGCAATTCCAGTGAGTACTCACAAGATATGTCTTGGTACAAAGCCAACAAAAATATCCAAAATTATCACCTCAGTAGTTATCACCTTATATTTACAAGGACTTAAATCACATACTAAAATGTCATTTTGTTGACAGTTACCTCCCCTTGGACATTTGACAGGGCCACTAAATCAAATTTGGGAGACCACACCATCAAGTCCACTTCTGCAGAAACATGTTTCTCATCTACTTGGCGAAATGCTCCTTGTTCTGGCATCTTGCATTTGACCAAACTAACACATCTAACCACCAGTAGATATTTCTTATATTCACATTATATATGGAAGTTCCATTTAGCAGATGTACCAGTATTTTCTTTCCTCAAACCTACAAAACAAACATAAAAGCACTGCAAAGTATTTGTCCCCTCTGCTGAAAATTACAGTGTCAGTAAGCAATGCTTACATCATACACACTGCAAAAATATTTCATGTGATTCAGTATTTAAATTTCCTGAGCTGTCGAGTTGGAATTTAACAGCCCAGTCAATAATGTTAAGGTTATGCTGAATCTGTCAGTTAACCTACATGTACTCACACTTTTTCCTGGGCAGGTTTAATCCTCTAAGCAGTTAATAAGTACTTGTGCTCAAACATTCAACAGTTACTGACAACTACCTTTCTTAAATGAGCTGAAGGGGGAGAATGGCCTAAAATTATTTCACAAACAGTGTCCATGAAAGTCATGTGAGCAAGCTGGGATTCAAATTTGCAATTCCTGGACCTACAGTCAGATGCAGTTGCACTACAGACTGCACTTGGGAGCCTGGTTATTTCATTTTATGATTTAGATGAATGGTAAGGAAATCATGTTTTCAATGTTTAGCATAATGGGGTGATGGCATGCACTTCATCTGGTATCTGTGGGCAGTCAAGTATCTGTCTCATAATTGTTTAGGTTTGAGCAGTATTCTGTCCACCAGCTCAGGATTCCATGCTCCTCTATGGCTGTAGATATACATGTACCCTGTTTCCCTGTTGTCATCTTTGACTTGCTAGTATGCTTTCTTGCTGTTATTCTTTCAGAGACATTGCTTCAACTTCTTGGCATGGACCCTCCATCCAGGTCTCTTTTACCACCTAGATTGAGTATAGATACAGTATTGATTCATCGATATTGTATAAACAGTGACAGCCATAATTCAAAGCTGATCAATTCTGGAGGAATGTCACAATCTTAGCCGGTTATTTTCCTTCGTGGAAATAGGAACCCAAAAGCACTGCATTACTACAGACACAAGAAATCTCATTTGGGTGTATGGGGACAGTGAAAACCCAGATAAGACCTAACTATTGATAAATAATGATCAGATTGTGACATCAACATGAAATGTGTTTGTGCTGAGGTTTTACGGTCCATTCAACCCAATGGGGTCATGTTGAGCATGTCCTTCTTGAATCAGCGGAAGGGAGAGAATGACCACAGAAAATATTTCAAGATCAATTTCCATGAAAGAATGTTGCCGACCAGACAGGGGTTGAACCCGCAACTTTCTGATCACCAGTCCGATGCGCACAAGTGCAATTTGTACAGAATAAGCGAATAGTAAGTGTTAGAATTTTTTTATTGAGTTACTTTCTGTCGATCGCTGCTTGCTGCAATGCTGTTTGATAAGTTGCAAGTCTGTTCACTACACTTTGATGAGTTGTCACTTCCCTTGCATGTTGTACCAGATGTCTTAAATTTGTCGCATTTCTTTATGCCATTATAATTATTTAGAGTCGTAATTAATATAACCTTGGTATATTTTTTAATTTTTTTAATTTACCAATTATGCTAACCCTGTAATGGCATTGGCATGCAATTCTCAATAAAGGTGATGCAGCACAGACGGACACAGGTCATGGATGTTTGTTTTTTTTTTGTTTGTTTTTTTTCAATTATAACAGAAATATACAAAATAGTGCCTTCAAGGTAGCTGTATGTCAGTCATACAACTACAGTACCTTGAAGGTATTGTTGTTTTCCCATTTCTTCTATACACATTTCATCTACTGTTTTTATTCCCATTTCTTCTACTCCATTTCTGAGGATAATTCTCTTTTGTCTAATTTTTTACTTCTCTATAGAATGACCAAGATCTTGACCAAAACTGTTCAGATACAATTTATATGATTAATATTGATAATTAAGATACTGATTAATGATTAGGATCAGAGTGTACAGTCAAAGACGTATAAAATTACAAGATTCGCAACTAAACGAAATCCCGCAATATCTTGTGCGTCCCTGTGTTAAGAGTCCTACGGTCGCGAGAGCCGCGCGAGACTTTCGTTACCAAGACAACACAGGTACGCTATCGCCGGCATCGCTCGAAAGAGCAAACAACCATGACCGTAATTCTTGATTGTTTTCTCTCACAGCAGAAATAAACATTACCTTTTTTTTCTTGATTGTTTTCTCTCACAGCATAAATAAACATTATCTTTTTTTTTCACAAGGCGTCATTCATACTATTTAATTGATAAAAAGGAGAAATGAATTTGTAAAAGTCGGCGATTTTCAAGAGGCGAAAGACATCTAAGATTCACAGCTGCCGGTAAAAATCTGTTAGGTGTTTTCATTTCAATTATTTTCTGTCCCGATCAGTATCAGAATCTCAATGATACTTGATTTTTTTTTTAATTTATTCATTCGGGGTTTTACGTTTCTTTCAAGATTATTTCACTTAAATCGAGGCGACCGTTAATCAGATGCGGGCCAGAAAACATAGAAAACTGATATGTTTTTTGGAGTTACAAAACTGGCAATGCCCTACAACTGTGTTCCATAACAAATAATGGGTAGGGTGAATGTAATAAACATTTTCACCTGTTCTATGATGATTTAAGACCTGAAATGCTGGCCAACACAGGATAAGATATAATTTTAACTAATAATAATAATATCTGACATAAAAATCAGAAAACTGAAAAGTTTTATGTGTTACAAAATGGGCAATGCCCCGTCAACTATTCCATAACAAACAATGGGAGGGCGTTTGGAATAAACATATAAACTCATAAATATTACATATTTTAGGATGATGATACAGGGCTTGAAATGCTGGCCAACACAGGTTCAGGTATAACTGTAACTAACAGTCATAATATCTGACAGAAAATTTAGAAAACTGAAATGTTTTTTGCGTTACAAAATGGGTAATGCCTTGGCAACAATCAGTGGTTCCAGTGCATATAACGGGTGGGGGTATATGAAATACAACACACGTTTAATGCATGGTTTGGCCGATTTAGCACTTTAAAATGCTGGCCAACACAGGATCAGATATAATTTTAACTAAAAATTATAGTATCAGACAGAAAACGCAGAAAACTGAAATGTTTTTCGTGTTACAAAAGGGCAATGATTTGGAAAACTCGCATCAGTCTTTCATCACTCAATGTGTACAGCACTGTTCAACGTCTTCTTTCTCAGTGGGTTCGGCAGATGTGCAAAAATAACTGGGTAGTTAGTAACTTTGAGACATTCAAGGACCTATTTCGTTCCCTTAAATTCGCAACATAAGGTAAGAAGTTATATAAAAATTACTTGAAATCTGCTAAAAATTCATGCTCCAGTCTTCATGATGAAACCCGTTTTTGTTGGTAAAACGATGTTGTTTTAACTAATTCATGACATAAACGGACACAGTTTATTAAATAAAATCTATTGAAGGCAACAGTTTTTAACAGTAACGATCATACGATAGTATTTCATCAACAAATATTTCTTGGCGAAGAAAAAAAACAAGATGGCGGCACGTGACACTATCTGTTCTCGAACGTCTCTCACGGTTTCTCTGGGTATCACGAAATGTGTTGGTTCTTTCTATTACGCGGAGAACAAGTTGGAAATCCTTGTATTATTTACGTCCTTGGTACAGTGCATTGGTTTATTTGCCTGTTTGCCATGTTTTCCATACAAAATGAATGAGGACGGATATTAAGGGAAACAAATACACCAAAAAAGTAGAACCAGACCACCTTCTAAAAGTCTCATCTGGGTCTACATTGGTTGCTTTGCCAGACTGCAATTTTTCCATACAAATTATATAATATAGATTTATACCACCAATGTTATCTTGAGTAGGCTGCATAGATTTAAAATACCCCAAGTAGACGAAATGGGAATGTGTGAGTAGACCAAATGGGAAAATCTGTCAAAATAGAAGACAAAATGGGAATAGACGAAATATATATAGACAAAATGGGCATAAATCCATAAACTGTACTGGTTTGTATATTTCTGTTTTATCAGAAAAAAAAAAAAAAAAAGTCCATGACCCGTGTCATTGTGATGCAGCATATCAGTTAAACTGGGTCCAGTTGTTCAAAACTTATGATGTCATTAGTTAACCTACAGTTAAAACTTTGACCATTAAATATAGCATATACCATAATGTTTTTTTTATTTTTTGTTGTTGTTTTTTTTTCAGCAAAAATACCTGTGAATTAGATACTGTACAATGTATACTTACTAGAACAGTTATAATATTTTGACCACTAACGATGCTTTGAACAACTGGGCCCTAAGCTTTTATTCCAAAACCCGAAATTCAAAAAAAAAATAAATAAATAAATAAATACTACGGATCACTGCTGTTGCTGTCACTGCTGGAAAATAAAACGGTACTGTCCGATTACTCTACTCAAGAAAATAACATCACTGACAACCCATGGTGGGTAAAATGTGTTCCATATTGAGTAACAAAACAATTCAACATAACTGTTATGCAGATGATATGCAGTCATCTGACCATTTCATCTCAATGCAAGGTTTGAGAAACAGAACTGTATGAGTTATACAACATACCTCTTCGGTCACAGACACTTCGTTTTCTTTGATGAGGTCGTCCCTGTGTAATGAATGTGTAAAGAGTTTGTCCAATCAATTTACCGCTAGGAGACCTTTCAACCAATGAAACAGTCTGACACTGAAAAATATCAATGACGCGGCCATTTCAAGCTGAGAGACTACACAGAAAGATTACGGTAAATTTTTAACGGATTTCGCCTACACACAGTCAGGTTTGTATATTCCTAACTATCGAGTCTTGTGAAAAAATCAGACATGTTCTGTTTTACTCTATTTATTTAATGATTATTCATCATTTATGTACATTAGATAGATTTTCGTGAATACGTTAACGTAACTAAAACCAGTTACCGTCGGCGTACCACTGATCGGACGCACCAAACTGATCGCTTGTAACAAGGCAAATTAGTCCCTAGACCCACTAATCTTGAATCACAAGGGTTAGAAACTTCAAGCAACTAAGGGTATAATGATTGGTGAAAAGTGGCAGTACATGTTTTATTTTATTTTTTTAGACATTTTAAACCTATCCGGTGAGATCACACGGATCAATCCAATGTAAGAAAATGATAGGTAACTAAAATACATGAATTCTAGTCTATTAATTGCGATCCGTGCTGACAACTTCTTACGTTGGCGAATTCACAATAGGCCGGGATACTAGATACTAGTGCCTTCCTTGATGGTAACTGGCAGCAGATCACTGTTGTAGGGGAGGAGTCTAGCTAGGTCCCGGTGACTTCTGGGGTCCCTCAGGTCAGTGCCGGGGCTGATCCTGTCCCTTGTCTATATTATTGCCTGACAATGTATCCCAGTTGTGACTGCAGATGAAACCACTTTGTGTCTCACCTTGGAGGGCGGGGATCAGTCCTTCAAAGGGATCTGGACAAATTGTCTGTCTGTGTGGGAGACTGACTGCAACTCGAAATGCCAAGTGGTATGGGTGACGGGATCCAGGAAACCCTTAAAAACCACCTACAAACTTCATGGTGAGGTCCTGGAACTGTCACCTGTGCAAAGTATCTCAGGGTTGATGTCACGGGCAAACTGTCATGGGGCTCCTCATAGACAGGGTTGTCAGTTCTGCTAACAAAACCCTCGCTGGACAACATGTACCTACAATCTAAGAGCTAGCGTTTCAAACATGCTTGAAACTGGAGGTCCCTAGAACAAAGACGTGCTGATCCACATCTTTGTCTGTTTTAAAAGATTGTAAATAATATGGTCGCTGTTCCCCACCCTGACTAAGTCAAACCCAACCTGAGGATATCCCAGTGCGACCGTTCCAAGACCTGTCAATAATTTCATAAAACAAAAAATACTTCTTTTTTTTCTGTCTATCCTGGTTTGAGTTTTAATTTTATTTGGAATCTGAATTGGTTACAGTGACACATTTGATGGTTTTCATTCACCAAACAAGATTGATGTCTTGAGGTGCTATCTTCAGAAGCTTCTGCTGCTGCTTTGTAGAAGCTGGGATTGCATTCCAGTCACTTTAGTTTCATGCCTTACTACATGTAAGTCTTGTCATAAAGTTTGGACAAACTTATTTTACATTTTTTTTTTTTTTTTATTGATCAGTCTTAAAAAAAACAAACTGCTGTATGTGACTAAATATTTATTCTTATAATTCTGTTTGATGCATCCACTAAAATTAAACCAATATAATATCATGATAATTTATTGGTTTGAGTATCAGAAGAGAAATTAGAAGAGAAAGATTTGATTTCATTTAATTCTTTAAGTACAATGAATGCATTTTTATACTGTCATTGTTTAAATAAATAGACTGATGCCAGTCTATATGAGTGACAAACAGACTTAACATTCTCCTATCTGTCCAAATACTTAAGGTAAATATCAAATAACACAATTTTATGTTTGTTCAATATAAGGAGAGTACTCAGAAATAATATCTTCTGTGTCCTCTCTGGAATTGCTTCGAAAAAGCAATTCCATTAAGTACACACAATACTTTTTTGGTGTAAAGAAATACCTTTGATTAAATTACACTTTTTTGGTGTAAAACTTGTAACCTTGTCTGTTGTTGCCGCAGCTTATGTATGGCGAATGAGCCCTTTTTAAATGGATGACCAGGATCTCATTACAATAAATGATCTCATTGAAATGATTTTTAATATAATTAAATTGAAGATCATACATTTCCATGGTATTGTTTAGTGTTATCTCAATGATCAGTGATATTCGATCATAAGTCACTTTTGCCTCTGGTGACTGATGATCAGAAAGAATTTTCATAGTTGCCTAATCAGAAAATTCTATTTTGTCAAGTGGGTGGGGGGTGAAGCAAAGGTTTCCCATATCTTGCATCACTGGGGTGTCCAAATGATATTAGCTTTCAATTGGCCAATGCCTGCTATCCTTGCAGCAAGTAGAGGGGGAATGTTTTTATTTCTTCACTTCCATTCGTTTTCCTCTTTCTCCCCAGTCCCTCTGTTTCATCTCCTCTACTATCATCTCCCTTTTTCTGGAGGACAACACAAAATGACCCACAAAGGTTGACATGTAGTTAAACCCCAACACAATAAAAAATAATAATTTTAGGAATATATTTTTTCTCACTTCTTATTTTAACAGGTAAGATGCAAAAATTGAAACACTGTGGGGTCATTTCAGATTTGTAGTGAATAAATTTGATAAAAATAGCCAGAAATAAGCTCCAGATAAGGTACTGTTTTCATCAAAAAAGCTGATATTTTTTTATTTTCCTCTATGATTGAAAATGTATATTGTGGTACTCGGATAGAAGTACCTCAAAAGTGGAGCTCTAGGCACTTCTATCCCATCTTATCTGGAACTATGAATACATAATCTGAAACAGGGCTAAAATAACTTATTGTGAGAAATAATGTATTTTTTCAAATAGACTATTAGTCAATAATCAAGGATGAGTCAGTTTTTACAAAACTCACACAAAACTGTGAAGTTCTGGCCAAATCCCAAAGTACATGTATTATTACTGTGTTAATGTATAGAAATAAGGAAAAAGTATTTGTCTGGATACTCTATTTTATCTTTAGCTGTAAGAGTTTGATGGGGGTTCTGACAGTTTCCACCCAGCCGTATCCCTGACCCTTATTTGACCAACCTTCTGATGTCTTTTCCTTCACACTTCCATTCATTGAAACACATTTGACTGGGTTGCCGCGGTAATGTATACTAACAAAAGTCATCTGTGTTTTTCAGCTGGACCTCTAAAACAGGAAACTTTTTGTGTTCTCTTGATAAATGTAAATTTTTGATGGATAGCAATTGAAATGGTCAGGTGGTCCTTTCTTTAAACAAGTATTGAGGTATTTAATTCAGGAAGCTTTTTTAGATGATTGTCACAGTGTCATGGTCTTTTCACTCTCTCTCACTTCATCTTCTTTGTTTTGCAAAACAAAACTGGATTAATTTGCATTCTTTTGAGGAACTTTAGTATTATTTACATCTTTTAGATTTTAGTGGCTGTCTCCAGGTAAATATTTTTGCTTTTTTTTCCTCACTAAACTAATATGAAAATAGGCTTAGCCTAAATGTGAGCACAGCACAGACTCTGTTTGTAGTCTCTTCAAAAGTCCTTCACAGCATCATTAAAGATTGACTGTCAGTATATAAAAATATATGTAAAAAACAAATAATAAAAACAATCAGCAATATATGTCCGTGACACTTATTGACACTCGTTTCTTCTCACTTCGTGACGCTTATTAGTATCAAGTCTGCTCCAGTCCTGTCAACTTCTGGTGACAACTTTTGACAACTTACGGGAAGAAAACAGGCAGAAAATTGGTCAGAGCGATCGCGAAAGTATATATCGTTGTATGTTACTTTACATTGATCATATTCTTTACCGTAGAGCTCACTTCGTTCACGACACGCAGTGCTCTCTATAATGACTACACAACAACCCCATTATAACACTATTGCTGGGCTGCAAAGCAAAACCTTTGTTAGCTAAACACCCATGTTGTAGCCAACAAAAATGTATAGATTATATAGAAAAAATTATCATTTGTGGTCATTTTTTTTTTATCATCTACAGTCAAACTTCAATGGCTCGAACATCTTTGGGACCATAGATAATTGTTCGAGATATGGGTGGTTCGAGCCACTGAGGGTTAATCATGGTGCCAAGTCGGGAAGCAAATGGCGATAATTTATGGATTTTCTTTTTTTTTCGATTTTCTATACAATAATTGTAGGTTGGGTGTACTCATTAGAATCACCTCAATGAGGTGACTCTTATGAGTACACACAACATACAATTTCATGATAAAATAAGAACATTTCCCTAAATATTTGTTTTCTTGAGCTATATATATCGGAAGAATTTCGTAGGGACTCAAAAACCAGTTCGAATTAGCCATGGTTAACGAGCTATCGAGGTTCGACTGTATATATTTCTGTTTAAATACAAATTTTGGGGATTGGGGTGGGCTCCTTCAAGCTGTGTTATATCGAAAACCATGTTATAATGAGTATATTGTGTATTATGTTAGAAAATGGTGAAATTTGACTGTAAGTTTTGAAATCAATTTCATTTATTGACCTAGAATGCTGACAAGCCTTGGTTTGTAAGAAAGTGCATGTACCGGTATGTTCCACTCTCTTTCGGACAATGAAAAAGTTAACTGACAATAAAATACTGGGATGTCTACAACTCAGATATGCAAACAGAGACTGTACAGAATAGACAGTTTGGTGCTTACATGGTGGGTAAAAATTTCAGTACACAATGTTTTGAAATATTTTTCTTGTTTTTTACAGAAAATAGAATTTGACATTTCATGCAAATTGTCAGAGCCTATTTGTTTTGAAAAAAAAAAAAAAAAGAAAGAAAGAAAAATATAATAAAGTTGCTGCTCTGAATTTACCTAGAATGATAAAGGTTAAAAGGCCATCCTTGAGACTAAGTAATGTGGGGGGGGGGGGGAAAGGGAAACATTAAATGAACTACATCACCCTACCAAATTTTAATCCTAGATATAACTTTGAGTTAGAAGCAAACTTCTTAGTAAGATTACATTATTTTAGTGGCCCCAGATCAACAGGTGAATCATAATTCACTTCATTAGTATTTGATATGCAGGGTAATTACCTTGGCAGTGTTGGTACATTAGAATAAGATACTGCTCCTTAGGGACCCAGAAAGGGCCAGGCTTTTGGTTGATGACAGTTTAACTGTCAGCTTGATGTTAAATGTTTGCAATTGTGATTTATCAAATTTTCTCATACATCAAGTTGACCCAGGATGTTATCTCCTTTCCCAATGGGATTTGGCATGGAAACTGATTATACCCAGTAATCAGTACTAGGGGTAACATGTGAATGGACAAGAAATCAGTGGTGCAATTCAACAAGTGGGTTTTATCAGATTATCTTGTGATCAAATAAAGGGGAATTGATACACTTTCAAGGGAGGTAACTCTGTCAAAATGTTTTTTTGCTCCCTTCTGAAGAGGGGTCTACTTTAAAAGAAAAGAGTTTGCTTCCAAGGGGAGCAAATTCTTTCCATATAGAGTAGACCCCTTTTTCAGAAAGGGGACTGGTGTAGAGGAAAGCAATCAGGTAATTACAAAAGTTGTCTTCCTGGTCAAAAAATGGCTACCATTTAGTTAAAAGGGCACCATTTAGTATATCTTTACTCTCAACCCTTGTCCTGCTGAATAAATTAAGATGCCATGCCCACTTCTAATTTTCAGCCAATCAGATTTCTTGATCCAGGTTGTTGATATAAATTCAAATACTGAATGGCAAATAGTGCAGATCCAGATCAGAAGCCAACTGATCTGGATCTACACTGTTTGCAAAGGCAGGACATATCCAGGTTCAACAGGATAAGGGTTAAAATATCTGAGCAGGATGTGTTGTGATTGAAACCACAGTAGAGGTTAAAAATCAACTACCCGGTACATTCAAGATGAGTATTCACACAGACAGGCCTGTGCATACATTGAAGACCCAGATCAGAACCACAGTGTGGATCTGCAAGTTGTTTTCCATTCAGCCAACAGTTTTTAAGACACATGAAATCAACAAGTTGCCCAATGGTTAAGGTTATGATCTGAATTATTAGAGTGAATATGATATTTGTAGCATTTACCATATTCAACCTAATTACCACACATACCCCTATAAGGGCACAGTCAAGCAATTTCATAGTCTTCAGATAACAGGTAGTGTACATTTTGTCCGGCTTTTTAAAAAGATATTCTGTGTGTACCCAAAACATATGCTTTTTATGTATAAAGAAACTCAGAAAAAAAAAAAACTGCATAAACATCATTAAATAAGTCCTTTGCTGTTTTTTTTTAAGCCTACCCTTAGTAGGTAGATACACATTTTGAAAAACCTAAGCGCACAGTGTGGTACATGTAATTAGATTGAATATGGTAATATAATTTTACTGAACATTTGGGTGATCAGTTGATTTATAATATATATAACACATAGTGGTGGTGTACTTTATTTATTATACATCCGTCGAAAGATGAGTTGTATTATTTTGACTATCTGTTTCTTCTGTCTGTCTGATATTTTTTTTATAAACTTAGCTCAGTTGTTTGCCATACCAAGACAATGTGCTGAACTCCTAAGTCAGTCCCCTCCAATGATTGAAGGTTAGGGTCACACTTTAAGGTGAACTGGTAATATTTTGTGTCCACTCTATAACTTTAAAGCCATTTAAGGTTTGTTCATAAAACTTTGTACAAATCTAAGGCAAGATTAGACGAATGTGCAGAGGAAAAGAATTGTAACCCTACTTTTAGTTCTGACCTAATTATGCCCCTTTGTTTATTTCTGGCAGTATTTTGTGTCTGCTCTGTAACTTTAAAACCGTTTAAGGTTTCTTCATGGAAGTTTGTACAAATACAAGGCATGATCAGATGATGTGCAGAGGAAAAGAACCATCTCTGCTTTCAGTTCTGATGAAATTACATCCCCTAAGTGTTTATTTCCTATTTGAGGTTGAGTACCAGTGTCTGCTCTATAACTTTAAAATCATTTGAAATTTCTTCATGAAACTTTGTACAAATATAAGGCATGATCAGACAATATGCTGAAAAAAAATAAAAACACAACCCTACTTTTTAATTCTGGTGCTATTATGCCCTTTTGTTTATTGCAGGCAATAATTTGTGTCGGCTCTATAACTTTAAAACGGTTTAAGATTTCTTCATGAGACTTTCTTCAAGTATATAAGGCATGATCATCAGTGTGCAGAGAAAAAGAACTTTAACTCTACTTTTACTTCTAATGTAATTATGCCCCTTTGCTTATTTCATATCTCCTTCATCAACTGAAGAATGTTTTTATACACCTGTCAAAAGATGGGTCATATAATGTCCTCAGACATTGTCCATCTGTCTGTCTGTCTGTCCATTTATTTTTTGTGTCCACTCCATATCGCTGTAACGGATGGAAGGATTTTTGTGAAAGTTTGGTCAAATGTGTTGTGCAGAACTCTGACTGAACCCAGTCCAATGAAGGTCAAGGTCACAATTCAAGGTCAAAGTTCAAATGGTAATGTTTCGTGTTCGCTCTACAATGATTTCTTCAAGAAAACTTTGTACAAATATAAAACATCATTAGACGATGTGCAGAGAAAAGAAGTGGTATTCTTCCTTCCAGTTTTGACATATTAATACCCTTTGTAATTTCTTGTTAGCTTCAGATCTCTTTCACAAAGATTACCTTTGACCTTTGTCCTACTCATGGAAAGAGTGAAGTAACAATTCTTTACCAAGAAACTCTGAAGCTACTGATAGTCTTCCTGCATTTTTTGTGAACATTTACTTGCTCACAAGCACAAAACCAAGTTAGCCAACTTAAGTTAGGGGCAGCAGGCATTAATTTGCTTGGATTTTCTGTTTGCTAATATGATGCAAATATTCCTGTTACTGACTAACCCCTATATGTATTGTTTCATCTATGTTACTGACAAACCCCTATATGTATTGTTTCATCTCCTGCTAAAAACCACTATGGGCGTATATATCCCTGCTCAGCAGAGCTCTTGTTCTCTTTATTGTACAGTACATATAAAAACGTGTGTTTTCTTTATGAATAAGTAATTTATTTATTTATTTCAAGAATTTCTGTGTTTTTAGTTTCTCTGCCTCTGTTTTAGGTTTGAATTATCTTTTTTCTAAATTAAAAAAGGTTAGTAAAAATCCACTTGTAATAAAGCTATGACTTGTGAGTCATCAGAGCTCCAGATGAGGCTCTTCAAAAACGTATGTGTTGGATACTCATAAGTTGTGCCTTGGCAAGGCATTTGTTGTTGTTTTTATCGTTCGTCTGTCATTACTGACAATGATGTGTGATGTGTTATTATTTGTGGAGGCATTTGTAATGAGTACCAACAACATGTTTTTGAGGAGAAATAAGAAAAAAATCAGTACTCTTCAGCTACCCCCTCCTATCTGTGGCTATGAAACTAAGGTATTCTGTGCCAGTTCTTCAAAGCATGGTTAGCTTAACGAGCTTGTTAGTGGTCAAAATCTTAACTGTTCTAGTAAGTACAATATCTAATTCACAGGTATTTTTGCTGAAAAAAAATGTAAAAATATCACCATATATATATGCCATATTTAATGATCAAAGTTTTAACTATGCGTTAACTAACAACATAGTTAGTTTCGAACAACTGGGCCCTGTTTTATAGCATTGACATATAAAAAGTATTTTATGGCTAAATTATTATGATGAATACATGTATTGTTTTTTTTGTTGTTTTTTTTTGTGGGGGTGGGGGGATAAAGTAATACAAGTTCTGTTTCTTTAGTGGCTATATCCCGATAAAGATTATCTTCTCATCAATTACGTATCCAAACGGGAAGATATTCTCAAAATAGGGTTGGTAGAGCACAACGCATATGTACTCTTTGTAATAAGTCTGATATTGAGGACGAGTACCATTTTGTACTCGTGTACCCTGTTTATTAATAAGTATTTTGAGGCAGAAATATATTCGTCCATATTATTATAACAGACCAAGTGTTTATAAATTTACATTGTTAATGCAAACAAAACAACAAGGAGTGTACAGAAATTAGGAAAATATGTATATGAGTCTTTTAGACTTCGAAGTACACTTATGATGTTGTGATATCTGTCTTTATTGTTAATATTTATATGAAATTCCTGGTTTTCATTTAGCTATGTTTGTGTAATTGTGGAGTTCAACCTCCAGATGTAAGAAAAATGATCTAGTCTTTATACATCATGTTCCGCAATCTACATTTGCAACTGCATAGTTTGTTTGTGTTGAGGTTTTACGGCCCAGTCAACCCAATGGGGTCATGTTGAGTGTGGTCAGTTTACCTAACCACACGTTTACTGGGCAGGCTTAATCCCCCAAGTGGTTAACCAGTATTATGCACATTCTTTCGCCAGAAACTGACAAATGCCCTTCATGAATCGGCAGAAGGGAGAGCATGGGAGTAAGTTTTCAGGGTTATTCCTGATTTCAGGATTTCAAGAGTTTTGGTCCCTATATAAAGTATACGGAAAACTGTCTTTTCACGATTTGAAAACCCAGATTTCAGGATTCTTGAATTTTGAAACTTTCACCATGCAATTATAGTCAATACTTACACCAGAATCATCTACGAATAACATTGTATTTATTTGTTGTCAGCCATATATATTTTGTGACCATACGATATTGTCATATTTGCATGCTGATAGACTAGAAACTGTAACAGTTTACGTCTAAATAAAAATTCTGTTCTGTTCCTGTTTCTGTTTCTTCATAAGATAAAAATTAATACATCACAAGGTTGATACAGGAGCTACTTTAGATGAAAATCACAGGAGCTTCACTTTTGTTTCAAACCGATTTTCCTAGACTGATGTTTTTGATAATTACATTGTCCGTAAAATTAAATTAAAATTAGTGTTCTGCATGATTCTCATGAAAATAATTTTGGTCTCACTCTGAGGTTTTTGAAGAATCTGCACTCTCATTATGAAAGAAATAACATGCTTATCATAAAAATACAAGTATACCACAGGCAAAAAACTTATAAAGTAATTAGATTTTAGATAACATTTTTACCTCCCTTGACCTAACATGGCTACATAGCCTGAGTTAGAAACTTCATATTTAGACAGTATTTTCTCCTATAATATTTTATTGCACAGTCCTCAGCAGCATTTTATAGCAAACTAGGGGCAGCTTAATTTCTTTTGAAAATAGTATTTTTAGACAACAAAAAGTAAGGTAACCATACATGCCATAAGCAGTGGACTAAAATCTGTGAGATGAGGCAAATTTGAAGGGAGATTTGATAAAATTCTGTGAGATTTTCTTATACATCACTTTAGAGCTCCCCCAATATAGTCTTAAGTCCTCTTTTCATGTATTCAGAAGCTTGTGAAAGCCAGAACAGTGTTGATTTATGTTTATTTCTTTGTAAAATCTGTTGTAAACTGGTCTGAAAATTCTGTGAGATATGAATTTTTTATGGGAATTGCCTTCCAGATGTGCCAAATTCTGTGAATGTATGTGTTATATCAAAATTATCTCCAGTACCTTTAAACAGTATACTTATGTACATAATTATATATATAATATTGTTGACTACCATTTTTTTTTTACCCTGATATCAGGCTGCTATTGTGAAACAAACTTTGCCTCCTCTAAATACCTAATATCATAAGTATGATATAAATACTGATCAATATCAGTGTAAACAAATAGATGTAAAAAGATAGAAGAATTGGACCCCCTTTGTTAATGCCTACAGCTCAGCATTATTGTCTTAATAATTCTAATACGATAATATTCATCTACCTATTATCTGTTTGTTCTCAATGAGAGATTTGGATTGTTTTAATTAAAACCTTTATATCCCTTTTGTAAACTGGGAAATATTTTCCACACATATTTCAGCAACAAAAGAACTCTAGGGGACACATGTGGCTTTCTCTTTGCTCTTGTTTGTAAGAGGTTTAAGATAAGCTGTTAATTCAATACAGACGGATAGATATTTGCATTCTGTTTTGTTTGGGTTTGCAACCAGCACAGTAAAATTCATCACTCAGTTGCAAGGAAGCATTCTTTAAAGTGACATTATTTTTCTTTGGAGTATATGTTTGAACTTGTTCTTGTTGTTGATTATGTGTGTTTGTCATTATGGTTCTGAGTGCTCCAACTTCAAATATAATTCACACTTGGATTTGCAAAGGTGAGTGTCTCTATTTTGCCTTTGTACAGTGCTTGCCTTTGTACATTGCTGGTCAAAATTTGCATTTTCAGTAACTATAGTTCTATTGCATTTTGAGTAACAGTAGTTATATTAAGTTTTTAATATGATATTTGTTGCAGAACAGGCCTTAGAATTATCCAGAATCCCATCATACTAATTCCAGATAAGCACTATGTCCCCAAAAAGCATTTTTTTCCTCATAAATTGTTGCATGGGCTTAGAAAGAAGTTGTAACCTGATGTAAGTAACCTATTTCTCATAAAATAGTTCACTCATTTCTCCATAAAAGCATAATGTGAGTACTGAGTTGTGAGGCAGTTCTGGGTACTGTACTACCACATATGTTTTCGTGAATAAAATCTTAGTGCTTCTTTTTTCATTGAAAAAATAATGCAGTGTTATAAGAAGACTGTAATGTGTGGGCTAATTTCATTATAGTACACTGGTACATGTATGTGTGTCAATATTTTAGAGATTTTGGTGTCTGTAACTCCTGCCACCTAAATATGTACATATAAATGGTATATATGAACTTCCCATTAGTAGCAGTCCACTGATTTCTGGATAGTGTGATAAAAATAAATCTGTACTCATGAGAACAATTCAGTGGTTCAGAAGTAGATAACTGTACCATTTTAATAATTGTTGTGTGCATTTGGCATGAAAAACTAGAGCAAGTTGATAGTGCGCCATCACATATCTCCGTGCCAGCGCCATCGCATATCTCCATGCGAATCAAAATTCTAAATGCGTTCCTCCAGTCCTCATCAATAGGGCATGTAACAGTATCAAGATTCTAGCTCAAAAAGCCAAGGAGGAGTTGTGTGACAATAAAAAAAGGACCCAAAATCCTACTTTTTGACCACTGGTGACCCACAGACATGCCCCTGGGGCAAAATTTTTGCACCACTGTATTTTACTCTCCATTACCTTTGATTTGATATGCAACATGACTATGTTTGTACAAAATGGATTTTGGACCCTTTGGGCCACATCCCCTAGCCCTGCCCCAAGGGGTTACATCAGAATTCCAAATGTGTGACTTCAGTCTTCATCCATAGGGCTATCGCCTGTGAAAGTTTCGATATTCTAGCTTAAATGGTCTAGGAGCAATGGTGTGATAATACAGACGGACGGACGGACAGATGGGGGGGGGGCGATATCACAATATCCCTGCTTTTTCTTCGAAAAGCGCGGGGATAAAAATTTTTTGTATAAGCACAGAATACTATGTTTACCCTAAATCATTGGAATACTTAACTCGTTAGCTTACTTGTCTTTAACTCTCCGCTAGTGGCGACTTTTGTCATCTGCTGTTTAAATTTGCAAACAGTTTGAACCCAAATCAGGCCCTACTACACGTCGGGCCTGATCTGGATCCGAACTGTTTGACACTCAGATGGTACTCCTGAAAGAATTCTTTTGAAAAAAGTTAATTTCAAAAAAAAAAAAAAATCCACATACGACAAAAAAACATGCAAAATTACCCAGCGTGCAAAGAGATAAATTTGAACATTAATTAAATGTTACAAACTGTTGGTAACTTGGTATGTAGAAAAGCTGCTGTATGAGTGGCAAACAGTGTAGTCAATGTTCTTCAGTGTCTGTTATGTTGGTCTGAAAACTCAAGACTTCAGTGCAGCTTGACATCTCATTTTATGGTCTCTCTGGAAAACCCATCAGTTATAAATAACTTATATGTTTGCAGTCATGTTTGGGAGCAGTCGGTAGAGAATCATCTCCATTTATGCATTTTTTTTCCGCAGAGACTCGATAGAGTCTTTGCTTGTTTGGCAAATTTTATATAACCATTTTGTATTTTAACCCTTAAAGCGCCAAGCAAAATTTATAGCAGACAACATTTATTTTTATTTTTTTAATTTTTCAAAGAAAACAAGTCTTTTATATTTCATGTGAATCGTTTCACATGAAATATCAAGACTTGTTTTCTTAGAAAAATTAAAAAAAAAAAATAAATAAAAAATAAATAAAAATATTGTCTGCTGCAGTTGTGATTGGCACTTTTAGGGTTAACCTGAATATACAAACAAACAGGTCTGACCAAATGGTTTACACCTAGCTCAAACTGCTTCATTCAGTCTGGAGGTAGCACATTTTTCGACACTGTGTGGATAACTATAAGGGACATTTAAAAATTGGGGTATCCTATAATAATTTTTCTTATTCTCCACAAAAACATTCATTGTGGATACTCATTAGAAGCACCACATTAGGGTACTGTTACTCTTTGCATGCTTTTTTTTGTTTTCTTTGGATTTTTTTTTTTTTTTTTTTTAATTAAGTTTTTCAAAAAAATCTTTCAGGAATTCCATCAGTGTCAAACAGTTTGGATCCAAATAGGACCAACGTTTTGTTGGGCCTGATCTGGATCTAAACTGTTTGCAAAGGTTATCAACAGTAGACAAAAGTCGCCACTAGCTGAAATGGAGTTAATGTAAAGAGTACCCACAACATATGTTAGGAAAAATATCAATACTTTTTGATTGAAAAAAGTGCCTTTTCTGTAGTTCTTGAACCATATATCTTATAGATAATAAATACACCACAGCCTTTTTATAACACTATTGTTGGGGTCCATAACATAAACCGTGTTAGTTATACAACTGTGTTATATCCAAACAAAAATGTATAGATTATATTGAAAAATGACCATTTATGGTCATTTTTCAATATAATCTATACATTTTTGGGATCCATCTTAGAACCGTGTTATATCCAAAACCGTGTTATAATGAACCGTGTAAAAAAGAGGTTGAAGTGTACTACATTAAGTAGTTGCTGAAAGTCATGTGTAGGAAGCTTGGAGCTAATCTGTATCTGACATGAATTTTGCTCATTTGCTGTTTGCCCTGTTTGGACATTTATAGGATTTTAGCTGATAAGAAATTCTAGGGCTTCTTGATTTTGCACCTGTACACTCTTTGAGTAAAGGTAGGATTTTGGAGTCAGTTGATTATCAGCTGTTAATTCTTTCTAATCCTCACAAGTCTTTATGCTGTATACGTATGTAGATGATAATCCGGGTTTCTCTTTGTTGCTTCATGGAGTGTAGACACATGTATATACTTGAACCATAATGTAAGAAAATGTACCTTCGGACATGTGTGCCCAGCTATGAAACTGATATTCTGAGCCCAGTTGTTCAAAGCATCCTTAGCCTAACAAGCTTGTTAGTGGTCAAAATGTTTACTGTTCTAGTAAGTACAATATATAATTCAGTTATTTTTGCTGAAAAAATGTGAGTAGCTTTTGCAAATGCAAAAGCTACTCACATTTTTCAGCAAAAATATTAGCTTATATGTCATATTTAATGATCAAAGTTTTAACGATACATTAACTAATCGAACAACTAGGCCCCAATCTGCCAGTGCATTTGTGCAGTCTAATCAGAATCTTCACTGAGCACATTTTCGATAGCCAAGGATGCAAAGAAAATCATCATGCAGCCATTAGAGACTGAGATCAGGCTGCACGGATTGGAGTCTTCATTGGGTGCCTATGTCAGATGATACATTTTCCCCCATCTTTGTCTATATGAGATAGGCTTTTTGCCCATGTGAGAAACTTCTGTCTCACATGACCATGTGATTCCTAGGAACAATCCGCTTAAAGTTCGGAGAAAAAGAATCCATCATGAGTCAGTCCATGCAGGGTAGGGAAATATCACCCTCGGGGGTAGGAATTTCAAGAGGGACACGGCATTAGCCTCGTCCCTGGTTGAAATTCCTACACCTCGGGTGAGATTTCCCTATCCTGCACGACAGAGTTCATGATGGATTCTTATATTCTCATGTTGAGACCCACTTGGATCTGCATGATTCAAACACACCAGATAACCAAAATACCATATATACCCCTAATAAACACACATCTTATCATATGACCTGAAATTGGAACAACTTTTTGTTATTACTATTCTGTTGATGTATCTAGAAACTGCTGGGCGAGTGGCAGGCAGCATAGACCCTGCTCAGGCATTACATTCTGTGGGATCAAATCAGAATCGGCTATCTTTCCAGTGTTAACCCTTGTCATGTTGAATAAATTAAGATCCGGGTTCAGCATGACAAGGTTTGCCTTTCTATCTCTATGACTGGTTCTCAGTTACAAATTTCGAGTAACCTTTTCACTGATTTCCACACTCTGGGGAGCATGCTAGGTAAAGCAAATGACATTTCAAAATATTTTTTCTTTCTTTTTCTTCTCAAAAAAATAGGATTTCATGTTTCATGCGAATTGTCTCCAAAGGTGAACATTTTGGATAATTTGTCAAATCCTATTTTCTGGGAAAAATAGGTAAACATCAATATGTTGTCTGCTAAAATTTGCCCAGAGAAAATGAGGCTTGATATTTCAATGGTGAATCTTCTGTTGTATGCTTTGCAGAGGATTCACCTAAAATTTCAAGTCTCATTGTCACAGAAAAAAAAAAAAATAAATAAATTAGAATGTTGTCTGTTACAATTTACTTAGTGCTTTAACACAGCAGCAACCTGTGTGAAAAATTCCGCAGACGATATTTTGAAATATTTTTCTTAATTTTCCTAGAAAATACAATCTGATACTTCATGCAAATTGTCTCCTGAGGACACAATTCGCTTGAAGTGTCAGATCATATTTTCTAGGAAAAATAAGGAGACAATTTGCATGACGTATCAGATAGCATATTTTCTAGGAAAAATAAGAAAAATATAACCATTTTGTTGTCTGCAGAATCTGCTCATAGCATGATAAGTGTTAACCCTTAAAGTGCCAAGCAAAATTTGCAGCAGACGACATTCTAAAATTTTCAGAGAAAACAAGTATTGATATTTCATGTGAGATAATTCACATGATTCTGCTTGGTAGATGATTCACATGAAATATCAAGACTTGTTTTCATCTGAAAATAATAATAAAAAAAATCAAAATTGTTGTCTGCTTTAGTTGTGGTTAAGGATTTATGGTAAATACGGCAATGGTCACTAATCATCCTGAATAATTACAAGATGGTTCTGGCTATTAGCTCATGCTGCAGCCACACTGGCTGACAGATGACAGACATGTGGCATTTAATTTGTATTTAATCTTTAGCATGTTCTAGGCAATATTAACCTTAGCACACTGGGTAAATTTGACAGCAGATAACAAATTGATGATATTTTTTTTCTTATTTTCCCCCAGAAAATAGGGGTTGACATTAAAATAGTTCATGCAGATTGTCTCCTAAGGAGACATTCTACATACATGTATACATACAATATCCTAGGGAGACAATTTGCATGAAATATCAATCCCTATTTTCAGCAAAAAATAAGAAGTCATTACGAAAACACGCTATTCAAATATATAGAACATTTCATCTCCACAAAAACTGAAAATTTTCAGATAAAAATGCCAATATTTTTTCATATTTCTGCTCAAAACATAGATTGTGGGTACTCATTAGAACTGCCTTGCTGAGGCAGTTCTAACGAGTACCCACAACCTATGTTTTGAGCAGAAATAAGAAAAATAATGTATACCCCTGTAAACCCCAGTTTTACTATATAAAAGTGGGGTTTAAGGGGTTCAAAATTATATAGGTATGTTTTCGTGATGAAAAAAAACATCTCAAAATGTCATCTGCTGGAATTCTTAACCAGCATGCTAAGGGATAACAGGTTATCTTCTGAGAAAGTAATTTGAACCAGTTTGAGAAAATATATGAAAAATATACCCACAGGGAAGACTTAGATCAACTGTGCATCTGCACATCTGCATGACAGAAACTTGTGTGACTGTTATTCCTTGGATTTTTGTCTTACTTGCAGGAATATATGACATAGGAATATACATCACCAAAACATACCTATATAATTTTGACCCCCTTAAACCCCACTTTCATATAGTAAAACTGGGGTTTACAGGGGTATACATTATTTTTCTTATTTCTGCTCAAAAGCATAGATTGTGGGTACTTGTTAGAACTGCCTCAGCGAGGTGGTTCTAACGCGTACCAACAATCTATGTTTTGAGCAGAAATAAGAAAAATATCAGAATTTTTATCTGAAAACTTTCAGATTTTTGGTGGTGAAATTCTCAGTATATTTGAATAAGCGTGTTTTCGTAATGGTATATTTAAGTGCCTCTGAGATATTGGTGACCTTGACTTCTGATGATTTACAAGGTCACAGTATAGCAAAGAATACCATTACCCTGCCAAGTTTAAGTATCAGCATTCACTGTTACATACAACATTTTGAAAGCTTTTCCCCTCAATCAATATGGCCATTAAATTTTGAAGATTTGCTATGAATGAACTGACAAAAAAAAAATGAATAAATAAAGTAAGGGAAAAATAAGAAAATATCACTCAGCTGTCTTCTGTTAAATTCTTTCCTTTTTATTTGCATATCTCTTAGATCTTTCTGGGAGAATTTTCCAATCTCATGGCCCTTTATCTAAAAATTAACCTTGCATCCTGTGTAGACCTCTGACTGCCCTCAGATCAAAGGGACCCATGCAGGCAGTATTTGTCTAATCCCTAAATCTCATCAAGAGGCACAAAGAGCTTGCAATTTAAATTTTCCTTATCTGCCCATGCTCAGTGTCCAGTAATTAACAGATAGGATCTCTACTCATATTGTACTGTTCACTTATCATGATCAGTTAGTAATAACCTGTCCTTGTTGATAATTGAATCAAACTTGAATTTCCAGCTTCTCTGTTGCTGCCATATGTACTCTAAATAATAGGACATACATACCTGAGCAGATTGCCTGATCCTGGTCTTCATTGTTGGCCATTCAGCCAATGGTATTATTGAACAAAGCAGTTGTTAGAAATTTTTGGTAATAAATGATCATTGGCAAGCATTTTAACCTTTACCAATTTCTCTGAGTTATTGTTTATCAGATGACAGTTTGATGATAATTTTCTTATTTTTCCCAGAAAATTCACTTCCATATTTCATGCAAAATGTCTCCTAAAAACCTAAAGGAGACAATTTGCTTGATATATCAAAGCCTATTTTCTGGAAAAAATAAGAAGTCATCAAACTGTCGTCTCCTGATATTTTTACCTGGACTGGCTATTGCACTGATATTTGGTGAATATTGTCCCGAATTGGGATATCAGAGGACACGAGCGTCCGTTGTTTCAAACTTTAAGAGTAAAATTATGATGTGTAGGTCCTGCATGATGTCATATTTCACAATTTTGACGTCATAGAACGTCAACATTCCATAATGGTAAATTGGTAATAAAGTTTGAGATTTGTTAATGGTTGACAAACAAGCATTACTGATCTAAAGAAAGCATACAGTTTTGATATTGCATACCACAGTATTGAGAAATATTGGCATTATTGTTCCTTGGATTTTATCATTCATTTCTAATCATTTAATATTTATTGCTATATAATAATTATTCTTATAATCATGTTTGATATATTCACTAAAATAAAACTTAAATAATATCATGTTTAAAAAGGCAGGTCGCTAGATATTGATTTCAGCATCAGAGCGAAAAATTTAATTTCATTTAATTCTCAAAGGTGCCATATTCCTTAAAAATAGACATTTTATTATCCAAGAAAGGTTTAATAAATTGATATATATTGTATTAATACAATCATAAAATGTGGCACCTAGCAATCTGTAAAATTTCAGTTAGTTTCTTGTTCTTGAAATGAAATGATCTTTAATCTTATCTCGAATTATGTTGTCAACATTAATTCAGAGATACGATAAAAAATCATTTCATACTTGATCCAGTTCAAAAATGAGAGACTTAACTGAAATTTTACAGGCTGTCAGATGCCACATTTTATGATCGTATTAATACTATATATCAATTTGTTAAACCTTTCTTTGATAAAAAATATGTATTTTTGAGGAACACAGATAATACATTTTTATGTAGTCATTTAATTCAACAGACTAATTAATGTCAGTCTAATTTTTACCCAGCATGCCAGGCATTACGATTAAGGAGAGCTCTATGTATGCCACTTTTTAGTTCACCTGAGCACAAAGTGCTCAAGGTGAGCTATTGTAGTCACCCTGTGTCCGTCGTACCTGCATCATGTGTCGTCAACATTAATATTGTTCACTTTCTAGAAGCTACAGTTTTGCTTCAGTATTGATGAAACTTTACCAGAATGTTTGACCTGAAGATACCCTAGTCAAGTTGGAATATGGGTCATGTCAGGTTAAAACCTATGTCTCTAGGTCAGATTTCTTTAAAACCTTGTTCACTCTCTAGAAAACACAGTTTTGCTTCAATCTTCATGAAACTTTCCAGAATTTTTTGTCTGGATGATATCTTGGTCAAGATCGAATATATATGGGTTACGTCAGGTCAATAACTAGGTCACTAGGTCAGATTTCTTTAAAATCTTGTTCACTCTCCTGAAGCCACAGTTTTGCTTCAATCTCCATGAAACTACATGAGAATGTTTCTATATGATGTCTTGGTCAAATTCGGATATGAGTTATGTCGGGTCAAAAACTAGGTCATAAGGTCAGATTTGTTCAAAACCTTGTTCCCCACTAGAGGCCACAGTTTTACTTCAGTCTTTATAATTTTTACCAGAATGATTCTCTTGGTGATGGCTTGGTAAAGTTTGAACATAGGTCATGAATGTTGGGTCAAAAACTAGATCACTGGGTCAAATTTCTTGAAAACCTTGTCCACCCTCTAGAGGCCACATTTTTCTTCCATCGTCTTGGAACTTTACCAGGAAGTTTGTTTTGATGATTTCTTGGTCAAGTTTGAATATAGGTCATTTTGGGTCAGAAAGTAGGTCACTAGGTCAGATTTGTTTAAAACCTTGTTCACCCTCAAGTGGTTTTAGTTTTGCTTCCGTCTTGATAGATTTTTACCAGAATGTTTCTCCCGATGATCTCTCAGTCAGATTTGAATATGGGTCATGTTGGGTAAAAAACTAGGCCACTAGGTCAAATTTCATTAAAACCTTGTTCACCTTGAGGCCACAGTATTTCTTCAATCCTCATGGAACTTTACCAGAATGTTATACTTGATGATGTCTTGGTCAATTTCAGATAACGGTCTCCATCGTTTGCAAATAGTTCAGTCAGTTTTCGCTCGGAATATCTAAATCACAAAGCCTGTCACTTACCTAAAATTGAAATTTGAATCTTCCAATACATGTTATATATAATGTGGGGGGAGTTCATTCAGTCTACAATGGGTTAAATAAAATAGCATATATACTGATTCATCGGAAGTCGGAAGCCCCTGAAAGAGTAATTGGCAAACAGTGCAGACCCAGATCATATGCCGCAGAATGTGGAGTCTGATCAGGGTCTCCACTGATCAGGGTCTGCACTGTTTGCAAATATTTTAGCCATTTTTTAGCTCGCCTGTACGAAGTACATGGAGAGCTATTGTAGTCACCCCGGTCGTCCGCGTTTGCGTTCCCGTTCCCGTTCCCGTCACACTGCGTTAAAGTTTTTCAAATGCTTATATCTCAACAGTCACTCCTCACAGAGGCATCAAATTTGGAACTTAGGTACCTTGGAGGGTCTTCTGAGATTCCAAGAGAATAACCCCTGGGTTCATGCCCCTGGGTGGGGCTAAGGGTCAGAATCTAGGACACCTTTGTAATACTGTGTTAAAGTTTTTCAAATTCTTATATCTTGACTTTCACTCCTCATAGAGCATTCATATTTAGAATTTGGGTACCTGGAGGAGTCTTCTGATTCCAAAAGAACATACCCCTGGGTTCATACCTCAGGGTGGGCCTTGGAGTGGGGCTAGGGGTGAAAATCTAGGACACATTTTTAAAATCTTATATGCCTACAGGTTATAGACACAACTGGTTATACATCAACTAACTATGTAACATCGGTTTAAGTGTAAGAGAGTGAAGGTCATGGTGACCTACATTTTACGGTCCAGGTCACCTAGATTTCACGGTCCAGTGATTTTGCCTTATATCTTGAATACTATTTGTTGGATAAATGTCACACCTGGGATATTACTTCCATGTGACCCAATGAATGACCACTTACTATATCTAGGTCATTGTGACCTATATTTCATGGTTCAGTGATTTTGCCTTATATCTTGAATACTATTTGTTGGATAAATGTCACACCTGGGATATTAGTTCCTTGTGACCCGATTATTGACGTCAAAATATATCTCTGTTGGTGTGACCTATATTTCATGGTTCAGTGATTTTGCCTTATATCTTGAATACTATTTGTTGGATAAATGTCACACCTGGGATATTAGTTCCTTGTGACCCGATTATTGACGTCAAAATATATCTCTGTTGGTGTGACCTATATTTCATGGTTCAGTGATTTTGCCTTATATCGTGAATACTATTTGTTGGATAAATGTCACACCTGGGATATTAGTTCCATGTGACCCAATGAATGACCACTTACTATATCTAGGTCATTGTGACCTATATTTCATGCTTCAGTGATTTTGCCTTTTATTTTTATTACTATTTCATGGAGAATTGTCATACCTGGATTATTATATCTATGTGACAAAATGATTTACATACAAATACATCTAGGTCAGTGTGACCTATATTATATGGCTTAATGATAAAAATGTTACAATATAAAATGTACCCAGCAGGCGAGCTACGCTGTCCTACGACAGCTCTTGTTTTTTCTAGGAATATCCAAATCTTATAGCCTGACATACCTAAAATTTACTCTTCCAATATATATATATAGTGTGTGTGTGTATGTGTGTGTATGTGTGTAAAGGTTTTACATTCCAGTCAACCAAATGGGGTCATGTCGAGCGCAGTCAGTTTACCAAACCATACGTTTACTTGGCAGGCTTAGTCCTCCAAGCGGTTAACCAGTATTCTGCACATTCTTTCGCTAGAAACTGACAACTGCCCTTCTTGAATAAGCAGAAGAGAGAGAATGACCGTAGAAAATATTTCATGGTCAATCTCCACGAAAGAATGTTGCTGACCTGGGCGGGGGTGGTGGGTCAAACCCGCGGCCTTGACCTCCTGGTCTCCAGTTGGGCGTGTGTGTGTTGGGGGTGGGGGGGGGGGGGGGGTGAGTTCATTCAGTCTACAGTAGGTTAGTTAACATGTACTGATTCATTAACCACTCTTTCTTATGATATTCCATTGTACAAAATATGCATTCTTGCATTAAATTATCCCATTTATGCCTCAGTGTCCCAATAAATTTAAAGGGACATTGGCAAACAGTGCAGACCCAGATCAGATGCTGCAGAATGCAGCATCTGATCAGGGTCTTCACTGTTTGCATTAAATACAGAAATTTCTATAAAACATGGTAATAATACAAAACTACCAGACACCCCTCAGATTGGAAATGTTTCAGTCCAAGGGATGAAGGTAGAAAAGTCCATTTGGCATAAATGGGTTAATATTAGACCAGTCCTGAACAAACTGAGCCATTTATCATTGTCCAGATCCAAACAAAACATCATCATTGAACAATGACATGCTGTATTCATTACACAAGTGGCCATCTGTTTTCTTCTGTCACTTGTCAGAAAGACTTATTAGAGGATAGTTCTGTGTATTTAGTGATTTCTCATAAAATTACAGCAAGACATATTCAGGAAATTTCTTAATATTTTAACCCTTGTCCTGCTGAACCCAGATATGTCCTGTATTTGCAAACAGTGTAGATCCAGATCAGTTGGCTTCTGAATTTGGCTCAGCAACGTGGATCAAGTAATCTGATTGGCTGAAAATTAGAAGTGGTCGTGGCATCTTAATTTATTCAGCAGGACAAGGGTTAATTAATACCCTTAACTTCTCCAGAGAAATTGAGGGGACATATTGCATGTTGGTTGTATAGCACTAGTTAAGGCACTTTTTTCAATCCAAAAGTATTGATATTTTTTTCTTATTTCTCCACAAAAACATATGTTGTGGGTACTCATTAGAAGCGCCTCACTGAGGCGCTTCTAATGAGTACCCACAACATATGTTTTCGTGGAGAAATAAGAAAAATATTTACCGGATACCCTCCTTTATCTGGACCTATGGTTGTTCTAACTTTTCAATATCGTAGCTCCAGATAAGAGGGTGTGTCCCCATAATGTTTTATTATTGCTCCATAAAAACATGTGGGTATTCATTAGAAGCACCGGAGCCTGAGCAAGGCGCTTCTAATGAATACCCTTCTCAGCATGTTTTTGTGGAGAAATAACACAATGCTCTGTTGTGTGGCTATAATTATAACCAAGTGTTGTGTCCTTGAGCAAGGTGTGTCACATGCAAGAGAGACAACTCTCACTTTCTTCATTATGTTCTAATTTCCCCTGAAGCCAAAATCTTGTGTAGGCCATAACTCCCATACTGTTTGAGATCATTTGAAAGTGTTGGGTAGGGACATAAATCAGGTCATGTAGAAGTGTCACATGCAAGAAGGATAACTCTTGCACTTTTTTTTTTCTAGTGTTGATACAGTGTATTTGGTTTCCGCTCAATAACATTTGCAGATGCATTGATCTCATTGGAATATACTGTAAAATACTGATCATGGGATTGGAGCGATTATTAGGACAAATACAGTGTTTGTTTTTTTTCTTTTTTCATATTAAATGGTTTAAAGCAAGCAACACATTTCCTTGGAATATATATATCATTGTAAAATACCAGTCAAGGGATAGGAGCGATTATTTTCTTTTTTCATATCAAATGGCTTAAAGCAGGCGACACATCCAATTCTCAGAATTCTAGTTTCAAATTTGGTATTTTTTCCATAAACAGGGCCCCTAGGGGAACCTTTAAACACCTTTAATTTTGTTGAAATCCTTTAAAACCTTTAATTTGGCTGAAAAACCTGTATTTTGATGAGAAAACCTTTATATCCTTTCGACGTCCTCAACGTATTAAAACTCATGAAAAAAAGGGGGTGGTAAATAGCATGCATCTTTCACAGCTAAATAGCGGTAACGTGATAATTCGGTTGAAAAAAAAGGGGTGATAAATAGCATGATAGTTCTGTCGTAGAACGGCCAGGAATTTTGAAACAAGATGCCAACTTTAGAAAATATTTTCAATCAAATGACGAACAAATATATAATTTTTAAGTAAAATTTTTATTTATTATAGCCGAGACTATTATTATGCATCGTCACACTTGTCATATCATAATTACGTAATTAATGATTAAAAGCTAAAAATAGCGAAATGTCACATTACAAAAAATTTTAAAAAGTGTAACGTCATTAAAAATATTTATTAAGAGATGGGCAAACGACTAAGAAGTAAGTAGCCTTGGATTTGATAGTAAGAAGACTGAACTTTATATTTTCAAGAAAAAACGGTATATTGAAACATCATTATTATACAATTATGTAACATTACATCTTGATCAGAATTCCGTTTTGATACGCTCTGGCCGTTGTGTTCACATTAATTTTCGTTTTGAGTACGTTATGGTGTTGACTGTCCTCAAACTTTTAGCGTACTAATACGTATAAAATAGAACCTTTTGAAAACGTTATGGTCGTTCGTATCCATATCGCTGAAATTCACAAAAACAAAAAAGAACAGCCACAACGTTCTTCTGCGTTTCATTTTTCCCATTTACAAGATCCCAAAATAAACTTTCAAACAAATGCCAATGCGTTTATATGCGGAATAAGTTTATGTTTTTTAATTAAACATAAAGGAAAAAAACGAGAAATCATTACGCATATTACACAATGGCTATAGAAACGGCATTTCTACCTACCGTTTTAATACACTATGGTCGTTAGACTCCAGAACATACGTGCTATTTGACACCCCATTTTTTCAACCGGATTTTTACGCAATGGATGTTTTGTTCCGGAACATGCCGGACGTCGAAAGGATATTTGGCAATTTGTAAATACAAGAGAAGGAAGGCATCACAAAAACATGCCTATATAATTTTGACCCCCTTAAACCCACTTTTATATAGTAAAACTGGGGTTTACAGGGGTATATATTTTTTTCTTATTTCTGCTCAAAAACATAGATTGTGGGTACTCGGTAGAACCGCCTCGCTGAGGCAGTTCTAACGAGTACCCACAATCTATATTTTGAGCAGAAATAAGAAAAATATTAGCGTTTTTTATCTGAAAATTTTTGGAGTTAAATTTTTTCTGTATATTTGAATAGGCATGTTCTCGTAATGGGAGTAAATGTATAGCATTTCATAACAACAAATTGTAGTTCTGTTATATAGATTCATATGTTTCTGAACAGAAATGCAAATTTATATTGTCATTACCATTTAAAGATGAAAATATCAGATTTTCTGCAATTTTTCTCCCTATTTTGCTTGAGAGGCCATGACGTGGAGTTCTTTTGCTTGGGATCTGCCAAAAAATTTACCCATTAAGTACAATTTATCCTGAAAAACCATTATTTGGCTGAAAATAGCCTTTATTTTTAGGAGAGACTGCTAGTGGGCCTGCATAAAATATAATGCAGTCTTGATTGATATCAAAATTCAGGAAAAAGTAGTTGAGCAAGGGTTTCGAGATTTGAATTGGTACAATGTGCAGGTCATTTGATTAACTTCTGGGTAAAATTGCCTTATTTTGTTTGGACAGGATTTTTTCCCAGTTTAGATGTGTTTCTTCACTCAAGAACCCTTGTGTTTTAAAACTTAAATATATTGTCTAAAATCATTCCCTTGGTGTGATCATTTTATTGTAACCCCTCCACTCCACTGTAACTCAAATACCCTTTGAAATATTTTGATGGTTTTTAGTAGATATGTAGAACAGAATGAGAGGATGTGTTGTGTACAAGAATGACAACTCTACTTTTCTTACTTTTGGCGTTATCTCTGTTTGTTATATTTGACAGTGATTATGCATTGATTTCCTGTCAGCTTTGTAAGTCAAATACTCTTGAAATATTTTTATGATACTTTGTAGAAATGTAGAGCAGGAGAAGACGGCAGGTCATGTACAAGAATGCCAACTTTGGGTTTCTTACTTTTTGAGTTATCTCCCCTTCTTTTTGTTTTATTTGGGTTTCTTACTTTTTGAGTTCTCTCCCCTTCTTGTGTTTGAATTTGATTTCGTGTCTGCTCTTTAACATGAATACCCTTCGGCAAATTTTGATGATACTTAATGGTAGAAATGTAGAATAGAACAAGATGGCATGTTGTGTACAAGAATGACAACTCTGGCTTTCTTACTTTAGCAGTTATCTTCCCTTGTGATTGAATTTGATTTCTTGTCCGCTCTGTAACTTGAATACTATTCACAATATTTTGATGATACTTGGTAGAAATGTAGAACAGGGCGAGAAGACGTGTCGCCAACAAGAATGACAACTCTGGTGGGGTGGAGGGCTGTGAGGGGGAGGGGGACATGTTTTTTTCCTAAAAAAAAAATTTCTAGTTGTCTCTAGTACTTAGCTTCAGCAAATCCAATTTATAATTTATTCATATATGTAAAACTGCTGGATGACTGGCAAATTGT
Organism: Anodontia alba; assembly: GCA_964016985.1. NCBI lineage: Eukaryota > Metazoa > Mollusca > Bivalvia > Lucinida > Lucinidae > Anodontia > Anodontia alba. Next base: position 156,504,424 of record OZ024821.1, read on the forward strand.
ACATTCTGCAGCATCTGATCTGGGTCTGCACTGTTTGCTCAGGCCTGTCTCATGATAATCCCACTGAACTCTGTGAGCATACTTCTGTGTACATGAAATCCGTAGGACCATGGAACATATCAAATAAAAATTTATTTGGTCTGACAAAAATTCAATGAATTTCAAGAACATTTTTAATCAGTTGTCGGATTGGTGTCAGGAAAAGTTTTCATATGCTCTGATACATGTCCTAAAAATTTGAGTAAGTTTGTTTTAATGATTATTGATGTGGCTCAAAACTGCTGGGAAGGTGCTTAACAGTGTAGCTCCTCATCATATGCCGCATTCAGTGGTATCTGATCTGGGTCTACGTTGTTTGCTCAAACCTAATGTATTTACCCTCAAATTATTGGGCTATCTTAACTCTTTTATCATATACTGGGCCTAAAATTTGAACAAGTCATCACGAAAACATGCCTATATAATTTTGACCCCCTTAAACACCACTATTATGTAGTAAAACTGGGGTTTAAAGGGGTATACATTATTTTTCTTATTTCTGCTCAAAACATAGATTGTGGGTACTCGTTAGAACCGCCTCAGCGAGGCGGTTCTAACGAGTACCCACAATCTATGTTTTGAGCAGAAATATGAAAAATATCTGAGTTTTTTTATCTGAAAATTTTCAGTTTTTTGGAGGTGAAATTTTCTATATATTTGAATAGGCGTGTTTTCGTAATCCCCCCCAGGGATTTTACTACCTAAAACCTGCTGGATGAGTTGCAAAACAGTGTAGACCCTGATCTGATGTACGGTAATATTCTGTGGCATCTGATATCTGATTAACACTGTTTATTCCGGTCTGTCTCACTCAATAGTAAGTGTTATTATTGTACATTTGTTTTGAAAACTTTTTCAAAGTTTGACAGAAAGTCGTAAAGTTTCTGAATTATTTTGGTGCCATAATGATATCACAATATAAATCTTGTAAAAATGAGGAGGAGAACTGCAGTGTCATTTACTAGACAATGATTATAATCACCTCCATCTGTGAAACAGTGTCTCTAAAACTGACAAATTCTCCTTACAAATGACCACCATATATCAGTCAGTGGCTGATCAATTAGATAAGATTATGAGTGCATCTTATGTTTTCATTCAGTGGCTTTAGGCAAGGTGTTTCTGTTGTGACCCCCTCTTCTCAAACTGATAGATGATATATCAATGTCAACTTTCCCTTCTGTTAGTAGGAAAAAAAAGTTTAAAATGGTTGAATTTTAATAGATTTTTTTAGTTCTTTTAGAATAACTGGAGCCCTGATGTTTTTAGATATTAACTCTTAAAGCACTAAGAGAAATTGTAGCAGATGACACTCTTATTTTTCTGAAGACCGAAAAATCAGAGTGACAATTTTATAATTTACCAACAAATATATATATATATATATATTTTTTTTTTTTTTTTTTTTTTTTTTTTTGTTGACGTGGTTGTTATTGATTTTGTTCTCTCAGAAAAAAAAAAAAAAAAAGAATAAAAAAAGAATAAAGAAATCTATACTGGGAAAGATACAAAATAAATGACCACCAACTTAGTGTGTTTGACTTTATTATGTGATAAAAAAAAAAGAGTTTGATGTAGCTTTTATTTTCTTATTTCTTTATGAAAACTGTGTTGTGGGTACTCATTTGAAATTCTAATAATTTCATCTCACAGGAGATAAATATTTTAAAATCATGCTTTGATCTACATGCTTTATTACAGAACTTCTTTATAATATTGTGTGTCCAGTGTTATACTGTGTTGTTAATGACATAAAATTGCTTAGGAAATACAGACATGACATAAATGCACTTAAAATTTTATGAGTTGCCTGACATGGTGCAATAATTGTCATTTTATGAGCTTGAAGAATGGGGGTGAGTGGCCAAAGGCTGACCTTCACACACCTGAAGGTCTGCAAACATAGCCAGGTCAACCTTGAGGTCATCTAAGAGACATTAACTTCAAATTTAAAACAATAAAGCATGAAAACTGCCCATTACTTGACATAATGTGTTCTTCTGACATTTCTAACATCTTTGTTAGAATCATCATGATGGTTATAATCATTGTATTGAAGTATTTATATCTGTTTTACTGTCTTCTCAAGTCTGGAATTAATTTTAACATCAAAGGAGACTAATTTTTCTCCTTGTATCAAATTGAAGCAATATGTTCAAGGATCTTCAGAGGTCAAGCTACATACAGTTTCCTAAAGTAGGTTTCCTTGATGAGATTATTTTTCATATCAAAACTTAACCTATTTACCACAAGTGGATTCTCCTACCTGGGCCCAGTTGTTCAAAGCATCGTTAGCTTAACGAGCTTGTTAAGGGTCATTTCGTTAACTGTTTTAGTGGATTCAATATACAATATTCTGATATTTTTTGCTGAAAAAATGTGAGTAGCTTTTGCACTGCAAAAGCTACTCACATTTTTTCAGCAAAAAATTTCAGCATATTTGCATATCACTTGATGTAAATTTTAACGAATCGTTAACTAACGACATCGTTTGTTTTGAACAACTGGGCCCAGAACTCTTTGGACTGATCTGTTTCCAATAGAAGGGCTGGGCACAAGTGTCTGAATAGTTTTTATTATTGGCTCACCTGAGCTATGCTTAGAATGAGCTACAGTGATCACTTTTTGTCTGTTATTGATCGGTCCGTCCGTCTGTCCATTAACATTTTCAAACGACTTCTCCTCTGAAGCCGCTGACCCAATTTTACTCAAATTTCATATGGAACCTCCTTAGGTTGGGGGAACGAAAGATTGCTGAAATGGTCACGGTCTGTTGACTAAGATGGCCGCCATGCCTTTATATGGTAAAAACCTTTAAAAATCTTCTTCTCCAGAACTGAGGATGCCTTGGGGCTGAATCTTTGCACAAATCATCGGAGACAGGTCTTCCAAATTTGCTAAAATTATGGTTTTTACATTGACGTTTGACCTTTTTACGGCAAGGTCGTTTGCTCCCTTATGCATTTGATTGGGCCCATACATTTGTATGGGAAAAAAAGTTGAGAATTTCAAACAACTTCTCCTCTGAAGCCTCTGCGCCAGTGTTGCTCAAATTTTCTTCACCCAAACCATTGGGCGATTTGAGTTGAAACACATTGTAGCAACAGGATGACCTATAGATTGAAAATAGCTATATTATAAAAACCCTTGAGAGCAATGAACACACACACAAAGACAAAAATAGCTGTCATGTCTTAAGCTTTCAATATATGATTGAAGTAGCAAAATAAGTTACAATCAACATTTTATTCTGCAAGGTTTATCTTGCCTTGCCCCTGTGCTGTATACATGTATAAAATCATGATATTGTTAAACACTTTCTCTTCAGAAATCAGTTAGCCACATTCCACCAAGTTTCATGTTGATCCTACTGTTGAAACAGGATTGAGAGTTTGTTCAAATGGTCATGCTCGATTGACTGTCATGCCCATATATGGTAGAATAATGATAATAAAAACATCCAAAAACATTCTACTTTTTCAAAACCAAGACCTGCTCAAATGATGATCCTTACATTAGTTGCAATGACAGGATTTGAAAAATGTTGCATAACATCTGCATATCTGCAGTGGCATATCTGCAGTGGCTATTCTACTCATGTGAGCAAGCCATGGCCCATGGGCCTCTTGTTACTAAGCTTTATAGATATTTCTGTATTTAATGCAAACAGTGTAGACCCTGATCAGATGCCACTGTCTGCAGACTCTGATCTTGGTCTGCACTGTTTGCCAGTTACCCTTATAGGGGGTTTCTAAATAAAATGGGTTAACTCCAGTTATAAAAGGGAATGTTCGGAAAATAATTTTTGTACCAAAACCAAAACTCTGAACCAAATTAAATATTGTTGGGCATGATGACCTGCTATTTTAACCCTTATCCTGCTGAACCAGGATATACCCTGTCTTTGCAAACAGTGTAGATCCAGATCACTTTGCTTCTGAAGAAGCCAACTGATCTGGATCTGCACTGTTTGCCATTAAGTATGTGAATTTATAGCAACAATCCGGATCAAGTAATCTGATTGGCTGAAAATTAGAAGTGGGAGTGGCATCTTATTTTATTCAGCAGGACTTGGGTTAAATGCATATCTTCTATACTTTTACCATTTCCAAAAGCCAATTTATGAAAAACAGAAAATTAATTATAAGATTTGATTAAAATTATTTTATTGTATTTTTTTTTTTTTTTTTCATCTAGTCATGAATGAACAAACATAGGACATGCATGAATGTGCTACATTTTGTGCATTTATGAAAAACAGAAAATTAATTATTTGATTAAAATTATATTATTGTATTTTTTTTTTTTTTTTTTTCATCTAGTCATGAATGAACAAACATAGGACATGCATGAATGTGCTACATGTGCATCATGTGTACCTTCCTTTATTGTTTAAATTCATGACTTGATGAAAACAATCAAAAATCAGTTCTTAATAAATGAAAGTTTTTTCACAAATAAGAAAGCAGGAAAATGCATTTATATAAGTGTAAATAAATGATTATTTCTGTATAAAAAACATATTTTATGTGTATTCTAAATAGAAGCATCTCAATGTAGCAGTTCTAGTGAGTAACCAAAACATGTTTTTTTTTTGTAGAGAAATTAGAAAAAATACAATTTTTTTTTTTAGCTCACCTGAGTTAATGCTCAGGGTGAGCTATTGTGATCACCCTCTGTCCTTCCTCCGTCTTTCGTTGTCCATTGTCAACAATTACTTTGTTAACTCTTGTCCTGCTGAGCCCGGATATATCCTGCCTTTGCAGACAGTGTAGATCCAGATCAGTTGGCTTCTGAAGAAGCCAACTGATCTGGATCTGCACTGTTTGCCATTAAGTATGTGAACTTATAGCAACAATGTGGATCAAGTAATCCGATTGGATGAAAATTAGAAGTGGGTGTGGCATTTTAATTTATTCAGCAGGATAAGGGTTAACACTCTAGAGGTCACAGTTTGAACCAAATCCTAATGAAACTTGCTCAGAATGTTTGCTCCTATAAAATCTAGATCAAGTTTGAAACTGGGTAACTTGGGATCGGAATCTAGGTCACCATGTCAAATCAAAGGAAAATCTTGTTAAAACTCTAGAGGTCTCATTTTTGAAGTCAGATCACCATGCATCTTGCTTAAAATGTTTGTCTTGATGATTTCCAGATGAATTTTGGAACTGGGTCACTTATGACCAGTGAGTGTTACAGGGCCATCTGATGATGGCCCTCTTGTCTTGAAAAAGTGCCTTGTCAAGATCTATGATTGACAGAAAGCAGAGAATAGATTCAGAATGCATAATCTTGTTTTTCTTTGTTAATAAATATTTGTATGTCTTATTGGGCCCCTTATTATACACGCCACATGATAGTGGTGAGATATTGTATTTTTACACTAGATATCCGTCATAGACACATACATCCATATTTGGTTTCTGTGGGATAACTTGCATAACATGCTCTTTTCTTAACCCTTGTCCTGCTGAACCCGGATATACCCTGCCTTTGCAAACAGTGTAGATCCAGATCAGTTGGCTTCTTCAGAAGCCAACTGATCTGGATCTGCACTGTTTGCCATTAAGTATGTAAATTTATGTCAACAATCCCGATCAAGTAATCTGATTGGCTGAAAATTAGAAATGGGAGTAGCATTTTAATTTATTCAGCAGGACAAGGGTTAATTCTGTTGAAATTTTATATGTGCTTTGGTATTGACAAGATCTAGGGAATGGGATTGTTAGTGGGCAAATTTTTCAGGGGTTGTCAAAAAAGTGCTAATTAAGCACTGCTATTTGACACTTCTGGTTTTATTTTAGTTTTTTTTTTTTTTTTTTTTGAGAGGGTGGGGCAGGGTCTGAAAAAGAACTTAAATACAACAGCCAGGCATTTGAATGATAATAATTTTAAAACCTATTAGCACATTGCATGATTCGGCAATCAGTTTTAGTAGGTAAGCTGTATTTACCCAAAATATTTGGACACTTTAACTCCTTGCAGTATTTGACCTAAAATTTGATAAAGTCCATTTTACTCTGTATCACAAAAAAAAAAAAAAAAAACACTTGGTGAGTGGCAAACAGTGTCGGCTCAGGTCAGAATTATAATTGCTGTAGTCTTTAAACACTGTTTCTTCAGGCCTCTTTGACCAAATAGTCAGGGTAAATACTGTAGAAAGCCTGTTGGTATGACCTTACTAGTACACTACAACCTCTTTATAACACGGTTCGTTATGACATGGTTTTGGATATAACATAGTTCACAGATGGATCCCAAAAATGTATAGATTATATTGAAAAAATGACCATAAATGGTCATTTTTCAATATAATCTATACATTTTTGTTTGGATATAACATGGTTGTTTAACTAACACGGTTTATGTTATGGACCCCAGCAACAGTGTTATAAAGAGGTTGTGGTGTACTGGGGTATTAAACCTCAGTCAGTTTGAGTATATTGCCCACAAAGTTCTTTGTGTTATAAGTATATGGGTATTTGAAGACACTGGGCCTGTGCAGATTGTAGACCATTGCCATCTGATCAGGACCTACACTATTAATTTGAGAGGCGTCTCTCATCTAACATTTTTTTTTATTTTTTTATTTTTAAGAAAAAAAAAAAAACATGTATAGATAGTCAAAAGGACCTGTTAAAAAATTAGAACATTTGTATGATTGTGGTGTTAACCCTTAAAGCGCCAAGAAAAACTGCATCTGAAAATGTCGTCTGCTGAATACTCTTGCAAACTTTTCAAACTTATTTTTGCATACTGGCAAACAGTGTGGACCCAGATCAGTCTGATCTGGGTCCATACTGTTTGCAAAATTGACTTTTAAAATCACAAGCAGAAGACAAAGCAGACGACAATAGTTGTGACTGGCGCTTTAAGGGTTAAGGTGTCTGAATATTTAGGATAATTACCATCATACCTGAATATTTGTGCTTTTTTGTGCATCATTCTAAACTGGGACCCAAATCACTGAGGTATATCTTTTATGAGAAATAAAGTAATTCGAGGGTTGAGCGCAAGACTATAGTAACTCAAACATATTTTTGAAACCCTTGTTTAGGGGCAACTTGGACCCCTTTGTAAACAATGCAAATTTAGGTGCCATTGCTCATACGAGCAATGGCACCTAAATTTTCATTGTTTACAGAAAGAAATGTTGTAATCTTCATAACGCCTTCATGGTGAGGAGATTAGGTTTGGGGAAAAACAACCATCTGACTTACGCTAGTCTTGCGCTCAACCCTCGAATTGTTCTGACCACAAAGTACATCTTCCACCAGCATTGCACCTGCTAGGGTGATTTGTATACCCATACAGGAGGCACCTGTCACACTGCTCTGTCTGATACAGTCTAGGAAATGTAAGGTTCAATTTTCCACTGGAAAAGCACAGCTCTTGATAAGAGGGGGTTATCAGGAAAAAAAAATTCTTTCTTCTCCATGTAGGCACTTTAGTAACTGGTATACCTGCAACATGTTTTCGTAGAGATATAAGAAAACAGAGCTGGAGCTCTGGAGAAGTTCATAATTTGGCACCGAAGATACTAAACACTTTTTTACAGGGAATAATGCAACTTGCATGTACTTGGAGAAAACACACATAAATCACAGTGTAACCTTTGTATTTTAAACTTGCAATATTTTGGAGACTGATAATATCAATATAATAATATAGCTTGTGTATGATTCTCTCCTGATAAATGAACTTTTATGCAAAGGTCAGAAATTTTTATGGCAATATTACAAGTTGAATAAAATATCAGGATTTTCAATGCTTTTTAACAAGCATTTGGCAATGTATTTAGTTATTAAGAGAAGCTCTTCCATTGGCAAATCTACATGAACTACTGGCATGAGTGAATTCCATCCGTGGGAATACCCAGGCACTGATTAAAACTGTCTGACTTTCACATGCCTGGCTTTCAAGGGTTTTACTAACTGCTGTGATCATGAATGTGTGTTTTATGACCATTTCTCTTTTCATGGCAAGTGTAGGTTTTCTGGTTGATTTACATCAAAGCTTGTATTACTTTCCTCCATTTTATCAATTAGGTGTAAAAGGTTCCCCTTGTCTAAGACCATCTCCTGACCAACTGAAGCAAATAATGACAGCGGTTTATTGTTATTTTACTCTATAATTGGACTTGAGACAGAGGAAACATTGAAAACTGTGCAAATAAAAACTTGCAGCATGGTCAGTTTAAATGGTTTATTTTTCCACTTTAGCTCAATTGTATTATTGGTAACCTTTGAACTAACTTTATTCCCTTCTCCCCAAGGCTGTTTATCTTTCAGAGCAGCTTTTCCTTTTCAGAATTTATTGGTTTTCATTGTTCCCCAAGATTGGTTCATGGCCAGTGGGATATCTCTGGACAATCTAAAACATAGCCTCACCAGTGTTGGTGGGTAGGAAGTGGATAAAAAATAAACACTGAAATCTTGAGCCTATTATTCTGTTATGTAATTTTGGATATATCCAGATAGGTAAACAGTACCATCTAAAACCTGCAGGCAAAAGGCATCCATGCAAGGTAGAGTTTATTGTTTTCTTGCCTCCAGTTAGGAGATAAGTAATATGTAATGAAATTGGAGGCACACTTCTGTTTAAAGCTGTTTGAGACTTTGAACTGGAAAGTATTGTAAATATATAAAGAGAAATAAATTTAAGTGCTAGAAATATTAATTTCAGTGTGTTCTGACTGTTTTAAATCTTCAATTTTATCAGTTGAAGTAAATTTTTGTTGTATACAATTAATGTTAGTGTAAAGGATTTGACATTTTATTCTGGAATGAGTCATATTTTGGATTTAGGCAGTTTGAAAAAAATTTGCCAACAGATGAAATGGGGATATTATGTGTGGAGAGATTAAATTCGGAAAAAGTCAGCTGGATAACTGGTTAGTTTTTTATTTGTCATCTGCAAGAAAAAAATAAGAATGTAGCGCATGTCTTGAGTTATTTACATTGGGTGTGGTAGATCTGTGTAATTCAAAATGACAAAAAAAGAAATTCATCATAGATCTGTAGAAAAAATACTAGAGAATAACTAAGATTATATATAAGTGATTACATGTATGTACGGTAATAATTGTATTATTTATCCTAATTACTGAGATACCTTTATAACCATGCAATAATTGGTTTGAATTTTACTCGTACTTGTTGAACCGCCTCAGCAAGGTAGTTCTAATGAATACCCACAATCTATGTTTTTGAGCAGAAATAACAAAAATAATGTGTACCCCTGTAAACCCCAGTTTTACTATATAAAAGTGGGGTTTAAGTGGGTCAAAATTATATAGGAATTTTTTCGTGATGTTAGGATGGCACTTCATGTGAATTGTCTGCTCTGCAGATAATATATATTTTTTACTATATGTATTTGGACAGACAAGCCTGAGCAAACAGTGTAGACCCAGATGAGACAACACAGAATGCTGGATCTGATCAGGGTCTACACTTTTGTCACTTATCCAGCAATTTTCAGACATAACATCAGTTAGTAAATTGTACTTGTGCAAATTTTAGAACTAGTATGGTACAGAGTTGAGGTGTCTGAATACACTATAACCTCTTTATAACACGGTTCATTATAACACGATTTTGGATAAAACACGGTTCAAAGATTGATCCCAAAAATGTATAGATAAATGGTCATTTTTCAATATAAACTATACATTTTTGTTTGGATATAACAAGGTTGTTTAACTAACACTGTTTATGCTATGGATCCCAACAATAGTGTTATAAAGAGGTTGTGGTGTAGTTATGGTAAATAGGTTATTTTTCTCATATTGCTGCCTATGTTACTTACTGCCTTTACTATACCATATTTACCCTAAATACTCAGACACCTTCTCATGCCATAACTCTTTACTGCACCTCATTGTAGACTGAATAAACTCCCCATACTTATAATGGAAGATTCCAATTTCAATTTTAGGTATGTCCCATAATGAGATTTAGATATTCCTGTAGAAAATTGATTAAACTATTGTATATAATGCTAACAGTGGACTGACCCAGATCAGATGCCGCATTCTGCTGCGTTTGATCTTGGTCTGCACTGTTTGCGAATTAAATGGGCTATACACAAAATTTGCCCAACTCCATTTTACTACCCTTTGATGTACCTAAAAGTGCTGGATGAGTATCAAATGGTGTATACCCTGTTAAGAGTATCAGATTTGAATCCACACTGTTTGCTCAGGACTATCAATCTAAATACTTAAGATTGATATAGTACTTAACCTATAGCACGAGATAACAGGGTTTCTAGGTTAACAATATTCTTAATTCTAACATGCATCATGGATACTCATTCTTTCAACCCCTTCCCCCCACCCCCCCCCACCCCCGTCACCTCTTGGCATAAAAAGTATATACCGGTAGGGGGTACTGGGGTATATAGTTCTTTTCTTTTCTGTAACAATGTTTTTTCCCTTGTGTGTCTTGTCCGTCAAAAATTTCTCATGAAATTTCTCAGGAACTATTCTCTACCTAGGATTTGGGGGATGGTTGGGTGGCGCGAAGGTGTCCTGTACCTCAGGGCACCGGGGCGTCCAATTGATATTGGCTTACAGTTGGGCAAGGCCTGCTATCCTTGTAGCATGTAAGGGTAGAAGGGGAATGTTTTTATTTCTTCTGTTTCTTCACTTTCACTCCTGTTCCTCTTTCTTCCCTGTCCTCTCTTTCATCTCTTCTACTATCTCTTCTATCTCTTTTCTCCCTGTCTCTCGGAGACGACACAAAATGACCCACAAGGGTTGATGTGTCGTTAAACCCCAACACAATCAATCTACCTAGGATTTTGAAATTTGGTACAAGCATTCAGTATGACTTGTTGAATTGTGTTCGAGAGAACCAGCATCCGCATGCTTATATATCATTCCCTAAATGATATGTACATTTTTCTTACTCTCCAATAAAAGTTTTCCCCACATGCATCTGATGGCGCATAATGGCCGGGGGTATGTGAGCTTTGCTCACTGTCTGCTATATTTAGAATTGCCTCTGCAAGGCACATTAAATGAGTACCAACAATGTATGTTTTCATGGAGAAATAAGACAAAAATAAGAAGTGAATCCTTTTTGATTGAAACCAGGGCTTTAACCACCAATAATTAGACATAGGTCTAGATAGGAGTGGGTATCAGGAAAATGGTTTTCTTATTTCTCGACAAAAACAGGGCCAGGGGTCAGAATGTATAACAGGTTGTATTGAAAACATGCAAAATGGCAATAGAGTCATAAGTCTGGTACCATTACTTGCCATAGAAAATTAGAAATGGGATATAATGATCACAAATAAGAGTTTATACAGAGACCAGGGTTTGGAAACTGGATAATGCTAGTGGTGGGGCTGTGGGGTGGGACCAAAGGAAACAGCCATATGGGCAAAGGCCATAGGGCGAGGGCATCTGTGTACTTTGAACACAATGTCTAGTTTCTTTGGTCGTTCGGCAGTGTCTCTTTCACTAGAAAACTTATGTTGAACTTTGTGGTGGCAGTTTTTTCTAAAGATCTGCATCTATCAGGGTGGCCACGCACTCTGGAAAACAGGGAAAACGGTGAAAGAAAATTCCCTGCAGGGAAAATCAGGGAATTTCAAAAAATCTTCTTTGTAAGGTCAAAATATTCAAATTTTATAGCTGTTCAGATGTGGCTACTGGTGGTTTCTTTCTGCCATATGCTTAAAAAAGTACTTGTTAGGTGGAGTACTTGTTTGCTGTATATTCTGTTTTTTCTTTTTCTCATTCCGAAGTGGACATTTTATTGCAAACCCAATGTCTGTCATTAAATTTTGATGCAAAAATATACATCAGTGCAGTTAGAAACCAAAATGGAATTGAGCAACCGTTGCCCCAGAGCTCAAGTAGAAGTGTGTATGCATGCACCAATATCATGTTCAAGAATAACACAATGACTAGAACACCGGATATAATTAGGGTGTTTTACCATACCGTTATGGTTATGGCTGTATGTTGTACTGTGTAGGTGAAGGTGTGGCTACAAGGGGAGGTTGGAGGCCATATATTTTACCAGTTTTGATTTTGACTACCATGAAAGTAAATTAGCACATGTACATCATATTTTAGATAAATTTTCATTTAATTAAGAATATTGTGACAGCATTGTGTATAAACATGTCACGACAGCATTTGAATCAGTATATGACTTCTAAAAGTAGGGGCCATTGCGATAATATTAAGGTTTTTAATCCGGGAAAATCAAATCAAATCAGGGAAAAATCAGGGAATTTGATTGCTAAAAATGTGTGGCCACCCTGATCTATACAGAATACAATTTTGATTTATTAAATTGTTGTTTGAAATATCGTGATAGATACTGGTCCAATTTTATTTTTACAAGCCCTCAGAGACCTTGAGGTCAGGGTCATTGACATGAATTTGCATTAAAATATTGGTTAAAGTTTCGTGAAGACCTGTATTTTTTTTTATAAAGTTCATACTTGGACTTATGTTTGATTTTAGTCATGGTTTTAACGTTTTCAGTATTACGGTAATATTGACCCTTGTCCTGCTGAACCCGGATATACCCTGCCTTTGCAAACAGTGTAGATCCAGATCAGTTGGCTTCTGAAGAAGCCAACTGATCTGGATCTGCACTGTTTGCCATTAAGTATGTGAATTTATAGCAACAATCCCGATCAAATAATCTGATTGGCTGAAAATTGGAAGTGGATGTGGCATCTTCATTTATTCAGCAGGACAAGGGTTAAATTCAGTAGTTAGAGGATTTCATGTCTCCCAATCGAAACAACAGGGAAATGTGAGATTTCAATATTAGGATTACCCGTAGATAATGGTTGAAAGTTTGCATGGTTCATTACAAAGCCTAGCCTCCCTTATTAAAACTGGCTGGCAGAAATCCATATTGATTTTGAATTTGGGAAAGATCACCAATTGAGATACTAAAAAGGCCAGAATAACCAGCAGTTATTGAGACCGGTGTAGATAAGTTACAATCTGATGACCATCTTGTTGCTAAAAGGCTAGGCTGTCAGGTTGAAATTAATGGGTCTGACAGCTGTATAAACAAGACTGGTTTGTTTCATAACTGTATGGGGTTTCTGGTGTGTGTAGGACATTTACCCACCTGGGACATTTGGTATTTTACCATGATCTGACATTTACCCACCAGACATTACATACCAGTACATTAACCCTTAAAGTGCCAAGAAAAACTGCATCTGAAAATGTCGTCTGTTTATGTCGTCTGCTGAATATTCTTGCAAACTTTTCAAACCTATTTTTGCATACAGGCAAACAGTGTGGACCCAGATCAGATTGCTCCTAAAGGAGCAGTCTGATCTGGGTCCACACTGTTTGCAGAAGTGACTTTTAAAGTAACCAGCAGAAGACAAAGCAGAGGACAATAGTTGTGGTTGGGGCTTTAAGGGTTAACAGGTAGGTACCCAGTCAGGCATTTACCCAAAGTTACTAATATATATTTTTTTTCTTCAGTTTGCATATGTTTGTTCAGGGAAAGCAACTCTGTTGAAATTATTTTGCTCCCTCCTGAAATGGGGTCTACTCTTGAAGAGAAGAATTTGCTCCCAAAGGAACCTTATGACATCTCAGATGGTCTGAGATGTCAGAAGGTTGTTTTCTAATTGAATGGACTCTTTCTGACAGTTTCAAGGAGAAATGAGAAAAAAAAAAAAAAAAAATTACATGTATACTTCTTTACTAAGAACTTTGTGTACTGTTATCTTGTTTTTGCAGTTTTGCATATTTAACATACATACTGTTGTCAATTTCAAGAGAAAACAAATTGATAATATTTTTCTTTACTCTCTGCAGTAAATAGGTCATGACACTTCATTCTGTTTCTCTCTTTATGATAAGATTTGCATGAAATGTCAAACCCATTTTTCTTGGAAAATAAAATGTTTCAAAATGTTGTCTGCTGAAAAAAAAAAATCAACATTCAGGGTTTTCATTTAGAGGTGGCTGGAGGCCAAAATCACCGTCACGAAGATTTTTCTGGCTGCCCAAAATCTTTTTTCTTTTTCTTTTTGTAATACACTACCCTATTTACCCTAAGTATTTGCCGGCCTCGGTGGCTCAGTTGGATGCGCAGTCTGACTGGAGACCAGGAGGTCGCGGGTTCAACCCCCGCCGAGGTTCGCAACATTCTTTCGTGGAGATTGATCATGAAATATTTTCTACTGTCATTCTCTCCCTTCCGCTGATTCAGGAAGGGCAGTTGTCAGTTTCTGGCAAAAGAATGTGCACAATACTGTAGTGGTTAACCGCTTAGAGGACTAAGCCTGCCAAGTGAACGTGTGGTTAGGTCAACTGACTATGCTCGACTTGACCCCATTGGGTTGACTCAGGGCCGTAAAACCTCAACACAAACAAACAAACCCTAAGTATTTGGACACCTCAACTTCCTTACCATACTGTCTTGTTCTAAAATTTAAACAAGTACAATTTATTACCCATTGTTGTGTCTAAAAATTGCTGGATGATTGGCAAACCGTGTATACCCTGATGAGATGCTGCATTCTGTGGTGTCTCATCCAGGTCTACACTGTTTGCTCAGGCCTATCTGTCCCACAGATTCTGCTCTGGCCTCCTAAAAATTTTACTGAAAACCCTGACATTTAACCCATTGAAGACTGAAGAACCCTGAACGGGTAACTGGCAAACAGCTGCAGACCCAGGTCAGATGCTGCAGAATGTGGTGTCTGATCAGGGTCTCCACTGTTTGCATATATTTTTAACCATAGTTCTTTAGGAATATCTCTTATCATATAGCCTAACATACCTAAAATCTAAATTGGACTTTCTGTATCGAGGGTTGAGCGCAAGACTAGTGTAAGTCAGATGATTGTTTTTCCCCAAACCTAATCTCCTCACCATGAAGGCATTATGAAGATTACAACATTTCTTTCTGTAAACAATGAAAATTTAGGTGCCATTGCTCGTATGAGCAATGGCACCTACATTTGCATTGTTTACAAAGGGGTCCAAGTTGCCCCTAAACAAGGGTTTCAAAAATATGTTTGAGTTACTATAGTCTTGGGCTCAACCCTCGATATATAGTGTGGGAGAGTTTATTCAGTCTTCAATGGGTTAATTTGATTGTTTTTGAGACGGTAAGAGCCTCAAAAGGCAATTCATATACAGTTTCACTGAAACATTAAAATGATTTTTAATTTTTCATGGATTTGGAAATTAAAAATAATGCCCAAAGGCAGAATACAAATAACTACATCTGCTCCTTCAAGTAGGAGGGTGGCCATATCTGCCCCCTGTGTGACACCCTATCTGACATGTATTAGGGCCATGAAATAGAAGATTACATCCTAGTAACTTTATCAGGCTGAAGTGATTTATGTTTCAGAGTTACCAGTTGAATAACCACCAGAATTCAATCCTGGACACTAAATAGTTTTAAATTTCCATGTTCAGGTGATTTAATGCCAAATAGACAGAGGTTCAACCAGGTTCAACATTCTTTGGTTGATCAATGAAGATAAATGCTGACACATGATCTGACTCCCTGATGTGCCTCATTTGAAACTGTGTCTCTTGGAATACTAAATTGTCTTGAATAGGGTTTGGGTATAGTAATTACCCTAAGAATTCAGACACCTTCACTTCCTGCCATACTCAGAGCTGCCATACTTGTCCTAAACTTCAAACATGTCTAGCTGACTTCCAGTATAATCTGTCTAAAAACTGCCTGATGAGTGATCTGTAGCATGTGATCTGGTCCAGCTACATTGTTTGCTGAGGTCTGTTTATCAAAATACTTATACTTAGTTGTTATTTTAGATATATGTATTAAAGGATAGAAATGCCATATTTTTTCTGAAATGGCATTTGTTCAAAGACCTCATTATAATTAGAATGGGAAAAAATGTTTGTGTGATTTCATGTTAATTTTCCAAAATGCTAAGAGAAATAAAATTTTGTTATGTCAGAAGCAAAAATTTTAGTTTTTATTTTTTATTTTTATTTATTTATTTTTTTTTTTTTTTTGTTCAAACTGCTTAATTTCACTATTTTATTATTTTATAGAAGTAATAGTGTAATGGAAATTGTTTTAGCTTTTTGTTTAATATATGTAATACTTTCAGCCCTGGAGATTATTGCAAGCTGACTATTACTGATCTTATTTGATACCTCAGTAAATATGGTCCACAAACTGGTGTATAAATTCAATCAGTTTAGATCTCTGATAACACAGGAGACAATTAAATTCGGACCAACTGCATTTACAAGTAGGGGACACACTGATCTCTCTTCAAAGGCCTTCCTGTTCATTCATTGTCCCTTTAATTCAGGTTAAAATTGTCCCTTTGCTGAAGTAGTAGGGGTCTAGGGTACCTAATCACAGTTTGAAGATTTTATCCATTCATATGATTGTGTGAAAATTGAAAAGGGTTGCCAGTTTTATTACATCTACTTTAGGGCCTAAAGACTGGTTGGAGTGCCTTGGCATTCGAAGGTGTGAAGATTTCCTCATTAGATCACAATTATCTCAGGTAATTGTTGCAGGTGGTCTTCGATAGACCTCAGATTTGGGTGCAGGCATTTTTACAAGTGCCACTTATGTCAGGCCATTATGGAATTGCCCTGACAACAAAGGCCTTCCTAACAATATTGTTATGTATATTAAATAAACAGCAAAAATGAAGTAATGAAGTTTAAAAGCCATCATGACACCATCATTTTACCAGAATATGCGTAAAAATATTGACTAGGCCCTGGAATGTGCTGAAAGTAAGCTCTTATTTATTTTTTTATTTATTTATTTATTTATTTATTTTCCCAGTTATATTCCCATTATCTTACATGGTAAATCTGAATAGTATTAACTCATTCACCCCTGATTTTCTGAAGTGGAGTCTTCTGCCTTTGAATTTGGACATATCCATTGTTACATTTGGTGGTGTCATTAAAAATCAACGACAGAATGGCAATACAGAGTAAATCCTGATGAGATGGCTGACAGCACAATAATAATTCTCATATGGAACTACAATATTTGCAAAGGTATATGATTGCAGATATGAAAGAGTTAAAACAGATACATGTAATGCATTGTCTTGCTTTGTACTCATAACAGTCACCATTCTGGCACATGAAACCCTTTAACATAGCAGGGCTACAAGCATCCCTAAATTACAACTGTGCTCCAGATAAATATTTTCTTGTTTCTAGAGAAAATATATGGCATTTCAGAAAAAATCAAGTCTGCTTTTGTCAAGTAGCAAAAAAGAAGAAAAGAAAAGAAAATAATGATACATTTTAATATCGGCCAGCTTTTGGAGTTTCCCATCTTTATAGCAAAAATTTACTTCGAATATCATTTCCAGATAAAACGGTGCAAAAACATCATTTTGTTGTTGACTACTCTCAATAAATCTTTTTTGGAGAATTAAAACATTCCAACCCTTTTGTATGAAAAAAAGCACCTTTTTTTTCTTCTTTTTTTTTCATTTATTGTGTGTTTACACAATAAATGAAAAAAAAAAAAAAAAAAATCACATTGTTATGATAGTAAGCAAAGAGGGAAAAACATGCAGTCATTTCATTACATCTCCATTGTTTATTGCCACTATCATTGGGTTTTATTTGGCTACTGTTTAGAATGACTGGATTATGTAATAAATTATAATCAGTGATTATAGTAAGTAAGTAAGTAAATAATAGTTTATTTAAGTGTCACATCTCAAATATACAAATAAAATACATTTAAGGTAAAACTTTAAAATATTCGAGATCCTGCCTAGTTAGGCAAATGAGACACTATTCTAACATACATATTTACATATAAAAAATTATATCATATGGTTAACATTGACAATTCTGTGTTATTTATGACTGTATGAACTGCATTCCCGGGTGCCAGGTAAATGTAAAAAGAATCATGCAAAGAGCCGTCCAAACCCCGTTAGAAGGCCCTTTCCATATCCAGGAGTTTCTGTGATGAAATATCACACAATTTTTTGGCAGAAAAAAAAAGCGTTAGTTTTGTGCAGTCAAAAATCTTCTTCTATTCATCTTATACAGAACACTGGCTAACTGGTATTACAATTTATCACAGTTCATTAAAAAGATGAGTTTGCTTAGAGAGTCATAGTATATAAAACAAACATTGATACATTGAGCAGATTTAAAAAGCTAATACCGAAGATCGCTATAAAATTCACAATCCACTAAGAAGTGAGTTTCATCTTCTATGGCATTGGTATCGCAAAATTTACATAATCGTTCAAATACTGGGGTTTTCGGTCGGGTATACCGTCCCGTTTCAATTGCAAGTAGTAGATTGCAACTTCAAAATTTTGCAAGAGTCCATAGATGTCCTCTACTCAAGTTACATGTGACGTAATGTTCAGTTTTTAAAACATTTTTGTGTTGTCTGTATGTTCGTAGTTTATTGCCATTTGCAGCATTCCCATTATGCATTAATTGTTGATGCCATTTAGTATGGTCGGATTTGATTAGACACGTACGGGCGGCAGCAACACAGTATGGTTTATTAGGACTTCCGGTTAACATTTGCTCCCTCAAGTTATGATTGTCAATGAACTTCAACATTTTCTGCTCCCATGATCTACCTATAAGAAAAGACCATTCATGAACACACCGCATGGTTCTGTGTACCGGCATATTTCTTAATCTACACCATAAAGGAACAGTTTTGACCTTCTGTTTTACCTCACACGAATCCCAACCCATATTGCCCCTTGAAGAGAGATTAGAGCAGTACTTGGTTACATCAAGAAAATAACGGCATGCTTTATTGTAAACAGATTCTACCACTGAATTATATATTTTCCACTTTTCCTTATTAATAGTTTGGACCCCCTGTACTGGAGAAGTAAACTGAAACAACAACATTAATAATTGAATGGTGTCCAATTAATGCTTTGCATGCTGGGTAAAAATATCACCAGATGACACTTTGCTAGACTTTTAACACACACACACACACACACACACACACACACACACACACATACACACACACACATATGTATTCGGTGACCAGAGGTTTAGATAATACTGTTTTTTAACAATGAGTAAATTTACTTACGTTGGACACTATGTATATGTTTGTAGGTAATTCATTTAACGTCTTAATATTGTGGCGATATATTTACTTATTATTATTTTTTTTTTTTTACTTGGAAAACAGGCCCTTACATGTCAGTAATTTGCATGAAATGTTGGAGATTATTTTCTGAAGAAAATAAAATAGCATCAGTTTGTGTCTGCAAAATTGTCCAGAGATTCATTTGTAATTTATAACTGATAACTGTCTTGTTGCATCTTGCATTTATTTAATTACTTCTGTTAAGGGTATTGATACAATTGATACATTTTCTACTATTTTTAACCCTTGTCCTACTGAACCGGGATATACCCTGCCTTTGCAAACAGTGTAGGTCTAGATCAGTGGGCTTCTGATCTGGATCTACACTTTGTCATTCAGTATGTGAATTTATATCAACAACCTGGATCAAGTAATCTGATTGGCTGAAAATTAGAAGTGAGTGAGGCATCATAATTTATTCAGCAGGACAATGGTTAACAAGGGAGACAACGTTTTTAGCTTGCCTGAACAACTTCCATGAATGTTGTTCAGGAATAACTATAGTTCTACCACCGGCCACAAATGTTAAAGTTTTGCGGTAAAGGTTTAAGAATGTCATTATTTTCAGCCCTTTGATGATTTTGGTACTGATTGATATGATGATAGATATTGGTCCAAAATTTAAAGCAGTAGACCATCTCCATCCCCCGTACTTGACTTCAAAGTCAAGGCCGTGAATTTTCATGTTTAAGTTGTACATTATTTTCGAGCCCTTTGGATTTTATCCATGTTTGGTGTGATGATAGATATTGGTCAAAACATTTAATACGAACAATCCCACCCCTCTCCCCCACCTACTACACCTCAAGGTCAAGATCACAGACTTAGAATTTTCATGGTGAATTAAACTTTTAAGTTGAAGTTTTCAGGATATCTTTATTTCCAAACCCTTTAATGGATTTGGTTCCTATATGGTATGATGATGTATGCAGTACCATTATGAACCCATCCCCCTAATTCGCCTCAAGGTCAAGATATGGAATTTTCATGTTAAAGTTTTACATTAAAGATTTTTTTACCTCATTATGTCCAAACTCTTTGATTGATTTTGTTTGTGTTTTGTATGAGGATAGATATTGGTTGAAACTTTTATGCAATTTACCATCCCCATCACCCTACTTGACCTCCAGGTCACAGACTTAGAATTTTTGTGTAAAATTTTTTATGCAAAGTTTTTAGATTTGAGGAGGATAAATATCCATAAGATTCAGAATGCATTGTGTCTCCCAAAAAACATTATCCAAAAGTTTGTCATTTTTCGTACCTCAGTGATACTAAAACACATAATAGTCTTAGTGTTTTAGAAAGAAAATACGTAACCTCAGGCTAGCTGTCTTGTCTTGTGACAGACAGGTCTTATTATTACTTCTTGTTTGCATTTTTGCAAACCAAGCATTGAATCCCCCTTTGAAAAGGGTTCTACTCTAAAAGGAAAAAATTTGCTCCATTGGGAGCAAATTCTTTCCTTTTAGAGTAGAGCCTTTTTCAAAGTGTACAAAAATAAATGCAACTTAGTTGTCTACCCTGAAAAGTGTTTCAATTTCCCATAACTTCCTGCCATTTCTGTTATGAGTTTCCCTGAATGTTTCTGAAGTCTGTGCTTGATCCGCTCTTTACCTTTTACAATAGGGCATAACCCTAGATAAGGGGTATCAAAATAAATACATAAAAATGAAAATAAAAAAGCTGCTGGCACAAAAAGCTGGCATGCAGCTATCTTTTGAAATCTAAGAACTATTTTTGGCCTTAACCCTTGTCATGTTGAATAAATCAAGATGCCATGCCCACTTCTAATTTTCAGCCAATCAGATTACTTGATCCAGGTTATTGATGCAAATTCACAAACTGAACGACACAGTGCAGATCCAGATCAGTTCAGAAGCCAACTGATTTGGATCTACACTGGTTCAAAAGACAGGACATATCCAGGTTCAGCAGGACAACAGCTAATAGTACTTATCAGTAGGACCTGACTGAGTTACCTACATAATAAGTACTGACAGCATAGTTTTCATGGAGAAATATAAGTCTGGGAAAAAAAAAACAAAAAAACGCTCTTAACCCTTGTCCTGCTGAATAAATTAAGAAGCCACACCCATTTCTAATTTTCAGCCAATCAGATTACTTGATCAAGGTTGTTGATATGGATTCGCATACTTAATGGCAAACAGTGAAGATCCAGATCAGTTGGCTTCTGAAGAAGCCAACTGATCTGGATCTACACTGTTTGCAAAGGCAGGGTATATCCGGGTTCAGCAGGACAAGGGTTAAAACACCTTACCAATGAGCAGCTGCTCTATATGCGTGAACCTCATTATAAAATGGTTCATTATAGCATGGTTTCGAATATAACAGTTTAAAGAATAATTGTACCAAAAAATG
This sequence comes from Anodontia alba, assembly GCA_964016985.1. Classification (NCBI taxonomy): domain Eukaryota; kingdom Metazoa; phylum Mollusca; class Bivalvia; order Lucinida; family Lucinidae; genus Anodontia; species Anodontia alba. The sequence goes on from OZ024821.1 coordinate 156,525,984, forward strand.
TTTATCCAAACAAAAATGTACAGATTTTAAAGAAAAATTACCATTTATGGTCATTTTTGTATATAATCAATACACTTTTGTTTGGATATGACATGGTTGTATAGCTGACACAGATTTTGCTACTGGATCCCGTGGTGAATAATAGTGTTATAAAGAGGTTGTGGTGAAGTGGTACGAAGTAATGTACATTTTTTGCTACATTAAGCACTTTATGAAAAGTGGTTGCAATTTAAACACCTAGGTAATATAATGTCTTATATGACAATGACCTGTTATAATGGTTGCAGTGTTTTATTTAATACCATTAACTGAAGTGTGTCAGGGTGTAAACATCACACCTCATAATGTCTGATTAACTTCCTTGCAAACAGACTGACTACAGGGGTTCAAAATTGTCTGAGCACCCTCAAAATTTGTTTTGGTGCAAAACTTAAAAAAAAAAAAAATCTTCTGACTAGTAGCCTTAAATTGTAAAGTGCCAATCACAACATTTTTGAAAGAAAATAAGGCTTAATATTTTGTTAATTTAATAAAATGCAAAAAGAAGAAAAAATAATAATAAAACAATAAAGAATTTACAGTGAAATTTATATTAGCACAAGTTATTTTAGAACATTTTTTGTTGTTGTTGTTAAATTTTTGTTTTGTCTATTTATTCATTTATTTTTGTTTTATTTGTTTATATCTGTACCCTGATAAAATTAAATGCTTTGCAAAGTGAATTTAAGCTTCATATTTTTTCTTTTTCACAAAAAATGGTGTTATTTATACAAACGTACAATCATATGACATTAGGATTGTTGTCCTGTCCACATATATTTCAGATAAACTGAATTTATACGCTTAATAATATTTATAAACTAACAGAAATATAAACCTGTGGTAGAGTTTGTATGACATATGTTAAACCCCAGCCAAAAAACTGAGAATTTTTTACTGATGATTATTTCTCCAGTATGGATGGCATCACGAAAACATGCCTATATAACTTTGACCCCCTTAAACCCCACTTTTATACAGTAAAACTGGGGTTTACAGGGGTATACATTATTTTCTTATTTCTGTTCAAAAACATAGATTGTGGGTACTCGTTAGAACTGCCTCGCCGAGGCGGTTCTAACGAGTACCCACAGTCTATGTTTTGAGCAGAAATATGAAAAATATCAGAGTTTTTTATCTGAAAATTTTCAGTATTTGGAGTTGAAATTTTCTATATATTTGAATAGGCGTGTTTTCGTAATGGAAAGGGAATCATTGAGAGCCACTGCCATGGTTTAAGAGAGACAAAATATCCTGTATAATGCACATTTTAATGCATTACAGGATTTATTGTTATTTTCTTTATAATCTATACATTTTTTTGCATAAAAACAAAACAAAAAAAAAATGTTTTTAAACAAACATGGGTTTTGCTTTAATATTTGGATCCCAGCAAATTTGTTCTTTTTTCTCCATATAAAATCATTATTTTGTGGGTACTGCTTAGGGTAGGTATACACAGCATGTATTTATGGTCAGTTCAGCAGCCGACAAATTGATGATACTTTTCTATTTTCCCCAAGAAACGGGATTTGATATTTCATGCAAATTGTCTCCACTGTTTTCTGGAAAAATAAGAAAAATATTTTTAAAGTGAAGTCTGCTGAAATTTTTAGCCAGCATGCTAGAAATGTTAAAACTGTTGCTTCCACACAGAAAATAAAAAAAAAAAAAAAAATCTTATGTTACCTTAAGTGTAATTGCTGTCACCTACTTGGATGGAAATAGAAAAGTAAAAATAGAAATAATACATAAATCTTTATTTGGTCTGGCCTGTCTTGTTACAAAAATGTGAACATCCTTTGTAGAAAATTTGCTTCTTGCATCATATTCTTGAATAATACACTGAAAATTAATTTATTACCAATTTAGGAATAAAATTAAGAAAGCAGTTTATCTTAAATTATCATAATATTAATTGCCATAATTTTATATTTAAAAATAATTGTCAAATTAAATTGATCCCACCATACTAAGTGTGTCAGAGACACATGTTTCACACCTTGGAATGTCTTACTTACATCCTTGCAGACATGACCAGACAGACAGTCAGACAGCCAGACAGACACATGTTGGAACATCTAATTGACATCTATTGAATTTTTAATCACACTCTAAGTGTGTCTTTTGTTTAAAATCAATTGAGCAATGAATTTCCTTTTTTGACTTAATTGACATGGAAGACCTTTTAGAGAGAAAAAAAATAATATTTTCTCAGATCATTAATTGGCATAAATTAGTAATTATTTTTAAGGAATATATAAACTGCAAATGCTCCTCAACATCACTTCATTCTGAAGATTCCTCAGAGAACTCAGTGTCTTATTAATTATTATTTCTACAAACTTTCACAAACTTCTTTGTGTTCTTGATTAATGTTTGATTGTTAATTGTTTATGATTGATTGATACTTGATTGAAAAGAACTTGTGCTAGAGAAGAAGCTTAAACTGAAGTTTAAGTTTGACATTTTCTTCTCATTCAATTTGATATTTAATCTGCCGGTGTGATTTTAAAAGAATCATTATGGGTCTGACCAGTATTATTGAAGAGAGTGATTCTAGTGAACTATATGTCAAGATGAAGGAGAAATATACAAAGACAAAACTATGTTCTCTTAGTATTAATCTGAAGGCACTAAGTATCTGTAAGTTATTTCTTTATTTATTTACATTACTATTTATTTTTTATTTTCTTCTCTCTTTCCTATCCATCCATAACATGTCAGTACAATATGGAATTTAACGCTTAGCACTCTAAGTAAATTTTTTAGTAGATGGCAGATTGAAAAATATTTTCTTATTTTTCCCAGAAAACAGGTTTGGACATTTCATGCAAATTGTCTCCAATGGAGATAATTTGCCTGAAATGTCAAGTCCTGTTTTCATGGAAAAGTAAGAAAAATATAACCAATTTTTTGTCTGCTGATTTAGCCCAGAGAGAGGTGTATGTTTATGCACTGAGTGGTTTCATGTTGCCATCATAATTGCTAATCTGTTTCCCAGTTTACATCTTTATTCCAGTCTTTCTTTCATTAGATAATTTAAGTGGTTTATTTCTCTATCTATCTAAAGTTTGTTTAGTTTGAAGTTTTACAGCCTAGTCATCACTGTTAAGGGTCATTTTGAGTTGGTCAATAACTGACAACTCCCCTTGTATTTTAAATTCTATTATTTCTGTTTATTTTTGTTTTTTTAAGATAATTATATTTTATGGTATTAATTTAATTCTCCTATATCATATGCATAAGTATATAATTTTTTTTTTTTTTTTTTTTTTTACCACAAAAATGGGATGTATATTTTCTTACTGTATGAAAATGTGTTTTGACTCATTAGACGGCCTTTCTGAGGCACAACATAGTATATATTTTGAGTAGAAAAAAGAAAAATATTACATTACGAAAACACGCCTATTCAAATATACTGAAAATTTTACCAACAAAAAAAAATGAAAATTTTCAGATAAAAATTCTGATATTTTTCATATCTCTGCTCAAAACATAGATTGTGGGTACTCGTTAGAACCGCCTCGACGAGGCGGTTCTAAGGAGTGCCCACAATCTATGATTTTGAGCAGAAATAAGAAAAAATAATGTATACCCCTGTAAACCCCAGTTTTACTATATAAAAGTGGGGTTTAAGGGGGTCAAAATTATATAGGCATGTTTTCGTGATGAACTGGATACTTCTTATCTGGGATTATGCGCATAAAAGGTGAACATAATTCACAGACAAAATGAAAACCCATCACACCTAATCATATAGTCTCTTTACAATAGCAACAATTTAATTAACATGTATATATGATTCTAATTAACCCATAGCTAGTTATTGTGCCTTATTCTTGGTACTGCTATTTAGCACCTTTGAACAGTATTATGCCTCTGATTGACCCTTAATTAATAAAATCTTCCAACTCCTCTGAAGTCTTGCTGTTTGTAATTAGAAACACACAGTTTGCTCAGCAAGTGGTCTTAAGTTTTGACAGTTTTGGTAGCAGGCTTGGCTAGAAATTCTGTATGGATTTCATTTGCATGCATAATTTCATTGTGTCTGGGGTGTGACAAACTTGAGATAATATAATCAGTTGGTCAGTCCAGACATGTCAGTTTAGGAATGGACAGTGAGAGTGCCTCTGTGCTTTGGGTAAAAGTCAGATAAAGTGAAAACAAGGCTTGGACTTTGATAAGCATAGTGACTTGAATAACTCTGTGTTTTCATAACTATAGGTTTTTTCCAGATGATTTACAAAATGGATGTAAGCTGTCTGTCTTACTTCATGAAAAGAGGAGTTTTAGGTTGGTTATTTTAGAAGTTATTAAGGATTAATTATAATCAATGAATTCACAATAATGAACTGGATCATATTTAGTTTCATATTTAGTATTCTACTATTGGATCAGACATTTTACAACTGTTGATGTGTTTGAAATACTGTACTGCTGGACAAATGGTTAACCATGTTGACCCAGATCAGATGATGCAGTATATGGTTTCTGATCTGGGTCTACACTTTTTGCTCAGGCCACGGGACAGGATTCTATGAAAAAACAGTGGAGGTCTAAAATAGCATGCTCCTTAGAATCAATCTGATCTGGGTCTACAGTGTTTGTTACTCACCCAATAATTATGTGACACATAAAGGGTACAGTCAATCGACATGGTTTTAACCCATTGTAGACTGAATGAATGCCCCCACACTATATATAGTACAATTTCAATTTAAGGTAGGTGAGGCTATGAGATTTAGATATTTCTAAAGAAAAATGGTTGAAGTAGTTGCAAACAGTGAAGGCCCTGATCAGACGCAGCATTCTGCGGCATCTGATCTGGGTCTTCACTGTTTGCCAATTACCCCTTTAGGGGTCTTCCGACTGCAGTGGGTTAAATTTTCAGATAGGGTGGGATGTTGTCCCCATAGAGTTTTAACAGTATGTTTTCTGTTTTCAGCCAATGACATGTCTGCGTCGGACCTGCGACGTCGACAGACGGAAGCAGAGAAGAATGTGAACAGACTACATAACTGTATGCCCGAGAAACTGGAGACGTTCTGCAAGATGCACTTGTCATTTCTACTGGAGCTGGATGGTTCCAAGCTTGAGGAGATGTTTCTGGAGCCGGCCATTACAGACAACAATAACAACAAGAAAAAGACAACAACGCCATTTTCCAAGAAGAAAGGTACTCTATTTATTAGTGTATTGATCATTTTCTTGTTTCTCTGGGTTTGGCACTTCACTGCACAGAGCTTTTCATGATCACCCCTTCCATCGTCACAATATGACTTCATGTTAAAAGGGACTTAAAACACCAAACCATCATCTTGTTTGTCTTGGACTTTTCGAGATCTCATATATTGTATACAAAATATAACTTGCTGGACTTAACCCTAGTCCCGCTGAACCTGAATGTGTCCTGTCTTTGCAAACATTGTAGATCTAGTGTAGATTCTGATCTGCACTGCACATTGAGTATGTGAATCAATATCAACACTCTGGATCAAGTAATCTGGTTGAATGAAAATTAGAAATGGGCATTGCATCTTAATTTATTCAGCATAACAAGGGCTAACCCTTGTCTTGCTGAACCCGGATATACACTGCCTTTGCAGACAGTGTAGATCCAGATCAGTTGGCTTCTTCAGAAGCCAACTGATCTGGATCTACACTGTCTGCAAATGCACTGTTTGCCATTAAGTACGTGTATTTATAGCAGCAATCCAGATCAAGTTATCTGTTTTTTTTTTTTTTTTTTTTTTACCCAGGATGCTAAATGTTAAAGCACCAATCTCAATGGTTGAATTAGCAGAATTTACTCTGTTTGACCTGATTCCTAAAGCGATTAACCAATGTTTTCTCTTTCCTGGTGATGCTTGTTTGAAGACTTCTCTCATTGTTTATATTTCATTTTGGGAGATACTCGATGTTGTAATATGTGTTTACTTTGGATGTATATAGTCCAAAGTTAATCCAAATCAGACTGTTTAATTTGTTTGCTTCCAATTTAGAAAGTTGTAAAACTAATTACAATTTGTTGGTTTTATCTCTGTCTACTTAAAAATCTGCTGTTGCCCAATTATCAATATATCTCCACTAAGATTAGCCACAAGACTGAAAACTTCCATAGCTTGCAAATATGTTCATTTTGTTGTATCTACAATGAAAAAAGGCAAAGACATGATGGTTCTCCATAGGAATATTTTTCATATTTCTCCACAAAAACATGTTTTGGGTGCTTATAAGCAGCTTTTGATCTGGGTCTACAATATTTGCAACTAATCCAGCAATCTCATCAGTGGCATCTGGTCTGGGTCTACACTGTTTGCTCAGGTCAGAGTATTTGTCCCTATATTTAGGTATGTATGATATATTGAGAGCTACCCAGGTAAATTATGTTTATTTACTTTTTTGTTTCCTCATTGCAATAACGGTGTGAATAATAACAATGTATACAGATAGGCTGTGGAAGCAATTGTTCATTTTAACTGGTGGACAATGGGATTAGACCTGATCCTTTGATAAGCCAGGGAAACAAAGAGGATTACTTGTCACAAACCCCTGTAGGGTGTCAGGATTACAATGACATTACTTTAAGGGGTGATAACAGGGTCTTGGACCCTCTCACAACTTTCTTACAAATCCCTTCCAGATTAATAGGATTTTGTTGCTATCCCTTGGACTTATACCAGATTAGTCAAGCAACTATAGAGAGGGCCCTTGATCTGGAAAGTGATACTAGAAGGATTTTCCATTAACCCCTAAAATGTTATGGAGATTTGCAGCAGAACACATTCTTTTTTTTTTTTTTTTTTTTTCAATTATTTCTCAGAAAAAAAAAAATATATCATGTGAGTTAAACCTTATTTCTCTGTAAAAAAAAAAATAAAAATAATTAAAATGTCATCTGCTGCAGTCGTGATTAGCACTTTAAAGGTTGGTCCTAAGCAAGGCGATAGAAAAAATGCTTGTTAGATGAAGTATTTATTTTTTTCTAATTAATTCACATCTGACATTTACTCAGGATTGTCTTAATGAGGCAATTCTAAAAGATGTTACTGGAAATATTTCTATGGAAAAATAGGGTAAAAAGAGAATTACTGAAAATAGTTTTCTCCTTTTCTGGAGCACTTGGAAGCAGGGTGGGAAAAGAAGTGGCACTGGTTAAACAGTAGCAGATGTCTTCTTGACCCTTCTCATGCATAATAAATTAAGATGCCTCACCCACTTCTAATTTTCAGCCAATCAGATTACTTTATCCATGTTGTGCAAACAAATTTGCATACTTAATGACAAACAGTGCAGATCCAGATCAGTTGGCTTCTGAAGAAGCCAACTGATCTGGATCTACACTGTTTGCAAAGACAGGGCATATCTAGGCTCAGCAGGACCAGGGTTAATAATCTTGATGAGTTTTTAATGATGGCAGCACTGTATAATCATGCTCCAGATAAGAGGGGCATCAAGCTATGTATTTTTCTGATTTATCCACAAAAACATAATGTTATAGGCTATCTTTAGAATCTTGTGTTTAAGGCAATTCTAATGTATACCATAATGTATGTTTTTATGGAGTTATAAGATCAGTATTTTAATGCATGCTGGGTAAAATTTTCAGCAGACAATATTTTTCCCAGAATTTTTTTTTTTTTTGCTATAATTTTCTGATTATTTATTTCCAGCCCCTAGTAATGAAGTGTACCCTTCCCTTACAAAAGAGAAAGTGAGACAGATATACCAGTTGATCAACTTCTTACAGAAAACAGACAGTAAGTTCTTAACCTTTATTTGACAAAACCCAAGACAAGTTTACCATAGCATTAGATAAGGCATAGCTCTTGATAAGGCGCTTTTTTCAACCAAAAAGTATCTGTATCTTTCTTATTTCTCGACGGAAACATTTGTTGTGGGTACTCATTAGAAGCGCCTCGGTGAGGCGCTTCTAATGAGTACCCACAACATATGTTTTCGTCGAGTAATAAGAAAACTGTTTATCTGATACTTGCTCTTATCTAGACCTATGATAAGGTACTTTTTTTTCAACAAAAAATGGTAATATTTGTCTTATTTCTCTGTAAAAGTATATGTTGTGGGCACTCATTAAAAGCACCCTACTGAGGTGCTTCTAATGAGCATCACAATATATGTTTTTACAGAGAAATAAGAAAATCTTATTAGTACTTAGCTGATTGTGAGCTTTTTTTTGACGTTCATCCGATCCTCTAATAGTGAAAATTTTTGCCACTTATTAAGAGGCAAAAGTTACCTACTGTCTGTTATAACTGATCATTACCACATTGGTATGTATATAACGTGAAAATTGGTACATGAATTTTTTTTATTTTTTTGGAGAAAAATATTCATTAAATTACTCAGCTTATGAAGAACAGTGAATAATGCTGACAGAAAGAAAATTAATGGATGACATTGATAACAGATTTAACTGAACCCATTAACCCTTAAAGCGCCAAGAAAATCTGCATTTGAAAATGTCGTCTGCTTATGCCCTCTGCTGCATCTTCTTGCTAACTTTTCAAACTTACATTTTGCATATAGGCAAACAGTGTGGACCCAGATCAGACTGCTCCTAAAGGAGCAGTCTGATCTGGGTCCACACTATTTGCAACAGTGACTTTTAAAGTAACCGGCAGAAGACAAAGCAGATGACAATTGTTGTGATTGGCGCTTTAAGGGTTAAATAATTAATTTAAGAGCTCTAAGATGTATGCAGATACATATTTTGGATTTCATGTAAAAAAACAACAAAAAAACAAAAAAACAACATGTAAATGTACTCATTAGAAGTGCCTCCTCTGCAAAGTGCTTCTAATTAGTACTTCAGTACAGGTTGCATTGAGAAATAAACATATCAACTTTTTTTTTTTTTCGTGGAAAAAATGCTTTATTTGGAATTAAGTAATAATTTTGCGTATGCTTTCAGATATCAAGGCAGAAGGTTTATTCCGTAAGACTGGTAATGTAACCCGTCAGCGGCTACTGAAGGAATGGATCAAGCAGGAGGCCGAGCTTCACCTGGATGATGGAACTTTCTCTCCACATGACATCGCCACCGTGCTGAAACAGTTCCTGTCTGAGTTATCTGAACCATTGTTGACCCGGAAGCACTTTGACGCCTATTGTCAGATTGTTGGTGAGTTGTCAGATCTTATGTTGTTTTGAGAAAAATTGAAATCTGGGCAGTAAAAATCATATACAATATTTTATCTGATTGGGATTTTCCAGAAAGGACTGCACACAGCACATCATTACGCACTCAAAACTCACACACACAAAGAAACATCTTCTCACATTGACACAACTCCATTGGTAAGGAGGCTCGCATTTTGAAAGACGTTTATCCTCTTTGGCAAGATTTGACCTTTTCTGGCGAAAGAATGTGCACAATACTGGTTAACTGCTTGGAGGACTAAGCCTGCCCAGTAAACCTGTGGTTGGGTAAACTGACCATGCTCGACATGACCCCATTGGGTTGACTGGGCCGTAAAACCTCAACACAACACAACACATGAAGGGACCATCCTGTCGTAAATTTTTTTTTTCACTTCCTTCTTAATCATAATTATATCCACAATATTATCATGATTTTATGTAACTCAAGCATGTTTTCAGGTAATGAAAGGAATTCCGTATGATTCTGTATGTTCATTAACCCTGTCATATACATGCCATCATATATTTTATATTCTCATAGGCTTTAAAGCCTAATGGAGTTTTGAAATAAAATCTGTTTTATTCTGTTCTGTATCAATCTGATACTAACCATAGGACTCCATGCAAACCAATCATTCTAGCTCAAAATGACATTACATAATCTATATTTGTATCTTTATATCATAATTTACAATTCAAAAACTTATGATTGCAGATATTGGTTGCCGTGGTTACACAGACAAGGATCATACCAAGGCGAGATCGAAGCAGCTGAAGGCTCTACAGCTGATGATATTGTTACTTCCCCGTGAGAACGCCATCCTTCTGGAATGCCTTCTTGACCTTCTTCATACTGCTGCAAATGTTACAGAGAATAAAATGTCAGCCAGTTCCTTGGGTGTTGTTTTTGGACCTAGTCTTCTCTGTCCAAGAAAGGTAAGACTGCATTTTGTGACAATTTCAAATTCTGCCTATAACAGTTGATGTAATAGAGAGATAAGAAAGCATTTGTGGAGATGCTAGGTTTGAACTTAATTAATTTGCCTTGGAAGGAAGTTATAATGAGTACTCACATAAAATAAAATAAATATTTAAATGTTATTTGAAGTTCTGGCATCTTTGTAATGAAACTCTGTTAACTAGCTAGAAACATCAGTAGGTCAGGGCTTGAATGAGCTTTTGAATGAGGGCTTGAATGATGATAACAGTTAACAAGCCATAAAGAACCTTTGATTTGAAACTGTTTGTTCAAGCCTGTAGGCCAAATACATAGGACAAATATGGCTAATTAGAGAAGGCCTGATGATACTGTTTCTGCATTAGCATGGATGTGCAGTCGGATCACATATAGCGGAGCTGAGCCTTTGCTCTTCTGATAATATGAAAGGACCCTCTCTGTGTACACTTCATTTAATGCTCTGCATATTTGGCAAAATTATTAGCGTACAACATTTTGAAATATTTTTCTTACTTTTCCCAGAAAACAATTTGACATTTCATGCAAATTGTCTCCAATGGAGACAATTTGCATGAAATGTCAAATCTGTTATCTGGGAAAAATAAGAAAATATCAGATTGTCACCTGCTGAATTGCCCAGACAGTGGTAAAATTTAACAATAATTATACTCTCTGTTACAGCTTTCACCAGAAGAGATGCATTCAGCTTCCCCTATCATCAGCAAAGCTGTATCGATAATGATTGAGAATGCTCCATCTCTTTTCACGATTCCCCGAGAGCTCGGTGATGATGTGGCTAACTTCTGGCGAGAAATGGAAGACCCTAACATTGCAGCTTTTGACGAGACCGTTGAGAAGGAAAACCTCAGTGATCAAGCTAACATTCAGAAAGCAAAGGTACATAATCCTCAGGATTTTACTTATTTATAAACTTTTAGGGATTTGGATATCCTTTTTTTTTTCTTTTCTTGTATTAGTGACTATATATGTATGTGGAGAAAGTATTTGTCCAACAATGCTGAGAGAGAGGGAGAGAGGAGAGTCCAAGAGATTTCGAATTTTGAAATCTGTCTTCAGGGAAAAATAATAAACATTAAACACTGTATTAGAACACTTTCTATAATAACAAACAAAAACAAAGAAGTGTCCAGATGAATAATTATCCAGTTGGTTAGGTCACAAGGTCCCATGTTTGAATTCCATTAGAGGTGTAATTCAGTCCATGACTGTTCGGTGCTTTATCGCATTATCACCCTTCCACCATCTCAGTTTGACTTAAATAATGTTGAAAGGCATGTAAAACATTAAACCATTATCAAACAAAAACAGAAAAGACACTAACATTTGCTGCTATGTTTACTCACTAAGCCCTAGTGTAAGGCTGTCGTTGTGTGTTGTGTGTTGAACTTTACCAATCATAACTGCAATGAGGTGTATTTGTATAGTATGTACATTAAATGTATTTCGTCTTTGCCAAACAAAAGGCTAACAAAATTTTTTCTCTATTTCAGTATGGAAGTTCAACTGCTGTCAACACAGTGCTAACATTTGCCGAGAGGAAGACGTCACAAGAGTATGAATCTTCCCAGGACACTCAAGTAGCACTTGCCCAGTTGTACGCCCATGTCCAGTCTATGCCAGAGTCAGCCAAAAAGAAGAAACTTCTGAAACAATTCAACAGAGCTGGTGGTATAACTCCATCTTCTAGTACAAGAAAGGGCAAGCACACAAGAAGTAGAACTTTTGGAGAATCTTTGAAGGTAAATATTTTCATCTATCTGCTGTTTGGTTATGTCTTTCACTTGTGTCTTTCAAGATGAAATCAACCCATGACTTCAAACAAGATGCTGTTTTTACACCAAAATTTTTTTTTATATTTTTCTTATTTCTCCATGAAAATATAATGTTTTGGTACCTCATCAAGATTCTTTTACATAGTAAAGTAATGAGGGGGAATCCACATAATATTTTTATCCCCCCCCCCTCCCCCCGTAAAACATGCTGTGTACTAATTAGAAGCACCTCAGTGAGGCACTTCTAATGAGTATCCACACAAAATTATGTTTTTGTAGAGAAAAAAGAGAAATATCAACTTGAAAAAAGTTCCTTATTTGGAGCTGTGCTTCTAATAATAGTTAGTGTACCCAGAAGATATGTATTTCTTGGAGAAATGTAAAAGAACCAACTCTTTGCTTAAAAAAAGGCTTTATCGGGATCTATATAGATTTTCCAAGGGAACGCAGAACATTACTACTCAATACTAGAAAGAAAGATTTATATTTTTGTGTATCGGGCGGAATATGCCTGTAAAGAAAATTTTTAATATGCATGTAATAAACTGTTTAATATACCCCATGTTTGAAGAGATATTTAACCCTTGTCTTCCTAAACCGGGATATGTCCTGCCTCTTGCACACAGTGTAGATCCAGATCAGTTGGCTTCTGAAGAAGCCAACTGATCTGGATCTGCACTGTGTGCCATTTAGTATGTAAATTTATATCAACACTCGGAATTAAGTAATCTGCTTGGCTGAAAATAAGAAGTAGGTGTGGCATCTTTATTTATTAGTTAATGGCATGACAAGGGTTTAAAGTGTATCCATTGTCCATACCCCTTAAATCATATATATTTTCTATTTCCAGAAACATTTTCCCATTCTCCAGAAGCACAAGCACAGAGACCCTGAAGTTGACGACTGCAGAACTCAGCTCACCTGGAGTATCACCAAACCAATCAGCATTGACGACGCCACAGACAACGGCAATGTTTCGTACGCCAAGACACCCGATAACAAGTTAACACCAGTTACAGTAAGTTTTCAACTTCTCTGCCACAAGAAATTTCTTAATGTTTGAAAGTGTATTTGCACTGCAGCCAAGTAATATTGTGAAGTGTCCGGGTGGCCAAGTGGTTTGCATAACCGATCCTGAGGTATCGGGTTTGAATCTTGCTGGAGGCGGAATTCAGCTCATGACTGTACGGCACTTTATTGCACATCCTTTCATTTTTATCATCCTTCCGTCATCTCATTATCACTTAAAGAATGTTGAAATGGACATAAAACATCAAATCAAGTCATACTATAGCATCTCTGCGCTGCAACCAAATAAAGTTATAAAATCTCTGCACCGCAGGCAAGGTCTGAATCTTGGTATTCAAGATGAGCATTTGTTTTCCTCTTCAGAAAGGAGGCAAAAAACTATTTTGACAGAGTTACCTTGAAAGTGTATCCATAATGATTTGAGACACATTTTTCTATTGAAACTTTATTGTATTTTTTCAGAACCTGAGTCCTGCTGTCCATGTGGTTGACCTTGGCGCCTCTCCTTGCAATGTGAAGGTCAAGCCTATGAAGCGTCTGAGCGATGAGAACATCAATGCGGAAGTGAAAGCTGCTAAGATTCCCCTTGTGCTACCAACTACTGAGAATGAGATACACTATATCAAGAAAGCTGTCCCAACTATGAAGAAAGTTTATCCTTGTACACCAGACAGACGAGCAGTTACCATGGTTTCACCAATCACCAAGTCTATTACCAAGTTACCAGAGTCCTCAAAGGTAAATATTTTTCATATACCTTTTTTCCTGTTGACAAAATAATAAAATCTGAATATAAAAGGAAACGAAGGCAAAAAAAAAAAAAACACATTGCATAGCACTAGATGAGGGGGAGTATTCATTGCAAGAAGAAAGTTCTCTTGAAAAATATTCAGATGAATATTTTTATTGAGGTGCTTGTAATGAGAAACTACAATATATGTTTAGGAGGAGAAATGATAGTTTTGACTGCAAAGAGCACTTTATCTGCAACTTTGTTGATGAACAATTTTAAAACAAATACAACTGTGTAACAGCTATTGACATACATGTATGTAACTGATGGTTATTTGAAATATTTAAATTAATTCCTATATATGTTTTCACTATAGGATATGGCAGTTGTAAATGGGTAAATTGTGTTTTGGTAAGATAATTGAGGATACAAATTTCCATTCTGTTGTGTTGTGAGTTTTTGTTTTCACTGTTTGATTCCTATTTTAGTTGTATTTGGTGTTGTTTATGTTCTTGATATTTTCCCTGAGTTAACTGCATTCGGATTACTGTAAATGTCCTAAAATTTCGAACACTTTATTCCATAAATTTTTGGCCCAAATTTTGCTTTTTATGCAGTTGTTTTCTAAAATATTAGTGGAATGGCAAACAGTATAGACCCTGATCAGACTGCTCCTTCAGGAGCAGCCTGATCTGGGTCTACACTGTTTGCATATGCCATTTTGTTAGACACTTTGGTGCACGAAATTTTAGGACATTTATCATAGAGCCTTTGCTGGCCAGTTTTCTGTAATATCCAAAGACAGCAAAGACTCTGATCTTGCTGCCCAGGTATGCAGGCTAGTCTTGAAGATTAATAACCACTTATGACATTCTTTGTGGCACAACTCAGATGAATGGTGTTTTTAAATATGAAATTAAAGAATAAAAATTAAGGTTGGAAGAGTGCATTAGCAATGGAAAACTGGTAGAACTTGTGAATTGAAAACACAAAATGGGATGATTGATAATATTTCACCATTCTAAAATTGTATGACAGTTGAAACAAAATAATGAAGAAACATACACATTTTCAAAGTTACATGTATATGTGTAGTGTAAATATTTAGTTTAAAGATTACTGAGATTGTGAAACAATTTTTAAATTTTTTGCACAAATATTTTTAAATGGTTTTAAGTTTAATTTTTGTTTCTTGCTTATTTCAGAAAGCAGTAATGACTCCACGATCCCGGCATCCATTGTTGCTCTTACAGTCACCCAACGATTCTTACAGAGAGAGTGTATTGTAACAAGTGTGACAAATAAGAACTTGTGATACATGATATTTAGTGTGGAAGTCATTGTGCTGTGATAAAATCATGTTTCTCAGACGTTGTCTGAGAAGATAATGTATTTACCTTAAATATTCAGACACCTCAACTCCTTACCACATGTGTTCCAAAATTTGAACAAGTACAATTAACTACTGGATGTTGTCTAAAAATTGCTGGATGAGTGGCCAACAGTGTAGACCCAGATGGGATGCTGCAATCTGCAGTGTCTCATCTGGGTCTACACTGTTTGCTCAGGCCTGCCTGTCTGTCTGAATACAAATAGTAAATATGGCAATTGTAAAATTTGGTTGCAATTACTTGTGAACTTATGCAACGTTAAAATGTGCTACAAGGATGTTCCCATAGGGGACTTAACTAAGTTACTATAGTAACTAGATATGACCTTGACCTCAGTGCTCAGGACATTTTAAGGTCAAAACTTGCAAGCTGCAAACTGGTCAGTTGTTCCACTTCTAATTCAAATGCGTATATACTAGTTTTGTCTTACTATCTGTAAGTCATATGTCATTTCTCATTCATTGTCTTTTGTCTCCAGCAGTTAGTTGAGGTTGTAAAAGGTCAGCATGATAGCATGGGTCGACCATATTTACCTTAAATATTTGGACACCATTACCCCTTACCACAGATACTCTATCCTATAATTTGTACAAGCCCATTGGGCTGTATCATAATGTATCTAAAAGGTATGGACAAGGTAGCAAACATTGCAGACCCTGATCAAACTGCTTCTGTGAAGCAATCTGATCTGGGTCTGCATTGTTTGTCTTGGCCTTTCTGTTCAAATACTTATAGCAAATATTGTATTTTTTTTAAAGATCATCTTGTGTATCCTGGTTAAATGCATAGGCAGCAAGACTTCATGAGTTTAGTTCAGTTGGCATAATCCAGAGACATTATCAAGGTTGAGCAGAATCAGTCCGTCACATATCATGATGACATTTGACTTAAACAAACCACTGAGCTGAACTGTTTTATGTAATCTCTGTATTTCTTTCTTCGTATTTCATTCTTTAATATTGTTTTATGTTAATCTCGTCTCTCCTTTACTTTCCTGTCTTTCACTTTATCCTTCCTGTTTCTTTTCTCCTTTGGTGTGTTTTTTCTTCTCTCAGTCATTATTCTCTTATCTTTGTGTTTGTTCAAGTGTTTTTGCAAAGCAGCAGAATGTTTTAGAAGTGGAATTTAAATAAGGTGGTCTGTGGAAAAAAAAAGCACAAGACAAAACACATCACAAAAACATGCCTGTATAATATTGACCCCCTTAAACCCTTCTTTTATATAGTAAAACTTGGGTTTACAGGAGTATACATTATTTTTCTTATTTCTGCTTAAAAACAAAGATTGTGGGTACTCGTTAGAACTGCCTCGCCGAGGCAGTTCTAACGAGTACCAACAATCTATGTTTTGAGCAGAAATATAAAAAATACCAGAAATTTTCTGAAACTTTCAGTTTATGGTAGTGCAATTTTCAGTATATTTTAATAGGCTTGTTTTCGTAATGAACAAAAACATGAAAGGGAGATCCACATGTGCCTGTACATTGTACAATATGATCATAGCTTTCACTGTTTACAAAGGTGTTTTTTTTTCCCCGCAGTACATCTTTATAAATGATATTTGTTTTGTTGTTGTCTATATTAGTGCTTTTTGTATTCAAAATACTGTCTGTATATATGTTCATAGTATTGTATATATATAAATAATGGTTACAAAGTTCATGAATATATTTTTTATCATATCAGACATGATTGTTTCATTTTTCATTATTTAAAACTCCTAGTATGCTGAATTCTATTATTAACAGTCAACATTAAAAAACTATAAAAAATAAAAAAATCTGAAAAATAGGACCTGATATTTCTTATAGTGTATCCTAAGGCCACAGTATGCAAGAAATGTCTGGTTCTATTTTCTTGAGAAACATAGAAAAATATCGAACAGTCCCAGTGGTTGGTGTTGAAGGAATGGCATAGCCTTATATGTGAAATGAAATTTAGCAGGACTAAAATATAGAGGTCTCCAAATGAGTTATTAAGAAAAAAAAAATAGTTTATTGGTACTCGTTGGCATTGCCTCATTCCAGTGAGTACCTTTATTAACCCTTAAACTGCCTATCACAACAAGTGTTATCTGCTTTGTCATCTGCTTGTGATTTTGAAAGTCATTTTTGCAAACAGTGTGGACCCAGATCAGACTAGGAGCAGTCTGATCATGGTCCACACTGCTTGTCTGTATGAAAAAAATAGGTTTAAAAAGTTTGCAGGAATACTCAGCAGACGACAAAAACAGACATTTTCAGATGCAGGTTTTCTTGGCATTTTAAGGGTTAAAGATGTTTTGATGCAAAAATAGAAAAAAATATCACCACAATTATCTTGTCTGGAGCTTTGAAATATATAGAACTTACAGGGAAATAATATTTGGGAATGGTAACTTGAACCTTGTTTTATTCAGAATATGGTTATAATGAACTGTGTTGTAATGAGGATGTAGTGTATGACGTCAGGTAATTTTGTGCAGCATACTATGTGTTAACCCTTAAAGTGCCAGTCACAATGGTTGTTGTCTGCTTTGTCATCTGATTGTGATTTTAAAAGTCATTTTTGCAAACAGTGTGGACCCAGATCAGACTAGGAGCAGTCTGATCAGGGTCCACACTGTTTGCCTGTATGCAAAAATAGGTTTGAAAAGTCTGCAAGAATATTCAGCAGACGACATAAACAGACGACATTTTCAGATGCAGTTTTTCGTTGCACTTTAAGGGTTAAACATTCATCTATCCATTTTTTGTTTACTCATCACAAAATAGCATAGCATATCTCCTATTATTTTTAATGCTTAATACAGCTAATATTTTAGTCTCCTGTAATCAGTAGTCTGACAATAATGAACATTATCCAAGAAATAAATTCCTATTTATTAGTATCAATGTACATTTCACAGCTATCTCTTTAAATCCTTAAAGTGCTAAGCAAAATAAGAGCAGATGACATTCTATTTTTTTTTTTTTCATTATTTTTCAGAAAAAATATTTCATGGTATTTCTTGTGTCTGCTAGACAGAGGATCACATGAAATGTCTTATTTTACCTGAAAATATACACACACATTAGCACAAAAAAAAAAGAAAAAAATGTCTGCTGCAGTTTTAATTATTAGTTTATTACTTAATTTTGTATCTAATATTTTAACCCTTATCTTGCCTTTCGCGACAATAGTCGCGCTGGGGGGGTCTGCCAGCTCAAAAGCCCGTCATACTTACAATAAACCCAATGCAACCATTCAGAGCAAGTGTTCTCATACAGGAGTGAACCTACTTTCATACAAACACTCCACTTTTCATTAGATAGTCAGGTGCTGGATTTTACCCACACTAAAAAAGACCGAGAATACCAAATTTCAAGCTGCCATTAATTTCAGCACTCACTTCAACAGATTGATCAGGCTTTTCTGGAAAAAAAGCCCATAACACCTGAATCATTTCCAGTGAGGAATAAGTAGGAATAACAGTAGAACCTATGTATGTCACTCGTTTCATTCACAATAGTACACAGTAGGCGCTGGGCTCTTGTAATTATTTTTTTTTTTTTTTTTTTTTTTTTTTTTAAGTGTCTTAAACGGTTCCCGGTTTACACATGACTGTCACGTGACTTTCTAGTCACGTGACCATTCTTTCTCCGGTAAAATGGCCACCTAGGATCGGCAAATTATACGTGAAAATTTCATGAAAATCGAGGTAAAATTCAGGGGGTAATGACTTCTCAAGTAGAGGTACCCCCTCTTACAGGCCTGATTCATTTTAAATCCGGCAAGAGAAGGGTTAACCCCCCTATAATCACAATAATTTTCAATATCCAAGAAATAAAATCCTATATTTTAGTATCATTGTACATTGTACAATAATCTTTTTTTTTTTTTAATTTTGCACCGGGTTGTGTTCGTTCTGTTCTAGTCCTTTTCATTTATGTTTTATTTTACAGTTAACTAGTTTATAACAGTGTAACTTCGTTATTTTAACACAGTTTTTAAGGTAGTTTTAGATTCTTTTTTTCCTATCCTCAGGCACACCAGTATTCCACATCAGGAGATTTATCAGCATTTTCTTTAATTATTTATGGATGGAAAGTTCCCAGCGGGCACATGACGTAAATATAACGTCGCCTCAACGTCGATGCAACGTCATGACGTTGCATCGACGTTGAGGCGACATTATATTTACGTCATGTGCCTGCCGGGTTATGATATGCATTGAGATAAGAAAAACATCTTGCACAAACAGTGAGGCCCAGGATGAGCCTTTTTACTGCAAATGTCCTTTAATCCCCAATTTTTAATGTGAAATCATCATCATTGTCATCATACAATATAGTCAAACCTCTTTATACAGACACCCAAAACAATGACAAATTTGTTATAATGACAGTTTGAATGTCACGAAATATTCGCTCTAGAGGTGACCATTAATGAGAAATTATGCAAGAATATTGCATTAAAACTTCAAGCAACATGTTTTGGATATTTGTTAGAATTGCCTCACTGAGGCAATTCCAACAAATATCCAAAACATATGTTCTGTGAGGAAATCAGAATAAAACA
Organism: Anodontia alba; assembly: GCA_964016985.1. NCBI lineage: Eukaryota > Metazoa > Mollusca > Bivalvia > Lucinida > Lucinidae > Anodontia > Anodontia alba. The sequence goes on from OZ024821.1 coordinate 156,545,633, forward strand.
AGGTCTTTCTTACATATCATTCTTCATATCAAGGATTTCTTTACAACAGCAAATTCATTTTGATGGCAACATCTTTGGGAACAAATGATGTCTTTGTAACAAGGGTTCACTCTACTTCATTTCATACCTACTTACCATAGTCTTGTAGGGTCTTCCTTTTACTCTGAATGATCAAGAAGCTTGACACACAGAGGAATAATTTAATAGCTATTACCATTCTCTTGGCAAATTCAGCAGAAATCATATTTTCCCTGGAAAATAGACTGATATTTGACTATTTTCTGGGAAAAAATATTTTGAAACGTCATACACTGATTTTTTTCCCAAGTGTACTGAGCTTTAAGCTTCACAAGATCACTGGTATAAGTTTTCCTGGGCCTTCACTGTTTGTTTATGGGCTATGGTTTTTACCTTAAATGTTGGGACACAGTAATAATATTTACCATACTTATCATAATACTTGAATAAGTCCATTTTACTATCCTTAATGTGTATAAATACTGCTGTACATGTGAGAAAGAGTGTAGACCCTGATCAGAATCTGATGCAGCAGCTGACTTAGGTCTTCATTATTTGCTCTGGCTTGTCCAAATATTTAGGAATATACTGTATTTACCCTGAATATTCTAAAACCATACATTGTGTATAGTCATTGAAATTGCCAAGGCAATTCCAGTGACGACACACAATGTATGTCTAAGTAAAATAACACAAATGTCATAACACCTCTAGGTAAAAATTTCAGCAGAGGACATTTTGAAATATTTTTTCTTATTTTACTAGAAATTTTGCATGGAATGTCAAATCCTGTTTTCAGGGAAAGATAAGAAAAAATGCCATAAGTTTGTCTCTGCTGAACTAGCCCAGAGAGTGGTAAAGAAAATTATAAGTACAGTAACTAATTACTTTGTCTTAAATTTAGGGTCATTATGGTTGACTGTTTTTCTACAGCATGTCTGAAGTATGAGCAATTAATGGTTGATGTAATGTTTTTGTTGTGCTATGTACAGTTAATGAGACAGCTCTTTCCATAGATTTTGAAATGGGCAGTGATATCAGGAAAAAAATTAGGGCTTCCAATTTTAAACTTTTCAATCCTGCAGACAGAGTAGATCTTGAAGAGAGGCCTCATAACTAGCCATCTCATTAGGATCTAGGGACAATTCAGGTGGGATTGTAGCATGTCTGTTTTCATAAATAAGAAGAAAAAATATGTATTTTTATGTCAGATTACCTGGAACCCTGATTTATGTCACTTTATGTGTTATGTATGGGAAGAGCTGGAGTGCAGTTATTTGTACTTTAAATACATAGCTTCAGATAAAGTGAGTAATAACGTGAATGATCAAACAATATTTTTTCTTATTTTTGCCCCACACATAATTTCTGGGTACTTGTTGGAATCACCTCACTGAGGCAATTCCAACAAGCACCTAGAAAATATTTTTTGGCACAAAGAAATAAGCATCTACTAGTAAGCACCCAGAAAATACATTTTGGGCAAAAATAACAAAAAATAACAAAACATATCCTAAATTATCACTACAGATATCACATTTTCTGAAGCTATTTGAGTAAAAAGGATGATTGTATACTACTGTGAGAAAAGTAACATTTTCCCAGGTGTGGAAACTAAGGAGATCCAGACCAGTTTTAACATCCACACAAGGTGTTATGGCAGAAAAGGCATATGTCACGTTTGAACAGTGATGGCCCAGGTCAGCCTGCATGTCCTTATAGTCTGATCAGGCCCTTCACTGTTTGTTGATAGGTCCTTCCCTGTTTGTTGATTATCTATAGTATTCAGTGATTCTATCAGCAGCCAGGGAAGGCCCTGATCTGACCTTTGTTGCCTTCAAGTCAGATAAGGGCCTATATCTCTTATGTTGAGGCACATATATGTCATGATTTTTAGTGTTTTTGAGACAGCACACCCCAACCTCTTTACAACACTGTTGCTGGGATCCAAAGCAAAACTGTGTTAGCTAAACTGAGTTGTATCCGAACAAAAATGTATAGATTATATAGAAAAATGACCATAAATGGTCATTTTTCTATATAATCTATACATTCTTTAGATAGGTTTGGGATCCACCTTTAAGCCATTTATATAAAAAAAACTGTCTTAACCCTAGACCTGCTGAACCCGGATATACCCTGCCTTTGCAAACAGTCTAGATCTAGATCAGTTGGCTTCTGAAGAAGCTATCTGATGTGGATTTGCACTATTTGTCATTAAGAATGTGAAGTTGTATCAACAATTTAGTTCAAATAATCTGATTGGCTAAAAATTAGAAGTGGGCATGGCATCTTAATTTATTCAGCAGGATAAGGGTTTTAAATGAACCAACTTCTTTAGAGGTTCCAGTGTATTAGGTTTATGTATGTTTGGATGGTCCTTGTCTTTCTTGTTCACAGATGGGAAAATGCTAGTTTTTCTACAGTCTGTCTTATATGAGATATATGAAAATAAAATTACTAATATAATAAATGTTGTTTATCTCAGTATTTTCCATAAACTTCCTGGTATAAATTGATATACAAGCCGCAACATGACAAAATGTTCCTTCTGACATATGCCCCCAAATAAGGCTCAAGTCAGTCTACTCATCTGCACAGTCTGTTCAATCTTTGTTGTCACATGAAGAAACTTACATCCTCGGCTATCCAAAATGTGCCCAGTGAAGATTCTGATCAGACTGCATACATGCTTGGCATACATGTCCAAAGGTACGTTTTCTGATGTTCCGACTCGTGTTTACTGATCATCACATCATGCAGGGAATCATCACATCACACAGGGAATCATCACGTTACATAGGGAATCATCACATCACACAGGGAATATTGAAATTGCAATGGAAAACATGAGAACTCAATCTATGTTGTGGTCAGTAAATACCACTCCAGATAAGAATGCATATTGTTTTCCCCTCATAGTGAAAGTAATGTATTGTACAAAAACCAGTTTGTGGAAATTCTAGCAGGTTTGGAAGTTTCAGCTTTCAAGACTAGGGTTTCAGGCTATAGCCCACAAATATCTAAACCTGTCTGTTATAAATATTCAGACAGTTCTGATTAAACAGTGCAGACGCACACCAAAGGAGTTTGGTCAGGTTCTATGTTGTGTGTTATACTGTCACAATATTATATAGACAGGTAAGCAGTCTAACTGATTTGTTCAAATGTTAGAATAATATGTGATAAGGAGCTGAAGTAATCAAAATACCCATACATTAATCTCATGGCCCTGCAGACCAAAGCATTTGTTTTACTAACTGTAGATCCTGATGAGATGACTCATAATGAGCCATCTCATCAGGATCTACACTGTTTGCCAGTCTGTTTTGATTTTTGCCTGAGTTTGAATGAATCCCTATTTGGAACAATGGTTTTGACCAGATTAGATGGAAGAGTCCACTTCAGAAATTTAGGTATGAAAAAGTTAAGGGGACAGTAGTACCTCTGGTGTTACACATGAAGCACGAATGGCCCAAGTAAAATGTCTTCAGAAGATAAATTTTTAGCCTCTCTAAATAAAAAGTGACAGCATAAATAGATCTGCCTGCACACCGATGATGTTAATTACAGCTAGAGCCTGATCAGACGGCATGGCCCTGATCTAGATCTACCCTGTTCACTTATGACATAAACTCATTTTTTTTTTATTTTTACAGGCAAATGTTATTTTTGCAGCAAACATCTTATGAGTCTCTTTTTAATCTAAAAAATAAGATTGGCTGCAAAAATAACAAAACTTATCCTAGTTTGTGGCCAAAGTTGTCAGCATATCTGGAGATATAGAAGGCAGTAACATCAACACTACTTTATTAGGCTATTTCTGGGACCTAAAGCACAAACCATGTTTGCTGAACAACTGTGTTGGAACCAAAATTAAAAAAAAGTATAGTTTATGTAGAAACATAACCATAAACAGTTAATTTTTTTCTATATAACCTTGACCACTCTTTTTGGCTAATTCAGCAGACAACAAATTGGCAATATTTTCTTTGTTTCTTTGAAAACAGGATTTGACATTTCATGCAAATTGTCTCCTTTGGAAACAATTTGCATGAAATGTCAAAACCTATTTTCTGAGAAAATAAGAAAATATTTCAAAAAGTTGTCTGCTGAAAGTTTTATCCAGAGTGCTAAGTGTTAATCTATACAAATTTTGTTTGGACACAACACATAAGCAAAAATATATAGAGTATATAGGAAAATGACCATTAATGGATCTTTTTATTATCAATACATATTTATTTGAATACAACCATCTTTTATCCAAAACCATCTTATAATGAACTGCCTTAATTAAAGAAGAGCTCCTCCCCTTCCCCCTCCCCCATGCTATATACCAAGATTCAGCCTCAAAGCTCGTTTGGTTCTTGAAGATTTTAAGTGTTTTTATCATGTGTGGGCATGGCAGCCATCTTGATTAACAGACCATGACCATTTGAACAAATTTTCAGTTCCACATGAAAATTGGCCCAGGGGTTTCAGGGGAGGTTGTTCAAAGATGTGGACGGACGATGAACGGCAAGTGATCACAACAGCTCACCCTGAGCCTTCGGCTCAGGTGAGTTTAAAAGGTGTAATGGCAACAAAAATGAAAGAAGAAATATGCTGTTTGCATTCTGTGTGTTCTGATGATGATTTTAATATATTTATATAAAGTTTCATGTAAACATCTTGAAGGCTTTTCAGCTTACAGAGCGGACATGAATCCCACATGAAAAGTCTACAAAAGGTGTAAATCACTCAAAAATGAAAAGGGATGTGTCACAAGATAAAAAAAAGGTCATTATAGCATATGCGAACAATGAAGGTTCAGGCAGGCCTGCGCATCTACGTAGTCTCGCCAGAACATATGATGTTCGCTCATCAGCCAAAGAACTAGACTTTTGACCTTGGTTAGGGGCCAGGCATGCACAAAGAAAGATAGATTCGATGAAAGTCTGAAGAGCCTTTTTCTAAGGCTGGCACAATCTGGATCGATTAATTGATTGATAAATTCCACAAAAATGATTATTGTTACAGATTTGCTAACAATCGATCATTTCATTTCTATGTCTGTTACTTCATCGCATTTACCTTTAGTAGTCAGAGACCTTACCATATTTTATCTAAAATTTGAACACGTACAATTTACTACCCAATGTTGTGTCTAAAAATAGCTGGATGGGAAGCAAACAGTGTAGACCCTGATGAGATGCAGCATTTGCGGCATCTCATCTGGGTCTACACTGTTTACTCAGGCATGTCTGACCAAATACATGCAGTAAAGTATAAAATATGGTAAGTCATGCTCAGACAGGTAGGTAAAATTATGACCAAATATTCAGTGATTACTAATCGATTATCGATCACAATTGCAAGGCTGATAATCAATTATCTTTTTAGCTCTGACTAGCCAGCCTTACCTTTTTCTCATGACGCAGCTTAAATAGTGTTTCTGTCCTATAGCTCTTTACATCATTAGACGATGCTTTGTATTCATATAAACTTTCGTGGTAATAGATTCAACGGTTTTAAAGTTATGGAACGAACACGGACACCATGTGAAAAACAACAAAGGGCAATAACTCTGCCAACAATGAAAATAGTTATGGTTCTTGCACTCTAGACATCGTCTGCAAATGCTTTATATTTGTATAAAGTTTGACAAAAATATATGAATTGATTTCTGCTTATAGGACGGACACAAATACCATTCGAAAAAACTCTACAAAGGGACCCAACTCCATCAAATGTGAAAATAGTTTCGGTTCCTGATCTTGTGCATCATCTGATGTTTTTTTTTTTTTTGTTTTTTTTTATTGTTGTTTTTGTATGAAGTTTCATGATGAAATCTTCAACGGTTTTAAAGTTATAGATCGGGCATGAATCCCAAATGAAAATTCAATGAAGGGCGTTAATTCCATTAAACATGAAAATAGCGTTGTCGGTTCTTGCACTCTGCATGTCGTTTGAAGATGCTTTATATTTGTACATGAAGGTTTTCAACTTGCAGAATAGGCACGGGTTTGTGACAGACATACAGACTGACAACCATTACAAATACAATATGTCTTCCACACTGAAGGTAAAGCTATCACTACAAAATGTTTTGAATTAAAGATGAATGTCTCTTTGCTTAGGGGAAGGATAAAAATTCAGGAGAGAATACAGGGGTCGGCTAAATAAAAAGACTTCCCGTGTGATAAAATTCTTTCCTTTATTTATTATTTATTTATTTTTTTATTTTTATTTATTTTTTTTTAAATTTTTATTTTATTTTTATTTATTTATTTATTTTATTTATTTTATTTTATGTTTTTGCAGACCACGCTAGATGAAGCTTGGTCTGCAAAAAAAAAGATAAAAAAATAAAACATAAAAATAAATAAGTAAATAAATAAATAAAACTAAAGGAAACAAAAGAAGTCTCAAAATTTGTCTCCTTTTTAAAAAGAATGGCGAATAATATACCAAGTGTGTCCTGACCATCTGATAAAGATTGCCCCGAATTGAAAGCGATGAGCGCAGGCTGAAACATTGAAAATTTAAACCGGAAGGCGTTTTTTGTATCAAAAAATTTAATGTCAGAAGAGACGTCAATACTTTTGTATTCGTGTGTAATTGTCTTACCCTGAGCCCGGGGCCCTAAGAAGTTGGACAGATAGGATGTATTCGGACAGCTTCTTACCATACCTCAAAAAAATGAACAGGTCAATTTTACTTCCTGTTGCTGTGTCTGAAAACTGCTGGATGAGTGGTGAACAACGTAGACCCCGATGAGACGGCGTTTTGCAGCGTCTAGTCAGTGTCTACACTGTTTGCCATTCATTCAGCCGTTCGCATAGTGAAAGTTTTCAGAGTTATTCCTGATTTCAGGATTTCAAGATTTTTGGTCTCTATATAAAGTATAGGGAAAACTGTCTTTTCAGGATTTGAAAATCCAGATTTAAGGATTCTTGAATTTTAGAACTTTATACATTAAGAGGTAGTAAACTTGATTTGTTCAAATCTTTAGACAAGTATGGTAAGGAATTAAGCTATACCAATATTGAAGTTAAAAACGACCCCAGGAGGCACATGACGTTAATACAACGTTGCCTCAACGTCGATGCAACGTCATGACGTTGCATAGACGTTGAGCTGACGTTGTATAAACGCCATGTACCCGCTGGGGACATATTGCAGATAGGCGTTTGGTCAGTGTCTACACTATTGCCACTAACTGGAAGAAAAATCGTTATGATATCTGCGGGAGTTAATGCACAGTCATTGACAAATTAAGCCAAGGGCGAAACATAAGTTGTTTCCTTTCATCGATCTTATAATAGTGCAAGTTTCTATTTCTTTGTTTTTGACAAATCCTATTAATGAAAATTCAAACTAGAAAATGTAAAATTTCAGAGACTTTTATTCGAATGTATGCTTTAAAACATTCGAGTTCATGTTCTTTTTTTTTTTTTCTCAGGTTTACGAAAATAGCATGAGTTTGAAAACAAAAATAAATAAATTATAATACATGGCAGCATACCGATACATAACAACTCACTATATATATGTTTGGAAACACACACTGCATAAACCCAACTTCGAATCAATATCATTTTTTTTTTTTTTTTTTTTTTTTTTTTTTTTTTCAAGATGCGCCACCTTCTGTCTCTGACCATTGTTTGTGATACACGACACGCCTTTCAATATCTTTTTGGAAGTCGTTTTTATGGGACAACTGTACACAACAGGAAAAACAAGACCTTGAGAAAATACAAATTGAAGCAGCACGTATTGCAATGGGAACAACCAAGCTGGTTTCTCTTCAAAAACTGTATGAAGAAATAGGGTGGGAAACATTAGAAGCCAGAAGGAAAAAATATAAACTCGTGCTTTTTTATAAAATGTTTTACAATTTGTCTCCTCTTTATCTATCTTACTTAGTACCACATCAAGTGCAAAATGTTCCTCGTTACAATTTGAGAAATGCAAATAACGTTCAAACTTTAGTATCACATACAACTCAGTATTTTCACTCCTTTCTCCCTTCAGTAATTAGGGACTGGAATAACCTAGCCGATGATACGAGGACTGCTGATACAGTTGAATCTTTCAAAAGAAAAATACACGAAAAACACAGTTATTATACCAAGGGTGACAACCTACGTCATAGCAAGGATATCGGAACCACTTGGATAGTCGCCATATTGATGCGAATAAGGTAAATAAATTGCTTCAAACTATGCGTCTACATAACGATTATACAGAAGACATAGTTTAGCTGGTGACAGTAAATATTTTCGCCCCACTGGTGAATGAGTTTTGCCTAGAAACAATGTTAAAGCTTCAAACACTTCAACAAAGTGATTCGTATCGGTACTGTCAACGCATGTTTTGCACTGACGTCGAAAACACTTTTGATCAAAATTACTTTCTGTAGCTATTTTACTCGATTTGCCTGTTGTGATTTGCAAATATTACCTTTGTGGTAAAAGAAGCAATGTTTCTGCACATGATTAAATGTGAGATATTATTTAAAAGCAAAGAAATGCTTTGAACGATGTCGTAAACACGTACGATGGCACCGATCTCGAACACACATATAAACAAAAAAAACTGATACCATGTAAAAAAGCTGTTACTCCCTTTATAAAATCTTTAAGAAACAGGACTGACGCATATGTTTGCTTATTCTTGTCTTGTAGGCCACTCAACCCTGTAGTTCAATGTTTCGTTCGTCTTTTTTGTACATAGTGAACTAATGAAATTCGACTGGTGATTTGGCCCCCGTACGCTCATAAATTAAATTACGTGAAAAAGCTGAGAGTGTGCCTGAATATCAACAAAGCTCACTGTAGATGTTTGGTGAACTTCGTCACAGCTGTCGTCTTTTAGATGATGTTACAGTAGCTCATGCTTTCTCTTTTGTTTCACAGACATTCTGATTAATTATTCTGACTATATAGTAGTACCGCGCCATGCCGACACATTATGTTTGTTTAAACATATTTTATTGGCTAACAAGAGCGAAAGGGTTGGACCATTATGGTTGGAACACGATTATTGTGGCTGATAGGTACTACACTGTTAGCTTCAACGTGTCGTTAACATCCTGTTGTGGTTTTCATTTATTTAAGAACGATATTACCACTTTAGTAGCAGTCGCAACTTACATTACCTTTCATAATTAATCGCCATAAAACTCATTCCCGCTACAATTAACGATTGTGTCGAAGTAACGCGGTAGCATAAGACGGCATTTCAACGACACGTTAATTGCTGTGGCAAAACAGAACACCATAGTTACATTGTATATTAGCCGGACTGCAGGATACAAAGAAGATGATAACTAGCTACACGTCGTTGTGGCCAACAGTGAGAAAACAGTGGATCAGTAAAAAGGGTTATCAATAACACTTGTTTGTTATCTTACATGTAAATAAGGCACCACGCTATCCTGTAATTTAGTCGTTGGTGGTCATGTCTGTTTGACGCAACCCTCATTTCAATATGACGCTCGTCTTAGCAAATGAATGCTATTCGTCAAAACGATTTCTACATTACGGTTAAACGTTAGAAATCGTCGGAAAATATGCAGGAAATAGGCATCTACAGGGTGTCTCATAATATCTGATACCATTTTCCGAGGTAGAAATTTTTCCTATGAAAACGCTTTATATATCATTTTAAAGCAGGAATATTTAAGTCCTAAATGGTAGGTATTTAATAACATATATTTTTTCATCTGTTCTAAATTTCCCAAACGTCCGGAATTTTTGCGCATTTTTGAGTAGACGTCAATTTGTGCATATTTTATGTTCATATTATGACTTACATTTCAGACAATCAGTCAATGGTCCACGTACAATAAAGCCATTCCTTTGTATTCTCTGAAATATTTTAGTCCAGCTACTCCAATAGATATTAGAGTATATTGCCTGCAGTTTCCTTACTTCAGTTTTAAGAAAGAAGTTTCGTTTGAAATGGGAGAAGTTCAGAAACGTAAGGCAGGATATTGACGTAAAATGACCAGAAATTGACATCATTTCGAATATGTGCAATATTATTGAACGTCTGAAAATTTTATAAGCGATAAGATATTATCTAGTAATACCTTACCTGAAACACTTATATATACCTGCTGTAAAATTATATAAAACCCGTATACCTCATTTATGTGTACCATCATTATTAGTACAAGTGCAGGTAGAAAATCATTCAAGTTAAAAGCGTGTTTTTCGTGTAATTACACCACAAAACTAATCAATATGAATCATAAATCAACAAGAGATGGATTTTATGTAAGATAACACCCTCGTAACAGTACATTCTCCCCCAATAAAGGCCTCGGCACCGCCTAGGTTTTTATTGCGGAGAATGTACTGTTACTCGGGTATTATCTATTACATATTACATATTACGTGCGTCAACATGTGCTTTCATAAAAATGGTATAACGTCGGTAAATGGTAGCATATATTATGAGACACCCTGTATCATGTCTCTTCCTTCAGGTAGGATTACTGTTTTGCAGTAATCGGCGGAGACAGAGACCCTCGAAATTGGGTCGAATTGTTTTTTCTATCCGCACCTCAAACCCATGGAAAATCTTCATATATTACAATATTTTAATGTGGCGGTTCAGATTTGATCGAAATCTAAATAACTTGTTACAGACACGACATCTGTGGGATTTTTCACCAGTGTGTGTCCCAATATGATCCTGAAGCTGTTCCCGTTCCTCGTACTTCTTCTTGCATATATGGCATTCATGTTTAAATTCTTTTGCTTCCCGTCGTTCATGCCTGTGAAGCTCGACTTCTGACAAGAAGGAGTTCTTACAAATTTTACACTCAAATGTTCTGATATTACCATGTGACAGCTGATGGCGACTATGAGCAGACTTGCTGAAACAAACAACGTCGCATTTTTGGCATGTGTATGGCCCTTCTCCTCGGTGACGCATCTCGTGCTGACGCAAGGTGGATTTCAGACCAAATGCTTTTCCGCAGTAGCGGCATATTGATGAAATGGAATCCATAGGACTGAAATAGAATGAAACTCGATAATGGTCAAGGGTTGATACTATTGGCGATGATCAAAATCACGTTTTTTTTTTTTTTTTTTTTTTTCTGTTAATAACATATTAATAAACACCTTTTTGAATGATTTTCATTAAAACTATCAAATATTTATCATTTATCATGTCGAAACAGAGAAAATGCCCTATGAAAATCGCACAACGATCGTCTGACGTCACTCATTGCGCGGCGCGCTAACGTCACATGCGGGCATGATAACCTCTCTCCGTGCGAAACCCGGGCGGGCTGATAGCCTAAAGGCGGGACAACTCATTATTACCAACTATAAGCATATTACCTGCAATAACCTGCAGTTTGCATGTTTGAAAAAAATCCTTCCGCACTTAAGATTATCAGCCCGGGCGTGCTGATAACCGGAAATCGTATTTTGAACGGAGAGAGGTTATCAAGCCCGCTCGTGACGTTCGGCATGTCGTAGGTGTGACGCGTAATGTGACTTCAGTAGTATTATTGACGTTAGGAGTTTCATAGATCAAAATTTCACAATTCGGCATCAAAATTCGGAATGCTTTTTTCATAATTACAGACAGAAAACTGTTTTTGAGTAGGTGATAAATTATAACATGACGTTTTGGTCATCGCCCTCTTTATAAACCCTTGACCATTACAAGCCCTCGAGATAAAGCCCTCTGGCTAATAATGGAGTCTCGGGTTTATAAATCGGGCGAACTTGAACCAAAACGCCAAGCGATAATCTCAAAGTATTACATATATACAAATAGATTTTTAGTTATCGCATCATATATACAGGATAAATAGAGGATCTTACACGAGTGGTCATTTCATATGAAATTTATGAAACGAGCCTTCGGCGAGTTTCATAAATTTCATATGAAATTACCACAAGTGTAAGATCATGTTTGATACATGATCATTTAATTTTCGTTTTTTTAATTAAATAAAGGTATTTTATTTCAACAGAAAACATACGTTGTCACGGAAGACACGTGATGTTGCGCGCCGTCCTAACAAGTTATTACACCTGTGTTCTTACGAGTTTTATTAAACGACGTTATGACACTACTTAACGCGGCATTCAAGTAATAAGTCACGTTATTATATGCCCCACTTAAAATAACCATTAGTTTGTAGTGAGATAATTTTCTTACCAACGATAGTGCTGATATGACCTTTTCAGGTTTGCATAACCGATCCTGAGGTATCGGGTTTGAATCTTGCTGGAGGCGGAATTCAGCTCATGACTGTACGGCACTTTATTGCACATCCTTTCATTTTTATCATCCTTCCGTCATCTCATTATCACTTAAAGAATGTTGAAATGGACATAAAACATCAAATCAAGTCATACTATAGCATCTCTGCGCTGCAACCAAATAAAGTTATAAAATCTCTGCACCGCAGGCAAGGTCTGAATCTTGGTATTCAAGATGAGCATTTGTTTTCCTCTTCAGAAAGGAGGCAAAAAACTATTTTGACAGAGTTACCTTGAAAGTGTATCCATAATGATTTGAGACACATTTTTCTATTGAAACTTTATTGTATTTTTTCAGAACCTGAGTCCTGCTGTCCATGTGGTTGACCTTGGCGCCTCTCCTTGCAATGTGAAGGTCAAGCCTATGAAGCGTCTGAGCGATGAGAACATCAATGCGGAAGTGAAAGCTGCTAAGATTCCCCTTGTGCTACCAACTACTGAGAATGAGATACACTATATCAAGAAAGCTGTCCCAACTATGAAGAAAGTTTATCCTTGTACACCAGACAGACGAGCAGTTACCATGGTTTCACCAATCACCAAGTCTATTACCAAGTTACCAGAGTCCTCAAAGGTAAATATTTTTCATATACCTTTTTTCCTGTTGACAAAATAATAAAATCTGAATATAAAAGGAAACGAAGGCAAAAAAAAAAAAAAAACACATTGCATAGCACTAGATGAGGGGGAGTATTCATTGCAAGAAGAAAGTTCTCTTAAAAAATATTCAGATGAATATTTTTATTGAGGTGCTTGTAATGAGAAACTACAATATATGTTTAGGAGGAGAAATGATAGTTTTGACTGCAAAGAGCACTTTATCTGCAACTTTGTTGATGAACAATTTTAAAACAAATACAACTGTGTAACAGCTATTGACATACATGTATGTAACTGATGGTTATTTGAAATATTTAAATTAATTCCTATATATGTTTTCACTATAGGATATGGCAGTTGTAAATGGGTAAATTGTGTTTTGGTAAGATAATTGAGGATACAAATTTCCATTCTGTTGTGTTGTGAGTTTTTGTTTTCACTGTTTGATTCCTATTTTAGTTGTATTTGGTGTTGTTTATGTTCTTGATATTTTCCCTGAGTTAACTGCATTCGGATTACTGTAAATGTCCTAAAATTTCGAACACTTTATTCCATAAATTTTTGGCCCAAATTTTGCTTTTTATGCAGTTGTTTTCTAAAATATTAGTGGAATGGCAAACAGTATAGACCCTGATCAGACTGCTCCTTCAGGAGCAGCCTGATCTGGGTCTACACTGTTTGCATATGCCATTTTGTTAGACACTTTGGTGCACGAAATTTTAGGACATTTATCATAGAGCCTTTGCTGGCCAGTTTTCTGTAATATCCAAAGACAGCAAAGACTCTGATCTTGCTGCCCAGGTATGCAGGCTAGTCTTGAAGATTAATAACCACTTATGACATTCTTTGTGGCACAACTCAGATGAATGGTGTTTTTAAATATGAAATTAAAGAATAAAAATTAAGGTTGGAAGAGTGCATTAGCAATGGAAAACTGGTAGAACTTGTGAATTGAAAACACAAAATGGGATGATTGATAATATTTCACCATTCTAAAATTGTATGACAGTTGAAACAAAATAATGAAGAAACATACACATTTTCAAAGTTACATGTATATGTGTAGTGTAAATATTTAGTTTAAAGATTACTGAGATTGTGAAACAATTTTTAAATTTTTTGCACAAATATTTTTAAATGGTTTTAAGTTAATTTTTGTTTCTTGCTTATTTCAGAAAGCAGTAATGACTCCACGATCCCGGCATCCATTGTTGCTCTTACAGTCACCCAACGATTCTTACAGAGAGAGTGTATTGTAACAAGTGTGACAAATAAGAACTTGTGATACATGATATTTAGTGTGGAAGTCATTGTGCTGTGATAAAATCATGTTTCTCAGACGTTGTCTGAGAAGATAATGTATTTACCTTAAATATTCAGACACCTCAACTCCTTACCACATGTGTTCCAAAATTTGAACAAGTACAATTAACTACTGGATGTTGTCTAAAAATTGCTGGATGAGTGGCCAACAGTGTAGACCCAGATGGGATGCTGCAATCTGCAGTGTCTCATCTGGGTCTACACTGTTTGCTCAGGCCTGCCTGTCTGTCTGAATACAAATAGTAAATATGGCAATTGTAAAATTTGGTTGCAATTACTTGTGAACTTATGCAACGTTAAAATGTGCTACAAGGATGTTCCCATAGGGGACTTAACTAAGTTACTATAGTAACTAGATATGACCTTGACCTCAGTGCTCAGGACATTTTAAGGTCAAAACTTGCAAGCTGCAAACTGGTCAGTTGTTCCACTTCTAATTCAAATGCGTATATACTAGTTTTGTCTTACTATCTGTAAGTCATATGTCATTTCTCATTCATTGTCTTTTGTCTCCAGCAGTTAGTTGAGGTTGTAAAAGGTCAGCATGATAGCATGGGTCGACCATATTTACCTTAAATATTTGGACACCATTACCCCTTACCACAGATACTCTATCCTATAATTTGTACAAGCCCATTGGGCTGTATCATAATGTATCTAAAAGGTATGGACAAGGTAGTAAACATTGCAGACCCTGATCAAACTGCTTCTGTGAAGCAATCTGATCTGGGTCTGCATTGTTTGTCTTGGCCTTTCTGTTCAAATACTTATAGCAAATATTGTATTTTTTTTAAAGATCATCTTGTGTATCCTGGTTAAATGCATAGGCAGCAAGACTTCATGAGTTTAGTTCAGTTGGCATAATCCAGAGACATTATCAAGGTTGAGCAGAATCAGTCCGTCACATATCATGATGACATTTGACTTAAACAAACCACTGAGCTGAACTGTTTTATGTAATCTCTGTATTTCTTTCTTCGTATTTCATTCTTTAATATTGTTTTATGTTAATCTCGTCTCTCCTTTACTTTCCTGTCTTTCACTTTATCCTTCCTGTTTCTTTTCTCCTTTGGTGTGTTTTTTCTTCTCTCAGTCATTATTCTCTTATCTTTGTGTTTGTTCAAGTGTTTTTGCAAAGCAGCAGAATGTTTTAGAAGTGGAATTTAAATAAGGTGGTCTGTGGAAAAAAAAAGCACAAGACAAAACACATCACAAAAACATGCCTGTATAATATTGACCCCCTTAAACCCTTCTTTTATATAGTAAAACTTGGGTTTACAGGAGTATACATTATTTTTCTTATTTCTGCTTAAAAACAAAGATTGTGGGTACTCGTTAGAACTGCCTCGCCGAGGCAGTTCTAACGAGTACCAACAATCTATGTTTTGAGCAGAAATATAAAAAATACCAGAAATTTTCTGAAACTTTCAGTTTATGGTAGTGCAATTTTCAGTATATTTTAATAGGCTTGTTTTCGTAATGAACAAAAACATGAAAGGGAGATCCACATGTGCCTGTACATTGTACAATATGATCATAGCTTTCACTGTTTACAAAGGTGTTTTTTTTTCCCCGCAGTACATCTTTATAAATGATATTTGTTTTGTTGTTGTCTATATTAGTGCTTTTTGTATTCAAAATACTGTCTGTATATATGTTCATAGTATTGTATATATATAAATAATGGTTACAAAGTTCATGAATATATTTTTTATCATATCAGACATGATTGTTTCATTTTTCATTATTTAAAACTCCTAGTATGCTGAATTCTATTATTAACAGTCAACATTAAAAAACTATAAAAAATAAAAAAATCTGAAAAATAGGACCTGATATTTCTTATAGTGTATCCTAAGGCCACAGTATGCAAGAAATGTCTGGTTCTATTTTCTTGAGAAACATAGAAAAATATCGAACAGTCCCAGTGGTTGGTGTTGAAGGAATGGCATAGCCTTATATGTGAAATGAAATTTAGCAGGACTAAAATATAGAGGTCTCCAAATGAGTTATTAAGAAAAAAAAAATAGTTTATTGGTACTCGTTGGCATTGCCTCATTCCAGTGAGTACCTTTATTAACCCTTAAACTGCCTATCACAACAAGTGTTATCTGCTTTGTCATCTGCTTGTGATTTTGAAAGTCATTTTTGCAAACAGTGTGGACCCAGATCAGACTAGGAGCAGTCTGATCATGGTCCACACTGCTTGTCTGTATGAAAAAAATAGGTTTAAAAAGTTTGCGGGAATACTCAGCAGGCGACAAAAACAGACATTTTCAGATGCAGGTTTTCTTGGCATTTTAAGGGTTAAAGATGTTTTGATGCAAAAATAGAAAAAAATATCACCACAATTATCTTGTCTGGAGCTTTGAAATATATAGAACTTACAGGGAAATAATATTTGGGAATGGTAACTTGAACCGTGTTTTATTCAGAATATGGTTATAATGAACTGTGTTGTAATGAGGATGTAGTGTATGATGTCTGGTAATTTTGTGCAGCATACTATGTGTTATCCCTTAAAGCGCCAGTCACAACTATTGTCGTCTGCTTTGTCATCTGCTTGTGATTTTAAAAGTCATTTTTGCAAACAGTGTGGATCCAGATCAGACTGCTCCTTTAGGAGCAGTCTGATCAGGGTCCACACTGTTTGCCTGTATGCAAAAATAGGTTTGAAAAGTCTGCAAGAATATTCAGCAGACGACATAAACAGACGACATTTTCAGATGCAGTTTTTCGTTGCACTTTAAGGGTTAAACATTCATCTATCCATTTTTTGTTTACTCATCACAAAATAGCATAGCATATCTCCTATTATTTTTAATGCTTAATACAGCTAATATTTTAGTCTCCTGTAATCAGTAGTCTGACAATAATGAACATTATCCAAGAAATAAATTCCTATTTATTAGTATCAATGTACATTTCACAGCTATCTCTTTAAATCCTTAAAGTGCTAAGCAAAATAAGAGCAGATGACATTCTATTTTTTTTTTTTCATTATTTTTCAGAAAAAATATTTCATGGTATTTCTTGTGTCTGCTAGACAGAGGATCACATGAAATGTCTTATTTTACCTGAAAATATACACACACATTAGCACAAAAAAAAAAAGAAAAAAATGTCTGCTGCAGTTTTAATTATTAGTTTATTACTTAATTTTGTATCTAATATTTTAACCCCCCTATAATCACAATAATTTTCAATATCCAAGAAATAAAATCCTATATTTTAGTATCATTGTACATTGTACAATAATCTTTTTTTTTTTTTAATTTTGCACCGGGTTGTGTTCGTTCTGTTCTAGTCCTTTTCATTTATGTTTTATTTTACAGTTAACTAGTTTATAACAGTGTAACTTCGTTATTTTAACACAGTTTTTAAGGTAGTTTTAGATTCTTTTTTTCCTATCCTCAGGCACACCAGTATTCCACATCAGGAGATTTATCAGCATTTTCTTTAATTATTTATGGATGGAAAGTTCCCAGCGGGCACATGACGTAAATATAACGTCGCCTCAACGTCGATGCAACGTCATGACGTTGCATCGACGTTGAGGCGACATTATATTTACGTCATGTGCCTGCCGGGTTATGATATGCATTGAGATAAGAAAAACATCTTGCACAAACAGTGAGGCCCAGGATGAACCTTTTTACTGCAAATGTCCTTTAATCCCCAATTTTTAATGTGAAATCATCATCATTGTCATCATACAATATAGTCAAACCTCTTTATACAGACACCCAAAACAATGACAAATTTGTTATAATGACAGTTTGAATGTCACGAAATATTCGCTCTAGAGGTGACCATTAATGAGAAATTATGCAAGAATATTGCATTAAAACTTCAAGCAACATGTTTTGGATATTTGTTAGAATTGCCTCACTGAGGCAATTCCAACAAATATCCAAAACATATGTTCTGTGAGGAAATCAGAATAAAACAAGGTCTTTCTTACATATCATTCTTCATATCAAGGATTTCTTTACAACAGCAAATTCATTTTGATGGCAACATCTTTGGGAACAAATGATGTCTTTGTAACAAGGGTTCACTCTACTTCATTTCATACCTACTTACCATAGTCTTGTAGGGTCTTCCTTTTACTCTGAATGATCAAGAAGCTTGACACACAGAGGAATAATTTAATAGCTATTACCATTCTCTTGGCAAATTCAGCAGAAATCATATTTTCCCTGGAAAATAGACTGATATTTGACTATTTTCTGGGAAAAAATATTTTGAAACGTCATACACTGATTTTTTTCCCAAGTGTACTGAGCTTTAAGCTTCACAAGATCACTGGTATAAGTTTTCCTGGGCCTTCACTGTTTGTTTATGGGCTATGGTTTTTACCTTAAATGTTGGGACACAGTAATAATATTTACCATACTTATCATAATACTTGAATAAGTCCATTTTACTATCCTTAATGTGTATAAATACTGCTGTACATGTGAGAAAGAGTGTAGACCCTGATCAGAATCTGATGCAGCAGCTGACTTAGGTCTTCATTATTTGCTCTGGCTTGTCCAAATATTTAGGAATATACTGTATTTACCCTGAATATTCTAAAACCATACATTGTGTATAGTCATTGAAATTGCCAAGGCAATTCCAGTGACGACACACAATGTATGTCTAAGTAAAATAACACAAATGTCATAACACCTCTAGGTAAAAATTTCAGCAGAGGACATTTTGAAATATTTTTTCTTATTTTACTAGAAATTTTGCATGGAATGTCAAATCCTGTTTTCAGGGAAAGATAAGAAAAAATGCCATAAGTTTGTCTCTGCTGAACTAGCCCAGAGAGTGGTAAAGAAAATTATAAGTACAGTAACTAATTACTTTGTCTTAAATTTAGGGTCATTATGGTTGACTGTTTTTCTACAGCATGTCTGAAGTATGAGCAATTAATGGTTGATGTAATGTTTTTGTTGTGCTATGTACAGTTAATGAGACAGCTCTTTCCATAGATTTTGAAATGGGCAGTGATATCAGGAAAAAAATTAGGGCTTCCAATTTTAAACTTTTCAATCCTGCAGACAGAGTAGATCTTGAAGAGAGGCCTCATAACTAGCCATCTCATTAGGATCTAGGGACAATTCAGGTGGGATTGTAGCATGTCTGTTTTCATAAATAAGAAGAAAAAATATGTATTTTTATGTCAGATTACCTGGAACCCTGATTTATGTCACTTTATGTGTTATGTATGGGAAGAGCTGGAGTGCAGTTATTTGTACTTTAAATACATAGCTTCAGATAAAGTGAGTAATAACGTGAATGATCAAACAATATTTTTTCTTATTTTTGCCCCACACATAATTTCTGGGTACTTGTTGGAATCACCTCACTGAGGCAATTCCAACAAGCACCTAGAAAATATTTTTTGGCACAAAGAAATAAGCATCTACTAGTAAGCACCCAGAAAATACATTTTGGGCAAAAATAACAAAAAATAACAAAACATATCCTAAATTATCACTACAGATATCACATTTTCTGAAGCTATTTGAGTAAAAAGGATGATTGTATACTACTGTGAGAAAAGTAACATTTTCCCAGGTGTGGAAACTAAGGAGATCCAGACCAGTTTTAACATCCACACAAGGTGTTATGGCAGAAAAGGCATATGTCACGTTTGAACAGTGATGGCCCAGGTCAGCCTGCATGTCCTTATAGTCTGATCAGGCCCTTCACTGTTTGTTGATAGGTCCTTCCCTGTTTGTTGATTATCTATAGTATTCAGTGATTCTATCAGCAGCCAGGGAAGGCCCTGATCTGACCTTTGTTGCCTTCAAGTCAGATAAGGGCCTATATCTCTTATGTTGAGGCACATATATGTCATGATTTTTAGTGTTTTTGAGACAGCACACCCCAACCTCTTTACAACACTGTTGCTGGGATCCAAAGCAAAACTGTGTTAGCTAAACTGAGTTGTATCCGAACAAAAATGTATAGATTATATAGAAAAATGACCATAAATGGTCATTTTTCTATATAATCTATACATTCTTTAGATAGGTTTGGGATCCACCTTTAAGCCATTTATATAAAAAAAACTGTCTTAACCCTAGACCTGCTGAACCCGGATATACCCTGCCTTTGCAAACAGTCTAGATCTAGATCAGTTGGCTTCTGAAGAAGCTATCTGATGTGGATTTGCACTATTTGTCATTAAGAATGTGAAGTTGTATCAACAATTTAGTTCAAATAATCTGATTGGCTAAAAATTAGAAGTGGGCATGGCATCTTAATTTATTCAGCAGGATAAGGGTTTTAAATGAACCAACTTCTTTAGAGGTTCCAGTGTATTAGGTTTATGTATGTTTGGATGGTCCTTGTCTTTCTTGTTCACAGATGGGAAAATGCTAGTTTTTCTACAGTCTGTCTTATATGAGATATATGAAAATAAAATTACTAATATAATAAATGTTGTTTATCTCAGTATTTTCCATAAACTTCCTGGTATAAATTGATATACAAGCCGCAACATGACAAAATGTTCCTTCTGACATATGCCCCCAAATAAGGCTCAAGTCAGTCTACTCATCTGCACAGTCTGTTCAATCTTTGTTGTCACATGAAGAAACTTACATCCTCGGCTATCCAAAATGTGCCCAGTGAAGATTCTGATCAGACTGCATACATGCTTGGCATACATGTCCAAAGGTACGTTTTCTGATGTTCCGACTCGTGTTTACTGATCATCACATCATGCAGGGAATCATCACATCACACAGGGAATCATCACGTTACATAGGGAATCATCACATCACACAGGGAATATTGAAATTGCAATGGAAAACATGAGAACTCAATCTATGTTGTGGTCAGTAAATACCACTCCAGATAAGAATGCATATTGTTTTCCCCTCATAGTGAAAGTAATGTATTGTACAAAAACCAGTTTGTGGAAATTCTAGCAGGTTTGGAAGTTTCAGCTTTCAAGACTAGGGTTTCAGGCTATAGCCCACAAATATCTAAACCTGTCTGTTATAAATATTCAGACAGTTCTGATTAAACAGTGCAGACGCACACCAAAGGAGTTTGGTCAGGTTCTATGTTGTGTGTTATACTGTCACAATATTATATAGACAGGTAAGCAGTCTAACTGATTTGTTCAAATGTTAGAATAATATGTGATAAGGAGCTGAAGTAATCAAAATACCCATACATTAATCTCATGGCCCTGCAGACCAAAGCATTTGTTTTACTAACTGTAGATCCTGATGAGATGACTCATAATGAGCCATCTCATCAGGATCTACACTGTTTGCCAGTCTGTTTTGATTTTTGCCTGAGTTTGAATGAATCCCTATTTGGAACAATGGTTTTGACCAGATTAGATGGAAGAGTCCACTTCAGAAATTTAGGTATGAAAAAGTTAAGGGGACAGTAGTACCTCTGGTGTTACACATGAAGCACGAATGGCCCAAGTAAAATGTCTTCAGAAGATAAATTTTTAGCCTCTCTAAATAAAAAGTGACAGCATAAATAGATCTGCCTGCACACCGATGATGTTAATTACAGCTAGAGCCTGATCAGACGGCATGGCCCTGATCTAGATCTACCCTGTTCACTTATGACATAAACTCATTTTTTTTTTATTTTTACAGGCAAATGTTATTTTTGCAGCAAACATCTTATGAGTCTCTTTTTAATCTAAAAAATAAGATTGGCTGCAAAAATAACAAAACTTATCCTAGTTTGTGGCCAAAGTTGTCAGCATATCTGGAGATATAGAAGGCAGTAACATCAACACTACTTTATTAGGCTATTTCTGGGACCTAAAGCACAAACCATGTTTGCTGAACAACTGTGTTGGAACCAAAATTAAAAAAAAGTATAGTTTATGTAGAAACATAACCATAAACAGTTAATTTTTTTCTATATAACCTTGACCACTCTTTTTGGCTAATTCAGCAGACAACAAATTGGCAATATTTTCTTTGTTTCTTTGAAAACAGGATTTGACATTTCATGCAAATTGTCTCCTTTGGAAACAATTTGCATGAAATGTCAAAACCTATTTTCTGAGAAAATAAGAAAATATTTCAAAAAGTTGTCTGCTGAAAGTTTTATCCAGAGTGCTAAGTGTTAATCTATACAAATTTTGTTTGGACACAACACATAAGCAAAAATATATAGAGTATATAGGAAAATGACCATTAATGGATCTTTTTATTATCAATACATATTTATTTGAATACAACCATCTTTTATCCAAAACCATCTTATAATGAACTGCCTTAATTAAAGAAGAGCTCCTCCCCTTCCCCCTCCCCCATGCTATATACCAAGATTCAGCCTCAAAGCTCGTTTGGTTCTTGAAGATTTTAAGTGTTTTTATCATGTGTGGGCATGGCAGCCATCTTGATTAACAGACCATGACCATTTGAACAAATTTTCAGTTCCACATGAAAATTGGCCCAGGGGTTTCAGGGGAGGTTGTTCAAAGATGTGGACGGACGATGAACGGCAAGTGATCACAACAGCTCACCCTGAGCCTTCGGCTCAGGTGAGTTTAAAAGGTGTAATGGCAACAAAAATGAAAGAAGAAATATGCTGTTTGCATTCTGTGTGTTCTGATGATGATTTTAATATATTTATATAAAGTTTCATGTAAACATCTTGAAGGCTTTTCAGCTTACAGAGCGGACATGAATCCCACATGAAAAGTCTACAAAAGGTGTAAATCACTCAAAAATGAAAAGGGATGTGTCACAAGATAAAAAAAAGGTCATTATAGCATATGCGAACAATGAAGGTTCAGGCAGGCCTGCGCATCTACGTAGTCTCGCCAGAACATATGATGTTCGCTCATCAGCCAAAGAACTAGACTTTTGACCTTGGTTAGGGGCCAGGCATGCACAAAGAAAGATAGATTCGATGAAAGTCTGAAGAGCCTTTTTCTAAGGCTGGCACAATCTGGATCGATTAATTGATTGATAAATTCCACAAAAATGATTATTGTTACAGATTTGCTAACAATCGATCATTTCATTTCTATGTCTGTTACTTCATCGCATTTACCTTTAGTAGTCAGAGACCTTACCATATTTTATCTAAAATTTGAACACGTACAATTTACTACCCAATGTTGTGTCTAAAAATAGCTGGATGGGAAGCAAACAGTGTAGACCCTGATGAGATGCAGCATTTGCGGCATCTCATCTGGGTCTACACTGTTTACTCAGGCATGTCTGACCAAATACATGCAGTAAAGTATAAAATATGGTAAGTCATGCTCAGACAGGTAGGTAAAATTATGACCAAATATTCAGTGATTACTAATCGATTATCGATCACAATTGCAAGGCTGATAATCAATTATCTTTTTAGCTCTGACTAGCCAGCCTTACCTTTTTCTCATGACGCAGCTTAAATAGTGTTTCTGTCCTATAGCTCTTTACATCATTAGACGATGCTTTGTATTCATATAAACTTTCGTGGTAATAGATTCAACGGTTTTAAAGTTATGGAACGAACACGGACACCATGTGAAAAACAACAAAGGGCAATAACTCTGCCAACAATGAAAATAGTTATGGTTCTTGCACTCTAGACATCGTCTGCAAATGCTTTATATTTGTATAAAGTTTGACAAAAATATATGAATTGATTTCTGCTTATAGGACGGACACAAATACCATTCGAAAAAACTCTACAAAGGGACCCAACTCCATCAAATGTGAAAATAGTTTCGGTTCCTGATCTTGTGCATCATCTGATGTTTTTTTTTTTTTTGTTTTTTTTTATTGTTGTTTTTGTATGAAGTTTCATGATGAAATCTTCAACGGTTTTAAAGTTATAGATCGGGCATGAATCCCAAATGAAAATTCAATGAAGGGCGTTAATTCCATTAAACATGAAAATAGCGTTGTCGGTTCTTGCACTCTGCATGTCGTTTGAAGATGCTTTATATTTGTACATGAAGGTTTTCAACTTGCAGAATAGGCACGGGTTTGTGACAGACATACAGACTGACAACCATTACAAATACAATATGTCTTCCACACTGAAGGTAAAGCTATCACTACAAAATGTTTTGAATTAAAGATGAATGTCTCTTTGCTTAGGGGAAGGATAAAAATTCAGGAGAGAATACAGGGGTCGGCTAAATAAAAAGACTTCCCGTGTGATAAAATTCTTTCCTTTATTTATTATTTATTTATTTTTTTATTTTTATTTATTTTTTTTTAAATTTTTATTTTATTTTTATTTATTTATTTATTTTATTTATTTTATTTTATGTTTTTGCAGACCACGCTAGATGAAGCTTGGTCTGCAAAAAAAAAGATAAAAAAATAAAACATAAAAATAAATAAGTAAATAAATAAATAAAACTAAAGGAAACAAAAGAAGTCTCAAAATTTGTCTCCTTTTTAAAAAGAATGGCGAATAATATACCAAGTGTGTCCTGACCATCTGATAAAGATTGCCCCGAATTGAAAGCGATGAGCGCAGGCTGAAACATTGAAAATTTAAACCGGAAGGCGTTTTTTGTATCAAAAAATTTAATGTCAGAAGAGACGTCAATACTTTTGTATTCGTGTGTAATTGTCTTACCCTGAGCCCGGGGCCCTAAGAAGTTGGACAGATAGGATGTATTCGGACAGCTTCTTACCATACCTCAAAAAAATGAACAGGTCAATTTTACTTCCTGTTGCTGTGTCTGAAAACTGCTGGATGAGTGGTGAACAACGTAGACCCCGATGAGACGGCGTTTTGCAGCGTCTAGTCAGTGTCTACACTGTTTGCCATTCATTCAGCCGTTCGCATAGTGAAAGTTTTCAGAGTTATTCCTGATTTCAGGATTTCAAGATTTTTGGTCTCTATATAAAGTATAGGGAAAACTGTCTTTTCAGGATTTGAAAATCCAGATTTAAGGATTCTTGAATTTTAGAACTTTATACATTAAGAGGTAGTAAACTTGATTTGTTCAAATCTTTAGACAAGTATGGTAAGGAATTAAGCTATACCAATATTGAAGTTAAAAACGACCCCAGGAGGCACATGACGTTAATACAACGTTGCCTCAACGTCGATGCAACGTCATGACGTTGCATAGACGTTGAGCTGACGTTGTATAAACGCCATGTACCCGCTGGGGACATATTGCAGATAGGCGTTTGGTCAGTGTCTACACTATTGCCACTAACTGGAAGAAAAATCGTTATGATATCTGCGGGAGTTAATGCACAGTCATTGACAAATTAAGCCAAGGGCGAAACATAAGTTGTTTCCTTTCATCGATCTTATAATAGTGCAAGTTTCTATTTCTTTGTTTTTGACAAATCCTATTAATGAAAATTCAAACTAGAAAATGTAAAATTTCAGAGACTTTTATTCGAATGTATGCTTTAAAACATTCGAGTTCATGTTCTTTTTTTTTTTTTCTCAGGTTTACGAAAATAGCATGAGTTTGAAAACAAAAATAAATAAATTATAATACATGGCAGCATACCGATACATAACAACTCACTATATATATGTTTGGAAACACACACTGCATAAACCCAACTTCGAATCAATATCATTTTTTTTTTTTTTTTTTTTTTTTTTTCAAGATGCGTCACCTTCTGTCTCTGACCATTGTTTGTGATACACGACACGCCTTTCAATATCTTTTTGGAAGTCGTTTTTATGGGACAACTGTACACAACAGGAAAAACAAGACCTTGAGAAAATACAAATTGAAGCAGCACGTATTGCAATGGGAACAACCAAGCTGGTTTCTCTTCAAAAACTGTATGAAGAAATAGGGTGGGAAACATTAGAAGCCAGAAGGAAAAAATATAAACTCGTGCTTTTTTATAAAATGTTTTACAATTTGTCTCCTCTTTATCTATCTTACTTAGTACCACATCAAGTGCAAAATGTTCCTCGTTACAATTTGAGAAATGCAAATAACGTTCAAACTTTAGTATCACATACAACTCAGTATTTTCACTCCTTTCTCCCTTCAGTAATTAGGGACTGGAATAACCTAGCCGATGATACGAGGACTGCTGATACAGTTGAATCTTTCAAAAGAAAAATACACGAAAAACACAGTTATTATACCAAGGGTGACAACCTACGTCATAGCAAGGATATCGGAACCACTTGGATAGTCGCCATATTGATGCGAATAAGGTAAATAAATTGCTTCAAACTATGCGTCTACATAACGATTATACAGAAGACATAGTTTAGCTGGTGACAGTAAATATTTTCGCCCCACTGGTGAATGAGTTTTGCCTAGAAACAATGTTAAAGCTTCAAACACTTCAACAAAGTGATTCGTATCGGTACTGTCAACGCATGTTTTGCACTGACGTCGAAAACACTTTTGATCAAAATTACTTTCTGTAGCTATTTTACTCGATTTGCCTGTTGTGATTTGCAAATATTACCTTTGTGGTAAAAGAAGCAATGTTTCTGCACATGATTAAATGTGAGATATTATTTAAAAGCAAAGAAATGCTTTGAACGATGTCGTAAACACGTACGATGGCACCGATCTCGAACACACATATAAACAAAAAAAACTGATACCATGTAAAAAAGCTGTTACTCCCTTTATAAAATCTTTAAGAAACAGGACTGACGCATATGTTTGCTTATTCTTGTCTTGTAGGCCACTCAACCCTGTAGTTCAATGTTTCGTTCGTCTTTTTTGTACATAGTGAACTAATGAAATTCGACTGGTGATTTGGCCCCCGTACGCTCATAAATTAAATTACGTGAAAAAGCTGAGAGTGTGCCTGAATATCAACAAAGCTCACTGTAGATGTTTGGTGAACTTCGTCACAGCTGTCGTCTTTTAGATGATGTTACAGTAGCTCATGCTTTCTCTTTTGTTTCACAGACATTCTGATTAATTATTCTGACTATATAGTAGTACCGCGCCATGCCGACACATTATGTTTGTTTAAACATATTTTATTGGCTAACAAGAGCGAAAGGGTTGGACCATTATGGTTGGAACACGATTATTGTGGCTGATAGGTACTACACTGTTAGCTTCAACGTGTCGTTAACATCCTGTTGTGGTTTTCATTTATTTAAGAACGATATTACCACTTTAGTAGCAGTCGCAACTTACATTACCTTTCATAATTAATCGCCATAAAACTCATTCCCGCTACAATTAACGATTGTGTCGAAGTAACGCGGTAGCATAAGACGGCATTTCAACGACACGTTAATTGCTGTGGCAAAACAGAACACCATAGTTACATTGTATATTAGCCGGACTGCAGGATACAAAGAAGATGATAACTAGCTACACGTCGTTGTGGCCAACAGTGAGAAAACAGTGGGTCAGTAAAAAGGGTTATCAATAACACTTGTTTGTTATCTTACATGTAAATAAGGCACCACGCTATCCTGTAATTTAGTCGTTGGTGGTCATGTCTGTTTGACGCAACCCTCATTTCAATATGACGCTCGTCTTAGCAAATGAATGCTATTCGTCAAAACGATTTCTACATTACGGTTAAACGTTAGAAATCGTCGGAAAATATGCAGGAAATAGGCATCTACAGGGTGTCTCATAATATCTGATACCATTTTCCGAGGTAGAAATTTTTCCTATGAAAACGCTTTATATATCATTTTAAAGCAGGAATATTTAAGTCCTAAATGGTAGGTATTTAATAACATATATTTTTTCATCTGTTCTAAATTTCCCAAACGTCCGGAATTTTTGCGCATTTTTGAGTAGACGTCAATTTGTGCATATTTTATGTTCATATTATGACTTACATTTCAGACAATCAGTCAATGGTCCACGTACAATAAAGCCATTCCTTTGTATTCTCTGAAATATTTTAGTCCAGCTACTCCAATAGATATTAGAGTATATTGCCTGCAGTTTCCTTACTTCAGTTTTAGGAAAGAAGTTTCGTTTGAAATGGGAGAAGTTCAGAAACGTAAGGCAGGATATTGACGTAAAATGACCAGAAATTGACATCATTTCGAATATGTGCAATATTATTGAACGTCTGAAAATTTTATAAGCGATAAGATATTATCTAGTAATACCTTACCTGAAACACTTATATATACCTGCTGTAAAATTATATAAAACCCGTATACCTCATTTATGTGTACCATCATTATTAGTACAAGTGCAGGTAGAAAATCATTCAAGTTAAAAGCGTGTTTTTCGTGTAATTACACCACAAAACTAATCAATATGATTCATAAATCAACAAGAGATGGATTTTATGTAAGATAACACCCTCGTAACAGTACATTCTCCCCCAATAAAGGCCTCGGCACCGCCTAGGTTTTTATTGCGGAGAATGTACTGTTACTCGGGTATTATCTATTACATATTACATATTACGTGCGTCAACATGTGCTTTCATAAAAATGGTATAACGTCGGTAAATGGTAGCATATATTATGAGACACCCTGTATCATGTCTCTTCCTTCAGGTAGGATTACTGTTTTGCAGTAATCGGCGGAGACAGAGACCCTCGAAATTGGGTCGAATTGTTTTTTCTATCCGCACCTCAAACCCATGGAAAATCTTCATATATTACAATATTTTAATGTGGCGGTTCAGATTTGATCGAAATCTAAATAACTTGTTACAGACACGACATCTGTGGGATTTTTCACCAGTGTGTGTCCCAATATGATCCTGAAGCTGTTCCCGTTCCTCGTACTTCTTCTTGCATATATGGCATTCATGTTTAAATTCTTTTGCTTCCCGTCGTTCATGCCTGTGAAGCTCGACTTCTGACAAGAAGGAGTTCTTACAAATTTTACACTCAAATGTTCTGATATTACCATGTGACAGCTGATGGCGACTATGAGCAGACTTGCTGAAACAAACAACGTCGCATTTTTGGCATGTGTATGGCCCTTCTCCTCGGTGACGCATCTCGTGCTGACGCAAGGTGGATTTCAGACCAAATGCTTTTCCGCAGTAGCGGCATATTGATGAAATGGAATCCATAGGACTGAAATAGAATGAAACTCGATAATGGTCAAGGGTTGATACTATTGGCGATGATCAAAATCACGTTTTTTTTTTTTTTTTTTTTTTTTTTTTCTGTTAATAACATATTAATAAACACCTTTTTGAATGATTTTCATTAAAACTATCAAATATTTATCATTTATCATGTCGAAACAGAGAAAATGCCCTATGAAAATCGCACAACGATCGTCTGACGTCACTCATTGCGCGGCGCGCTAACGTCACATGCGGGCATGATAACCTCTCTCCGTGCGAAACCCGGGCGGGCTGATAGCCTAAAGGCGGGACAACTCATTATTACCAACTATAAGCATATTACCTGCAATAACCTGCAGTTTGCATGTTTGAAAAAAATCCTTCCGCACTTAAGATTATCAGCCCGGGCGTGCTGATAACCGGAAATCGTATTTTGAACGGAGAGAGGTTATCAAGCCCGCTCGTGACGTTCGGCATGTCGTAGGTGTGACGCGTAATGTGACTTCAGTAGTATTATTGACGTTAGGAGTTTCATAGATCAAAATTTCACAATTCGGCATCAAAATTCGGAATGCTTTTTTCATAATTACAGACAGAAAACTGTTTTTGAGTAGGTGATAAATTATAACATGACGTTTTGGTCATCGCCCTCTTTATAAACCCTTGACCATTACAAGCCCTCGAGATAAAGCCCTCTGGCTAATAATGGAGTCTCGGGTTTATAAATCGGGCGAACTTGAACCAAAACGCCAAGCGATAATCTCAAAGTATTACATATATACAAATAGATTTTTAGTTATCGCATCATATATACAGGATAAATAGAGGATCTTACACGAGTGGTCATTTCATATGAAATTTATGAAACGAGCCTTCGGCGAGTTTCATAAATTTCATATGAAATTACCACAAGTGTAAGATCATGTTTGATACATGATCATTTAATTTTCGTTTTTTTAATTAAATAAAGGTATTTTATTTCAACAGAAAACATACGTTGTCACGGAAGACACGTGATGTTGCGCGCCGTCCTAACAAGTTATTACACCTGTGTTCTTATGAGTTTTATTAAACGACGTTATGACACTACTTAACGCGGCATTCAAGTAATAAGTCACGTTATTATATGCCCCACTTAAAATAACCATTAGTTTGTAGTGAGATAATTTTCTTACCAACGATAGTGCTGATATGACCTTTTCATGTTTTAACAGTGATGATATTACTTTTGCAGTGACGTCACCGTAACGTTGTCACCATCCAATCAAATTACAAAAATGTATGGTTCGATGTCACATAACGTGAGATGACGTCGTCAGAACGTCACGTGACAGTTTGGTGTATTCTTATGCAAATTAGTTTAAAACGCTTTACTTTTGTTTTAATGATAAATTATTGAAAAAGGTATGTAATAAACAAAATATTTAACAGTGTTTCCTTGATATGAAAATTATTTCACTCAGGAATACTGCGTACTCATTGTTTACCGAATCATCACCACTCGTTCGTGACATTATTTTCATGTCAGGAAAACACAGTTAACAATTTTCTATCTACCAACATAGTGCGAGTTGGATGGCGCCGCATGCAAACATATACATGTACTGTCCACGTACACAGCAAATACTTTGAAAAACATAAACAAAAACATGCAATATTTCCGTTCTGTATCATGTGAGAATGTAAATATTTGGCTGATTTTACACATATTGCTGCAGATGGGGAACTCATTTATTTTTGCTATGTCATCGCGAATAAATATTTAGTAATTAGCATGCCAAAACCGTGGCGTTCATCAGCGATACAACACGGTAAGCATATTTCTTTAGCAACCTTGCGTGGAATTGGATGAAATCAGGCCACAGTATGAGTAGACAATATATTCACGACATAAAGCTCTATATTTGGCAAGTTGGGACCGGGACGTTTTTGTCTGTTACTCACATGCACCTGTTGGGCTGGAAGAGTATGACCGATATCTGTGCCGTCATGAATGTTTACGATATCAAAATTGGCATTTGAATGCTCTAATCAATTTTCCGTCTGAAAATCATGGTTATGAAATCGAACTAGGGACAACTGTTGACTAAAATAACACAAATATCAGTAATATTGGTGCTATTAGCTGTAAAAATACGTTTTTTGGCAAAAGTGCACACTATATCTCTGCTAAAATCGTCCTCGTGTCTCCCACCTGTTCGACTTTGTCGAGGTGTTTACAAAATCAGCGGCATTTCTGGACTCGATTGTTATATCTGCTGTCCAGGTTTGTTGTCAGGCACCGACTAAACTGTTTAGTTTTGGTATACATTTATTTGTATTATTTTACGAGCGGAAAAACTTACTTTGCATTTCAAATATGGCGGCCGTTAAAATGGTTCCGATATCCGTGCTATGACGTAGGTTGTTACCCCTGTATACCCAAACATTATTATACTGGATCACGTCAACTCCAGATCTTGCATACTAGGATAAGGACAGGTTGTAGCGCTTTGAATAACGATCTTTTTCTAAAGAACATAGTAAAAAGTCCATTGTGTGCTTGCAGAAGCGGAGATATAGAAAACGCGGACCATTTCTTTCTAAAGTGTATGCTTTACAATGAACATCGACTGGAACTATTTCGGAAACTTTCACAGTTTCGTGATATAACATTAGATGTACTCTTAAAGGGGAACTTAACTCTATCTTTTGAAACCAACATGGAAATATTCAAATCCGTGCAAAGGTACATACAATCAACCAAACGATTTTGAAGTTACTTGCACTCTCTGTACCCCTCCATCTCCAGAGCTATTATTCTCTTATTTTTTTTTTTTTTTTTTTTTTTTTTTTCTTTTTTTTTTCTACTTCCCCTTCTATCCCCTACTTACTTCTACCCTTTGAGTATTATTCTCACTTTTGTGTACCTAGTATTGTACCAACATAATAATAATGATTAATGATAATAATAATGGTAATAATGATAATAATAATAATATTATTATTATTATTGTTAGCTACTAAATACTCCTTACATGTTAGTTTATTTTCTTAGTATATATAATGCGAATTTAAACTGTATTAACATGCATGTAATGCATAAGATGTAACCGCTGGTAAATATTAGTATTGTATTAGTTGTTTTTTTTTCTGCCAGTATATATACAGTTCTGCATGTTTTGGGAAAAGAACAAAATAAGCTTTAAGCTTCCGTTCTAATCCTGGTTGTGTTATGACATTGTATGTTTTGTACATGTACTAAACTGGAAATAAAAATATGTTTAAACTAAAGTCGTTTTTAGCCTGGCGTTTTACAGAGAAGAAGCAAATTTGCAATCTTTTGTTATGGTTTTATGTAAAATAAAACCATTAGTCGTATACACACAAAAAGTTTATTCTAGTCACTGATATAAAGAAAATCGAATATTTTCTTTTTTTCCCATAGAAAAATTGGCTGGGTAGGGTAGGTCAACTTGAGACAGGTTTTCACAAGTTCCTCTTCTTAAAAAATTCTGAAATTTTCACAATATTGTCATTGAACATAAATAAATCACCAAAGAAAACTAAAAACAATCAAACCAAAAAAAAAAAAAAACCAAAAAAAACAAAAAAAAAAACGATCGATAAAAATTCCAAAATATCACTTTACTACAGAAGTTGTGTGTAAGTCAGACCAGTTTTTCGCCATATTTTTAATGTTTAGGTAAATATTTGAGAACAAAACACAGAAACAGAAAAGACAAATGGTTTCGGATGAGATATGGTTAAGCAGAACATAATATTTTCATTCGAAATAAGACGCCAAGCAAAAAGCGTCTTTCCGGCTGACGTCGAAAGGACAGTAGTACTTTATTTGCAGATGTTGATTACAACCCTGGTCTGTAACCAAACATTAACGCTTAGCAGTCTTGGTAGAATTTTCAACTGACGACATATTGAGCATTTTTCTCATTTTGTCCCCCAGAAAATAGGACTTAACTTTTCATGCAAATTTTCTCCAATAGAGAAGATCTGCATGAAATGTCAAATCCTGGTTTCAGGGATAAATTAGAAAAATATTTCAATATGTCGCCTGCTGAAATTTTTTCCTAGAGTGCTAAGTGTTAACTATAACTAATCTTGGGAACAGCTATTTATCCCTCAGACATAGCCAGACTGATATGATTTCAGTAGAATAATTATTTCAGCTAATGACAACGATCTGTAGAGACGATGGCAGCAAATTGCAAGGCATCAGAATAATTGAGCGTTCAGGGCTCCTCAAGCGAAAAGGTAGCTTTGAGCATCCCAGCTAGCATTCTACTTTAATCCGTATTGAAATGTTATCTGTCCCATTACGAAAACATGCCTATTCAAATATATTGAAAATTTCACCACCACAAACTGAAAGTTTTCAGATAAGAATTGTGCTATTTTTCATACTTCTGTCAAAACATAGATTGTGGGTACTCGTTAGAACCTATGATTTTGAGCAGAAATAAGAAAAATAATGTATAGCCCTGTAAACCCCAGTTTTACTAAATAAAAGTGGGGTTTAAGAGGGTCAAAATTATATTGGTATGTTTTCGTGATGGATAGGATTCCTGTCGGGCCGATAACGGTGCAGTATAGATAACAGCTCATGTACACAATTATAGAAGTAAAATACCGCTGCAATTTTTTTTTTTTCTTTTTTAAAGTTTGCATACTTAATCAAGGCTTTATCCCAGCTAGCATTCTTTATAAATCCATAGCGGGCCGTTATCGGCCCATCAGCTATAGACTTATAAAGAATACATACTAGGATGCCACCTCATTAAATATTCGACATGGATGTACCCGTAAAAGCATTTTTTAACTCTTCAAACTTTGGTAACTTTCTTACTTATCCAATTTTGATCAAATCAATTTGCATCAAAATGTATGGTTTGACAAGAGCTTGCATCTCAAACACATTGTTCTCTAACCACGCACGCTTTTCCCCTTTACGTTGAATGTTAGCTGTAATATGCGACAAGCGCTGATTCAGATCATCTAATCAGACTGTGCGCATATACTCAAATAAAAACATATAAGTGAAGTTAGCCAGGAAAACGCCACAATCCCACAATCACGAAGCACAACCTTCCAGAGACACCAAACGGAGCATCACGAAAACATGCCTATATAATTTTGACCCCCTTAAACCCCACTTATATATAGTAAAACTGGGGTTTACAGGGGTATACATTATTTTTCTTATATCTGCTCAAAAACATAGATTGTGGTACTCGTTAGAACCGCCTCATCGAGGCGGCTCTAACGAGTACTCACAATCTATGTTTTGAGCAGAAAGCAGAAATATGAAAAATAGTAGAATTTTTTATCTGAAAATTTTCATTTTTTTTTGGTGGTAAAATTTTCAGTATATTCGAATAGGCATGTTTTCGTGATGGGAGAGATGAGAAACAAACAATGACAAAACACGCGCCACATATGAAACCATCGACGCTCGAATAAAAAAAAAAAAATGCGACAGAGGAACATATGTATATATCGCAATCTACTGACCAGTTTGAAAGAGTTGGAGCTCCTTCCCTCAGAAAGCTTGTCTACCATTCTGGAGTACAGGTATATTGCAACAACACAGAAAATCTATAATATAAAACTGTGTCATTTTTTATGTTTCAACAATTAAATTGGCTCATGTGACCTACATGGCGGGATGATAATTAATAGTTTATTATGCATTATATAGCTATACAAGCTATTCATGCGTTTCGTTTTAACCAAATTAAAAGTTACTGCTTCTTTCTGTGATTTTATTCATATAGTGTGGTATACGACTAGTCCAGAATTGAGGACAGAATTTCAAAGGAGGTAACTGCAAGACTTCCAAAAATTGGTAAATTTGGAAATACATTTGCAATTGGATTAGAGCTGCTTCATGAATATAGGGGGAAAAAAGATTTGAGCACCTCTGTGGTCTCGGCAGACGCTACAGTATTTCAAAAACCGAACTTGTTAGGAAAACATCAAGGCATCTAATTTTGGTAGAATGCGTATAACCTATCTGCATTTGTTCTAAACGCTTTACTTTGTTATATGTATATGTTAATTTGCTGACTAAATACAATATGCAGTAAAACGTCTCCCTCCCTATACTTCATAATAGTAAAGTATATATTTTCGTTTTCCTTCCCTTACCAAAATACAGGGTTTCTGGCAATATACTGCAGCAATATTGCCGCAATATTGCTGAAATACCGCCGGAACCCATTCTGGCAGTATTGCGGCAATATTGCGGCAATACTGGATTTCGTAAGCAAATTAGTTTCTTGCAAAATTGTCAGAAATAACACTTTCTAGTAATACTACCGGAACTTCCGGCAATATTGCGGCAATATTGTGGCAATACTGCCAGAACCTACTGAAGCTAACTTAATGTGTGAATTTAATCCAAAAACAACACAAAGAAATGAAAGGCTTTACAAGCATGCTTCCAACTTTCCCTCCAAATTTGAATTTACAGGAAACAGGAAATAAATCAACAAACTGAGCATGTGCATTGTTTCCGGCAACAATTTGTTGCCAAAACAAGTTGTGGCAATAAATTATTGCCAGAAATCAGGTTGTTGTGGCAATAAAATGTTGCAGCAAATATTGCCAGAACCTATATGATTATTGCCGCAATTGTGGCAATATTGCAGCTTTTAGAGAGTGGTATTTCTGGCAACAAATCTATATTGCAGCAATATTGCAGCAATACTGCAATATTGCCGCAACATTTTCATTTTGGTAAGGGGTTGGAACACGCTCGCATCTTGGAAAATCGAGCTCCACTTAAGCTAATGCTAGGCGGCGTATTCACACCTGCAAATTACATTGCTGTCATTTAAAGAGTCTCAATGAAATCGAGACTCCGATTTTCGTTCTTTTATGTGTTCTTCGTTTCCAAGGGCAACATATTTTATTTGATTTCACTACAACTGATATTCAGTGCCATGTGGCAGCCGTAAAAAGTATCCCCGTACTTCATTATAGCACAGTTTATATTTTATTTTCATTGGGAACAAAGAGCACATGCTCGCATCTTGGGAAATCGAGGAACGATTTAAGCTATTATTGAACTACAGGTCGCTCCGATACTTCCTACCAAGTTTTGAGTCAACTGGCCCAGGAGTGTAACAGAAGTTGTCATTTAAAGCAAATTGTTTACGCCGCACGTACGAAGTATCTGATTACGTCTGTCGCCAAAGAAGTAATATTTAGGAATTTTCGGGGTATTTCTCTCACATTTATATTTAAAAGAGGTCAGAGTCTGTGCTGATTTTACATCAGCGGGAATATTGTTCCACTCTCGAATCGTAGAAGGAAGAAATGAGTCAAAATACAGTCTAGAATTTGCATGAACCTGTTGATAATTATCAGCATTACGAAGGCTGTAGGGGGTCTCATTCCCTACTCGAGGCGGAACAAGATCTCCCAAATAATCTGGAGCCAAACCATTCTGCATTTTGTAAAACAA
The DNA here is from genome assembly GCA_964016985.1 of Anodontia alba. Lineage (NCBI taxonomy): Eukaryota > Metazoa > Mollusca > Bivalvia > Lucinida > Lucinidae > Anodontia > Anodontia alba. The sequence goes on from OZ024821.1 coordinate 156,582,292, forward strand.
GAATAATTTGTGAAGTTTCCTTCTTTCAGAGAGTTTTAGCCAACCTAATTCTCTATAAAGTTTATCAATTGCAACCAGTTTTGTTGTTCCTGAAACGATCCTTCCCGCTTCAATCTGTATTTTTTCTAATTCATTAATTTGTTGTTGGGTACAGTTGTCCCATACAACATCTGCATATTCTAAAAGTGGCCTTATAAACGAAAAGTAAATGGTTTGTAGAGATTTCCTGTCCATTGTAAATTTCATCGATCTTAGCAGGTGTAAACGAGACCAAGCTTTTTCTTGAATATAGTTCAAATGTACTTGCCAGTCACATTTAAAAATAAATTCCCAAGTGCTTGTGAAACTGGACTTCTGGAATTGGGACATGATTGAAAAATAAAGTACGATGATAAAGTCCACATAATCTTCGTGATATCAGCAATGCTGCGGTTTTCTTAGCATTAAAACCAACTAGCCATTTGGCAGCCCAGTGTGCAGTGTCACGGAGTTACCGTGAATGTATCTGAGTTATTCATATTTGTGTAAGATTTAAATCAGTATACTTTCTATATACTTTTTAATATGTAACTATGATGTCATGACGTCAACTAACGTAACGTTTAATGACGTAACGTCAATAAAAGGCTAGTGACGTTAACAACAAGAATCAGGATACAGGGAACAGACAGAACATGGAAACAAAGACATTTTATTAACATTCAAGCCGCGGCCACACAGATATTTTATCAACATTCAAGCCGTGGCCACACGGACTTGAGAGACATAGTATTATTCTGTGGCGAAATTGTATTTATCAGTAGAAATAAATAATATCTTCAGGAATTGTGTATCTTTTCGCACCATGCAATACGTTCAAGGTCTATGTTTAAAATTTGCTCAGCTGAATCAGGAAAGTCAACAATGATATAAATCGTAGTATCATCTGCGAATAATCTTATGGTTAGAATGAATTTCATGGACAATATCATTGATATACAGCAAGAACAGAAACGGTCCAAGAATGGAACCTTGGGGAACACCGGCTTTGATCTCTACCCACTCAGAACAACCACCAGGAATAGTTACCCTCTGGAATCTGTTAGAAAGATAACTATCGAACCACTTATGTAGATTTCCAGTAATTCCATAGTGATAAAGTTTTGCTAGAAGACCCCAATGCCATACCCTGTCGAAGGCTTTACTAATATCGCAAAATACCACACGAACTTCCTTGCCTTCGTCCAGGGCATGGCAAAATGTATTGTACAAGTCAACTAACTGGTTTACTGTTGAATCTCCGCGTGTAAAACCTGATTGAAATGGTGTTATTATATTATTCTGTAGGACAAAGTTATGAACGTGCTTGTGTACTAATTTTTCTAATGCTTTAACAACAGAGCTTATTAACGAAATAGGTCTATAATTTACAACATCAGTTTTATCGTCTTTCTTATAAATAGGACTTACGTTTGCTCTTTTCCATATATCAGGTACTTGAGCAAGTAATAATGATGTATTAAAAAGTTCTGTAAGAGCTGTTGAAATAGAGACAGCAATTTCTTTCAATATTCTATTTGTTAATGAAATCTGGGCCACTTGCTTTTGCCTACTTGAAGTGACTTAAATATGTTTTGAACTTCTTCAACTTCCAAACGAATAGAATCAATAGTATTATTCGGTACTGACAGAACAGGAACGTCCTTATCACGATCATCTAGTAGAGTTTGTGAGTGAAAATATCTGTTGAATAAGTCTGCCTTCTCTTTAGGTTTATTAATTGTTTGGCCATAATTATTTTTCAATGGGGATATATTCTCACGTGAATCCTTACCTACACATGCTTTAAAACTTTTCCACCAGTCTTTTGAAGACATATTTCTAGTAGTTAGTTTGCTAGCCAGATTAGACTTAAAATCGTGCTTTGCTGTTCTTAACAATTTTAGAGACTCATTTCTTAAAACCCTATATTTCCTCCAAGATTCTTCATTATTTAAACGTTTAGCAAATTTGTGCGCACGCTTCCGTTTACGAATCGTCCTCCTAACATGACTATTTAACTATGGTGGTGCAGATGGACGGATTGTCACCATTTTATTAGGCATTGCTAAACTACATAACTCCATAAGTTTATCAGTGAAGTTTTCTGCATATGTATTTATATTTTCACTTTTAATTGTGGACCAGTCAAAATCAATAATAAGCTGGTTCAAACGTACATAGTCAGCTTCATCATACTTCCATATCCGCCTCCTAAAACTTGGTTGCTTGCATTTATCGAAACTAAACACTGCGAAGACAGGACAATGATATCGTAAATTATGATCCAAAAACGCTTCACCAACTCCACTAAAAATCACAAAAGGTTCATTTTTAGTACATATCAAATCAATAAGAGACGAGGAATTTTCAGTTAAATGGGTGAGATCACAAATCAATTGAGCAAGATTATACTGGCCAAACACAGACGAAATTTTACGTTTGCTACCTGAGTCAAGCCAATTCAAATTGATATCACCAGTTACTATGATATTTCCAATATTAGTATCAAATGCAAGATCAAAAGTATTTTCAATATCTACTAAGGTTTGAGCTGGGGAATAAGGTGGTCTATAAAATACACTAAACAGGACTGTCTTATTTCTCAAAGTCAGCTCTAACCATATGCATTCAACCCCATATATTTCGAGATCAAGTCTACGTTTGCAAGGAATGTTGTCTTTTACATAGACTATGACCCCGCCATAAGAATTTGTGATCCGGTCCTTCCTGAACGGTACTTGGTAATTTTGAAACATAATTTCATCAGTAGACACATTCTCAGATAACCAAGTTTCTGTCAGAGCTATTACATCAAAATGTGATAATTCTATTTGTAACTGATCAACTTTCCCCATTAAACTTTGATTTAGAAAAATTGCAGGTAAATCTAACTTTTCGGAGCAATTCAGAAAACTTATTAACCGTTATAAAAGAATTGGCTATAGCCTGGATATTATGCGGCAGACTGCATGCCTAGTTGTCAACCCAATCATTGTTGACGGCTATGCTTCACTCTTTAATTGCACGACGGCGGTTCGGGCCTCAGACTTAATGACGGCCTCTTCGTAAAACTTTAACCAGTGGGTTGGGGCTTGACGATATGTCTGGCTTGGCCCGCCGTGGTTCAACTATTGGTTTTCATTTACTCTGGCATACAGTAGAATTAGCCATGAGTACTCGTCTTTGTTTATTATAGTGATTAATTTGTTTTTTATGTTTTCGCTTTGATGCATTGACTGAGTTGGGAGCCTTTATGCGAACTGAATTTTTATGTATTTCTGTATTAAGAGTAGCATCAGGACCTAGGGTGAAGTTAGCTAGCTGTAAAAGTGCTTTAACCCCCCCCCCCCCCCCCCCACGGTGGTTTGCTCTACCGACCGTTCTAAGGCGGTGGTCCCGGTGTTAGTCTTACTCTTTGTTGCTTTGTGGTTTATTCTACGAGGCGATTTGTTGTATGTCTTTCCGTGTGTCATTTTGTTCTTGTGTTTTTCAGTCCTTTTAGTATTGCGATTACCTCGCTTGGGGAAGAGAGAGCTAATCTTAGTGCTTTTCGTACGTTTGTTCGGTTTGTGCTTATTTATATTTGTCGGTTTCCTCTTCCTCTTGGGGTCTGGGAAGGGCTGCGGTTTGTGATTGTGGCACTCCCTGGACTTTTACCTTTTTTGAACATTGTATTGAACAATAGAAAAATTTTGTTCAAATATTGATATATCATATGTACTAGAGTTTGATATGTTATCGTCGGATGAATGATCGAGCATATCAGGTCCTGGATTGCTTTCGATGTCTCCTGCTAACAATATCAGGAAAAACACCCATAATGATACACAAGCAAATGACAGCAAACAAGTCTGATTACACAGCATTATCAAATTCACGCAGGTGCCTGACGCCAGAATTCTTCGATATGGAACTTTATTAATATGCATGCTATTTCTTTGGAGCATAATATTTAGACTTAAAACTGAGTCTGCACAGCAATCAGATATTAAACACAGATTCATGAATATGACTGGAAATAGTAGTTTAAGTAATACTGATAAATTGAGAATCTTCCTAGACTGAAACTGGTATACAACTGAAGAATCTTGGTAGCCACCCAAGCATGATGTTTCGTAGAAATCCGTTTTCACCATGACAACAATGACAATAAATGAAACAATATATGCTTGGCCGGCCATCAAGGATAAAAATGTACGTAAGTTATCAAGAGTTTATGTCCAAATGAACCTTCCACGACACTTACAGCGCAGTTGAGAGAGAAGCTAAGAAATAAGACATGTAAAGAAAGAATTGGATAGAAAAGAACACCAGAAGAGAATTGATTCATAAACATCTGTTGTCATTTAATTAATTAATTTATGGGGTATTGACAGGATTTAAAATACTAAAAGTATACCTTATTAGAGATAACATTGAGTAGTAGAGTAATGCAGACTACAACATGACATAAAATCGAGCAAGCTCATCCTAAGCGCTTAATTGTATCTGTAACAACTCGTCAGAGAGTACCCGATACCCCCGGGTGTGCTGCAGAGAAGAAAAGATATGTATACGCACGCATACATACATCCACATACATGCATACATATATATATATATGCACCATACATATGCATATATATACATATACACAGATACATATACATACATATACATACACACATGCATACACAAATAAAATACATGCATACATTTACATACAAATGTATATATATATATATATATGCGGAAATTTAATATGGAGGACCTAACAAATATGTATATATAGTCAGATTCACACACACACACACTCACACACACACACACACACACACACACACATATATATATATATATATATATATATATATATATATATATATATTGTTGTGAACCATCAATAATTCAGCAAACAAAAAAATGTATAAAATATTTTCTTAAAAAAAATGCAAAAAAAAAAAAAAAAAAAAAAAAAAAAAATCACATTAATATAGAAAATGTATAGGTCAGACCAATGTTTGGTCGTAAATTTAATTTTAATTTCAGGGTAATATTTGAGAACAAAACACAGAAACAGAAAAGATAAATGGTTTCTGATAAGATATGGTCAATCAGAACAAAATATATTCATCTGAAATAAAACGCCAAGCAAAAACCGTCTTTCCAAGGGATATCGAAAGGACAGTAGGATTCGAATCAACATGCCTGAACAAACAATATAGACATACATAAGGGGTACAGAACGCAGCATATAATAAGGGTCTACGATGTTTGCCACTCATCGGTCGGATTTAAACACACGGGGTAGTAAAATAGGTTTATTCAAATTTTGAGAAGTATGGTCAGGAGTTAAGATATCCCAATAAACAGGACAATAATGTTAATGGATCAGACTTCTTCTTCCATCAGTTCCTCTTGGCCAGCCTTGTCATTGCTACTGAGGCTGAGACTTTTACGCACTGAACACGGACTCATGAAGACACTATTTCTGCCATACACAGGTAGCTTCTTAGACTCTTTTGTAGAACAGCATAATGACTGTTTTAACTCGTGTCTAAATGCGGCACTCATGAAACAATAGATCAAGAAAATCAACGGATAAGTTATGTACTGCCATAGGTAAAGATACACTGTTCCACAACCGAAGAAGTTCACAGGAATTGGTCCAACATTATGTATCATTTTATAGGCGAAAAGAATCCCGTATAGAAGTTCATATGAACAAATTAACGCAACAACAGCAAAAATCATCCAGGAAGTTCTTTTACTTTCTCTCGCCAGCTTTTTGTAGGAGACATCGCTGAATGTTCTTGAATGCCTGAAATGTTTTGTTTTATTAGACTGACAATGGTGAATGGAAGTACTACGTCTTTCCCATATTAGGCTAGATGGAACAAAAAGACTGGAAAATCGTTTTAGTCGACTCTGCTGATTACTTCCAACGTGTGAACACTGCCTAAGATGCTGAATGTCTCTAATTCCTTCTGCAAATAAAGAATTATCCTTGGTATTGGTATGGTTGCCATCACACGTGCTGTTAGATTGTCTTCTTTCAGTAGTAGTTATTCGTTTTGTTAATGTGTTAAACTCAAACTCCTCTGTGTTATGTGCAGATTCATTACATTCTATTTGCTGAAGTGCTTTACCGTCTATAATATAGCTTTTAGAAATATTTTCTTTTGTTTTGGAGGCGAGACATTTGTATCTTGTTACAGAACTCTTTCTTCTGCTTGAGAACTGAAATGCTGAGCCAAGGGTATGTAGAGACAGTCTCTTGACTGCAGCTTTTCTAAGAGTGCATAAAATTGCTATGTCTAAAGCTATCAGTGTGAAACATGGTATAAAGGAGTTTGCAAACAATTCAATCCAAATATGAATTTCTCTGAAAGCGCACACTTTGTTTAAAGCTTTCGCAGTTGCAACAACACATGTCTTCATTGTTTCATTAGTGACAAAAGATGTAACATTAGCTGGAATAAAGTCAAACATAACGACTGTGGGCAGATGCACAAACAACGCTATTATGACAACAAATGTAATACCGATAGCAATACGTCTATTTGTGTGCAACTCCCTAGCTCTGAAGGGGGATTGTAAACACCTGAATCGGATGCAAGCAAGAAGAATTGTTGACCAAACAGAGATCAAATTAAACAAATCCGGTAGGAGGTGGAGAGAAACATAGGTAATGAAACATAGATTGAATGGTACGTAATCGTTATGTTTGTCTAGCGTATAGTAGTGCACATAAAGGATGGACGGTATTGCAATATTTAGGGAATCCGATATTGCAATTATAGTTAAAATAAAGGTAGTATGAGACCTAATGTGTGGTTTTGAGAAGATAATAATAATTAGCAAATTCACCGTAATAACGAGTAAAGCTAGAAGTGGAACGATGAATCCATATACAGGTTTTGCACAGTGTGGAGGATATATGGCGTCTAAATGAAAATACGCTGGTAAAACCGTTGATTTCAGTGCACCACTCTGTGGTGTGTAACTATTGCTTGCATCACAAATATAACCATTCAAAGCCGAATTATAGTGGAAACTGATCGTCGCCATGATTATTGCGTGCAAAATATCACGTGTTTTCAATATACTATGATACTTTTATGTGTGCTGTGTGGCGGCGTTCAAACGTTTCTCCATATTTCACTTAATTACACTTAATATATTTTCGTCTTTCCGGATCATTGAGCTCATATAGATTTATTTGAAAACAGAATATAGCAACCAAAAGCTAGGGGTCATGAGCAATATTGCACGTTACATTACTCTTCATGTGCAGACTCAGTAAAAGTGAATGCTTTCCTAAATTTGAAATGTTTCTTGCATCTAAAGGATCTGTTTTTTAGAACTATTTTACTGGACCCAATTTTTCCGGAATCTGATAATAATCAATTTTTTCTTGGAGCTATGCTTAAAAAAACACATGGAGGCCTCCTAATTTACTGATTTAGGAAAAGCAAAGCTTAGCTTGTGCAAAGTGACTAAGTTGGACAATTTATCACTATCCATTTGGCTCGGTTTATATCCTTCTGAATCTGATATCTTCTAGTTAACTAGGGCTTGGTGGTTATCTTAAATTACCACGCAGAAATATTCATCTAGATACAGAGCAGCGACACGTACATCCTCTCACGGCTGATAAATTATTATAGATTTTAGCCGTAAAGCCGAATAAGCGACACGACACTTTGTACTAAGCACAATTATTAAAAACAGAATCGGTGCTGTGGAAAAGGAACATCATAGGCGAACCTTGTTTGTAAATCTGCACAGTGTTGTCCACTGTCTTCATACTTCGTATTTCAAACTGCATGTATACTAGGAGTTAGTATTGTGAAGGTGAGTAGTTAGACATTGCCAAGTTCCGTGGATGATCTGTAACTTCGTTGTTTACTAATGCGTTTTGCCTTGTATCATGCCGAATAAAATGTGCTCTAATTCGAGAACTCGTGTCTGTAAATCCTACTACCAAGACACAGCGTAGCCAACAAATAATGCTTTTTATTTCTGAAATATGTTTCCGTTGTGAACACTGTGTTATTTCGTAAAATGACAATTCCAAGAAATGGTCTTCCGACAACGCCACATGCTATTAGCTTTTCCTTAAAGAGGGTTAAAACAGAAATAAGACCAGTCCAGATGTCCTTTATCTTCTGTCCTGAAAAATAGAAAATTCAACTTTATAAATGAAAGAACCTAAGCGATGCATTCGCCCAACAGTTAACCCTTCTCTTACTGAACACGACATGACATTCCCTGTCTTAGCAAACAGTGTAGATCCAGATCAGTTGGCTTCTTTAAAAAAGAAGCCAACTGATCTGGATCTGCACTGTTTGTCATTAAATATGTGAAATTCTATCAAAACCCCGGATCAAGTAATCTGATTGGCTGGAAATTAGAAGTGGGCGTGGCATCTTAATTTATTCAGCAAGGCAAGGGTTAAGTGAAAACAACGAATGGTAATATATTGTCTACTGTAATTCCAAATTATTAGATTTGTTGTATGCGTACAAAAACGTAATAACCAAACATATTTGACTGCATGCATATAGTCAAATATGTTTGGTTATTAGGTTCTTTTGTGTGCGTACGTGCAATCTGCGATTTTGCATAAACAATGAGGTCATTTTCTACTTGATGGTGGCCTACTAAGAAATTTATGATGGAGTCGAGGCAAGAAAATCCAATACCATACCTATGCCTTTCACTTGTGAACAGTGCTAAAAATGAAGAATTAATAAACTACTTTAATTTACCGAAATAATCACAGCGACGAAAAATAATCAGTATATCATCATTGCCCGAAATATGCATAGTCGCCAAGATCAATGAATCGACTTACTGTAATTATCCAAAATGCTGACAGTGACGATGATCATTATGCCTCCGCCTGCCGAAGGCAGGAGTTGGTGGGGTGGGGAGGTAGTGTTTTACCGTGATGTAACGTCTTAACGTGCGTATGTCACGTTCGTAACCAGAGAATAACAAATATTAGAGTTTACATTGAAGTTTACGTCCGCGTTTCTCTTGGAGGTGGGACGAGGTGTCGAAACGTGATTATAGATCAGATTGTACACTGACATTTACGTCCGCGTTTCTCTTGGAGGTCATAACTTAGTTACCGTTTATGCTATGAAGTTGAAATTGTGGGGTGGGGAGGTAGTGTTTTACCGTGATGTAACGTCTTAACGTGCGTATGTCACGTTCGTAACCAGAGAATAACAAATATTAGAGTTTACATTGAAGTTTACGTCCGCGTTTCTCTTGGAGGTGGGACGAGGTGTCGAAACGTGATTATAGATCAGATTGTACACTGACATTTACGTCCGCGTTTCTCTTGGAGGTCATAACTTAGTTACCGTTTATGCTATGAAGTTGAAATTTGGTATGCTACTTACCCAGACCTCAACTTTCAACTCTGTGCTAGAGTTTTGCCTTGGTCATGCCCTGTGGTGGGGTTGGGGACCAAAGGGCAGGCTGATTTGTCATTCCATGGCACAGACCACAGGGACTATGCCCCGGGGTGGGCTATAGGTCAAAATCTAGGACACATATGAGCATTGTTTTAGAATTATTTTTTTCTACTTTTCTGTTATGAAAACAACTTAGACAAATGCTTGGTCAAATATCGGTCATCCTCGTAGCATTGACTTGTAGGTAATGAAGTGAAGGTCAGCATGACATATACTTCATGGTCCAGTAATTTGCCTTATATCCTGAAGAATTTTCACGGTCTAGTGCATTTGCCATGTTTTGAAGAGTATTTCGTGTATAAACACTATCCTTTCTGATTATGAGTCGCTATATATATAGTTTGAGGTCAAAATAAAAGTAGGTCCCAGTGACCTATATTTCATAGTTCGGTGATTTTGGTTTATGTCTTGAAGAGTATTTGATTTATAAACAGCATACGTTTGGATTAGTATGACCCGGTTTGACATCGAAATAAATGGATGACTCAGTGATCTATATTTCACGTTTAAGAAATTTTGCTTTATATCTGGAAAAGTATTTGATGTATAAACATCATACTTAGACATTATGACCCGAAGTTTTAACCTCAAAATAAATGTAGCTCACAGTGACCCAGATTTCACGGTCCAGTAATTTTGCCTTATATATTGAAGAATATATGATGTACAAAGATTATACTTATAGATTATGAGTCAGTATTACCCATAGATTGACCTCAAATTAAATGTAGGTCATATTTTATTTTATTGTTCAGTAATTTCGCCTTATATTTTGAAGAGTACTTGCTGTATAAACATCAAACTGTTGGATTATGAGTCTCTATGACCCGAAGTTTGAGCTGAAGTTTGATTTCAAATTAGACGTAGATCACAATGACATACTTCGCAATCTAGTGATTTTACCTGATATCTTGAAGAATTTTTAGTGTAAACATCATATTTTCCGATTATGAGTCAGTATGATCCAAAGTTTGTCCTTAAGATAATTGTAGGTCACAAAAGTCCTACACAGTCCAGTGATTCTGCCTAACATCTTGAAAATGTATTTGATATGTAAATACCATACTTTCAGATTATCCTCCAGTATTGCCTGTCAACTGGCCTTAAAAATTATATAGGTCACAGTGACCTTTATTTAACAGTCTAGTGATTATACCTTGCACCCAGAAGAATGTTTGGTGTATTTTCATACTTTTATATTATGAATCAGTGTGACCCGAAGTTTGTCATGAAAACAAATGGAGGTCACAGTGACCTGTATTTCACAGACCAGTTTTTTTTTTTTTGCCTTATATCTTGAAGAGTATTTCATGTTTTAACATCATACTTTCCGATTATGAGTCAGTATGACCCAATGTTTGACCTTATAATAAATTTAGGCTACAGTGACCTATATAACACAATCCAGTGAATTTGCCTTATATCTTAAAAAAGTATTTCATGTATGAACACCAGTATGAGCTGAAGTTCATTTTCAAAATAGATGTAGGTCATAGAGACCTATATTTCACAGTCCAGTGCTTTTATTTTATATCATGAAGAATATTTGGTGTATAAACATCATATATTCCGATTATGAGTCTCTATGATCCAAAGTTTGACCTTAAAATAAATGTAGGTCACAATGATCTTTACTTTACAGTCCGATGATTTGGCCTTATATCTTGAAAAGTGTTTCATATATAAACACTATAGTTTCCGATAATGAGTAAGTATGGGCTGAAGCTTGACCTCAAAATAAATGTAGGTCACAGTCCGGTGATTTTACCTTATATCTTTATGAATATTTGGTGGATAAATATCACACTTTTCGATTATGTATCAGTATTACTCGAAAGAGTATTTAATTCATAAACATAATGCTTTCCAATTGTGGGTAAGTATGACCCGAAGTCAGAAGTATGTTACTTACTTCTCTATTTATTATACACATATCAATTTGCCCAATATAGGAGCGACTGACTCCCGCGGAATTCTTATTTCAGTAAGTCTTAACATGCATGTTGAGGGGAATCGCGGCGCATTTCTTCATGTCCATAATTTCAAAATCTTTGTTGACGAACCGTACTGGGTAAGAATGTATGAACACCAAACATAATAACTGACGTAATTTCCGCACACTAAAATGTTCATCAAAATTTCATAAAATACACGCCGTTTTACAATACGCGACAAGAATTTTAAACAGCCAGTGCTAATTTGTATTCAGATATCAACTGTACAGATTAATGAATCGCATGTTGGTGTATATTGGGTGTATTTTACCTGTTAGTGTATACTTATACTATAAGCTTAATAGAACAGACAGTTGCTTGGCAAAACCTTAAACTAGTATCATGCAAACTGCACGCGTTTCTCCAAAATGCAGTTAGTTTCGGAATGCTATGCATTTTGTATGAACCAATACCCAATCTTTATATTTTCACAAACTCAGCCGAATTGATTTTCGGTTGTAGGGTTACGTTTTATTTATTTTGTTTTTGCAAGATACAGGAATTGAGAAACCCGACTAATTTGGTAAGCTACTTACCCAGACCTAAACCTTCAACTGTATGCTATAGTGGGTCATGGGTCGTGTCCTAAGGGTAGGTGTCAGAATGTACAACAGATTGAGCATTTGGAAAATAGCTGTTGCCATATGGGCAAAGAGCGAAGGGCGGGGGCATTTGTGTACGAGGACACATGTCTAGTTTTCTACATATGTTACAGTCAAGGATTAAGTTACCACATGGCGGTATGACAAGCGTGCTGACCCAAGGATAAGAATGGATGCTAGGTTTATTTAATGAATAAACCAACCTTAATTATCTGAAATAATCATAGCTACGAATATTATTAAACAAAACCTATAGCATTGCTGTATGACAAGGAAACTAACATCAGGATCATAACGGATGCTAGGTTTATTAAAGGGGACTTTATACGAAAGACATCTAAAAGAAAAGATTATATTTCCTTACTGACTTAACCTACAATAATTACCCGAATTATTCACAGCGACGAAAACGAACGAACCACCCAAAATATTCACAGCGACGAAGGTGGACGAACGTACCGTAATTACTAAGTTAAAAGCGCAAAAATAAGGTAATAAAAATACTTCCTAAGGAGGCAATTTGAATGAAATGTCAAAGCCTATTGTTTTTGGGTAGAAAATCCAAATCCTTATTCTTCTACTGAAAGTTACGAGGGGCGGTCGGAAAGTATCTGGACTTTTAAAGCTCCTGTCTTGCCACGTGTGGCTGCCTACACATATTATATGTGAGCGAAAGTTAAATTTTATCGCCTATTAATTATTCAGTTTATTTTTACTTAGAAGTGTGTATACACGAAGTTTTGAGCATTTAAACGAGGCATAGGTGTTGGGGCTATTATTCAGCTGGGGGAGGGGTGGGGGAGGGCGGGGGGCGGGGGCGGGGGCGGGGGGAGCAGATATCTGTAATAAAATACCTGCTTTTAGAGGTTGAAAACCCTTGCCCCAATTTTAAAGGTTGCAGAAAAGTTTTTTTTTTTTTTTTTTTTTTGCTAAAGCCTGCATATCCCGTTCAACCGCCCTTTTATAGCTGGGTCACAAAGTTTATGGAGGATGGGAGACAAGCCTAGGTTAGGGAGGCCCCTCCGAGACGGTGACCCCTACAATGGTGGCGAATGTTGAGGTTTATGTCATCAAAGATCGCAGGAGGTAGCTAATCAGTTGAGCATCGGTAAAGCGTCGGCACATCAGATGTTACACAAAAACAAACTAGGTCTGAGCAGGGTACGTACTAGGTGGGTGCCGAAACAGCTGACAGACGACCAAAAGGCATCAGGGTGACCATAGTGAAAGACCATTTGGGACGTTTTAACCATGATGAAAATAAGTTGTTGATCTGTATTGTCACTGGGGATGAAATGTGGGTTCATTATGTTGAACCTGAAACAAAAGCTCAGTCAAAGCAATGGAAACGAGCTGGTTTCCACCTCCCTAGAATTTTAAGTTGTCTCCGTCTGCTGACAAGGTTATATGCTAGTTGCTTTTTGGGATTAACCTGAAATAACACTGTCTCATTTTATGCCAAACGGTCAAACTGAGACTGTCAGTTATTCTTCAGAAGTAATTTTGAAGAAAAAAAAAAAAAAAAAACAAAAAAAAAACAAAAAAAAAAAAACAACAACAACAAAAAACAAAACAAAAAAAAAAAAAAAAAAACAAAAAAAAAAAAAAAAAAATAAATAAATAAAAAACAAAAAAAAACAAAAAACAAACAAACAAAAAACCCCAAAAAACAAAACAACAAAAAAAACAAACAAACAAACAAACAAACAAACAAACAAAAAAAAAAAAAAAAAATAAAAAAAAAAAAAAAAAAAAAAAAAAAAAAAATAAAAAAAAAAAAAAAATAAATAAAAAACCTCAAAGAAAAACTGATAGTTGCGTCGCAGGATAGCCCAGAAAAATGTCTTTCATTTGCATGACAAGGCTCCTCTCATACTGCCTCATATACAGTGGAACATTAATTCCTTCGTGTCAATTGTTTTCATACCCTCCGTAGAGTCCAGACCTTGACCCCATCCCCAACCCTCCCCCCCCCCCCCCCCCACGACTTTTTTTTTTTTTTGTTTCCTGGACTGAAAAAATGCTCACTGGAAACAAATATGAGACCAGGGCGGCTTTGATTTCAGCTGTAAATTGGTACCTCATTAGTAGGTGTACATCATGGTCTGCAGGTGGAATACAAAAACTCCCACGAAGATGTAGAAGTGTATAGTCGTCGGTAGGGACAAAAACACTGTAAAAGTATTAAAATAATGTTTGAAAAATATTTAACACTTTTCGAGAAACAGTTAAAAGCCCGGTTGACCAAGGATCGAATCGCTGGAAATTTCGTCGAGCCAATGATTTTTTTTCTGTTACAACCCAGCAGGCACACGACATCAAAATGACGTCGTATCAACGTCGATGCGACGTGATCACGTCACATCGACGTTGATACGACGTCATTTTAACGTAGTGTGCCCACTGGGAAGGCTACATCATATCCCACAACGCTAATTTTACCCAATATATTTTTTGAACATACAACAATATTGCCAATAAAGTTGTTTTGGCAGACAAATATATATGTTTATATATTGTGATTTTTCATTATCCAAAACAATTGTATCAATACATATAATTTGCAAAATAAATATATAGCAAATAAATATTTCTATTGTGAATAAATATATACTTATAGGCAATAAATATTTTACCGTGAATGAGTACATTTCTATTGGCAATAACTATGTATTTAGCAAAGATATATATTTTTATATCGCAAATAAGGCCTCGGTGGCTCATTTGGATGCGCCGTCCGACTGGAGACCAGGAGGCGCGGTTCAACCCCCGCGAGGTCGGCAACATTCTTTCGTGGAGATTGATCATGAAATATTTTCTACGGTCATTCTCTCTCTTCCGCTGATTCAAGAAGGGCAGTTGTCAGTTTCTGCGAAAGAATGTGCACAATACTGGTTAACCGCTTAGAGGACTAAGCCTGCCAGTAAAACGTGTGGTTAGGTAAACTGGCCGCGCTCGACATGACCCCATTGGGTTGACTGGGCCGTAAAACCTCAACACAAACAATATCGCAAATAAATATTTTATTGTGAATAAATTTATTTTATTGGTAATCTTAAAATGGAATACATATTTAGTATTCAGAACATCTAATTCAATGACTTATTTTAGTGAAGATCAGAACTTTTTCTTATTAACTTTGTAAAGAATATAAATTGTCAATTATCAAATAACTATGGAGGCCTAAATTATGACATTGTAGGCTTTTGTTTAATGCTGTTTTGAGATCTGTGTGACTTGTGACTTCCGGGTTATGACTTATGAATTTTATGTTTTGATTATTTTTCGCTTTTGTGTTCTGTGTTACGCGCGTTTTGCCTGAAAGGATGCGAAAAAGGACATAAAAGAAAGTGAGGTGAAACAAGGAAACGCGTCTGTGTTTGCTTTCCTGCACACCAAATCCCTTCTCAAAATTGTTCTACTCTTAAAGGAAAGAATGTTCTCGGTTTACTCTAAAAGAAAGGAATATGCTCTCAAGTGAGCAAATTATTTCCTTTTAGAGTACAGTCGACTCTCGTTATCTCGAATTCCAAGGACTCTCTAAAATAATTCGAGATATCCGTAGCTCGACATATCAGTTGCGGAAGTGAGGAAAATAATAATCGAACAACCACATTTAACAAATGAATATGCAATTTGACTCCTGAAGTTAGAAATATATATATATATATATATATATATATATATATATATATATATATATATATATATATATATATATATATATATATTATATATATATATATAATGTGGAAAAGAGGAGAAATTGCTCCTAAGGAGCAATTTCTCCTCTTTTCCACAATATTTTGTTACCTGTTCTTAGAATCCATGTTAAAACTGGGACCAGAATTTCACTTCGATATAAGCGGTTATTCGAGATAAGCGAGTTTGACATAACGAGGTTCGACTGTATATCCTTTTTCAGAAGGAAGACAAACAATTTTGTCAGAGATGACTCCCTTAAAAGTGTATCCTTTACACCGACTGTAAAGCCTCTACTGTGACAACACGCTCTAGCAAACGCAGTCGTTATCTTAGTTCTATCATGTTCGACCTACGGCAGACTCTTCCGAGCAAAGACTGGACTCATCAGCCATCTAACGAACAAAGAGGATAATTCCCTATTCAAATTTCGTTAGATCCAATCTTTTGCAAATAATAATAATAATGATAATAATAATAATAATAATTGTAATAATTGTAATAAATAAATAAATAAATAAATAAATAAATAAATAAATAAATAAAATGACATATTCAGAAATATTACTGTGCACGAAAGGCCTTTTTATACAACAACAGAAACTAAACAGACGGCTCCAGTCACATTACGAAAACATGCCTATTCAAATATACTGAAAATTTTACCACCAAAAAATGAAAATTTTCAGATAAAAATTTCTGATATTTTCAAATTTCTGCTCAAAACATAGATTGTGGATACTCGTTAGAACCGCCTCGACGAGGCGGTTCTAACGAGTATCCACAATCTATGTTTTGAGCAGTAAAAAGAAAAATAATGTATACCCCTGTAAACCCCAGTTTTACTACATAAAAGTGGGGTTTAAGGGGGTTAAAATTATATAGGCATGTTTTCGCGATGAGAAAACACAAACTAAAATAAAAAAAAAAATGTTTGTTTACACTAACCCCATAAATATATGCTTGTGCCCATACAAGAATATTGGATGCTTAAATACCAAATTTGAAAAAGGGTATAACTTGCATAAAATTTGCACATTTACTTTTTTTTTCAAAAGTGAATAAAGTGGTCTACTCTTCAGCTCGAATAAGTCTGCCAAATGTCAAAGTCCTAGCTCAAATACCTCTTGAGATATATTGTATACAACGTGTGTTGTGCATTTTAAAGGGATATATCACCTAAAACATGGTTCGGCAAGAAAATATAACAAACATTGGTAAGCTACTTGCTTTAAGGAACCCAAGTATGACTTTTCAAAGTCCTAGCATACACCGTCCATCAGTGTAGGACCTACCAAAATGTGCGACGAACGAATAGACAAACGAGAACGAACGAAGGAAAAGCAATATGCACAATACTAGTGTATGGTGTCAATAAAGTAGATAATTGACCTGAATATAAATAAAAGCAACAAGAACCAACTTACCTTGTATCAATATCCTGACCACTGATGTAGCAAAATGATAAACCAAGAGAAGAACTGTGAGAGAATCACCAATATTGTATTTTTCTGCAAACATGTGGCGAGACAAAGCAACTTTTGGTGCTGCTACAGCAAACCAACATAATGATATCTGTGTTGCCTGGTCTCTTTATCGTTGTCAGCGTAACTACATGCATTTGAGCCGGGACACAGCATTTCCTATGAGATGGCATGTGCGCCCAGCGAAGATAGATCAACCTGCGCAGGCTGACCAGAGTCTTCGCAGTCCGCCTGAAGACGCTTTGGATCCTTACCCAGCAGGCACACAACATCAAAATGACGTCGTATCAACGTCGATGCGACGTGATCACGTCGCAATCGACGTTGATACGACGTCATTTTAACATTGTGTGCCCACTGGGTTAGCTACCCACAGTGTGCCAATGAAGACTTTGATCAGATTGTGCGAATCGGCAGGCTGATCCAAATCGTCACTGGGCGCACATGCAGTCTTATAGCATATGCTGTGCCCCGGCTCATGTGCGCACAGTTAAAGGTGAATTGATACTCTTGGAAGATTTTCAGCCGTTTTTTGAAAGAGAGACAACTTTTGTGACTTCCTGTTTGCTTTCCTGTACATCAATCTTCTTCTCAAAGCAAATTATTTCTTTTAGAGTAGACTCGTTTTCAGAGGGAAGCAAAAATGACAGATTTGTCTCTCATTAACTAATTACTTTCTTATTCTAAACAGTCCGTTTGCTGTCTAGATATGTGTCCGAACATTACTGACGGAGTGGCAAACAGTGTAGACTCCGATGAAACAGTTCATTTAGGCCTGAGGAGCACTTTGATCTAGGTCAACACATATTTGCTCAAGTTTATGTTTCAGGGATTGTCGCATAGTCATGCAATAAAGCCAACAATTTAGGGTTAAAGGCTTAGACCACCTGTCAACATTTGAATTACTTATAATACTCTCTTTGCTGCTTCTTAAATGTGGAGACACAGAAGTTTATCCTGGCCCTGATTCTTATATCCTCAAGCTGTGTAAGTATAACTTTTACATTAAATGAAACAGAAATAGAAAACAAATTCTCCATTGGTAACTACAACATACACAGTGTATCGAAAACGAAAATCCTCCTTGAGACAGAACCCAGCAGACACATGACGTTAGTACAACGTCGCCTCAACGTCGATGCAACGTCATGACGTTGCATCGACGTTGAGCCGACGTTGTATATACGTCATGTGCCCGCTGGGAATTTTCTAATTTTGATGTCATTTGTCTGACACAGACTTCGCTAGATCAGCGAACCTCAGACACCGGCATTGAATTTAATGATTATGAGTATACTACCTACAGGCACGATCGCGACGGTGACTTTCATGGTGAAATCCGCGTCAATGTAAATAAATAATGCATATTCCAAAAAAAAAAATAATGCTGTGCAGAATGCGTATATATTGAACTTTCTATACATAACAAAAATACTGATAGGTACCTTTTGTCGTCCAGCAAACCAGCCGTTCTCTGGTCGATCGAAGATTCAGTTGATATATTATTATTTTTCGAGATATTATTATTATTGTTACAGGGGAGTTTAATTTGGAAATGTTATCAGATAGAACCAGTAAAACAATTAAATGTATTTGCTAGAGTATAATTTAACGCTTAGCACTCTGGGTAAAATTTTCAGCAGACGCTTTAAAATAAAATTCCTTATTTTTTCAAGAAAACAGGATTAGAAATTTCATGCAAATTGTCACCAGTTTTGCATGAAATATCAAATCCTGTTTTCTCAGAGAAATAAGGAAAAAAATATAACCAATCAGCCAAGAAAGGGATAACGGTTAAACCAGGTCATTGGCGGCCAAACACACTTCACTGAAACATCCAGCCCCATGATCGACCTTTTTCTAACTTCGAATCCGAACACTGTTATTTCAACCCTCACATCACAGAAGTTCTAAAATGGACTCTTCCATCCTTGAATTTGGACAAGTCCACTGATGCAAATAGGGGGTTCAGTCTAAAGTAAAAAAAAGTAAAGTAAACAAATAATCAACAACAACAACAAAAAACAACAACAACAACAAAAAAAAAAAAAAAAAAAAAAAAACAAACAAAAAAAAACAAACAAAAAAAACAAACAAAACAAACAAACAAAAAAAAAACAAAAAAAAAAAAAAACGGAATGACAAACAATGTAGATCTCCTGAGACGGCTCGTTACGTCTAAAAAACGGAACGGCAGAGAGAGTTGATCCTGATAGATGGCTCGTTATTTTAGATTGGATCTACACTGTTTGCACAGATATCTGGTTTGGTTTGTCGGGTTAAAAGGGTTAAAAGAGGTTGGTGAACCATTTCTGGGCCAAACACATAAGATATTATAGTTCAATTTATTGTGTATTAATGGTTGATAAACTTCAGACATAAGCTGTTTCTCGACACATCTGGTTTTCGATAAAGATGGTTGTGGATCTCTTTAACGAAATTTTAAATACTAAGTGGGGAAAATATAAGTGAACATATCCAGGAAATGCCACAATATCGAAGCACAACCTTCTCGAGGTATCAAGAAGAGGGAGAGATGAGGAACAAATAATGACTATAAACAAACGTCACATAGGAAACCACCGATGCACAAACAAAGAAGAACCGCAACAGAGGGAACCGCCTTGGGACGGCCAGCAGGAACACCAAGGGGTGTGTGGGGGTGGGGAGGGGGGTAGGGAGAGGTAGAACAAGCAGCTGACCCCAACTCTGATGCAGCCCCAAAGCACATGCCCGTCCACATAGGGGTCCCTACCTAATCCGCGAAACATCACAGCGAAATACACGCACCCGCCGCCCCCCCCCCCCCCCCCCCCCCCCCCCCCCCCCCCCACACCCCCACCCCCCGCAAAAAACAAACAAACAAACAAAAAAACAAACAAAAAAAAACAAACAAACAAAAAAACAACAACAAAAAACAAACAAACAAAAAACATCGCGATAAAAAAAGCAAAGGACCCAATGGAGATCTGAAGCAGAAACACCATAAACAGGACTCGATCAAGAACAAGAAGCAGCTTTCTTAATCAACATCTGTATCCAAGAAACATTATTCAGAGCCCGCTATGTAGATGCGGGGAATTTGAAGATTCAAACATTTTTTTTCTTGAATGCAGCCCCTTTACCAATACTGTATAAAACATGTCATGTTGACTTCTATTCTCGGTTTTGTAACCTAGGGGCTAAACGTTCAATTATGGAAGTCAAACTTTTCGAATGAAACAGACATATCAGTATCCTACGAAAGACCGGTAGTGTCATTTCAACTACATTAATTCAAGGTTTCAACTTCACGAATTCACGATTTCAGCTTCACGAATTCACGAATTCACCTTCACGAATTCACGATTTCAACTTCACGAATTTACGAATCAACTTCACGAATTCAACTTCACGAATTCACGAATTCAACTTCACGAATTCACGAATTCAACTTCACGAATTCCACTTCATGAATTCACTTCACGAATTCACGAATTCAACTTCATGAATTCACGAATTCAATTTCACGAATTCCACTTCACGAATTCAACTTCACGAATTCACGAATTCAACTTCACGAATTCACGAATTCAACTTCACGAATTCAACTTCACGATTCAACAGTTGAATTCGTGAAGTTGAATTTGTGAATTCTTGAAGCTGAATTCGTGAATTCGTGAAATGGAATTCGTGAAGTTGAATTCGTGAATTCATGAAGGTGAATTCGTGAAGTGGAATTCGTGAAATTGAATTCGTGAATTCATGAAGTTGAATTTGTGATTCGTGAAGTTGAATTCGTGAATTCGTGAAGTGAATTCGTGAAGTTGAAATCGTGAATTCGTGAAGTTGAAATCGTGAATTCGTGAAGCTGAAATCGTGAATTCGAGAAGTTGAAACCTTGAATTAATGTAGTTGAAATGTCACTACCGGTCTTACGTAGTATCCAATGCTAGTCAGACTGTCGTATTAGAAACTAAATGCTTCTGATCAATGCTTTGCAATAAACTGACAAAAATATCTGTCTTCTACGAAAGACCGGTAGTGACATTTCAACTACATTAATTCAAGGTTTCAACTTCACGAATTCACGATTTCAGCTTCACGAATTCACGATTTCAACTTCACGAATTCACGATTTCACTTCACGAATTCAACTCACGAATTCAACTCACGAATTCCACGAATTCCACTTCACGAATTCACGAATTCAACTTCATGAATTCGCGAATTCAACTTCACGAATTCAACTTCACGAATCCACTTCATGAATTCACGAATTCAACTTCACGAATTCGCGAATTCACTTCACGAATTCAATTCATGAAGTTGAAATCGTGAAGTTGAATTCGTGAATTCGTGAAGTTGAATTCGTGAAGTGGAATTCGTGAAGTTGAATTCGTGAATTCATGAAGTTGAATTCGTGAATTCGTGAAGTTGAATTCGTGAAGTGGAATTCGTGAAGTTGAATTCGTGAATTCGTGAAGTTGAATTCGTGAATTCGTGAAGTTGAATTCGTGAAGTGGAATTCGTGAATTCGTGAAGTTGAATTCGTGAAGTGGAATTCCTTGAAGTTGAATCGTGAATTCGTGAAGTTGAATTCGTGAATTCGTGAAGTTGAAATCGTGGAATTCGTGAAGCTGAAATCGTGAATTCGTGAAGTTGAAACCTTGAATTAATGTAGTTGAAATGTCACTACCGGTCTTTCGTAGTCTACGTTAATCATACACCGTATAATAGCTATCTTTGTTTCTTTTTTTTTCTTTTTTTTTTAACACCTGTGTCCATTTTCCGTTCCTTTGACCCTGCTTGTACTTAGAGGAGGACTTGTGGGAATGCTGCCTGAACACTACACATGAACGAATAGAAATACGCTCCAATCCCGTGTAGCGGATTGTGTCTGCGAACCTGTTGTTAAGAGTTAGCAAGAGGCTATTTACAGCTGACAAAAAAAAAAAAAAAAAAAAAACAACAAAAAACAACAAAAAAACAACAACAACAACAACAACAAAAAAACAAACAAAAACAAAACAAACACGTCAAATTGATTATATACAGTCAACTATCATAGCAAAAAAAACAACAACATAAAAAAAACAACAACAAATAAACAAACAAAAAAAAAACAAAAAACAAACAAACAAAGAAAACAAAACAAAACAAAAACAAAACAAAACAAACAAACAAAAAACAACAACAAAACAACAACAAAAAAAACAACAACAACAACAACAAAAAACCCCGTCAAATTGGCTATTTATAATCATATTTATTACAAATGGGTAACAAACAGCTCAGGTGAGCTAAAATATTGACTAATTAACAACAGAATATGTTGCGCCGAATCAGAAAGACGGTTGTAGTAGTCGGCAAGGACATTTAGATACAAACAAATGAAAACTATGTCCTTGGTAAGTCCATTTACGTACATACATACGTATAGACATTTGGTAATGTACTTGCTATTTCTCAGTCATTTGTCAAAAAAGAGAGTAGTTTGAAAGAGACGACAGAAATTACAATGATTAAAACTGCAGACATAACGGCAGAACAGAAGAATAAAACAAACTCATAAATCAAATGAGCGTGTGCCACTCTTTGGGCAAATTCAACAGACGGCTACTTGATTATCTTTTCTTTTTTCCCCCGGAAAACAGGCCTTGGTATTTCAATGCAAATTTTCTTCTTATGAGATAATTTACACGAAATGTCAAAGTTTATTTTCTGGGACAAAGAAGGAAAAAATCAAAATGTCTGCTGCAATTTTTACCCAGCAGACTATGCGTTAAAGAGTAGCAGGAGAACTTGTACTAATTCACTTTCCTGCAAATAAATAAATTACAAAGATGACTAAAATAGGTATTCGTTTTTGAATCTTAACCCTTAAAGCTCCAAGCAAATTTGCAGCAGACGACTTTTTTCAGAGAAAATAAGTCTTGCCATGTCTTGTGAATCGTCTCTAAGCAGACGATTCAAATAAAATTTCAAGACATATTTTCTTAAAAAAAATAAAAATGTCGTCTGCTACAACTGCGATTGGTGCTTTAAGGTTTAATGCCTGCTTAGATTAGACAGACTTACCTAATATTGATATGACGTCAGTAATGTATTCCCATATTTGCAGATATTATGTCATTAAAAGTTTCTGTTATATCTCATACAAAATACTGATCAGATCCTATTAAACACTTCAGCATCCCGGTAAACATTATGTCAGACGAAAGTTTAAAATAAGTACTTTTCTATTTTTTAAGACAATACCCAGCGGGCACGTAACGTTGAGACAACGTCGCATCAACGTCGATGCAACGTCAGGACGTTGCATCGATGTTGATGCGACGTTGTCTCAAAGCCATGTGCCCGCTGGGAAGGGTCTGACTGTCAGGCGAATTACCTTTTAAAAGCATACAGCTTGCATGAAATGTCAAACAATATTTTTTTTTAAAAAATAAGAAAATATTTTCACTTGGTCACTTACTGGACTTGCCCAAGGAGCAAAAGGTTCAATTAAGATGCATGAGTATACAGGTATAGTACACAAGTGAACACACAAATCGATGTGTAAGCTAAGCTATAAAACGGTTACGAGGACATACGAAATTACTTCCCTGTCACCTTTGGTAATTAAATAGAGATAAAGCAGCCATAACCTAAGTCGAATGGCGACCAAACCAAACTACGTGGAAAGAAAGCGAGGCCCAGGACTAAATGTCTAGAGTTTCGCATTATGTCCACGTAGTTTGATCCCAGTAGATACATAACGTTTATGCTAGTCTTGCCCAAGGCTTAGAAATATACATAGATATTGTTTTAGCTTATTGAGCTCTGTGGCTAGTCTTAAGATAATATGGTCTGGATTTCTAAGCCCAATATATTTCAGAGACAACCACAGAAGAAAAGTTTACCCATAATTTAGCTAAACATTGAATCAAAAAGTAGAATATAAATGAAAAAAAAAAAAAAAAAAAAAAAAATAATAAAAAATAAAAAAATAAAAATAAAATAAAATAAAAAATATAAGTAAACAAAAAGTGACAAACATACTTATATATTGGCCTAGTACGTCATGACGTTGCATCAATGTTAATGTGACATTGCATAAACGTCACGTGCCCACTGGTATATCAAAGGGAACAAAAGCTCAATTCTTGGCCAGGCTAAAAGTAAACAGTAAAGCCAAAATATAACGATGCTATTCGATTCCCTTGTGCGTTACTTCTAGTAAAGTACTATTTTGACCCTTGTCCGGCTGAACCCGGATATGCCCTGCCCTTGCAAACAGTGTAGATCCAGATCAGTTGGCTTCTGAAGAAGCCAACTGATCTGGATCTGCACTGTTTGCCATTCAGTATTTGAATTTGTATCAGCAACCTGGAGCAAGTAATCTGATTGGCTGAAAATTAGAAGTGGGCGTGGCATCTTATTTTATTCAGCGTGACAAGGGTTAGCTTTGTAGTGGAAGGAAGAATTGGTGGCTATCACAAATCTCCTGAAAGTGAACAAACCGAATTTTCAATTTGATCATTTTCGAGAGATTTGAGATAACTCCATCAGTTCATCTACTACAAAGCTTAACTTTTGTATCATTAAGTTTTCAATGTTTTTAGATCGTATAGGGTTATTATATTTTGGTTAACTATTTACAGGATCTTCAATTTTCATTGTCAAGGACGGAATGTAATTGCGCGGCTACCCAACTTGTATTTATAAGCGTGTTGATGACTGAATAGAGTAGATTCGTTGACTGGCCTTGAGCTTCCTTACTCATGCAACTGTGCGCATTTAAAAGCTCCCCTTCTGTTTTTTGTTTTTGTTTTTGTTTTGTTTTCACAGTAATTAAGACATGGTATTTCATTCAACTTGTCTCCAAGGACATAATTTTACTTAAAAGTCATGCCCTGTTGCCTATAAAAAATGCCATAGAAAATAAGGATGATCATTTCATTCAAATTGTCTCCAAAGAGCGGAATAGAATGAAATGTCAAGCCTTATTTTCTGTAAAACATAAGAAATATATATCATAAATATTGTCCTCTGATTTGCCCTATTGAGTACGAACCCATTTTAGTCAAAAGATCCCCACAAGAGTAAATGGCAAACAGTATAGACCCAAATAAGACGCCCCAAAATGCGGCATCTAATCCGGATGTCCTTTATTTGCAAAATATTTAGCCATTTTTTTCTGTCAAGGAATATCTTCATCATAACCTGTCGTACCAAAAATTTAAATTGGACTCTTCCAATGTATAGTGTGTAGGGGTGGGAGTGAGGGTGGGGGAGTTTATTCAGTCTAAAACGGGTTAAAATTTATGTGACAAAACAAATAAAGGCAGTGGGGTAATATATCCCGAAAACCATTATTTAATACTTTGCATGCGGGGTAAAAATTTCAGCATACATTTTGAAATATCTTTTTTTATTTTTCCCAGAAAATAGGATTTGACACTTCATGTCTCAATTTGCATGAAGTGTCAGATCCTATTTTCTAGGAAAAGTAAGAAAAATGTCATCAGAATCTCCCCATAGCGTGGTAAGAGTTAATGACGCTGTCAAAAACGATTCGCGTGCATGGTACCACACATTACGCCTTATAATTACATTTGTTTATAGTTGTTAATAGTTTATACGACTGCAGTTGACAAACGGCCGGTGGCATTTATTGTTCAGACAATGATTTAGCGGAACATAATCAATAATTGTGCAACGGTGTTCTAAAGGGGAATGGATGCATTACAAGGGAAGCGACTCCGTAAAAGGTTTTGTTCCCTTCTGAAAAGGGGTCAAAATTCAGTCCCATTAAGGTATATTCCAACAGAGAACGTCCATTTCGCTGTTCCGCCAATATTCTGTGAAACTTGAAATGGTTATTCTATAATATTATACAGTATCGAATAATTCTGTAGACGGGCTTCGAGACCCTTTGGTGGTTTACGTCCCTTTCAACATAATTTAAGTTATATCGAGACGGTGGAAGGGTGATAACCTAAGGCTCTGTGCAATGAAACGCAGACCCTGATCTACAGACTGCTTTTCAGCAATGTTTTGATATTTTCATAACGCTGCTAATAATGAGACAAACATTATATGGACCGTGTCAAGCGAAAAAAGTTCCTTCGGGCATGCGCAAATCGTGCAGATTCACATCATCCTGCACATGCGCAGTCCCATCTGATCTCCATTGACACATTCTAAAGTATCCAATGATTCTGTTTGTGGACAGTGAAGGCCCTGATCAGACTGCGCATCCGCGCAGTCTGATTTGGGCCCTCGCTGTCCGCACATGAACCAGTGGGGCTTATATAATCGTTTTGCGAAAAGTCTCATCCGGGCATTTGCTCTCCATTGAAATTTCTATAGTATCCAATGATTCTGTAAGCGGTCAGTGAAGGCCCTGATCACACTGCGCACTGAAGGTACATTTTTGCTTGGTGGGGCTCATATCATCTTTTGGCTAAATGCGTTCTGTAAAGAGGATTCTCTCTAAGCAAGGAACACATCGATTAACTGAATATTAATCGAATATAGACTAGGATTTCTTGAGTCTTTTCATGAACATGCTGGATAAAAATTTTAAAATATTTTTTTTTTATATTTTTTCCAGAAAATCGGCTTTGCACTTTTAAAGAAAATGTCAAAGCCTACTCTCTGGGAAAAGGAAGAAAAATATCATCAAGTTGTCGTCCGCGGAATCCCAGAGAGTGGTAAAATCTAAATCTTGAGGTTATAACCCTTATAGTCTAGGATATGTTTCCAGGGGATAAAAAAAAAAAAAAAAAAAAAAAAAAAAAAAAAAAAAAACGGAACAAAACAAAACAAAAAACAAACAAACAAAAAACAAACAAACAAAAAACAAAAAAACAAATCTGTGATAATATCTAGGGAAAAGGACACAACCTTCCCAAAATAAGACGAGAATTACCTGAAATTACATTAAAATGAGATAAGGGGTGAATCATCTAAACTGGCATCACAAATCAGCATTTCAATGTAAACAGAATGAACAAGCATCCTTTATGTAAAAATACAGTGCTTTGCTCTTAATATTCAAACACCTTTATTCCTTACCATACGTGTCCTGTAATTTGTCAGTTTTACTACCTGTTGATGTGTGTATAATCTGTTGGATAAGTGGCAAAACGTGTAGACCCTGATCAAATACCACAGAATACGCAGTAATCTGTGGTCTATGATGTGGGTCTACACTGTTCGCTCAGATCCGTTTGCCCAATTTCTTAGCATAAATACAGCCCTCATATATACATATGCTATTTTCCTCACAGTCTGCATGACTATTTCATCACACGAGGTAATCATTTCAGCCCATTGGGTGTTTTCCAAATGACAAATAAAATTGATTTTTCTCCCTTTTTAAGCTGTTAAGCCCGTTTGTAGCTATTGTCTTCGACTCGATTTTGGGGACCGCTTTAGCTATCTCAGTTCCAATAATCTTACGATAGAAAAATAGTTATCAAATTTCATTTATAGTTCCGAGAATAAATCCGCATTGTACGTTGCCAAAAGAATCATAATAATCATTTTAGATTTATTCAGGTTGAAAATGGCTTCAGTTTGCTTCTGAAATCAATACTTATACCTTCGACAACGGAACATTGATCAACGCGTATAAAAACATTACGTACATGTAAACACCTGGTTAATTTACCTGGTAAAATGTCACGTGCGCACTGACGAGTGAAATAAACGTTTCAATTATTAAGTTATTTTCAATGAGAATGGATAATGTAATAAACAGGCCATCATGTCATCTCAGTGCTTTACTTTTATGAAGGTGACGATAGGTAATCTATTCGCACTGTCTGTACAATTTAAACTTAAACTCAGCAAAACAATAAAAACGAACATGAAAGCGGATTCCAGTCACTGTGCCAGGTGAAGTAAATTAGGGTCACGCAGTTTCTTCTTGTGGGAACGAGCAACCCCATCTCAGCAGTGCAAATCCAGATCCGAGAGCCGCAGAACGGCCCTACACTGTTTTCCAAAGTACAGGAACTTTTGTAAACTTACAACAAATAAAACAAACTTGACACCCATCGGTCCCAATATTGGGCCCAAGCACTCCTTAACTTTCAAATGATTTTGTCCAGTGGATCTGTCCAAAGGCATTCTTTGGGACTTTGGCAAACAGTATAGACCCTGATCAGACGCCACAGAACGCGGCGTCACTGTTCATTTACAGTGCAGGATTTTGTTTTGCAAACTTACATCAAACAAAAACAAAACTGACACCCCCTAAATGTAAAAATAGTTCTGTCCAATGGCATTTTGCGGATATCTGCAAACGGTGTAGACTCAGATCAGAACGCCGAGTCTGATCAGGGTCACCACTGTTTGCACCTAAATTAGGTACTTTTGGGATTGGAAAACAGTGTAAACCCAGATCAGACGCCGCGGAAGTAGTGCGGCGTCTGATCAGGGCCGTCAATGTTTGCTTAATCTACAGGAATTTGTGTACAGCTTACAACAAATAAAACAACTCTGACACAACTTAAATTTAAAATGGATCTGAGGCTGTTTGGTATCCAATATCGCAAAATTGTAGTACATTCTTGTTTGGAAAGCTATGTTTTCTAAAATGTGGAAATGAAGATTTCAGGGTAAAACAAGTTGTGCAGTGTTCTGCGATGGATGATTGAAAACATCAGATTAGTCGAAGGAAATGAATTCATTTACAGGGAGGTGTATCTCGACTGCTAAAAAGGGAATCAATTTCTTAGTAACAAAGTCTCTATATCTTCCATATGGCTTAGTTCCCTCGGTAAAAATAGACGCTTTGGAGGAAAAAAAACAAAACATAAAACAAAACACACACACACACACACACACACACACACACACACACACACACACACACACACACACACACACACACACACACACACAGAGGGATTCAGCAGTAATCACCAGAACTAAAAGTACTTACCTGTCGGTAGCAAATGCCATCTTTCCGGAACCTGTTTGATATGTAATCAAATTTCAAAGGTTGGCTCCTTTGTAAAAGCACTGCCAAGTAAAAAGAATTGTGAGCTAATTGCTCGCCTCTCAGTACTTCCAGTACTTTGATTTATGTGATGTTTCGCGATATCCTAAATATCGAGCAAAGAAAATGTGTCTATGAGAGCAAATGCTTGCCTTTTAGAGTAGACCTCTTTACTGCAGGGGCTAGATGCGCAGGAAATTAAGCAGGAAGTCATAAGTTGTCCGCCTTGTAAAATGGCGAACAAACTACGTAATGTGTCCAGTCTAGTCAGCATCTCCTCTGAAAATACTGTGTATTTTGAGACAAACTTGGTATTAATGACACTTGAGTAGCTCTCTTCCAAATGCACGTAGCCATAGACATAATAGTAAAATTATTGAATGGTACGTAACATCATCTCCTTAATGGACAACGCAATCTGAATTTTAGTTGGCATAAATTTCTATTGGGTGATACTCTACCAAGATTTTGTTTTCGTGGCGATCTTCTTTTTCGATTTAATGTCATGGAAACTGTCGGCTTTAAGATATGAAATCTTCAAAGACGTCTGAAACTGATGAGGTACACATTACAGTCGAACCTCGTTTTCTCGAACTCGCTTATTTCGAATTACCGCTTATCTCGAAGTGAAAAATCTGGTCATTGTTTTAACATGAAACTATGACAACAGGTAACAAAATAATGTGGAAAAGAGGAGAAATTGCTCCTAAGGAGCAATTTCTCCTCTTTTCCACATTATTTTATATATATATTTTTAATTTCAGGAGTCAAATTACATATTCATTTGTTAAATGTGGTTGTTCAATTTATTGTTTTCCTCACTCTCTCAACTCTGATATGTCGAGGTACGGATATCGAAGTATTTCAGTGAGTCCCTTGGAATTCGAGATAACGAGAGTCGACTGTATATATACCTGTTTACGTAACGGAATCGTTGAATACTCCAGCTGCATGAATGGAAAGGCCAGGATCATACTTTGCGCTTGCGCAGGATGATCTGAATCTGCGCATTTTGCGCGTAATCGAATGCACTTTTTGCTTGACGCGGCCCATATAGAATGCTAATGCTCGGGTTATTAAAAGTGGATGGGAAATGGACAGTGCGTTAGAATTTATATGATTTTGCTTGACAAGATGTGTATTTGGCTAATTGAGGGAATCAATACACTTTCGGGGAAGAGAACTGAAAAAATGTGATACACCTTATCACAAACACACTCCCTTCAGCCCATTCAATTTATGTAGACCTGCGAAAAATGATCCGATATCCTTTGCGGTAGACAGTAAACAATCAACTGTGTCATCGGTAAACAATCTTAATTCAGACGGTATGCTTTGTGGTAAGGTATTCATTTATTGAGAACAAGAAAAGGAGAGGCACCAGAATAGGCCCCTGTGGCAAGGCAGGGATTTCTATGGATATCTCCCCTTCAAACACTTTAGCCTAAAATTAAATTTTCAAATTTTATGCCTTTTTCTTTAATTCCATGTTTTGAACATTTAAAAGAAGTTTGAAATGATTTAAAATTTTAGCTCCTAAACTTCTCAAGCAAGGATACCGTTATCATAACTATGCAATGCATTTTCTTAAGTTTTATCGCCGTCATTTTGAATTAATGTACATATATAACGTTGGTTTGAAAGCACTTCTGCAAGTCGGTCTGTCTGAATCTGAAATTTATGGCGACGTAGTCTACAAATTCAGATAAAAAAGTTGGTAAAACAAATTTTTCGGTACATGCATAGTTGTTAACCCAGTTACAGTTGATAATTGCTTCTTTCTTTAATTGCACGACGGGTCAGTCCTCAGACTAAATGACGGCTCTCTCCTCAATTTCAGATGGTCGCATCCTGACCTTCAGTGTCTGTGGTCGGGCTTATCATGTGTGTTTTTGTGCTCCGGCTTCCGATCGCATTTGAGCCATCTACTTTGTTTCATCACAATGGTTTTGATCATATGAGTTTCATTGTAATGTTTCAAAGATGAAGTATAGGACTTCTGTGTGAACATATATTTGCATTTGTAGCTGCATCAGAATTAAGGGCGAGGTTACGCAAGAGTAAAACTGGTTTACGTCCGCTGGTAATTTCCAACTGACCGTTCCAAAGCGGTTTTTCTGTTGCAGTTTTTTTGTGCGTCTGTGGTTTCATATGTGCGTTTATTTTGTCATTATTTGTTCTGCATCTCCCAGTAAACATTCTTTATAAATCTATAGCGGACCGTTATCGGCCCGTCATGGTAGCTGACGGGCCGATAACGGCCCGCTATAGATTTATAAAGAATGCTAGCTGGGCTCTTCTTGGTTTGGTGACTCGGGAGAGCAGTACTTCGAGATTGTGGCTTTTGCTACGTATCTTCACTTACATTTTTACTAAATTCGAACAGTTCTATATCAGTTTGACTTCCTTTTCACAGGCTGCCCACCTAGGCTTTCTACTAGTTGAAACAACTGTGTCTCACAGGATCTTTCCTCACTAAGCCTGTGTAGGAGATCATAGAGGATTTGATGCCTATTAAAGTACTGAGCAAGGTTAGATTCAATTATATGCCCGATCTCCTCGAATACTTCGCATATCAAGGGGATGGGTCAATATTCTGATGGGTGACTTTTGTCATCTCTTCATGGAGTGTACCGAACCGACCGTCACCCCGCCTTGTGGCAACTCCTCTATACCAAGTAGTTTCTTAACCTATTTACGCCTAGCGTCCCATAAAAGGGACATTGACAAACAGTGTACACCCAGATTTGACGCCGCAGAACGTGGCGTCTGATCAGGGTCTGCACTGTTTGCATTCGGTACAGGAATTTCTATAAAACATGGTAATAAAAAAGAACCAGACACCTTTTTTTTTGGAAATGTATCGGTCCAAAGTGTTATGGTAGAAGAGTCCACTCGGCATAAATGGGTTAAAGAAATCAGCTGGATGACCTCCATTTCTCATTCTTCAATTTTATTAGTACCACAGATTTTTTTTTAGTCAGGGCTAGCAGAGTTATCAGGTTTGAGGTTAGAAAGTAGTTTCAGCATATCATTCGAAAGTATAGTAAATGCAGATATTTTAATACACCTATACTAGAACTGCCCAGAAGTATAATCAATTAGCAGGCTACAATGTCCTACGCCTGGATCAACTAGTGTTTTTCGTTTGCTCCGACTGCCAGCGTCTATTCTTTATGCTATGACCTCATCTTTGTTTCATCGCTGTTATTTAAGTGTGGTTCTATTGCTTGACCGTGATGGTAGGCTTACTGGGTATGAAGACTACGCGAAGCGATCAATTCTTTGTATATGTAAAATAAATAATGTTGAAACCTAGGTTGAACATTGGGATCGTGTTAGCTCTGTCACCCTTTACTTTCTGAAACTGACTCATCCATCTCTGAATTTGGGCACGTCCATTATTGCAAACGGAGGATGTCTCTGATGGGAGTGTGGGATAATTGTATCGATTCCTGATCATTGCCTTCCTTTCTATTTTAGTCAGAAATCAAAAGCAAAAACAATGTAGAGCCTGATGAGACGGATCGCTATGATTTTTACGAATATTATATATTGCTTGATTGGCTATGACACTAAGACAGTCAATGGACATTTATTTCTATATATGGACATACATGAAACCACAAACGGCTATCTGTGAATATGAATTAGAAAGGTAAAGGGAACGTTTGTTGTGTAATAGATGCCACCATTCTCTTGCCCGCTGAAACATCAATTGCCTGAAATATGAAAATGATTACATGTTATAACAAAATATAGCTTCAGATGAGATTTCTCCACGAAAACATATGTTGTGAGAATTCATCAGAAGCGCCCCGGCAAGGTGCTTTTAATGAGTACCACAAAATATGTTTTCTTAAGCCTCGGTCCCACAGAGCTTGCGACTGCGATGCGACCGCTTTGCGACTGATTTCGTTTGCGATTGACTCGCGACACTGCGACTATTGGAACTACTTTTTTCTACAAATATGATCGCCGATCAGTCGCCGTCCAGTCGCCGTACAATCAGCGATAGTTTTTGCATGCAGTCGGCGATTGATCGGCGACCTGTCGCCGTAGGATCGGCGACTGGTTTGCAACTAGTTTAGAGTGATCGGCGACCAGTCGGCGGCCAATCGGCGACTCTTCTGCGACTGGTTGCAACTGAACGGCGACTGGTCGGAGCCTAGTTGGCGACCGTTCTGCGATCAAAACAAAATTTTAATAAGCAAGGACGTGAAGACAGCTTTTCGTTGGCACTGCAAACTTTCGGCGATCTATTGGCGCACGCTTGAACCCTCCTTGAAACCTATCGGCGACCGGTCGGCGACTAGTCGCCGATCGGTCGCCGATGAGTCGCCGTATCATAAGTGATCAGTCGCCGATCAATCGCCGAACAGTCGCCGATCAATCGCGGAACAGTCGCCGACTGATCGCCGATAGGTCGCAGCAAGGTTGCCAGATTTCAGAGCCAAAGTGTTGATGAAATCGATCAGCGACCGATCGGTGACTGGTCGGCGACTGTTCGGCGACTGATCGGCGACTTCCAGAAAACCATTGCAACCAGTCTGCGATCAGATTCAGTCGCGGCTAGTCTTTTGTGCACGTTAAAAAATATGGCTGCGACTAATTTTGTTCGGCGACCTATCAGCGACCTCGTTGCGACCATTATAAAACTTCACCGCGACTTCTTCAACCTCTCTGCGATTGTCATTTTTTTAGTCGCGGAGAGGTCGAGCCGCGGTCGCAAGCTCTGTGGGACCGGGGCTTTAGATAATTAAGAGAAATATCAATAATGTGCTACATCATATGGAGTTAATTCGTTTTGTTTTATATCATCTAGTCAAGTTAATGAGTTTAATAATCGAAATATAATTTTAACTGTTAGACTTCTTAAGCGAGGGTACCGTTATCATAAACTACGGTAACACTTTCATTTTTTTGGCCGTTATTCTGAATTAATGTTCAAATATAAAGTTTGTTGAAA
The DNA here is from genome assembly GCA_964016985.1 of Anodontia alba. Taxonomy (NCBI): domain Eukaryota; kingdom Metazoa; phylum Mollusca; class Bivalvia; order Lucinida; family Lucinidae; genus Anodontia; species Anodontia alba. Next base: position 156,616,511 of record OZ024821.1, read on the forward strand.
AAACATTTCTGCAGGAAGGTCTGTCCGAACCTGAATTGTATGACGACTTAGTCTATGAATTCAGAAAGATTTGTGGCAAAAAAGATAAGAGAAAAGTCCAGGGAGTGCCACAATCACAAACCGCAGCCCTTCCCAGACCCCAAGACGAAGAGGAAAGCTGATTTTCCGCACAATTTAAAAAGATCGTCGCTCGCAACAAAAATATATTACAACATGGACATTCTGCGGCAAACTGCATGCATTGTTGTTAACCCAATTTCGGTTGATAACTTTGCTTCCCTCTTTAACTGCGCGACAGTAGGTCGGGCCCCAGATTTAACGAAGGCTTCCTTCTCAATCTGTATTAGATGGTCGGTGCCTGACAATCAATATCTGAGGTCGGGTTCATCGTGGTCCTGTTTGTGGTTTTCTTGTGTTCTGGCTTCAGATCGCCATTGAGCCGTTTGCTTTGTTTCGTCGCGGTGTTTTTGACGATATGTCTTTGGCTTGGCCCACCGTGGTTCAACTATTGGTTTTCATTTACTCTGGCATACAGTAGAATTAGCCATGAGTACTCGTCTTTGTTTATTATAGTGATTAATTTGATTTTTATGTTTTCGCTTTGATGCATTGACTGAGTTGGGAGCCTTTATGCGAATCGAATTTTTATGTGTTTCTGTATTAAGAGTAGCATCGGAACCCAGGGTGAAGTTAGCTAGCTGTAAAAGTGCTTTAAACCCCCGGTAGTTTATTCTACTGACCGTTCTAAGGCGGTGATCCTGGTGTTGTTCCTACTCTTTGTACTGTTTTTTCTATGTGTTGTGATGCTAGCATTGTGGTCACCGTCTTCAACAGCTGCCCACTTTGCTTTCTGTTTAACTCGTTGTGTTGTGATGCTAGCAGTTTGGTCACCTTCAACAGCTGCCCATTTTGCTTTCTGTTTTTCTATTTGTGATTAAGAGTGGCATCGGGACCCAGGGTGAAGTTGGCTAGCTGTAAAAATGCTTTAACCGGTGGTTTACTCTACTGACCGTTCTAAGGCGGTGGTCCCGGTGTTAGTCTTACTCTTTGTTGCTTTGTGGATTATTCTACGAGGCGATTTGTTGTATGTCTTTCCGTGTGTCATTTTGTTATTGTGTTTTCAGTCATTTTAGTATTGCGATTACCTCACTTGGGGAAGAGAGAGCTAATCTTAGTGCTTTTCGTACGTTTGTTCGATTTATGCTTGTTTAGATTTGTCGGTTTCCTCTTCCTCTTAGGGTTTGGGAAGGGCTGCGTTTTGTGATTGTGGCTCTCCCTGGACTTTTCTCTTACCCTTTTTTTTTTCATTGTGTGGGTTTTTGATTTTAACAGATGAGGTAGAAGACCCCTAGGCGGGCCGGGCATGCGTTTGTAATTAAGAGCTGCATCGGAATTGGGGTGGGGTATCGCGAGAATAAAACTAGTTTGGGCCCTAGTGGTTTTCCTGCTGGCCGTTCTGGGGCGAGTCTTCTGTTGCAGTTCTTCTTTGTGCGTGTGTGGTTTCGTGTGTGGCGTTTTTGTTGTCCCTATTTGTTCCTAATATCTATTTCTTTTAATGTCTCGAAAAAAACAAAAAACAAAAAAAACAAAAACAAAAAAAAAAAACAAAAAAAAAAAACTCTTACTACATAAGCCCATAACTATATTAGTAATTAACCATTTCCATGGAATATACTTATATAAATCCCTAGCAACAATTTTGTGGATGTTGATGTTTTCAATTAGATTTTTTTTAAAGAGAACTTTTCACTGCAAATATCACCGTCCATTAACGCCTATAAGAAGACAGATTTTATTTCCCCAGAAGAAGGATTGAGTCTTCGAATTACGTTCTTTTGTATGTTCTTTGTTTCCAAAGGCAACCTTTTAGATTTTTATACTGATCAAGCATACACTTTGTATTTAAATGTCAAGTGTGTTCTGTAAAAATGGATCCACACAAAGAAGAAATGAAAACATATGACTCGATATTACTGCACCCGTTGGTGTGCAGTATAGTGTTACACGATGTTGCACACGCCCTCTAGCCTCCAATTGAGCTGAACACTGTTCTCCGTGTGAAAGAAAATGGCACAATGATCCCAAAAGCTCAGAAAATAGGAGACAATTTTACGGTCACCGCAACAAGGGCGGATCCAGAATGATTTCTGAGAGGAGTTTCGATTTGATCAAATTACCATACTTACTCTACGTATTCGGAAAGACAGGCCTGAGCAAACAGTGTAGATCCAGATCATACGCCACAGAACTGATCAGGGTCTACACTGTTTGCCACCCATCCAACAATTTTATACATATTTATAGGTAGTAAAATGGACTTGTTAAAGAGAAGTATAAGGTAATGAGTAAGAGGTGTGAATATTTAGGGTAAATACGGTATCTCATACTTATCCATAATTTCCCATGGAAATAAAATTTTAAGTCAAAGGGGGTTTGTCTGATCCCCCGAACCCACTCTGAATCCGCCCCTGCCACAAGGCTTCTAATACTAGCTGTAATGATGCCAAATGCGTTCAATGAAAGATAATCACATGAAATGCCAAGCCTTCTTTTATCAGAAAGCAAATGATATAAAATAATAGAATGTCGTCTGTTGCTATTGTGATTGGCGCTTTAACCTTTACCTTTCTCTGGGCTACTTTAGCAGACGATAAACTGATGATATTTTTCTTATTTATCGCAGAAAACAGTATTTGGCATTTCACACAAATTGCATGAAATGTAAAAACCTGTTTTCTGCAAAAAAAAAAAAAAAAAATAATAATAAGAAAAATATCTCAATATGCCGTCTACTAGGGTGCTAAGTGTTGACATCAATTATATACTAAACATAATTAGAACCACTTCAAAGGAGGCAGTTAAAATACACCTTAATGCACCAAACACCGAAAGCGATCAAGGAATTTCATTAGTCGCCGCATACCAATTGTGTCCGTTTATTTTTAAGACTCCCTCGATTTTTATTTTACGTGTAACATTGACTTACATTAGCACAGGCACTTGGAATGGACAACATTGCGTTGTTTACGACATCTTTCTGAATATCAGTGTACAAGAACGCTGTGATAGCTTGGCCTAAAAATAAACGCTATTCGTTATGAAAACACGCTTATTCAAATCTATACAGAAAATTTCACCTCCAAAATCTGAAAATTTTCAGATAAAAAAAACTCAGATATGTTTCATATTCTGCACAAAACATAGATTGTGGGTACTCGTTAGAACCGCCTCGCCGAGGCGGTTCTAACAAGCACCCACAATTTATGTTTTTGAGCAAAAATAAGAAAAAATAATGTATACCCGTGTAAACCCCAGTTTTACTGTATAAAAGTGGGGTTTAAAGGGATAAAAAATATATAGGCATGTTTTCGTGATGTAATATGTGTCATTGTAATATACATGTACAACAGAATGATTAATGAAATACAAGAAACTAAAACTGACAGTCTATTGAATTTGCACTAGATTTGCTTCCCCTAAATGTGTTTTGCATTCACTGTTGATATAACAGGTCATACGATTACTATATTATATAGCGAGCTATTAAATTCATCTCGTATATTTAAAGGTTTCTTTTTTTACTATCGATATGCGATATATCAATATACACGATTGTAGCACCACCAAACAGTTTATCAAAGCCAGGAAATGCATTGGTAGACAAAATAGATGACGAAACCGATAGTAAGTTTTTTTTAAGCTTTGCTAGAACATTAAGTGAAGTCAGTGACTTTGAAAAGCGAAATAATATTTAACTGTTAAACTTTTTATGCAGGAGTCGGGTATCATAAACTACGTAAAACATTTTCTAAGGTTTCTTGTCGTCATTCTGAATTAATGTCTAAATGTGTTGTTTGTTTGAAAATGCTTCTGCAAGAAGATCTATCTGAAACTGAATATAAGAGCGCCTTAGTCTGTAAGTACAGAAAGAATTATCACTCGCTACAAAAAGACAGGTTACAGAACGTGTATTCTGCGGCAAACTCCATGCATGTTAACCTAAATGTTCACTTGTGTGATTATAAAGGCTCCAGATATGACAAGTTTATATAGGGATTGCTTAATACAGATGTTCTTTTAGAACAGACAGAGATTTCACTAAGAGAAAGACGTGCGAAATTTAGCTACCGAATATCAACGTATAAAATGTTCTGACATACGTGTACTGTCCTCCGTTAGTCCATAATATGCCTCCCCTACAACAGCACACTCTCCATCAGCAGTCACATAGACAATTCTTTTCGTATTCACATAGGGTCCGGTCCAACTGTTTACTAATATTGCATCAGTACCCGAGCCGACTGAGAACACACCGCCGTACGTGTAATTTGCTGGAATATGAATTCGATCATTTTCGAGGTCTTCATTTTTCGTATATACACCAGGATGGTGACAATGGTATACCTATTAGGTATCGCTTTGATGGGAAACTTTTCAGCCTAAGAAGGTTGCAAGCTAAAACCAAGGTGCAGACGGAGATGCTAGATGAGTTCCTCTTCCCTGATGGCATGGCAAAGGATGCTCCAACAGAAGAGAAAATGCAAAATGGTGTGGATCAAGTATCTGATTCATATGACAACTATGATCTCACAATCAGCATCAAAAAGACTGGGGTAGTATTTCAGCCAGCACCTGGAAAGTCTTACAAGGAGCCTACCATCACAGTGAAAGGTCAACGACTGAAAGTGGTAGACAAATTCACCTACCTTGGAAGCACATTGTCTAGAGTTGTGCAAATTGATGATGAAGTCAATGCTAGGATTTCCAAAGCTAGTGCAGCATTTGGCCGGCTCCGTGGAAGTATTTGGGATTGAAGTGGAATCAGACTTGACACAAAGCTGAACGTATACAGATCGGTAGTGCTGCCAACACTATTATACGCATGCGAAACTTGGACAGTTTATCAACGGCATGCCAAAAGACTGAACCACTTCCATACAAGCTGTCTTAGAAAAAATCAAAGATCAAGTGGCAAGACAGGATTCCAGACAAAGAAGTTCTGAAAAGGGCAGGGATGCAGAGTGTACATACTCTTCTGAAATTGGCACAGTTAAGATGGACAGGCCATGTTACCAGAATACCTGATGAACGTTTGCCAACGAAAATCCTCTATGGAGAACTACAAGTTGGAAAACGCTCCCATGGTGGTCAGAAGAAGCGATACAAGGACACCCTCAAAGTTTCCCTTAAAGACTTCAACATACCAACAGAATCTTGGGAACAGATTGCACAGGATCGAACAAAGTGGCGAGGCCTCATAAGAAGGGGTGCCGGTGAATACGAAGCAAAAAGAATCAGCGAAGCCGAGCCAAACGTGCACAGCCAGTACTAAGGCATCACCAATAGAGCTTTCTTCCTCAGACATCTCTTGTTCTATCTGCAACAGGCCGTTTAGAGCTAAGATTGGTCTCATCAGGCATCTTAGAACACACAAGTAATAACACATCACATAGTTGATTAGGATTGATTATTGTCAGTAATGACAGACGAATGAAGAATACAAGTTTAATGCGAGGTAAATCTAATGACTACCCACAACCTTTTGTGAAAAGAGTATTTATTTTGATAACCCTCTCAATCAAAACTTAAAAAAATCTGATTCAGAGCTATCTGAGCCAATAGGAAACTGTCGGTTATTAAGCAAATTAAAACCGACGTATGCTTGCTAGAAATGGTTGCTAAAAACATATTTAAAAGCTGATTTCAAACTGAAAATTCTGACCCCTCCCACCTACTCTGCTTTCGACACCTTTCAGAAAGTCGCTGTTTGCCTGGTGCTTACACCAAACAAATGCTAACTTTTGTCATGATTTAATGCGAAACATTTTGTCCTAACTCTGCACAAACATACTGTATTCAATTGGTTTAAAAGACAAGAGTAGTCTCATTTTCCCCAGAGTAATTATGGCTGCAAATTATGCAGAAATCGGTAGAGTAAGTACATTAGAGACAGATTTTCAAAAAGTTTCACTTGTTTACAGTTTCTGACGTTTTCACAATATTTTTAGGAAACATCCATCATTCAGACCCAGTTAAGAAATGTAAAAATATTTTCTTAGATACAAATTCAAAACTTAAGATAAAAATTAAAAAAGAAATCTATTTACTATAGACTTTGCACAGGTCAGACCAATTTTTGGCCGTAAATTTGTTTAGGGTAACTATTTGATAACAATACAAAGAAACAGAAAAACAAACAAACGACAGAAAAACAAACAAACAAACAAACGAACAAAAAAAAAAAAAAACTGTAGGAAGTCCTTGAGTCCGAGACATTAAAGTTTGCGCCGGCCTCGGTGGCTCAGTTGGATGCGCTGTCCGACTGGAGACCAGGAGATCGCGGGTTCGACCCCGCCGAGGTCGGCAACATTCTTTCGTGGAGATTGATCATGAAATATTTTCTACGGTCATTCTCTCCCTTTCGCTGATTCAAGAAGGGCAGTTGTCAGTTTCTGGCAAAAGAATGTGCACAATACTGGTTAACTGCTTAGAGGACTAAACCTGCCCAGTAAACATGTGGTTAGGTAAACTGACCTCGCTCGACATGACCCCATTGGGTTGACTGGGCTGTAAAACCTCAACACAAACAATTATTAAAGTTTGCTATGGTTGTGTATATGTTAGACCGCAGAAAAGCATAACCCTGCTACAAACTGGTAGGGTGTATCGGCATCATGGACGCCATTGTTTTCACGCTTTTACCAAAGACATGCATACGTGTTATCACTTTGCACATATTCATCCCTCTCCACCCCCGTAATGCAATAACTACATCGAAACGCCTGAAAGGTCTAGGCATTTTTTTTATATCATGTGGTGTAAGTAGAATGGTTACACCTAGAGGTTAAGCCGCCTATTTTTCACAATGAGACAACAACGGCGACTTTCTGTTTGCTTTCCTGCACATCAATCCCCTTCTGAAAAGGGGTTTAATTTTTTTCTTTATAGTGTGAAGTCATTTTCTGAAGGGGACAAAACAAATCTGACACAGTTACCTCCCCTGCAAACGTATTTTTTCTTCTTAAAGTATCAGTTATACTCATATTTATAATACTACCTGGAATGCACCTAGACTGCATCCAGCTGGGATCGATGTGTTGTTTATAACATCTGCCATCAAAATTTACAATATACCTTGTTGCCTGAAAAGACATCAAATATATGCTGTGAAATGGCAAAATGGCAAGCCTAATTTTCACTGATATATATATATATATATATATATATATATATATATATATATATATATATATATATATATATATCTGAGCGTAAATATTCATTTCAGTTTGCCCATATATATATATATATATATATATATATATATATATATATATATATATATATATATATATATATATATGGGCAACAAACTGCAATGAATATTTACTCTCAGAAGGTGTATGTTATGCAACATAAAATGCACATTCAGGCATGAGCGTAAATCAGTAATTCTTGAAAAAAATGACCCAAATTATGAATTAACCCTTGTGATGCTGAATAAATTAAGATGCCACGCCCATTTCTAATTTCTAGCCATTCAGATTACTTGATCCAGATTGTTGATAGCAATCCACATACTTAATGACAAACAGTGCAGATCCAGATCAGAAGCCAACTGATCTGGATCAACACTGTTTGCTAAGACAGGGCATGTCGTGTTCAGCAAGAGGACGATTAAAAAATGTTGAAAAAAACGAGCGTGATCAAATTTCGATGGAAACTCTTACACTCGATTATTTTCCATATTTCAACATCTAGTGCAAAAGTTATCCACACCAAGCCACTGGTTTTCGCGTTATTGACTGTAGAACGTGCTCGTTACGGAGGAGAGACCAAGTAAAAGTAAAAGCTCTTGTTTTTGCTGCATACACCAGTCTTTGCTCACAAAATCAGTGTATTTATAAACTTCAATTAGTGTCACTGCCTAAAACAATAACTCATGGAGCGGCTGGTTGTCTTTTTAAGATATGCAAGTTAAAACTATTGCTCACTTCCGTAACGATTGGACTCTCTTCCGTCACACCTCCATAACGACAGAAAACACGCGTAATTCTGCATTTAACAGAAAGCAGATGAAGTTAGTAGTATAACGAACTAGTGATACGCAGATAATTTTTACGATAGCCCTAATGGTTCCCGTGTTTGCGTAACGGAGGAGAGAGTTGCGGAGGAGAGGGGACATTTTGATTTTCAGCTATCAAACCTGTATGTTTGAGCCAATCAGCCACATACTAGTTCATATCAATACATGCTCACACAAATAATAAATAAACTGTCCCATATTATTCATGCCTAGAAGCACCGTTGTGGAGGAGAGGTTCTGAGAAGTGACAAATTAATTGTCTAGTCTACTTTCATGTGTCATATTGTATTTATTTCGAACTTGTATCAAGCGTTCATACTTTTGTCTATCCAAGCAATAATCCGGCAAAAATTTAGACATGAAGATTAAGCTCAATTCGTTTTAAGTATATATGGTGGCCTAATATAGGTCCGTTATGGGAGGTGAGTGCTGTTCTTGGAACATTGTAGTTTTATAGTATTTTGTTAAGACTGTGATTACAAAGAGTATTTTAACTCTGCTGAAAGTTTTTGCATTAGACTACCTTAACAATGGAAATGCAAATACAGCAGTCTTATAAATGAATTAACAGAGTTTTAACAGAGTTTTCTCTCCTACTATCCTTTCGACATCGCTCGAATATATGCGTTTTGCTTGGCGTTTTATTTTGAATGAAGATAGTTTGTTATGATTGACCATATCATGTCAGAAATCGTATGTCTTATCTGTTTCTGTGTTTTAATCTCAAGTATTTACTCTAAAATCTAATTTATTGCCAAACAATAGGCCCGACCTATGCCTTTTCTATAGTAAAGTGATTGTTTTTATTTTATTCATTTACTTTTAAACTAAGGATGTATTTTTCATTTTTCGTTGCTGAATTTATATTAATGATGTTTCTTCACGGCAATATTGTAAAAATATTGTGAAAATTTCAGAAAATTTGAACAAGTGGAATTTGCTGAAAATCTGCCTTCAATTTACCTACCCTACCATCTTTTGTATAAGTCATTTTTAACTATGGGAAAATGAAAACATTCGCCTTTTTAAAAAAAAAAAAAAAAAAAGTGCCTAGAATAAAACTTTGGTGCAAGTGTAGCTACGACAAATGATTTTGCATTAAATCAAAGCAAAAGGTTGTAAATTTTATTCTTCGCTGTAAAGCGCCAGGAAAGAACACCGACTTTCTAAACGATATCGAAAGACAGCCTTGCGACTGCGCAAAAATGCATACCTCACGAGAGATATGAGGTCAGCGATCTTACCATATTCTATTGGATGTCTTGCTGAAAGTATGTGCCTGTTGGCTTAAATGAGATTTACATCCATAACATTCGTTGTCTGGCTATTATAAAGAGACAAACATTGGCAACAGGATATTTTCAAAATTGTGTCATTTGTTTTTCAAGAATCACTGAAATACTCGCCGCCCAGGAAAATGTGGTTCTTTAATGGACACCAAAGTAAAGATGAAGTTTAAAAGTCTCGTTATTCTTCCCCATGACGAAAACATGCCTATGTAATTTTGACCCCCTTCAACCACACTTTTATATAGTAAAACTGGGGTTTACAGGGGTATGCCTTATTTTCCTTATTTCTGCTTAAAACGTAGATTGTGTGTACTCGTTAGAACCGCCTCGGCGATGCGGTTCTAACGAGTACCCACAATCTATGTTTTTAGAAGAAATATGAAAACTATCAGAGTTTTTTATCTGAATTTTTTTAGCTTTTTGGAGGTGAAATTTTCTATATATTTGAATAGGCGTGTTTTCGTAATGCAGATACCAAAGAAGATATAGTACTTACATTATTGTATACGTTGATA